>JAMJFZ010003871.1:4120000-4720000 GCA_026225945.1 Cricetomys ansorgei | reverse complement strand
GCAACATACTGCTACACTCTTTCTCTTAGATTCTTCTCAAATTTTGTCTCAAAGCATATAACATGAAGAGAAATAATATTTTTAACCATTATTAAAACATAAAACAACAACCCTTTTAATTAACATTTTTATTATAAATTATGAGTATGTGTGCCAAGAAACATGTAATAAGAAGACAACTTTCAAGAGTAGGTTATCCTCTCCCACATGAATTAACAACCAATGCTTTCACCCACTGAGCCACATCTCTAGTCCCAAAATATAACTTTTAAACTAAAGGTAAACATATTTTAAAACTCAAAAATGATCTTGAGAGATGGCTGGGTAGTTACAAGCACCTGGTGTTCTTCCACAGGACCTGAGTTCTGTCCCTAGAACCCAAGTTCAGAAGCTCACTACTGCTATAACCACAGCTACTAGGGAGCTGAAATCATCTTCTGGCTGGTTAGATATGGTAGTCCCCCAATAGATCCAACACTCAAAAGACTGGAGCAGTCGATTTCAGGATTAAGCTGGCTAAAGTAACTGTATTGGGAAAATCTGGGTTCAACTGAGAGATTCATTCTTAGAGAATAAGGTGTAGAAAGGCTGGGGAAGATTCCACGTGTAAGCCTCAGGCTTTCACACAAATGCACACACATTTACATGTGTGTACTTCCCACATATGTACATCTATATTTAAGCAAACATGCATACATGCACACATGCATATTCCACATTATATTATATTATTATATATTGTATATTATATATTGTATATATTAATGTATATTATATATACATTATATTATGTACATTATATTACAATAATATATTATGTATCATTATATATAATATAATATAAATTATATTATGTATATTATATAATATATATTATATCTATCTATTTATTATATCTATCAATATATTATATAATGTATTGATAGATGTTTGGTTTCATATGATCCTGTGCATTAGTAACCCTTGTGATTGTTCCTCTTGTAAATGGTTTTGCTGGTATAGGGTTAAATATTATATTATATTATTAATATATAATATTTAAATGCAGTGTGAGAGAGTAAAAAAATTAGCATGTATGAATAATACAATATTCATGGAGAAATTCTACTTTTTTGCACATTCCATTTGGAGAGAAATGGAATTGTTTTGACTTCTAAAAGCCACTAGGTCAGTTGTCAAGTGTGGGGATACCTCAAAAGAAAGTTAGATGCTTCCACTAAAAGATTTGCTGATATTCCAACCCCCAGAACCTCAGAAATTGGTCATATTCAGAAATGAGAACCATAATGGGTATAGTAGGCAATGTCAAAACCAAATGGGCCTTATAAGAAAAAGAAAGACATGCATGGAGAAGAGTAGACAGGGACTGAAGAGTTGAGATACTGAAAAATGCCAAGGATCAACAGCCACAGTGAGAACCTAAGAGTGGACAGAGAAAAAAGTATCAGAGAGGGTGGGAGGAAGGGATGGAGGGAGGGAGGGAGAGAGAGACATGACTACCCTATGAAGACCTCGACCATGGACATGGACATCTAACTTTGGGAACTTGAGAAGTTGCTACGAGGCTACCACATGTACTTCACTTTGTTAGGGCAACACAAGGACACTCATTTCTACCCTAGGAAGCTACACATCTGACTAACATGCATGACTTTCCCAGAGCAGGGGAAAATAGCCTTGGAGAGTAATAACACAGGAGAATGGGTAGATAGAGAAGATGGTTCCTGCCATTCTCTAGTTATCAGTAGTGAGTCCATGGGGATGCATGAGATGAAGACTGCAGGCTTCCAAAGAATTCTGGAAAACAGCAGAGAAAAATGCAGTAATACTATCAGAAGATTAAAAGGCTGAGATTCACAAGGGACTCGTTGTCTATCGGGGTTGCTTGGAGACAATTTAATAAAAGATAACTACCAGTCTCTATCAAACCTACTATCAAAAAGGTAAGCAAACAGACCCAAGCAAACTCAGGAGTTTAAAATCTTACTTATTTTCATTGCTCGTTCCTTTCACATCACACTCAAGAGCTTACAGCAATGAAGGAGGAGTGTAAAGTGTTGCAGTAAAAAGAGGGTGAAGCAGCTACAAGGTAAAGAGGAAAAAGAAGAGCTTTACTTCAAATAGACATTTGAGGTTTTCAACGTAAAAGGGTTGATCCCTAAAACTTAAAATAAAACAATTACTATAACCTAAAGAGATTAAGAAGTGCTGTGGAGATAGAGTTATTATAAAAGGAGCCAGCTCCCCTAAAGGAAAAAAGAAATCAATTGTATACATTTTTACCTAGCAGAAAGGATAAAAACTTTTGTGTTTATAAACCAGTAAGCCATAACCTCAAAGCAAACTGTAATTATAATAGCAATAACGATAATAGTATAATAAGAGCTATTGTATCTTTCCATTTCATCAGCAAAGTGTTCCTTATCTGTAGGGAATGGAAGACTTTCCTCTCTATTTCTCTGCAGGCAAAGCTGCCCTTGATCATCACAGAGAACAAGGAATTGTTGGTGAGCTAAGGATTCCAAGGGATCAGCTCAGAGCATTTGGCAAAGCTGATAGGCATCAAAATGATGAACACTTTAAGAAGTGAATGGTGGAGGTTGGAAGGTCTCTGGGGAGCCTTGTGCTTTGAAATCCAATCAATTTCTTTGGGGAGTAATTCATTAGGAAATGAGAAAGCAAATGTTCTGTCAAGAGGAAGCTTTGGAAACTATTACTGGGTTTTAATCAGCAGACTTGCTTTTCCATTAAAGAAACAAGAGAAAACGTTTTCTCTGGCCAGACAACTCTTTCAACAGGAACCTTTGCTGGATTTTAATAAGGCAGAGTATTTAGAGACCTAGAAGTTGCCCCATCTCTAGAGGTTTGCAGAATTTCTGAGTCAGGAAAACATAAAGCAGTTTCGATAATTACCAAAGAAAGTTACTGACCTCCATCAGTTACCATGTCTTATATTTGAAAGCTAGATGTATGACCTTGTGAAAGTAGCTCCACCTTTCTGAACTTCAATACCAAAGGCTAAATTCAAAATCACATACATCTATAATGTAGTTTCATAATGTGTACATAGTGTGTGGCGGGGGGGGGTGGGTAAATTTGAGAATACTGACATCTTGGACTTTAAAGAACTTAGTCTTGAAATAAGTATTAGTCTGTTGAATGTGTTTTTTCGTCTGAAAGGTATTTGGTTGTGCTTCATCTTTCCAATGAGTGCATCAAATAAGTGATTTTTTTTTAAATGAGCTATATCTAATACTTATCCCAAAGGTGTTACTAAGCAGCAAAGCCATGTTCAAACAGTGTTTCTGAGCACGACCTCAGGCGTTAAATCTCTATCTTCTTTTTGCTCTACTTTCACAGACTGATCAACCAAGACAAACAAAAATAAATAAATAAATAAAAGCTTGAGAGTCCATTAGGATAGACACAGGACTTCACAAACAGTGAAAGGAAACACGTCCATCTCTGGTCTGAGGAACGAAGTAGAAAGAGCACCTTTAGGTAGAACAAGGTCTTTTTTTTTTTTTTTTGTAGTTCTTTTTTTTTTTTTTTTTATTGCTGGATCTCTAGCTTCGTAGTTCACACTGCTGGCTTGTTATACATGGATTTGTTGGAAAGATGGCACACAGCCAAATACCTATCATATCTGACACATCTGACAGACAAGCACCCATTTGAGTCTGAGCCCGTTAAACACGATGACATCACTATCCTTAAACGTTTAGCACCCATAGACAACATCTACCTTAGCAATTCACTTGTGTGTCACTCACCAAGGAAGATATGGAGGCATTCTCATAGGTACGATCCCTGTCTGACCTCAGAAGAGGGAACCACTATTCCTGGTCAACGCCATACTGGACAATGGAACCCTGAGCACCTCGGCTCAGGTGTTTTTATTGATACAGAACTCCTCAGGTGTTCTACTGATAGCATGTGAAGATCATGAGCAATCAAACATCCCCCCCCCCATAAATCCAACACCTGCAGACAATACAAAACACCAAGGCCAAGGCAGCCCCTTTCACAACAGTACACAAAATAATTATTTTATACTTAACTAAAAATAAACTTCCACAATATCTACCCTTCAGCCAAAACCTCTCCATAGAGGTAATTTTGACCTTAAAGAAGTATATTAATAATAGAACCCAATTTAGAGGGCATTACAGCTTGACATGAAAACATAACAGCTGTGTCTATAAAAATATTATCCAGTATTGTCTTATCTCATCAGATAATAATTTCATATGAAACTTTGAATCATGCTTTTTCCTTGGTTAAAACCAATTATTTCTTCTACTCAATCTCAGGAAAAGGGTGAATGCTTACCATGACCTGTGAAGCTGTGTAGTCGATCCTGCCTACCCCTAGATTCATGTGCTTGCTGTACTTATATTGTCTTTCCATTGCTCAAATACACCATCTTCCTACCCTGGGACTTTGGTGTGACATTAGCTTCAATTTATGATCCTTCTGATTTCAAGAGAAATCGCTTCTTTAAAAAAATCATCTTCTAACACTTCAGGCTAAAACAAGTCCTCTCAAATACATTCCCAATGTACACCAAACTTAAAAGGTAATCACAGTGATTATGTAATTTATTTCCTTCTTCATTCCACTGGGATTTATCATCAAATAAATGGTTCATGAAAAGGCCACATTTGGCTAATGTCTTTATTTAACTTATATTAAAAAATAAGTATTCTTCAGTTTCTTAAACTAGCCTCTTGTCATCATGCCACCCATTTCTGCTTCTCTTCAACCTTGTTTCTTTGTATATTCTCCCAAGTTATTTACCACTACTAGGGAGATTTTACCACAATTAGCCAAAAAAGCTAACCCTCTTTTTTGCCATTTGATACATAAGAAAATGAAGCCCTTAAAGTGCAATTACTTAACTAAATCAGCACAGGGCAATTACAAGGGTGGAATCTGGAAGGTAGGTGTGTGTGTGTGTGTGTGTGTGTGTGTGTGTGTGTGTGTGTCTTCTTGCCCATCATCTTCTCTACTCAGCCACCATTCACATATCACCTCCATCTGCTCCAAATTCCTGCAGAGTAGGCTGCTGTGCTTACCTTTAGGTGCCTGCACATTAACTTGTCATGTGTGTATGTGTAGTATCCTAGTGAGGGGAAAAGAGAATATACCACTGAAAAGTGTGCCAGGGTAGAGAATATTGTTTACACATATTTTATTCATAAGATATTGTACCAAAAGTAGGTGCTTGGTGTGAATATTTCTGAAGAAGTGTACAATGAGACATCAAAAAGTAAACCTGGTGACTTAGCTTACCCCTTATTTCACAAATAGGAGGCCTCCTTTCAGTTATGCTGATATTGAGCCAAGAAGGAATCAAACAAATAGCAGATAACTATATATTGTATAGCCTGTCACTCTGAATAGTGAATGCAAAGATACACTAATTGTTTTCTAAATCAATGATGCCAGTTCTAAGACGTTCAACTTCTAGGGAGAGATATACTGCCACATATGTGTTAAAATTTTGATTAATTTCAAACAGAATTTAACCATGAGGAGACAGTGACACAGATTCAATTAGTCTTTTAAATACCACTAGCATTAAGTATCCCGGCCCGCGGGATCTTCAACTGAAACCCCAGGAGAAGGCATGGGAATGGGATATGGGCAGGGATGCGAGGAGTGAAAGGCAGACTATCTGTCCGGTCAGGCCTTCGATTTATTGAACACAAGTACCAGTATTTATAAGAAGTTCTCAGGTGGGGAGGGGAGAGGGGAATGCATAAGCAGGTATCTATGGTAACCTTATCTGGCATGGGACTAGTCTGGTCTATCCAGTATTCCCAGGTACTGTTAGTGTTGGACTTCAGAGATCCAAACTGGGACTCCCAGGGCCCAAACAGGAACGCTGCATCCCCACAAAGACTCACAGACGGGATATCGATGCAAATAGCAAGAGGATTTATTCCAGTATACTGGGGCCGTTCTAACACGCAGAATAGAACCGACCACCAGGAGCAAATGGTGAAGCTTTTTATACAGTTGAAACGGTTGTTAGGGGGCTGTACAGTTGCTAGGCACAGACCGAGTTGGGACAGGTGGATTGGTCCCCAAATTGTTTTCCCATTTTGATAGGTAGGGGCCAGTTAACCTCTAAACTGGTTGGTGCTAGCATATAGCAAGGTCGTGGGCAACTGGGAGGAGGTAACTCCTCAGCCCAAGGCTGTGGGACCAAGATTATGGACCATCTTCAGGAACGGGGGCACATTCTCTAGCCCAAGGCTGTCTAGCTGCCTTGTTTGTCTTAGAAAATGTTTTTCTTACAGAAATTGTTTTTGCTTTAACTCTGGGAAACTCTGGGAACTGTTCTGGGTTACACTGCCCCTGGCTTGGGCCTATACAATTTTGGTGTTCTTAGAAGCCTGACTAAAGTTTCTTAGGCCTGGGCGAGGAAACTGACCCCCACATTAGAATGTCCCAGAGTGAGTGATAAGGAAGTGCATGGAGCTGTGAGATTCTCTCTAGGGCTTCCTGTGTAATCTACAAGGGTGGAAACCTGGAATGAGGAAGCAATAGGGTTGTGTTAGTTGGAAGGGCAGTTTCTCAGAACTGAGCAGCTTCGGGCTATCTGACCTTGTCCATATTCTGTCCATTAAGACCAGAGCAGAAATGAATCTTTTTAAAAGGTGGGATACTTTGTGTTTCAAGCCAGCATCCAGGGGTCTGCTTACTACAGATTCCCCTTTTTTATTTATTCAAGGCAGCAGTGCGAGGTGGCCCATGCCTGTCTTAGGCTACGTGTCTCTCAGCATCTCCCCTTCTCAGAGGCTTCACACCCATCTCTGAAACCTCAGCAGCCAATATTGGGCTGGGGCTTCCTGTCTTGGTTCTAATAACCAAGCAAGTGGAGGGAAGAAGACATGTTATTCCCATCATCAGCAAATGGGCCCCTGCAAAGGCAAATGCCCCTGACCTGTCATGGGAAGCTGGGGCAGCTTTGGCCCTGCTCCTGTCTTAGGGGGGGGATGCCCTGTAAAAGGCCACTAGTCCTCGGCCAGGCCTTGATCGGCTAAGTCTAGCCTATGGTAGTAGACCTGTATAGGTTTCGCTTGAATAGCATTCACCTGTTGTTTTATGAAATTGGTCAGTTTCTTAAATGCCCAGGGCCCAAAAGATATTAGAAGTAACAGGCCTATTAAAGGTCCTAAAAGAGAGGGCAAGAGGGTTGTTAGCCAAGGGGAAGTGGAAAACCAGTTTTGGAACCAGTTCTGCTGTATTTCTGTCTTTGCCTTTTGCGCTTTTCTAAGCCCTCCCGGACTTTAGCCAATGGAGTCTTTAATTACCCTGGAGTATTCCTCCCTGAGGGCAACATAATGCCCATCCTGCTGGAGGAGAAGGAATTCTAAGCCCTGCCTATTCTGGAGGACCACCTCAGCAAGCAGGGGAGGGGAGGGATTTTTCAGGATAGGAGATGGAGGATTCCAGTCGTCCAGGTCTTCCTCAATTGACAGGCAGAGATCTGAGTAATGCTTGTTGGATAAAACAAGAGAGGTTATTTATTCCCACCCTGGTTCCCATGGCCCCAAGACCTAGTAGGACTGCCACGGTAATGGCAGATACAGGCTCTCTTTTGGTTCTTAGGAGGCCATGATCATCTTTCAGGTCCCATGCTAGGAAGAATTGTTAATTTGTCATAGCCTCAATGCAGTATACTCTTGAAATGGAAAGCAGAGGCTGACTAGGGCATGGCCTCAGCTGCTCGGCCCCAAGCACAGTTTGGTACAGCAGCTAGCGCTGGACCTGCCGACAGTCTATTGCTTTTTGCTTGATAAAAAAATCATGAAAGCCCATGCGGCTTTTGTGGTAGGGGGCGGGAGAAATCTGCCGCTGTTTTTCCTTTATCATCCAAAATCAAAAATTTTAAAATGAATAAAAAATGAGTAACGATATTTCTTGGGGATCCTTTAATGGGGTCAATCTCCCCCTTTTTTATTTTTTCAAACATTAGTTTTGAGCGTGCGGTGTGCTCTTTCAACAATCCCCTGTCCATATACTGTTAACTACCTAGGGGATGTAAGTGAAACATTTCTTATTAAAAATGGAAAATAATGGTTCTAATTCTCCTATAGAGATTTTTTAAACGAGGCTTAAGCCAATTAATATCTCTTAATAATTTCTGAAAAAGCATATAGAATCTTTATCTTTTCTAATCTGTACTTTCTGAGGCAGTATAATTAGAGGATATAATTTATGCCCCAAATATGAATAAAGTAATTCTTGTTGCACCTTTTCAGGAGCAATAACTGAACCTTGACTTTTTAAAACTTGCTGTAAATAAGCTTATGCTGTAAGTAAAACTCTTTCTTGCTCAAAAAGTAATAGAAAATCAGAAATTGTTTTCTAGTTTTTTCAACTGCTTGTGCTATAAACTTCTGACATAATATAGGACTATTAGCCAGCCATACCTTGAGGAAGAACTTTTCAAAAATATTTTTTCATAAGTTCTTTAAAAGTAATATAAGGTACACTAAAAAGCAAATATTTTACAATTATCAGGAGCAAGAGGAATAGTGTAAAAATAATTTCTTAAGATCTCTAATAATTTTATAAGTATCTATAGGAATAGCAGAAAGAGTGGGCAGCCCAGGTATTAAGGCTCCCATTAATTCTATGGTCTCATTTACTTTTCTCAAATCCTGTAATAATCTCCATATCCCAGATTTCCTTTTTGATAACAAAAATAGGAGAATCCCATCTGTCTGTATTTAGAGGTCACTGTTCCACTCACACAGGAGTGTAGCGTCTACATAGTACAGGTTGGTAGCTTCTGCTAAAAATATCCTTAAGCCATCTCATAAAGGTCTTTGAGCAGGAATTAAAAGTTACTGTATACTTTGTCCCTTAAGACCCAAAACCTTGATAGATAAACACTATTTTATCACTGGGGCTATATAGGTATACTCCCATTTCTATTGTAACATCTCTTTCCTATAAATTTATAGGTAATCTTTAATTATGCAAGTATGAGATGTTCCCTGATGCCCTTTAGCATCCTTCTAATTTAGAATATTACTTTGTTCCAAGTTTTGGTTCTGTCCTATTCCTTGTTAGATATTAACTTTTAAAAATAATCCCTGAATTGAAACTGCTGTTAAAAACAAAACTTTAACTTATAACTATAATTTATAATTTTTAGAAAGACTGGGAATTTTCCAATAATGAATTTAAAATACCTTAAAAAGTCTGTTTCCATAAACTCTATCCTTGCAAGATTCCAAATTTTAAAAGTAGTTTAAAGCCTTTCAGCTGTGTGCCTGCAGCACAACAAATAAAGTTCCTCT
The DNA here is from genome assembly GCA_026225945.1 of Cricetomys ansorgei. Classification (NCBI taxonomy): domain Eukaryota; kingdom Metazoa; phylum Chordata; class Mammalia; order Rodentia; family Nesomyidae; genus Cricetomys; species Cricetomys ansorgei. The sequence goes on along the minus strand of JAMJFZ010003871.1, from coordinate 4,710,677 downwards.
ATTGTAATGTACATTCCTTCTGTCACACCCTCAGAGGCAGTCTGCCTTCCAGGCCTATCCGAATCGGCTCTGGTGCAGCGGCAGTTCAGCTAGCTTAAAAAATCCTCTCTTATTTTTAGTATAGAAAAAACCATCACATGACCTCTCAATCTCTAAAGACAGCCAGGCTGTTTACTCAAAACTCACCTGCCTTGATTTACTTTGTTTTAATCCCGAAACTCTCACACTGAAAAAATTTGGCTGTGCACAGAGACACAGCTTTGATATCTTTTTAAACACTGTTCTTCAAAATCCTATCTTATTCTTAGCATAGAAAAAACCATACAAAATCCAATTTAATTTAAAATATCTTAGATCTGTTGTCTCCTTGAATGGCAACATGCGACTACCTCCATTTAAATGGTGGTGAAGTCACACGGCATTCGTCCTCTTTGACCCTAGAAGAAATGGCAGCATCCACATGGCTGTCCTGCCAGCCACGCGGCCACTTCCTTGATTTCTATAGTCTTATGAGGCAAAGGCTGTCCTGTTAAAGATATTCCTTGAAACATCCTTTCCATATTTCTAGACATAGCTAGCAGAGCTGTATAATTCAAACCGTCTCCACCATCTAGATGAGAATCCAAATAGTGATCTCTGACAAACTCGTTCTCTGTCTCAGACTCATCTCTTAGATCTGATTCATGATTATCTGTGTCTTCTTTAAAAAACATAACTTCCTCAATATTTTTAGCCTCCTTTTTTGTCTATTGCCACTCTGCATACCCTCCATTGGCTAAGCTTTCCTTAATCAATCTCCATATATAAAAAATATCGACAGGTACATTCTGTCCATCACCTTTTTCATGGTGCTGTTGTAATTCCCCACCTAATTTTAGTCAAGTCTGTAATTTCATGGTTCCTTCATTTGTCAGGAAGTCACCTGTAGTCCACATCACACATGAGGTAGTCGAGATTATCAACCACATGTAATAAGTTTTAATTCAATGTTCTCTTTTTAGATTTACACCAGAAAAATGCATCGCAATACACACACACACACACACACACACACACACGGAGAAACTTTTCAGAGACATATAAAATCAAGCCCAGAGAAACCTCAGCACTTCTCTGGGGATAACCTGCTGCTTTTGTACAGCCTGTCTGCTTAAGCAGAAATCTGAAACAGTTCAGCCTGTGCCTTTCCAAAAGGTCTATCTCTGTAGCCATGTGCGCAAATGGACACAGAGACGACAGGGACAGTGCATGAACCATTCTGGAATTTTGGCTAGTAGCAGAAACTGCTACAAGTCTCTCTTCTGAGTTTGCAGCATGAACCATTTCCAAGGTAAACCTGCCCTAGATTTTGATCATCCAGCATTCAGGACAATGATATTCAAATGAACACAGAACATACATATATTTTCACACATTTAGACACCATCCATACACAAATAAGAACAGACAGAACAACAAAATCAAGACATTGACAATTGATGATCATCAAAAATTAATCAGGCCCAAGAAAAAGGAAATGAGTTTTAAAAAAGGGTGCACCTAGGGTAAAAAAATAAAACAGAGCTCTCCAAACGGTTGTTTCAGAGGATCCACAGCTTCAGTTCCTATGAAAGAAAACGTTCTCCCTCCTGGGGGCCAGTGTTAATAGAGTCTTCCAATCTATACCATTAAGTGCATTTCCTGTGAGCAAAGACCTTTTTCTTTTCTTTTTCCTTTTTCCTATTTTTTTTTATTTTTTATTTTATTTTTATCAACTGCTCGCTAGGCAGAGGCATAGTACAATGGCTGCCCTGCAGGTCCCATCGCCGCCGCAGCAGCCAGAACTTCCAACAGCTCCTGCCGCCGCCAGGATCTATCCCCGGCTACTGCCACAGCAGCCCTCCACCTGGGAATCTAATAGTTGGAGCAGGCACCCAAACCCTTGAGCAGTATGGGGGTTCAGTATCTTTCTCGACCATCTGGGAGTCCCCCAGAAAAATCGGGCTCTTATTTTGATTGACCTTGACTCCTCACGCCTGAAGTTTCTTTTTTCTCTCTTCCTGACTTATTTCCTGACCCATGATATCACTGCTACTTACCGCAGAGCTGATGGCTACCACAGCTGCTCTCCTCTCCCATTTGACGCCAGAGGAGGCCTAAACTCCTGTCATGGTGTTCCTCATGGAGTCCCTCTTGCCTGGGTCCCACGTTGAGGGCGCCAATCTATCCTGGCCCGTGGGATCTTCAACCGAAACCCCAGGAGAAGGCGTGGGAATGGGATATGGGCAGGGATGCGAGGAGTAAAAGGCAGACTATCTGTCCGGTCAGGCCTTCGATTTATTGAACACAAGTACCAGTATTTATAAGAAGTTCTCAGGTGGAGAGGGGAGAGGGGAATGCATAAGCAGGTATCTATGGTAACCTTGTCTGGCATGGGACTAGTCTGGTCTATCCAGTATTCCTAGGTACTGTTAGAATGTCCCAGAGTGAGCGATAAGGAAGTGCATGGAGCTGTGAGATTCTCTCTAGGGCTTCCTGTGTAATCTACAAGGGTGGAAACGTGGAATGAGGAAGCAATAGGGTTGTGTTAGTTGGAAGGGCAGTTTCTTAGAACTGAGCAGCTTCGGGCTATCTGACCTTGTCCATACTCTGTCCATTAAGACCAGAGCAGAAACGGATCTTTTTTAAAAGGTGGGATACTTTGTGTTTCAAGCCAGCGTCCAGGGGTCCGCTTACTACAATTAAGGATCCAAATATTTTAAGCAACTGAGTTTAATCTGTGGTTACCACAGGTCTTTTAGGTGTCACATATTCTGCCTTTATGTCCAAAGCATTAAAAAAAAACAAAATGTCATTTTTGCCTCAAGGATCAGTTTGTAACTATAAATTACTTCTCTGCCCGTACTTACATATAAATGTATAGATTTTTTAAATGACTATAGCTAAATGGATAAGAGTTGCTGTAAGTGTTGGAATTTATTACCTTTTAAGTTTTCTTTAAGTTTTTAATGTATGTATGTGTGTCTGTCTCAGGGTATGTCCACATGAGTGCAGTTGCCTGTGGATACCAAAAGAGGTTTTTGATAATGTGGAGTTACAGGTAGTTAGTTGTGAGCCACCCAATTTGGTTCTGGGAACCAAACTGCAGTAGTTTTTTGAGAGCAGGGTATGCTCTTAACCACTGACCTTCTGGTCTCTAAGAATTATTTTACATGGTATAAGTTGAGCCAAAAGTCAGCACAAAGATTTTGCACTTAATCCTGGCTCTGTCTTTCAAGGCTCGAAGCATGATATCAGTGCTGTAGGTGAACAAGATGCAACACCTTTCATCTGTGTTCTGGGAGCACATGCTTTGTCTCTAGAGGAATCAGCAACCTGAGGACACTGGGATTCTAATTACAGATTCTTGAACGCCTTCATTAGACTGGACTGACTGTTCCATTGAGCTTCTAGATTTCAAAGAAGCATGTAAATGTGTCATCTCACTTACATAAATGCAAAAATTAGAGTTCTTCATTGTATTTTATGCTATTCAGTATCCTTTCTGACAAAAAAAATTTAAATTTGTATATGCCATGAAAATGAGACATACACACACATTTGAAAACATATGTGTATTTGTGTATAAGTACAAATAAAAATGAATTAGGCATATGTAGATATCTGCATATATCCTTTGTGAATACTAGAAACGATAAAATAATTTGTTTAAGCAATACTGCTTATTTGCTTGGTAAAAAAAGAAAATGAAAGTTCTAAATGAGTACATGGGGGATTGCTCAGACTTGCAAATAATCAAATAAATGCAAATTAACACAATGAGGTTACATTGTATTGCTATCACACAGGAAAACCGTTTTAAGAATAAACCATAGTTGCCAATGCTGATGAGGTAGCAGAGCAACTTATAAAATCATAGTTGATGTGATTCCAATTTAGATTGATCCATTTTGAAAGTAATAAATCAGTGTAGTAGAGAAGTAAAGAGAGTTTACCAAGCCAACCTCAGAAACTGCTCCAGGGAAGACATTTGCTTTGACTTCCATTTTTTTCCTAATTAAAGTGTTGATTGCATTCTTAAATATAATGACTAAAAATGCAAAATGATAAAATATTCAACATGTGTGCTGAGATATGGTTTTAGTGTGTTTTATAAAGATTTCTCAGTGTGGCCATCTCAAGGGATGACTGGATACTCCTGTGTATATTTTGACCAGTTAGTATTAGATAACTAGTTGGTGTGCTCCTCCCTGGGGAAGACTATTTATCACACTCTCAGTTGTCCTCAGCTGATGGTAGTTCTTTGTGTAGGCTGAGCAAATTGTTTTCATGTAGTTAGGAATATGTAAATATATGTATTTATATAATACATTTATTTTATAAATATATATATATACATATATATTTACATAAATATGTATTTATGCATGTATAAAATAGCAATGAAAAAGAGGCCATGAATTAGAAAGAGAGCAAGGAGAGAACTATGACAGTATTTAGAGGGAGGAAAAGCTAGGGTGAAATGATGTAATAATAGTTTCATCAAAAAATAAAAGAATTTAAAACAAAGAGATGACTGTATCCTTAAGAGGTTGGGATTATAGTGCTTCTCAGAAGACCCTGAATTAGTTCTTCTGAGAATACATTGCAAGCAGTGAGCCTCTCCTAGTCATCTCTTTCCTGCCTCCCCGTGATCTCTCCATCTCACAGACATTTCCACCATCAGCCTTCAGTTTAGAAATGACAGAGACACTGGAAGCCTTGACAGAGGAGGTGCTCCTGTGTTTGCAATTTTGGCTTCTGCAATCATGAACTATACATGATACTTTTCTTTGTATAAACTCAAGCATTTAGACATCATAACAGGATAAGAATAACATGCTCGTTCATAGAGAAATTAGAAATACATGGCTCCTGGGGGAGGGAGAGAAAGACACTTTTTCTTTGGGGAGTTCTCATTGGTAGTTGCTCATGATGCAGTGGTTCACCTGGAACCTTGAACACACTGGCAGCACTAACAGAATTCTAAATGATAAAAATAAGAATGAAAAGAAAAAAGAGAAGAAAAGAAACGAAAAGGATAGAAACTGGGGTCAAAGAGATGGCTCAGCATTTATAGTTGCTTGCCACCAACCCTGATGATCTGAGTTCAATTCCAGGGATTCATATGCTAGAAGGAGAGAATCAATTGCTGAAAGTTGTCGTCTGACCTCCACATGCACCGTGGCACATGCTTAGCACACACATACACGTACACACACACACCATACTAAAAATTTAAGTGTTCCAATATAGTGTAAATAAATATGGAACACTACTATTTAGAAGCAGGTTGTAAAACCTTATGCTCGTATCAAAAACACCTAAAAAATATACTTGCCCAATATGGCAAGCAAATAGGAAAGGTGGACTTTCACAGAAGATGAATTCAAAATGCAAACATAGGCTATAAGGCAAGAGGTGACTGGAAGTAAAAGAGCCTGATGATGCCCCATATTCAGACATTGTTAGCTACTTCAGCAAAGGCTGCTGGACATCAGTTCTATTGTTCTCCATTAGTTGTAAACATGGATCAAAGAACAGGTCAAGAATATTTTTAACTTTAATTTCTTCTTATTTTGCTGGTTAGGAGAGTTGATTGACAGGATTTTTTTTTTTTCTCAATGGAGAGCGTGTGTATGTCAAAGGTATGGAGTTGCATGCACGGCTAGCTCCCTCCCCAGTGCATGTAAGCAAATAAATTTTATGTTCCGAGTATTAATTTCCTTTTGTAGAATATTGAAACAATCCTTTCTCATAAGTGTGGGAGTTCATGAAATAAAGTATCACTTAGCAAGGATTCTGACACTCAGTAAGTGTTTGAGAAAAAGAAAATTAAGTTTTTCTCTCCTATTTTGGCAGCAACCAACTTTGTGTCATAAAACACTACATAAAATGTGTTCTTAATGTCAAAAATGCCTAAATAAAAACTGTAAAGCAAAGACAAAAGCTGTGAAGCATATAGCTGATGAAAATGTTTCCACTTGGGGTTTTACTGAGACAACATATATTTGTGAGTTCAATTCTTTTTACATCTTCTCCAGTGCTTTGAATTTTGCAACATACAAGGTGTTACAACATAAAAGCATTTATAAAATTAGTCTCTGGTGTATATTTATATCTGAAAAGTAACACTGAAAATTATATCAAGCAGGCTTTTCTTGAAGACAAAACTCCTGAATAGCTGGCAAATGATCTCTTTGTCACTTCCTGTCTTATATCCATATGTTTGCATTCAGACATTGTCTTCAGTGTTAATCCTCCCTCTCCCCATTCTTACACAGCTCCATCAAATACACAGCAGTTGATTCTTCATTTTTCCCCTGGTGTGGCCCGGCCTATTTCATGTATGCAGAGTCCATACAGGATCCAAAGCTTCCCGCTGTTCCATGCACTATAGAGAGTGTCTAATACAAAGGTCCACAGAGACAGCCTTTAGATTTTCAAATACAGAGTTTTAACTTGAAAGGTGTGCACATTTGGTCTAGAAGGGCATACCAATAGCTCCCCGGTGTTGTCCCTCTTTTCAATATAACCATACTTGAAAGGAATTCACTTTCTTTATCACAAAGTATCCCAAGGAGCCAGCATTCTCAGTATTCACATCTCAGGAAGACTCCATATGAGAGGAGCCACTGTCGTTTCATTTGAATGTTCCGTCATTGCCTCTCAGCACATCTGGATCAGTGTTGTATGAAGGACAATCTTTCTAACTAAAAGCCTTAGGTTTGGACAAGCCTGAAACAAAATGGTTGAGGTTCATCTTTTCTATTCATGATGTCCCGTCAGTGGCAACTTAACTCACATAGTTAAGAAACAAATTGCATGTAGCACAGCTTAATGAGATCTTGGAGACTTTGTGGTCTCCAGTGAGCTGCTCTTTGGAAGATTTCTTTATTAGATGAATTTTGTGGACAAATCAGCAACCAATTCCCAGTGAAAGTTTGTAGACATTTTCAAATAGGAGTGTGTATTCACAAAAATAATCCTTTTACTAATTACTACTGATTGCAACTATATGACTTTTTCATAACTGGAATCTCACCTTTCATTTTTCTGAATGTTACTTCTTTGAAAAAATATTCTTTTTTTCTAAAAACATTTACAGATTTATATGAACTAACTAGTGGCAGAATTCCAGAACTATGTCTAGAAAAAAAGCTATTGAATTCTTATACTGTGTGTCATTCACTCAGTTGCTTACTATGTTGAATCTTTACTATATTCCAGGAACGAGTTTAGTGAATGGAAACAAGGTTACGCAAATGAGGCAATATCGATCCATAGCCTTGTGAAGCATCCATTCCTGAAGGAAAAGATAACGTAAACAAAAACGCGCGTATACGGTCCGTTGTAAGTTGATGAATGCAAGCGGAAAATAGGGACAACTTACTACACCAATTAAACCTGTTACATCTCGTCTCCAGGTAGCAGGTTGTATAGGTGTTAAGTGTCACAGTGAAGAATGAAATCTACTTGCTATTGTCTCTTCTCTTTAGAGTTGATTGAGTAGAGAAGGCCAGTCAACTGGCTAAGGGACCACCCTTAGGGGAGCTGAAGCAATTTCCAGTCATGCTAAAGAGATAGAAATAATTGTCCCTTTACTGACATCATATACTAGTACCGCCAAATTTTGTTCCCCTAGGCCAATCAGTCTGGAGCCTCCATGAGTCTCTGTTGCTCCTGTCTACTCTGCTGTGTCTTGGTTCAGAAAACTGTAATTATTGTTTTCCTTTCTCTTTTCTTCTGTTTCTTTCAGATGTTGGCTAGAACCTAACTATGCTTCCTCTGGTACTTTGAGGTTTCTTTTGCTCTTTTTCTAAAGCTCCAATATCATGTGGCTGCTTGTCCATCATGTGGCTGACCTCCATGAAAGCTTCACTCAAATGGCATGGCTTTTCTTTCTCCATTCTCTGCCTTCCTCCTCAATATGGCTGCTAAGATTTATAGCTTGATGCTCTGGGCTTTTTTTAAGGCAAATATTATCCTCTAGCTTCCTTTGGGTCTGTTATTAATTTTTTCATTAACAAGAATAAGAACCACAAGGAGAGAGCTCTAGTTCCCCAGTAACATGCAGCAACTTTTCCATGATTCCCCCAAATTTGCAATAACAGGAGGGAAGGGGAGCAATGTCAGTCAATCATCATGGAGCTTTGTCTTGAACAAGTGTTCAATCATATTTTGGGGCAGGTGATATCTGTGTTGCTCTTGTTATGATCTCTTACATTCCCTCCTCATTCCATGGATGCTTGGGCTCAGGTATTTCTTGAAATTCCAAGACTAGTTGCTTTCTACTGGACAACCTTGTGTACTTCCAGATACTTTCAGGGGCATATGGGCTGAATTAGGGATTAACTCAGAACTAACCATTAACAGCATGCTCACGACAGGAAATTAAGGTCCTACACATTCCTTTCTACAAATATGGAGTATAAGTGTATGTTTAATAAAGACTATGGAACACTCCAATCTATCTTCTGTCATAACCACTTTGTGTTATATGTTTCTGAGATTTCCAGTCATCTCTCTTAATAACAGAAACACAAAGGTAGGCATTACATTTATTTCCAAATCTAACAGGGGCTGGTTAAAAGAAGAAATGTCGATTTCTAACACTAGAGAAATGGCTCAGTGGACAAAATTCTGGCCATGCAGTCATGAAAGTGAGTGACATTTGTAATCCCAGTGCTCCTATAGGAAGATGAGAAGCAGAGAGAGCTGAATCCCAGAGGTTCCTGGGCAAGCTAACCTAGAGTAGGCAATGGGAGCTTGAAGAGTATAAAGCTAAGTCAAGTAAAGAAGGACCAGAAACTGAAGTTGCCTCCTGATCACCACACCCTACATAGTACAAACACAAAAAAGAAGGAATTAACTAATTAATTAAAAGTCAACAACACACACACAGATTCTTGGCCTTTGTCCCTGAAGTTTGAGTCAGTAAATCTCATCTGGGACCAATTAATTTATTCAGGAAGCTGTTAGGCAAAGCCATGCTGTGCCCTGGCAGTAAATTTTAGATAATGTCAGACTGCTAAGAGTTGTGGCTCCATGCAGATCTTAGTAAAATATTTTCTGTCAGTTCTCACTTCTTCCACATCAAAGATATTCACAGCTTAATCTTGACATACTTGTATTTCTGTGTCTATGGTAATATAACAAAAGCTGTAATTCATTGTCTATCCAGGTCACAGAGATCTGCATCAATTACATCTGTTACCCAGCTATAAAGAAGTGGCATATTGCACTTGTCTTCTTCTTTTCATCTTCACAGTAAATCAGTGATAGGTCTGTTGATCAATAATTAGTGTCTATTTCAAGAGCCTATAAGAATTCAGCTATTGACAAAGCTTTCAGAAGAGCAGAGCTTGGATTTGAGTCTGTCTGTTATCCCAGAACTCTTGCATTTCCCACTGTGCTCTGCCACTCAGGTGTGTTCATTTGATAGCAGTGGCAGCAGGGGTAGGGAGTAGAGGACCCTGAGACAGGCGCCTGTTAAACACCAGGAAGTCAATTAAACAACTCATTCCATTTCTTTCTTCTTTCTGCTCAGAAAGAATGCATCTTGTGGGTTACAAGTCCACAGCTCAGACAGTGCTAACGGAAAAAGAAATGCCACCCTCAGCTTCCCTGGAGCTTCAGAAACTCTCCCTATAACATCTGATGTCTTCCTAAAATTTAGTTTTAACACAAGCTGCGCTTCCACCCCTGGAATGGAGCTGAAAGGCCACCAAAGCAGGACTAAGTCAGCAGCACCACCAGCAGGAGGGTGGAATCATAGACCTCTTTCTGTGCAGCCTGCCCAGTTCCCGGCATGTGCTGGTTGTCATGGTGACAAGGGTACTGTTGTTACAGGTGCTTTATTGTGACTGAGACACGTGGTACTCAATGATGAGGGGAATTAAAGAGGACCTGCAGCCAGTTCTGCAGAGCCAGCAGGAGGGCTTTGAATCCTGCCGTGCCCTAAGCAGTGCTTAGAGAATTGAGAGGTCTGGGAAGTACAGGAATCTGAGTCCTAATGTCTAGAGAGAAGCCCCCATGTTGGTTTGCCTAGCTGGAAGCTTAAAGAGACTGCCTGTAGGTGCCTAGCTTAAATTTGTCATTGGTGATTAGAAAAAAGTATCTCTCCAACCTCAGAAAAGTGTACATAACCTCTTCCTTATTCCACTGCCAACTCTTTTCAATTTGCAGGAAAGAGTACACAAGGATTCTCAGTGTGAAAGGAGTCCATGCAGGCTTACTCTGTGAATGCATGTTGTAGGTGACTTTTCTAAAAGTAGTTTAGAGTTTCTCACATAATAAACAGTTATCTACCCAGTACTTCTCAGTAGGAAGAGTGGCTTACAGAGTAAGATAAAGACGAATCAAAAGTAAAGTATAGCTCTCTCAGGCTATCCGACACACAGGGCTTCCTCCAGCTCCACTCTCTTCCCCACCCTGATCAGCTGTCCATTTGCTCCCTTCGTCACATTATTACTTATTTCCCCCATTTTGCCAGGTCATAGGAACATTTATTAGGTCCAGAAAAAAAAATTAAAGAAAACCAAATCATAAAATATCAAAAATAATTCCCGTTCATTTGAAAACCCCTTTCTCATTGAATACATACATTAGTACTTGAGGGTAAATGTGACCATCTCTTTTAGATAGATTATGGGTGGTGATGATGATGATAATGACTAGAAACAAGGAATAGATAGATCATAGGCAAGAGAAAGATTGTAGAATAGATGGTTGTTAGCAGAGAGATAATCAGACATGTATGTAGATGAATGATAGACAAAAGATAGATATGTGATAGATTGATGGGAGATATATTAATAGATGATAGATAGATAGATAATAGAAGATAGATAAACATGATAGGTCAACAGATAATAGAGGATACATATTGAACTCCCAAGAGCTTAAGGAATATCCTAAATCAGAGATGGAATATGGATTCAAATTCATGTTTCATTATCACAAAAACAAGGTTTTTTTTTTCCATTATATGATCCAAAAAGCTGTCTCTTAAAAGAAAAAAAATGCTTTTCATTTCCAATAATTTTGACACAATTGACAAGAAATACATATTTTAAAGTGCTATGCTTTGTAATTCTTGTGCCAACCTTCATTATTAATAATAATAGATGTTTGTTTAGTGATTTTACTCTATTATGTATAGCAATTCATTTATATCCCTATAAGACAAGGGATATGCTAAATATTCTTTGATACTAAAGATATGTGGTTCTGGAGAGCTGGCTTAGAGATTAAAAGCACTGGCTACTCTTCTGAATCACCCAGGTTAATTTCCCAGCATCCACATGATGGGTAACAACTGAATGAAACTCCAGTTCCAGTGGGTCTGATTCTCTCCTCTGGCCTTCTTGAGCACTGCACATATATAGTATGCAAATATATGCAGGCAAAGCACATATAATACATACACATAAAATATACACATAAAATAAAAATAAATGAATCTTTAAAAATAAAATATGTAAATTTAGAGTTGAGAATATTTGCCCATTCATCAATGTCTTCAAATTTAAGTCTAGTTCTGTTTCCAGAGTAGATACTTCCTCTACACCATTAGTCTAAGGGATTGTAAATTATCTGACACAGGGAAGGAAAGAGATGTTTTGTTTTGCTTTGTTTTGTTTTGTTTTGCTTTGTTAGTTCCCATGGAAATACACCTAGACCATGAAAATCTGGTGTTTAAGCAGGCACATTTTTAAAACTAAAAGCTCTTCTCATATCACTTCTGTATGTGTATGTGTTTTAGTTTCTGAAATATTTTGAGTACATTTCTGATTGTTAAAAAAAAAATTGGATACATAGGCAACCAAAGTTTGCAAACAAAATGACTTTCACAAAAGCACTGTTCTCATGGTGCAGTGGATAGAGATCAATGCATTTAATATTCATTTCAGACTAATTAGCTAAAGCTGGGGTCCCAAGGCACCAAGAGCCATGAGAAGGGACAATTCAGGACATCTTTGTTTGATTCCTCTTTAAATGCTAATAGCTTTGAGATTATTTTATTAACAAGCAGACCCAGAAAAAGAATAAGAGGGCCTGTTTCATTTAATAAAGGAAACACCAAATGGATTGAAAGGCTTGAAACAGTCTGAGTAATTATCTCTTCTTTTAGGTCAATGAGCTATGGGCATCAGGAAAACATAACTAAGGAGAAGCCAATTCATGTATATCCTGCAACCTCAGTGTGACACACTGGGCTTCTAAAATGCTTGGTGAAAGCCAGCTCTGCTCTGTAGCAGGGAGTAAAGACTTTCATTCCCATCATAAAACTCTCAAGCCAAGCATCTATCACATAATAAATAAAAGCCATGATCTAATAACACAAGTATTATTACCTAGGTAATGTGTTTGGGGAAGGAGGGAAATGAGCCCAGGAATGAACATTACCCATTACCTAGAAAAATAAAATGACTTGAGTTCAAATCCTGGTTTCCCCCTATTAATCCCTAACAGTTTCTGTAGGCTAAAAGATGTATCATGTTACAGCTCTCTCCTATTACTTATAGGATCTCATACTAGCCCAGGCCATAGCTGACATTACCAGCATCTATCAGGACCACCATACCACATTCACCATTCATCAACATTTTATTTACGCAGATGACCTAACCTTCCTATGTCTTTGTTTTCTCATTTGTAAAGTAAGCATGGTTGTAGAATAAAGCTCATAAATGTTATTGTAAGGATTAAATGAAATTATGTATATGTGAAGAGACTATCTTGAAATAAATAGTATACATTTTTAATTGTTACCAGACCTGCTCCAGAAAGTGGCTCTGAAAAAGGCACATGAGGAAGGCTAAGGCATTGTGTTCCCTTAAGAGTTTGGTTGTTTAGTGTTTAAGAAGAATCTATCAAACAAAAAGATTGTGCCAAAGGAATGGTCAAAGTCATGGCTGATACTCTCATTGGAGCTGTAGTGAAATCAATCCTAAGAGTATTTAATTTCAAACAAAGGAAGGGAGAGGCATAGCAAGTTGGGTGGGAAAGAGTTGGCACATAATCACCCTTCAATGATGCCTTGAGATCTTTAAAGCTAGGATTGCAAAATCATTTAAGGCGTACAGTACAGTACATCAGTGGTAATATAGATGAGGGCTTAAAGGGAAGGAGAGACTTCCTTTAAAATCCTTGAGAGAAGTTTCATTAGGTGGAATGACTTAATGTAATAGTGAGAAAAAGAGCCTCCATTGAAGGGTTGACAGGAGGAGGCCCAGAGAACCTTCAGAAAAATCCTCCCAATCAAAAGGGATACCTGACCAGTTCTTTCATGATCTGCTGCCACAGGTCCAAAACTAGGGACCAATACATCCTGGACTGAAATCTGTAAAACTATAACCTAACATCACATTTTTCCACCTGAGTTAATTACTTCAGTGACAGAAAATTGAACAGCCCAACCAGAAACTTAGGCATGATTCTTGAATCTTGTTACAAATAATGAAGGTAGTAGGCCAGTCAATCAAGAATCAGATTCAAATACAGGTTGGATGTTTCCTTGGTATGCTCCTCAAAAGCAGGCATACACTGAACACAACAGAGACAATTTTCACTTCTCCAGCTTGTGAGAGAGCTGCTATTCTTTCACAACCTAACAATATATAGAATCATCTGCCTTTACTTTAGCCATAGAAAGCTCATTATGATTTTGATTTTTTTAGTTTAACTTTATTTTTTTCTTCTCTCATATAATACATTCCAACACCCTACCACCCCTTCCTTTACTCCTCCCACCTCTCCCCCATCTCCCTTCTCCCTCAGATCTACTCCCCACCATCAACCCACTCCCACCCCCTCCTTTCCCCAAGAAGAAGCACTCTTCCCAGGGTTACTGCTCAAACATGGCACAAAAAATGGTGCAGGGTCAGGTACAATTTCCTACTTCAAGGTTGGACTAGGCAACCCAGTAGGGGGATGAGGTATTCAAGGGCAAGGAAGAGGTTCAAGAATGTACACCCCAATTCTAGTATGTATGAGTTCTGCAAGAGCACCAGGCCAGGCATCCTCAAGACATATTTGGGGAACCCAGAAGGTTCCATATCTCCTGCTTCAGGCTCTATGAACACCTAAGAGAGCTGGTCAGTTGACTCCATGGGCTTTGTTCTCCTGATATCCTCGACTCCTCTGGTCTCAGAATTCCCTCCTCTACTTCTTCAATGGGGTTCCCTGAGCTCTTCATTTTGTTTGGACCTGGGCCTATGCATATGCTCCCTTCAGCTGCCTTAGGGAGCCTCCCTGTTGAGGACTCCGTTAGAAGTCTTCTGACTGCCGAGACTCTAATTCCTGACCTACCCTCGATTATAGGTCATAGTTTCCCTCCTTTAGCATGGTGTTCTGTCCTTCCATTGTCCCAATGGAACAATGCAGTGCAGGCAGAATAGGCCATAGGTAGAAGTTTTTGTGGTTGGGATGGTATCCCAGTCCACCACTGAAAGCCTTGCCTGGTTACAGAAAATGGCCTGTTTAGGCTCCCTATCCTCTATTACTAGAGGTTTTTGCTAGGGTGTCCTTTGTTGATTTCAGTGAGTTCTACTGCACTAGGTCTCCTGATTCTCTCTGACATGTCCTACATTTCTGGTCATCTCTCCATATATTCTCTCCTATCCCTCTCCTCATCCTCATCCCTTCTCTTCTCATTCTCCTCCTTCCCCATCCCTCCTGCATCATTTGTTATGTTTCTCCTTTACCAGGGAGAATTTTGTGTCCTCACTGGGACTCTCCTTGTTGCATAGTCTCTCTGGGTTTGTGGATTGCAGCACCTCTGTCCTTTGACCAACAGTTAATGTCCACATACTCAATTCCCCTAATGTGTATACAATTTATATGAAGTGTGTGATAGAATGTTTTTATCCATGTCCAAATAAATTATATGTATATATCTATATCTATATCTATCTATCTATATATATATATATATATATACATGTTTGTACATATATACACATATACATATATATACAAACTTATATATATATAGTTACAGTTATAGTTAAAAATAGATAATGTATATTTGCACACACACGTTTAGAATGGAATATGCAGAGCAAAAATATAAACATTCCTAAAAGACATAGCACCATGGTTAAGTCTCACAGGGATTATCCTGAAGGACCTAAATCACAGAAATATAGGGGTTGTAGAAAAGGCTCAGAGATTAAGAGCACTAGCTGCTCTTCCAAAGGACCCAGGTTTGGTTTGATTCCCAGTACCCACATGGTGGCTCACAACCATCTGAAAATCTAGTTCCAAGGAATCAGAGGCCCCCTTTTGGGACCCAAGCGCACTATGCTCACATGTGGTTCATAAACATACATGCTGGCCAAACATCAATACACATTAAAATTAAAATCAAATTAAAAAAGCAGAAATATATAAATGTGTACTACATAATTCTAATTATATGAGGTCCACCATTATAATAGATATCAAAATAAATTGAAATATTAATTCACTCCAATGTTATGGAAATATAATCAGAGTAGGCTTCATGGTGGGTAGATACTCAGAGAATCTCTGTGTTGGGCTAAAAGCTCTGCTCTATCATGTGGTTCTTATATCATTTAAACAGGAGCCAGTGTCTTCAATTTTACTGTGACCTGCTTATTATCCCATTGATCCTAGGGTATATAAGAGACAGTGACAAAGTCAGGTGGGAACCTCCTAAGGTTTAGAAATATTCCATATCTTGGGGTGATGTATGTATATGACAAATTTCGTTGAGCTATACATACATGATTCGTGCACTTAACCATATGTAATTTACAATGTAATAAATCACTGTTGAACAAACTATGGAAGGATAAATAGGACATACCTCAAATGTGGACAGTGGGTCTCATCTGAATTGCTAGAGGCTCTTCTGCATAGATGAAAGATTCTAATTATCCATCAGTAGAAGAATATATGTACTTACAGAATGGAATATAATAATAATGAAGTCTCTTTGACTCCAAAGCAGTGGGGGGTATGAATATTAGACTCACACTGAGCATCTACTCTGTATTAACTACTGCAGAAACCCTTCATATGTATTAAATCTTTACATCTACACTGTGGTCTTATGAGATAGCTATCACTGGGCTTAATCTACAAACAAGAAAAAGGAAAATCAGAGGTGTTCAACTACTTGTCTAATAACAACATGTAGTCAATCATGTAGAATTTCAAACCCAAATTCATTTGCTTCATAGACACATCCTTTCCTCACTATAGTACGCATAGTATCTCAGCTTATTAAACATACAGATAAACTTTCTGTACTGTAGTTGGAGAGACCAAAAAGACCAAGCATGTTCCAGAAATATTTCAGTATGACATAATTATTCAATTCAGAGTCTGCATGGGATATGGAAAAATCCTTTGCTTGCCCTTGTAAGCATACTGTGCCTTCCCAGGGCATAAGATTCTATTGTATCCAGTCAACATAAGTGCAGGTATTAGTCCTGGAAATACAATTACCAATCTCAAGTATTTGACTCAAGGACTTGATTCAGCCTCTGACTCTACAGATTGCTGATGGGCTGTAAGAAATAAGCATTGTTATGTGACCTTCAGAACATGACAGATGAATAGCAAAATAAATGATGCATTTAATAGGCTTAGATATACAGGGCCTTCCTCTGCTTCTGCACTGAGGTCTTATTTATGGCCTGGTCTTAACTGAGTTTCTTTGTGTGGAAGCTGTGAAAAGCCATTATGGTCAAAACCTTTCAAAGGATTTATTATTAGAATACTTTGAAATTTTCTATGTAGAAAACAGAAGCCTGAAACACGTCGTGTCCATTGTGTGGAACGCAAAAAAATAAAATAAAATCCATTTAGGACATAGATTTTTCTTAATGTTTGACACTGTGGAAATAAAAATGGGAAGCAAGCTGTCCTAATCTGGTCTAAGAATACATGGGTAAGTATGGGTTCATTCATGCTTTACCTAATTTTGATCTAATGGATTATTTAGTAAGTGTTTATTGGGCATGTTTATTTGCATAGAGCTATCCATAGTTTTTGAACACTGGGTAAATAAGAAATATACCTGAACTTCTGTACTTTAAGAGGAGAGTAGATAATATTGAATATCATATTTTATAATAATTCATAGAGCCAAATGAAAAGGAATCAATCAGAAATGTGGTACCTCAAGAAAGAGTGGACTGGTGTAAGTCCCCAAGCCTCATCTTCCTCCGGGGAAAATGGTGGTTGCAAGGATCATAATGGAGCTGCCAAAAATCCCATGAAATTAGTTGCATGGCTGGTTATATTTCAGGTTATGATTTCCTAGTCTCTCTTAAAGATAATACATGTTCATCTTGTACCTAAGAGGTTCAGCTCTGGGGAGATAGATGTTTTGATAAGGGTAGCTGGCATGATGTAAAAAGGTGAAACTGGAGAAATCAGGTGATTCCTTTGAATTTGGGAACCTAAGATTCAGACTCAGTTATACAAGACCATTACAGTACCCTTGGCTTCCTCTGTAACAAATGCCTCCCACATCTAAACACAAGGGTCCTTCATCTGTTCCATCACCTCTGTCTCACAGTCACATGAATTGTCCTTGCTGATGACATGACTACTGTAATCAGCAGACAGAGTAATTGAGCAGTACAGGATAAGATCCTTCACCATGACCATAAAGACGTCTGTTTCCAGGCTTAGCTGGTGTAGACAAAGAGGATATAATCTAGAAGACTTCAAAATTGGTTTCTGTTCATGAACTGGAGGTTTGTTTCTTCCATATCACCAAACAATCATATTTCTACATGTAGAAGGTCAGTCATCAGCCATGATATGGACTGTATGGTATCTTTTATAATCCCTCATTGCAGTTTCAAATCGAATATTCAAACTGATTTATAAAATGAATTACATGAGTAACCCATTATCATTGTATTTATAATTCATTGCCATCCAACCTAGAACTAGACTCCCAGGTCACTGTCACTTCTAGTCTAAAATGGCTGTTCCTTGACTCTTTATTATCAAGATTACACTTCATTAGAACTATTGGCCCTGGACAAATTCTCTTCAAGTTCTTATAATATATCATTCAAAATCTATTTTCCTCCTGCCACACATATGTAAGTACACATAATGTAAATCTCATTTGCTAAATATTTATTGAGAACTTGCTGAGTATGTATACTACATACACATGTATAGAAATATGTGTGTATATATATATATATGTATTGCATATTATTATGTGAATTTTATATGCTTGCAAGTATACATATAATATGTAAATCCTCATTTGTATAAGTTTAATTAGATATAGATATATAAAATTTGCATATATTTACGATATGAGTTTATATCTAATACAATTGAGCAATTTTGGTGTCTATATACAATTTAATTAAAAAATAAATATATCACTCTATAAAACCTATGTCATATTAGATGATTCTGTGATGTAAATCCTCATATAAAATTGATATAACTCTAAATGAGATAGCCAACATAAAATATTTACACTGATGCAAAAACTTAGAAAATCTTCCCCAAGTAAATAATTTTAACACATGTCCTGACGTACTAACTATTCAGATATGACTATCCTTTACTCTTTAGTACTAAGATCATTTGTATTAGATATACTATAGCTCCTTGTTTCATTTTTTTATCCTGTGTTTTTTTTTCAGTGCCAAAACACTGTAATGTTAAATGTAAGTTCCTTGTAAGCAATAGAAAGAAAGAAAATATTCAGAAAGTATAGCAGAAAGTCATTTCAGGCCTGAGTACTGGAAATAACTCTGAAGCCTTCAAAATAACAGTGAGAAGGGATGGTGGGCAGTTAGGGAGCCTGGAAGGAATCCCTAAGGAAATTCAGGGGAAGTAATTAAGAAACTGAATTTTTTTAAAGGCAGTGACAAATCAAATAAGCAAACAAACCAAAGTCAGCCAAGAATGTGTCAAGCACAGCGCTGTTTAAGCGTCATTCTGCACAGTCTTTGAAATGGCAACAGTTGACTGTTTCACACTTAACGGCAATTAGACATACTTCTAGCTGTAAATGATGCCTGATGAGCACCCTTCTCCCTGGTCCCTCTTGAATGGCGCTTGCTAAATTAACAAGCCATGTCTGTCACCACATACTCAGAATGGTCTTTGGAATTCTATGCTGTTTTTACTGCTGTTTAATGCTAACACATCCCCAAGCACAGTATACTCTTCCTGTAAACCAAGAGTCACACTGGATATTTTGAAAGCATTATCAAATCTAATCCTCAGAGAAGTTTGGTGAGGTGATTCATATTAGGATCTCAATTTTACAGATGAATAAAGAGGAATATAGTGCTTAAACATCTTACTTGACTAAATGAACAACTGAGCAATGCCAAATGAGGTCATAAACTAGCTTTCTTCTCAGACGGAGGCAGCACCTTTAAAGCAGTAGCCACATTCCCTAGTGAAGACATTCAAAAAAGCATAAGATGCAAATTTCAACTGAAAATGTTGAATAAAGTCTCATGAAAGACAGCTTCTACATCCAGAAGAGGCTCTGTATTCTCCCTCCTCTATGAGTTTTATGGAGGAGAGAATCTCTTCATCCCTTCTGAGCTGTAGGACTATTGGCCTTGCCCTTAAACCTGGCAGTTGTACCTACTCTTCAAAGCACTCAGTTCACCCTTTAAGGGATTATGAAAGAAAAGCTGACCAAAAATAATCTCCACTTCTCTAACTGCATTAAGGAACCCAATTTAAGTGGATTGAGGTGTCAAAATTCATCATAACAATTCACCTCAAAAAGGGCCTTAAATGTCAATTTATCTTTGCAGTGAAAGTACCTTGGAGCCAAAATTGAAGAAGATATCCCAGTGCAATAACCTCCTTCTCCACTGAGCCACTGTTAATGTCTCTTCATTTCACAGACACTACAGAGAAAAATTAATTCTACAGTCAGAAAGCACAGGTCTTTCTTCTCTGAAGCTGTTGCTAGTTTGGTTGGACTGCCATTACAGAGTGCTGCACATTAGGTGGCTTAAACAACAGAAACCAATTTTCTCATAACACTGGAGGCCAGATGTCCAAGATCAAGGTATCAGCAAAGCCTGTCTCCTTTACTCTCTGGCTTCTCCCTGTGTCTCTCCTGAGCTGTCTTTCAGTTTGGTGGTATCTGTATCCTAATTTCCTCTTCGTATGGAACCAGTCATACTGAGGTGAAATGATCTGCTCTTACTATACTAGCTCTTTAAAGAACTTATTCCCACTTATTATCCATTCTAAGGTATTGAGGATTTGAGACCTAGGATATACATTTTAGGAAAGAAGTCCTTCCCGTAATACCACTCATGAAAAATAACCACAGTTTGGCTAAGTTTATTTCTTTTAGATTTCAGTGAGGCTGTAAATTCCACCTCTAATCCACAGCCTGTTTTTATCATTCAGTAGTCCTCCTCCCCAATTCTTAACCCATCCCAAATCATGGAAGGAAACAACAGAGCTCTGTGCCCTCAGCCTATGGGGCTGAGTCCAAAGAATAGGAAATGCCCCAAGCCACAGCATGAAATGCAATGTAATTTCCCTTGGGAGGGCAATGCCTTACTTTCCTGTCTGGGGAAGAGACATCAACAAGGCTGTAACCCAGGGGTCAGTAGAGAGATCATTTTAAAAAACAGGAAATGTGAGTCTAAGTCAAGCTGAAAAGCAAAGCAGAAATACACACGCACACACACATGCACACATGGGAGGAGTGTACATTATACAATTAGAGTAATGCTTTTAGGATTTCTGGGTCAAGCTATGACTGAAGTCATAGTCCAATGTATTTCCCATTAATTAAGCCAATGACATTATTTTTGCTTTAGTCATTTGGAAGCTAGCTATATAATTCTTAACAGAACAGATCCTAGCCAGGACAAAGGCTTACATGGATGAAAGGAATAGGAGAAGCTTGGAATGTACTTCAAGAGTAACTTAGGAAAGTATCCTTATGCTGTCAATAGTTCTCCCATAAAGGCAGAGCTTTGGTGCCAAGTTTCTAAAAGTGAAAATTTTTTTATTAATTCAGATATCTGTTAAGGAAGTGCATTAACATAGCATGCATTCTCAACATGGGTAGCATAGCCCAATATAGGCAAGATTAGTACTTCTGAGTGTGAAAAAGTTTTATATCTTTATATATAAAAGGTAGGTGTGAATATGGTGTGCAAACATGTAGTAGGTACATAAGTCTATTAAAATGTACAAGGAAAAATGGCAATTGCTGGAGGAAAAGCTACAAAAATGCTGTAAGAGGAGAATAGTAAAATGAATGATTAAGAAATGTATGCTAAAGAAACCTTTGAGAGTTCCAGATAGAAACAAATGTGGGTGCTACAGGCACTGTGCTATATACACACAGATATATGTTCATATATGTATATACTTGCTTTCTTTCTGGTGTTTGTTACTATATATGTATATGTACACATATATACATATACATATATGTATACATATATTAGCAAATGCCAGGAAGGAAACAAGTTCAACCTACAGAGACAAAAGATTAATTAAAGAGTCAACATTGTGAGATAGAAAATCATGTTGCCTCATGCTGAAAGTTGGATGGTAAAGGGAAAAGGTTCTAGTCAGAAATACCATGTAAGCAGTCTTGAAAGTCCACAGGAGTCCAGTGCAATATACCTCGGTTTAGATTAGGCTGTGATAGTGAAAATAAGCATCAAGGAAAGCAGCTGTATCAGAAGGACAAACATCACTCTGTAGTAGTAGTTGCTGCTGAAGCTCAGCAAGGGCAACAAGGAAGCATATTTCGCACATGTAAACTCTGCCAGACATTTGCAGAGGGAACCACCATCCTGGCCAGTGCCATACTCCATGGACAGTAAGCATCTGAACTCAGGTGTTTCTATTCTTTCAGAACTCCCCAGGTATTCTACTGATATAGCATATGCAAATCATTAGTAATTAAACAACCCCCACAGAAATCCAACACCTGCAAACAATATAAAATGCCCTAAACAGCCCCTCATCCCACAGTGCATAAAATAATTATTTTATATATAACTAAAACTAAACTCCCACAACATCACTCATGGTGAGTCAAGCATTTAAGATTTTGTTTTCTTTCTTTAAAAGAATCATGAGGGTTGGAAGATCTGGTGTTGATTCATCAGTCAGAAACCCCAAAGTCATTAATTCTCAAACTTCATCCCAACCACTATCATCCCCATCCTTGCCAGCTGTCTGGGGCAACTCCAGCCATCCATGCTTGAGGAAAGAAGATGGAGAAGTTGGGCTTATTTATGTAGCTACCAATTTTTATCTGGAAACAAATAAACAAACAAAAAACAGTAAATTTTTTTTTTTTTTTTTTTTTTTTTTTTTTTTTAGTTTGTGGACATCTCCCTCCCTACACAGTTAAATCATTGATCCACTATGGCCCCTTGGTCATCCCCTGATGAAATGGGGAAAAAAGTACAATAATGTGTGGTCTAGGTACAACACCATTTAGAGATAAGCAGGTTGCTACTGCAAGTTTCACTTCAGTGATGCTGTTGGATAGAAGTACATGAGTTGTATAAGTATCTGCCTTGGGGAGAGATCAAACAAGAAACACACACACGAGGGGAGATGGAAAAAGAGGTAAATTGTGTACTTCAGGAAGTTGATAAAGAAGTAATCAAATCTGAAATTTAATTAATTTTCTATAGATAAGACTAAACGTAAAATAAAATGTTGATTACTTTAAAATGTACTATTTTAAGGCTGATGAACGTATTATTGATTTTTAGGTCCCCCCTCCTATTTACAAGTTATCTGTGGTGTGATTAGTCCTAGTTACATCATCAAGAAAAAGCAAAGGTTGTGATTTTATTTTAAAAAGTTTCCAATAAAATAATTCTGCAAGGATGATAAGTAGGACAGTTTCAAAGCTAAGCTGATGGATGCATTAAGTATAATGTATCCATACAATTGTACAAAGGTTCAGAAAAATATAGGAAAATTTAGAAAACCTTAGAAGTAGAAAAACAATAAAATACTTTTCTGAAGCCAATTCTCTCCAGTCCTTCAGGATTGATGGCTAGTGAGCAAGTTCCTGAATACAGCTCTTATTAAAAATTAAATTACCTAGTCATGTGGCATATGCCTTTAATCCCAATACTCAGCAGGCAGAGGCAGGTGGATCTCTGTGAGTTTGACACCAGCCTGGTCTACAGAGTGAGTTCCAAGACAGCCAGAGTTATCACAGAGAAACACCTGTCTTGAAAAAAAAAATATATATATAAATAAATAAATAAAAGAAAATGAAAATTAAATTATTGCAATCCTATTGCTAAATATTCAAAATCACCACTTCTAAATTATTTTAATAATTTCATATTGCTATCTGTGTTCCTGAGATTGTGTCTATTGTATTAGAATAGAAGTTACTAGACTATAGTGTAGTACTGGGCATCACTTCCAATTCTGTTTCATTGATATCAAATTGCTAAGATGATATAGTATACAAGAAGTATTTACTCCATAAAAATAGACAAATACTGTAAACCAGGGCATGATTGATTGTTTTTGATAATTTTCTAAACTTAAAAGTATGATGAAAAATTGTACAAAGATTAAAATTAAACATACCTCCTAATGTAGTGCACATCCACAACAATTTGAGAAAGTTTAGGACAGTTTCTATTTTCTTTATCATTATTGTTATAACATAATTCTTATACTTCTTTGAAAACTGATCATACAAATATCATGTGATCCACAATTTGTTCCTAAACATAGAGATATAAAATCTTACATTCACACAAAACCCTGAACTTGAATGTTTCTCACAAATGTATTCTTAATTATCCAAATCTAGAATTACTCAGATCTTCAATGGGAAAATGACTGGGCCAACTGTGTAACACAGGAACTGTGGGTTTTTTGTGGGTGCAGGGCTTTCCAAGGTGATGATTGTTGGACAGAGTCACTAATCCAAGAAACAGACTCCGGGGAAATGCCTCCATGTTGCAGATCCATGATGAGGAATGGTTCTTTATGGAGAAAGTAGGGTGGTGCGCAAGTGAGAGGCCCAATACCATTGGTCTATGCTTACTAGACACTTTAACCAGTCTACCTAAAGCTTGCTAATCAGAGGGGGATGGGTAAGGTCTGGAGAGGCACGATCGTCTGTAGGCTGGTATGTAAAAGCTCTTAGCCTATCTCTATTGCTGATGTTGGTGAACAAAGTTTCTGCAAAGACAGAGGAAGTAGGAGCTACTCTGGCAGGGCTTTTCAACTGATGTGCAAGGATCCATCATTTAAAGGGCCATACATGCATGTGCTACAGGCCAAGGTACTGGCCTAGTGCAGGTGCTGATGCCTGTCTCTTTCTCCTGCCATCGGGATCCTGTTGTCACCAACAACCAACTGTGGAATATTATACAACACACAACACCAACTAGTGGCAAGTGAACTTGTGGCAAGTTCACAAGTTCAACTAGTGGCAAGATTCTCCTCCAGAGAATGATAGTTAGTGAAAAGTTAATAGCACAATGCTATGTTTATATAAATTCTGAAAATAAAAATATCAAATATAGATTTGGGTATGTAGAAACATGGATTTGGGTTAAGATGGGCATGGGAGAAAGTGGATTTGGCTTTGACAGGAGAACAAGTAGATCATTGTAATGATGGAAGTGCTCGATCTTTACGGTATCAATACTAACATAGCGGTTGTGATGCTGAACAAAAGATATACTTGATACTGTCACTGACAGAAAATGGTTGGGAGGAAAGAGATTATTCTGTATTTTTGTACATTCAGAGAAGAATGTATCAGTCTATTAGAAATGAAATATTTAATTTTTTCTTAATGCTTAAGATATATTTAATTTAATTTGTCTCTGTGTATATGTCTGTGTGTATGCATGTGTGTGTAAATGTTTAATCACATGAGATTGTGCCCATACAAAGGCCAGAAAAGGGTCTCAAATCACTCAGAGTTGGAGTTAGAGGTAGTATATGTGTGTTCAGATCTGTACTCCAGGCATCATGACTGTTCAGCAAGCATTCTTAATTTCTGTACTATCTACTAATGACAAATATACTGAAAAACCCGTTCAAAATAAGGACAAAAATTACCTAGAAATAAATCTAGCCATGGACTAAAATACCACTGCATCTGAAACTTTAAGATATTGAAGAAAGCAATTGAAGAAGATATTAGAATATGGAGAGACTTCCCATGCTAATGGATCAGAAGAATTAATTGTGTGAAGAGAGTCATTCTACCAAAATGAGTATGCATATGCCATAGAATCTGAATCAAGATTCTAAAAACATTCTACATAAACCCAAAATAGTGAACTAATATTGAACAAGGGTGGCTAATGCAATCTTGAAACAGAAGAATATTCCAAGAGGTATTACCATACCTTGGTTCACACAGACTATGAAAAAAATGCATGGTACTGACATAAAAACATACACAGTCAATGGAAAAGAATCAAGGACCCAGATACAAATCCACATTACTACAATTACCTAGCTTTTGATGAAATTGCCAAAAATATATGATGGAGGAAAGATGACCCCTTCAGCAGATGGTGAATATATATCTCTCATGAATATATCTCTCATAAGTTCTATTCCCATCATCCACATAGAAGCTTACAACTGTCTTCAACTCTAGTTCCAAGGGATCTGATTCCCTCTCCTGGCAGCATCTTCAGGCACTAAGCATACATGTGCTACACAGACATACATGTATACAAAACACCTACATATATAAAATAAAAAAATAAATAAATCTCAAAAAAATAAAAGTGGTTCAGTTGATAAGGGTGCTTACATAAAACTGAACTGTGTGGAGCTTTAATACATTTCACAAGACCTGATACCTGAAACCCTTTGAGGAAAAAGTGAAATTTGCTTTAACATAAAAGCATACACAAAGACCTTGTGAATAGGACTTGCAGAGCACAAGAAATAAGACAAATATGCACATAGGATCTTAGGAAACTAAAATGCTTCTTATCACAAATGTCATTGTCAACTGAATGAAGTGGCAGACCAAGAGGAAAGAAAATATTTTCCAGCTACACATCTAATAGAGAATTGGTACCCAGAATACAAAAAAGAGCCCAAATATGTAATCATAAAAAAAACACCAATTCAATTAAAAATGTGCTACAGAGCTGAACAGAAAGTTATCAAAATAGGAAATCTAAATGGCTAGTAAATACAATAAGAAATGCTCAAATCCTTAACCATCAGGCAAACGCAGCCTAAAAGTATTTTAGAATTCTATCTCACCCCAGTCAGAATGGCAATCATCAGAAATTCAAATGATACCAAATGCTGGCATAATATGGTAGAAGTGTAACTCTTTTACAATATTTGGGGGGGGTATAATATTGCACAGCATCTTTGGGAATCAGTCTGGAGGTTTCTCAAACAGATAAACAAAACTGTAAATAGAGTTACAATATACCTAAGTATATTGGCCATATAACCAAAGGACATGTGCAGAGACACTTCTCATCCATGTTTATCGTCAGTCTATTTACAATAGCTAGAAAATGAAATCAACCTAAACATTCATTAAGAAGAGTGTATGAAAAAATATAATACATATACACAATAGAATTTTATTTGGCTGAAAGGAAAAGTGAAATCAGAAAGCTAACAGGTACATGAATGGAGGTAGAACATCTTATATTGAATGATGTCATTTGGACCCAGAAAGACAATCAGGGTTTGTGTGTCTCTAATATGTGGATCTTCAATTCAAATCTTTTGTGTTTTTAACATGTAGTACAAGTAAAGTCTAGGAAACTAGGAAGGGGGCATGAGGAACAAGATGTATGAATGGAGGGAGGATAGTACAGTATGGGTAAAATGAAAGTAGAGAAGGAAAATAGTAAGGTGAAAATAGAAATAAGGATATGAAAAAGAGCACTAGCCAAAATGAAGGGTGTGAGAAGGGGCTAGTGGAAAACTTACTATCTTGCAACTAAATTAAAAGTATAATTGGAGAGCATAGTAGAACACATGTGATATGACAAAAGAGGGGTAAAGAAGAGAGGT
Source organism: Cricetomys ansorgei (assembly GCA_026225945.1). Lineage (NCBI taxonomy): Eukaryota > Metazoa > Chordata > Mammalia > Rodentia > Nesomyidae > Cricetomys > Cricetomys ansorgei. The sequence goes on along the minus strand of JAMJFZ010003871.1, from coordinate 4,683,620 downwards.
TAAAGGTTAAGTGGTGATGATGACAAGAGGGTGGGGGAGAAGAGGAAGTAGAGGGTAAAAGCCTATGGAAACCCACAAGATTGGAAATTAATTACAAAATGCAATCCTTTTATTGTAAAGTTATTTGATCAGCCATTTTCTGAATGGATGGCCAAAACTTCTCCAAGAAAACACGGTTATTAAATGAAAACTGCCAGGAACAAGATGCCTCCTTGCAATGTATTAGTCAAGGAGGCCATATAAGACTACTAGAATAACAGAGGGCAATTTCATTGCTTTTGGTTTCCCACAAGAACTAGATGATAAGACCCTGTTCCTGAAAACATCACACACACTTGGGCTGCAGGACAAAGATACAATGATCAGAAAACTCTCTCTTTGTTTACTATTTCATAGTGCTACAAGGTACTATATAGGCTGTGGATGGAGAAAAGACCTCACCTGTCTTGCCTAGGACTGGACTCTGCAAGCTATAATACCAATCCAGCATACATGATGTGCCAGATTTCTATGGCATAATTTTATGGGGTAACCAAGTGCTTCTTAAATTAATTTGATATCTGATTTACATTTGTGCTTTAAAAAATATATACTATTATAAATCTGGTTAAAAGAAGGGAAGGAAGCTATTATTAGTGTTTTGCTAAGTGATTATGTTATGTTGTCAAATTGCCTCCTAAATATTTGTGTTTATAGCGATGCATTTGTGATTATTCTTAACCTTGATCAGAGAAGTATCTCTTCTTTTTTCTTTTTTTTTTTTTTTTTTTTTTTTTGATGAGTACTGGTTAGTGCAGAGACTAATAACTAGTCAAAGTACTGAAACTAAGTGACTGTGGTCTTAACAGAACATCTACATTAACCACTTCCTGAAACCCCAAGGTCCATGGAACATCACAGAAAGGAAATGGAAAGTAAATACTAGACTGAGGAAAGAGAGGGATTCTGAGAAACATTGTCTTCTGATTGAAATAAGCATTTCACCAGTGAACTCATAGCAGTTGTAGTTACCTGCACAAGACATGCATATGATCAAATCAGTCAAAATTCTAGCTGGGATGGTGGAATGACTCAAAAGACACAGGCCCCAGCTAAGGAACTATGGGGAAATGATGAATGCTAAGAGAGGGAGCAGCATCTTTGTTCAGGGATGTGACCAGTGGTAGGTTGCCCATGCTCCAGTGGATATAGGCAACACTAAATGAACTCCATATATTAAATGCATATATTAAATTTTCAAAAACTAAATTAAAAATATTGTCTTGGTTTGCTTCTTCATTGTTGTGATGAAGACCTTGACTAAAAGTAACTTGGAGAGGAAAGAGTTAATTTGGCTTAAATGTACCAATCACAGTCCTGATGAAAACCATGGCAGAAACTAAAACACGGCAGAAACCTGAAGGCAGGAACTGAAACAGAGGCTATTAAGGAACACTGCCTTGCTCCCCCTGGCTTTCTCAGATATCTTTTTTTATATAATCACCTGACTAGGTGGAACTGTTTGTAATGGGCTGAGTCTTCCCACATCAACTATTATCAAGGAAATACCCTTACAGACTTGTCTACAGGTCAATCTGACATAGCAAGATCCTCAATAGACATTTCTTCTTCCCAGAGGACACTGCATTGTGCCAGCTGATAACAACAGCAATGACATTAACAACAACAAAGCATAAATAGTTTTCAAAGTAAAAACTAGATTTAAACAATGTTAGAAAATGCTTTTTAAATTCTCGATGTGTATATGTGTTATGTGCACATGTAGCATGTGTGGGTGCCTTGTGTTTATGGAAGGCAGAGTATGATGCCTTGTTCCTTTGAGGCACGATATCCTGCTGATCTTATAGTCAAATATCTGGGGTGGCAGATAGTCAACAATCCTTAGAAATCCCCCTCTTTCTGTCCTCTGCAGCACTGGGGTTATAATTCCATGCAAAACGACTTTTGGTTTGATATGTAGGAGCTGGGCCTTTAACTTGGGTCCTCATGCTTGTGCAGAAAGTATTTTTACCAACCTCTGTAGCTCTAAGAATAAATTTTAAATATGATTGGCAATCCCAATAGTAGATTTGGGGCACTATAAGAAACAAGTTCCTATTTGGCAAGTCATAATGGCTATTATTTAATTCCCTTCATTCCTCTTTGGTTGACCTTGTCTATCTTCTTTATTCATCTTTCCTAATTTTGTACACTCTTCTTTGATTATATCATTAATCCTCATAGAATCTGTCATCATCTTTATGATAAATTTTTTTAATATGTACTCCCTATTTCTTGAAACTTTAAAAACATCTACTAACAGATGGTAAACCCTTAAATGTTGTGTAAGTGTCATAAATTGAATATGTCCAATATTTAGTGAAGAAGGTTTGTCTTCTCAATAAATTTTGGTTAAATGGTTTCATTTCTCTGCACCAAGAGAAATAAAAGAAGGAAAAGAGGGAGGAGGAAGGAAGGACTCTCTACACAAACAAAAATATTCAGTTAATACCTCCTTATCTTATGAAAAAAATACAAAAAGCTATGAACATGGACTTACATAAAATAATCTCTGGACCTATACACTTTCTAGAGGAGAGTTTAAAAATACATCTGACTTTGAAATAAACAAAGATTTCTCTGCTACAACACCAAAAGCATGATACCAAAGGAAAGAATTAAAAATTTGCGACTATTAAATCATACTGAGAATCATAAAGCAAACTACAGACTGCAAGAAAATCCTTACGGATTATAAAAAATGATAAAATGACCTTCATGATTAACATATAAAGAGAATTTTAAAGTTAATAAAAAATATCAAACAACTAAGGTGCTGAGGATGTGACTTGGTGTTAAAGGTCTTCCCTCATATCTGCAAGGCTTCAGATTTGGTTCCCAGTACCAGAAAAAGTAAGAGAGGGGAAGACAGAAAGAAAGGAGGAGATGTTAAAAAATAAAAAAAAAAAACAGACAAAAAGAGATGATATCAAATAACTTAGTAAAAATTTTCCAAATATTTGAATAAACAAAGTAATATGTAAATAGAAAATCATCTCAAGGATCAGCTAGATGGCTCAAAGGATAAAAGTCTGATGACATGAGTTCCATCTTCAGAATCCAAGTGAAAACCCAAAATGAGAAATGACTCCACTTAATTATCCTCTGAACTCCACATATACACATATATATACATACACATGCATATACAAATATATATATACAGTATATATGTATCTATATACACATATATATGCATATATATTTATCTGTATGCATACATATATGTATATGTATATATACATACATGTGTATATATACATATGCACAGATGTATATATACATGTATGCAGATATATATATAGATACATTTATATAGATATATATGCAGTGTATATATATCTATATATGTAGTATATATAACTATATATGTATATATAGATATATATACTTCATATATATATAATAAACTTATTAAGAAAGAAAAAATGAAATCTTGAGTCATATCAAGTATTGAGAAGCAATTTAGATAAATTAGAAGTCAATTATTACTGATGGTAGTAGCAAATGACAAAACAACTTGGACAGATTTGGCACTTTCTTAAATCCCTGCACACAGAACTCCTAAAGAATCTATCCATGACACAACTGGATATTTGCCCATGAAGAGCAAAACATAGATCTCCATGAAATCTTTTAGAAGGATATCCCTAGCAACACTGATGGGCCCTCTCTAGGTGAAAGTATTCAATTAAAAATTCACTCCATGCTTTAATTTATAAAAATGTTCAATAAAATGCAATTAATCTAAAGCTAGAAAGCATGACAACTGTTGGCCATGGGATACATCTTCTAAGATGTACAACATCTCATCTAATGGAGCTTAAAAGGGGATCAAGGAAACTGTTGTATCAGAGACCACAAAACATACCCTGTTTTGACTGTAATAGAGAGTTCAGAGTTCAAAACACCATGCCTTTCTTTTGAAATGCTCATTTGTTATCATGTCATTTAAATTTAGCTAAAAACAGAAAATAATGAGCAAGAGACAATGTGAGAGGGGGAACTATATGAGATTGAGTATAGATTCAATTTTTTTATTGTTTTATCTTCTCTCATACACTCCATCCATCCTGACCCGTTTCCTCTCCCTCCCCTCCTCCCAGCTCCCTACTTCTCCTATGTATTTCCCATCTCTGTCAGGTATTATTTTATAGCCAGAGTGTATATACGGGTCAATCTGGGTCAACAAGGGGACTCGGTGGGCAAAAGTGATTGTTAAGGAGCTTATAGTCCTGAGAGCAATACCCAAGACCCACACAGTGGAAGGCACAAACTAGCCTAAATAATTTGTTCTCTGACCTCCACATTCAGCTCCTTCTGAGATATGTGCTTTCATGTGTACACACACACACACACACACACACACACACACACACACACACACCTCACATTAAAGAAAGAAAAGGAATAATGGAGAGAGGGAGAAGAAAGGAAGGAAGGAAGGAAAGAAAGGAGGAAAAAATTTTTTATAGGGGTAAATTATGAAAATACAGATAAATTTGAGAGTGGTATAGTGACTAAATGATAGTCTTCTATTTTCTGTTTCCCCTAACGCATTAGGTGAGACTTCCGCCTAAGAACATGGTATTCTCCAGAAGAGTCTTCTCTCCTTCACGTGACCAGATCTCATGTAGTCTTCACCAGTCCCGCAGATGTGTCACTGTGTTTGTTCTTCATGTCACTGCTTTATTACACACAAAGTGGTGGTGGGTTGACCCTAAGAAGACAGATTGGTCTAGATTAATTCCTGTTTCTCAGATGACACTGCAATGGAAGAATATTAGGCAAAGGCACTGGTTTGAGATATGTTACAAATGTGTTTTCACAAAGAAACAATATTAAAGAAGAACTGATATCTAACTGGTATAGTTTTATAAATAGCTAGAGGGATTCAATAAAACAAGCTGATGAAGTCAGTATCTTACAAGTGAATTGATTGAATATTGGACAAGTGATGTCTTCCCATAAGCCAGTTATAGAAAAATTAAAATAAAATCCTTTCATGTGTTCCTCTAGTCTTTTGTCTGTCATTTTTATTGCAACTGTGGTAAAATCTCGAAGACAATAATGTTTATAATTTAAAACATTGACACGTTTGTAAAATCATTCATGAAGAAATCACATGTGTAGAGTATCAATTTGGGAAACAATAATTCTCTGCCCTTCCTGGTATCTTCACCATTGAAATATGACTTTGAAGCACATGCTCATGCAAGTTTCAGCTGTATTTTGCTGTTCTCACATCAAGGATGGGCTTGTGGCTTGTTTTTGTCAATAAGATTTAAACCGAGCTCAGGTATGCTGGTTCTGACAATAGGTCTCAGTGGACCTTGCATTGAACCATTTTTTCTCTTGAACCTCGTTCTAATCCAGCTTGCTGGTATAGGCGAATACAGAATGCAAGAAATTAACTCACAGTGTCCTAGACTGAACCTTACATTTTCTCTACTGACTGCAGTGACAGGAATTTCAGAAATTATGTAGACAAAAGTGAGTCTGCCAAGAAGGACAGGCCACAAAAATGGGCAGATTGGAAAGTGACAATTTCAAGTTCTCCCATAACAGTATTGAAGTCTACTCTTTCAGATTCTATCCTAAAACATACAACTCAAATCTTCCATAATTGAACAGAATGCTATTTAAAAATCAAACTTGCTTGTGTTTCTAGTATACTTATATGCCGATCTATATTATGAGTTTATTCTTCTAACATTTTGACATATTTGGAAAGCATCTGACCTTCTACAGCAGTTTTCAATCCCAGATAGCTGTATTGAAACAATATTTTGCTCTGACTATATATTGAGGGCATTTGATATTTTCATCTATTCGTAATTCACAGGTCCATTATTTGCAGTGGAAAATTGGTCTCTGATGTTAAACTGGAAGTGAATACCACAAGGTGAATACAAACTCAGACTTGACCAATTAGACTGTTGCAAGGCCCCAGATGTTTTAGTAGATATGTTTCAAGCCATATACAACACATTTTCAATGGATTCCTCAATGGTTGCTGGGAGAGACTGCTCTTTCTCCCACTGAGTTCCTACTCTAGGTAAGTATAGGTCTAAATTATCTGGGAACCTTCAAATTTTTAGTTATTTTATGTCATTTTATAGATGTTACCAATAATATCCTTTTTATGTCTCTGATTTGAATCCTGATTAAAATTATGTAGTACTTGACAGTCTAGGTGTGTGATCTAATAAGTACCCACTAAACTCCAAAACAATTTTAACTGTATTTCCATCCATTTCAATAGATGAATCAAAGCTTTATGATATTGGCAAGCACCACAGCCATCTTTTGAACATTAACCTGCTGGATCAAGGAATAATGCCTTGAAGTTACAAAACTCTATATCCACCCATGGAAAACACAGTACTCAGGAGAAGTGCTTTAATAATGGCTGCACAGGTAAATACAAGTATCCATGTATGTAAGAAAGTAGGGAGAGGGAGAGAAGGAAAGAGAGAGGGACATCAAATGCACTCAAAAGTTATAGGAATAAAAAAGTATCCCATGACATTATAACATAGACTAATTCAATAAATGACTTGAGAAGAAAACTGAAGAGGTAGATGATCAGGGTCATGCCAAGCCTGACAATTCCACGGAGATGGGGACAGGCAGAGCAAAGAGGAAAGTGTTCTCCATGAAAGAACACCGGGAGTGCTTTGCCTCATTTGCTGGAAGCATTTCTCTCACTGGATGGTGCTGCACATGTTGTCAGGTGCGGGTGTTCCCTGCCTGCAAGGGACTGTGCAAGGCTCTGTACTTGCTGCTTTAATTGGCTCTAGAGAACAGGAACATCTGGAATGCAAGCACACCCCTTACCACTCTGTGCTCTAAAACTCTCCATGAGGCAATTTAAAGAAATTATCTCCCTTCTCCTATGTCCTGTTGCTTCCATGCAAGGCCAGGGAGAATCACTGGAGTATCACTTGGTCACCAGTTCAATATCCCTGGGCCTTTAATCTCTAGTGCTGGCTTCCCCGGAGTAAGATGAGCAATGCTGTGTTCCTACAGTCTCTTCTTATAAAATTTTCTGGATAATGAATCTGTTTTCCTATCTCATCAGCTCAAAAAGCCCATATCTGCAACAGAGTACAGTTTTAAAATCTTTAAGAAGTGATCAATTCCTAAAGGAAAGTATCTTGTTATTCACTGTTTATATGTCAATAAAGAGAAAGAAGCCCTTAACAAAAAAAACAAAAAAACAAAAAAAAAAAAACCTTACAATCTCTTTGTATTTTCAGATTTTAAAAGGGCCATGGGGAACATGCAACTTCAAAGTATCCTCAGAGGTAGACAGAAAAAAAATATGCTTTATCTATTTTATGTGAGTAGAAGCTAAAATATAGATAGGACATACTTACTCACCCAAGTCATGTACAAACTTAGCAGAGTCAGGTTTCAACTACATTTTTAAGAGATGCCTAAGAAACCATTTACTTAATAAACCACTACTGATCAACCATTTGTTTCTTGCAGGACTTATAAGAAATTATATTACTCAATACCAATAAATATTCTGTGTGTGTGTGTGTGTGTGTGTGTGTGTGTGTGTGTGTGTGTGTGTAGCAACAATTAATGACAAAAGAGGTCATGAATTTGAAAAAGAGCAGGAAGGTTACATAGGTTTTTGAGGGAGAAAAGGGAATGGGAAAAATGATGTAATTATATTTTAATCTCAAAATGTAGTGGAAATACATTTTTTTAAATTTAAAGCAGTGTGAATGAGACAGATGATTACTGATGTTTGCTGCCCAGCCAGTCTAGATGTATCATGAGGTTCACCCTTAGAGAGAGAGAGAGAGAGAGAGAGAGAGAGAGAGAAACCTTGTCTCAAAAAAGGAGAATAGAGAACTGACTGGAGATACTTCACACTGACCTCTGATCTCTACATGTGTACACATTAACACACTCTAACACATGTGTCCTCTCTAACACACAATAATGCATACCATCACACATACAAACACACTCTCACATACTCACACTCATATACATTCACCCTCAACACACTCTCATGCATGCTCACACATATTCTTTATCAGAGACACATACTTACACACACACTAACACTCACAGACATACAACCCCCCAATACACACACTGAAGCACATATACACACACTCACATACCAAACACACTCTCTCACACAAGGATATTGAAGGCAATAGGCATATAACAAACTAGTCAACATAGAGAAGCTTAAATACTAATGGACACATGGCCATTTCTACTCTGTGGAGTTTAGAGAACCTAAATTTTCCCAAAGGATTCTTGGAATGGGGATGTTGTTCATTCGTTGGAATATCTGTCCACCTTGTACAAAGTCTTGGTTTAATCCTCAGCACCACATTTACCTGGAGCAGTGGTAGATCCTTGTAAACACACCACATGGGAAGTGATAGTATGAGAATTGGGAGTTCAAGTCCATTCTCAATACAGAGTTGATGCAGAAGTTTAATTTTAGTTAAGTTTGAAATGCTTATTTTGTGCACTATTGGGAAAAGGGCTGCATAGGCCTTGGCATTTGTATTATCTGCAGGTGTTGGCTTTATGTAAAAGATGTTCGATTGCTCATGATCTGAACGTGTTATCAGTAGAACACCAGAGGAGCTTCAATATCAATAAAAACCACAGAGATGAGATGCTTGGGTTTCCACTGTCCAGGATGGCCCTTGACATGACAGGTTTTCTCTGATGAGATCTGGCAGGATTTACATCTATGAAAATGCCTCTTTGTCTTTCTTGGTGAGCCACAAAGTACATAACTGCTACACAATGTGAATTTGAGGCCAGGATGGGATATATGAGACAGTCTCAGAAAAATAAAATGAAATAATAAAATAAAACAAACCTCCCAGTATATGATAAATTTGAACCAGTTTTTGATCTGTTATTTTGACAGGATGGACAGGCAAGAGATAGAACCTAATGGTAAGCTGGAAAAGGGTAAGGAGCAGCATGGTGATAAGATATGGATTCATGACATCTTCATAAAAATCCTCCAAGACATTGAGGTTAGGGCTCAAGATGATGGGTGTTAAAGACATGGTGTTCCTGCTCTCAACTTTGATAATATGCTGTCCATAACTTTAGAGATCTTTTTTAGTATTTAAATATCTATCTCCAACTACATCTCTTTCCTTTATTTTAAATTATCTTTATATCTCTGTGCTTTCAAAAGTAAAAAAATCCTAACCAAAATTTGTAAGTCCTAAACTACTTATTTTAATCTGATATAACAACATCTCAACAAATCTAGAGGCCTAGAGGAGAAAACTAAGTAGCCCTGAAAGCACTATGTTTGTGCCCATTTGCAGATAAATATTATTTAACTTTATTAATAGTTTACCAAGAATGCAGTGTAGTGAGGCACTTTTCCAAGAAGCTTTTTGTACTGTGGAGCCTTCCTTTTGGTTACAGGCCACTTAGACTTCTGAGAACAGCTTGTGTGTGTGGGGGTAGCGGGTATTTAAAATAGAGATGTCCATTGGAAAGGACAGTTGGGTGGTGTCAGGGGAAGAATGAGCACACCAGAGTTGTTTGGGTGGTGACAGGCAAAAAAAAAGAAAAAAAAGATCTTCAGAAGCTGATGATATGGAAGGCAGACAGAAACAAGGCCCAGGTAAAGTGGAGCTAACTGGGGTTTCAAAAAAGTTACAAGTTAGGATCTTTCTTAGTAACAGCCAACAGCTGAGAGAAGAGGAACTGGAGAGGGCAGAGTTCCAAAGGAGTCCAGTTAGGAGTGAAAAAGTAACAGTGACAAAAGGCTTCAAGCTTAGATACAACATTTAGAAGCAGCTTCAGTCTTTAAGAAAACATGTATCTTAGAGCCCAGACCCAAATGGCAGAAAACAGCAATGCAATGCGCCATTAAAACAAACAAACAAACAAAAAAACAAAAACAAAAAAACAAAAAACCTCTGACAGTGTAGATCAGCATCAGACAAGTCAAGGTAGACACTACTTCTGAAGACTGAGTTGTGTCCTAATTTGTTCCACTTTACAAAGAATAGACAGAAGGACCAAATACCACTTTAATAAATGTCTATTCCATCCCACCTGCATGCTTCATAAACTCTCTCAGACAAACCTAATACAATTTTCAAACAATGCTTTTGTTAGTGCTAGTGAAATTTTGCTGTATGTTCAAGAATTGTATCCTAACAGCATATTATACACAAGGCATCAATTTACCACTTGCCATCATATGATTTCATATACCCAAACTGCACTGTTATTGCCAGTTCATGTTCTGAACAATAAGACAAGACAAAAGTAAACATACTTATTAAGAATCTGCTATATACTATTTGTTCCTGCAAGAACTCATTTGGCTAGAACACATCCACTGATCAAATAAGCTTGACTTGTTTTTAATGTTTCATAACTGTATACTGCAATCACTACTCAACTTATTCAGTTCCAACATAAATTTGACATTGTACATGGTCTTGTGTCAGTGTGATGATTTTTAAGTCTATTGTTTTCAAAATTTTTGGTGCCAATATTCCTTCATAATCTTAAGAATGTTTAATAATTTCCACAAGAAGCTCTGCAGTTGTTTGAATTTCACCTGTCAATATCATATCAAAAATAAACATGGGAAATTGTAGAAGGTTTATTTGCAAATTCATTAAAATGTCAGTAATATTCCATTACAAGTTAGCATAAATAATCTTTTCATGAAACACAGAAATGATGATGGAGTTTTTTAAAACTTTTAATTTTGCATACTCTTGTAATGTCTAGATTTATTGATACCAATTTAGTTTTCATATCTGCCTCCTCATACATTCTGCTGCAAAACCACATATTGTGTTGTCCCTGCAAACAACTTATATATGCATGTGAGAAAAATAGGTGCACAAACACAAATATAGTCTGAGTAGTTTGCAAATCTCCCAGACTTTTGGTGTTTCTGTTCAGAAATCTTACAGGGATTTCAGGCTTTGAAAGGGAACACACTTTGAGAACCATTGCTGTAGACACTAAACTTAGAAAGAATAGAACTGCTTTTCCTTGAGGCATGACAGAAACCATTCTTCAGGAGACTGTTGCCACACCTGCTCGTGTTTATTGGCAGTCATGGTAGCAGAGGCATCAATAGCACACCCATTTGCACAACTGAAGGACAAGAGGCAGAAAACACTTGCCAGCTTGGATGGAGAAATTTAGAGTTATCTACTACTATAATATTCTAAATGACTATCATCTGTTACCCTGGGCTTCAGCTGCTATAAAGGTATATATACTTACCACCTGTCAGTCAGCTTCTCTGCTACCAGAATGTTACATTCTTTGAGAAAATCCTATCACCCTATTCTCCCTTGTAAAACCCTGCTCTAGAAGCCTTATTTCTTACATTTTTATACAATATATTTGATCAAGCTTTCCCCTCCCCCAACATCTCCCAGATCCTCCCCACCTACTACTTCTTAATGAGATTTACATATCTGTGTGTAACCAGTTCCTACTTAACCTCTCTAACCTTAGCTTATATTACTGTGTTCAGTAATGTCCTTGCCTTGTGTTAGCTCCTCAAGTACACTTTGTCTCACACTGGGCTTTAAAAATTATCTTTCTTTTACCCCTAAATGTTCTAAACATTCAAATGTTCACTAATTACCAGTCTTAGGAAACTTTGTTGTTGTCATCATTGTTGGTTTCTGTGCTCTTTCTCTGAAGACTAGGTCACATTTTCCAACTGTTCTATTGCATAGTATTGCAATTGAATATACTTAGCATGACTGTAATTTTTTAATTTTTTTCCTGATTATGGTTTGTCAGTTTATAGCAGAAGATCATAAAGAAAATATAGGGAGTAACCTGGAGTTTATTTTCAGTTCTGTATAAAATAATTGTTTTGTGCAATATTGGGTGAAGGGCTACCTAGGTCTTGGCATTTTGTGTTGTCTGAAGGAGTTGGATATATGTGGGGAATGTTTGATTTCTCAGGATCTGTACAGGCTATCAGTAAAACACCTGAGGAATTCTGAATCAACAAAAACACCTGATGCTCAGGGTCCACTGTAGAGTATGGTGTTTGGCAGGATAGTGTTTCCCTCTGCTGAGGTCTGGCAGGACTTAACATCTATGAATATGCCTCCATGTCCTCCTTTGTGAGCCTACACAGTAGGTGTTCAACTACAAATGGGGCCTGTAACATGGGGCATGACATCACACCAGTTAATCCAACATGGAGACAGGAAAGAAGAAAAAGAAACTTCAGAACTCACAGGGTTTGTTTTGTTTTGCTTTGTTTTCTGCAAACCTGTCCAGATACTGGTGAGGTAAGGCAGTCCTGACAAGACACATCTGCTATGGTGATGAGAACTCTACCCAATGAAGGAATTCTTCCTGCAGACAAGCTTACTAGTTATTTTTCCTGCAAACCAGATTCTATCTTAAAATCTGGAGAGTGTTTCCTTGGGGTCAGCAAATAGAAGCTTTTTTTCAGAACTGGCAAAGGTTGTATCCCCTGCAGGTAGCTGAACTTGGTACTGTAAGAGTCACACAGGTGGTACTAGTTTTGAAGGCATGAAGGGGTCATGGAGAGCAACTGAAGCTTGGCATTATGAGAGGTCAGGAGAGTCTATTGGTGAAGGTGTAACCTCAGTGGCAGTAGAAGGTCCAGATTGAAGAGATCATGTAAAGAAGTTGAAATACGGCAGGGCATGGCTATTGATGAAAGTGCAGACCAGTTGCAGCAAGGGATCCCAGGGTTCTGAAGATGCCAGTACAAGGGAAGACCACCAAGAAGAGCAGCAGCAGTCAAATGAAGCCAGCCAGAGCCTGGAGGACAAGCTGTGTAGGTTGCAGAGGGCAGAGCTGAGAAGTGACCAAGCCCTTTGGAGGAGCCCAGAAGATCGTGAATGAATTCCAGAGAATAGGACATTGATAATGTTTTTCTGTTGCCAAAGACATTGTAAAAAAGCCTGATAGATGTTTGGTTTCACTTGGTTCTGTGCATTGGCAACCCTCTTGACTCTTTCTCTTTTAATTGCTGCTGCAGTGTTAAATTGTGTTGTAGAGATAAAGCAATGGTTTTTTTTGTTTGTTTGTCTGATTAATTGGCTTATAAAGAAAAGACAAATTGTTGTATGAATCTATTTTTAGTTATGTATAAAAAAATTGCTTTATGCACTGTGGGATGAGGGGCTGCCTCATTTTGTATTGTTTGCAGATGTTGGATTTATATGGGGTATTTGATTGCTAATGATCTGACCTCGAAGAGTCTGTTTTGTTGTTTTGTTTTGTTTTGTTTTGTTTTGTTTTCTGCAAACCTGTCCAGATAGTGGTGAGGTGAGACAGTCCTGACAAGACGTATCTGCTATGGTGATGAGAACTCCACCTAGTGAGGGAACCCTTCCTGGAGACAAGGTTACGAGTTATTTTCCCTGTAAATCCAGATTCTATCTTAAAATCTGGAAAGTGTTTCCTCAGGGTCAGCAACAAAAGCTATCTTCCAGAACTGGCCAAGATTGTATCTCCTGCTGGTAGCTGAACTTGGTACTGTAAGAGTCACCCAGGTGATGTTGGTTTTCAAGGTAAGAAGAGGTCAAGGAGAGCAACTGATGCTTGGCACTATGAGAGTCTAGGAGAGGCCATTGGTGAAGGTCTAGCCTCTGTAGCAGTTGAAAGACCACATTGAAGAGGTCATGTACCTCTTCATGGTGAGGTTTGGCACCATGAAGAGAACCCAGGAAAGGCTTTGGTGAAGGTGCAGCCCAGTTGCATCAAGGAACTCCAGGATTCTGAAGATGCTAGTTCAGCAGCCTGAGAAGACAACCAAGTACAGCAGCAGCAGCAGCAGCAGTATAGTGAAGCCAGCTCAAGCCTGGAGGACAAGCTGTGTGCGTTGCAGAGGGCAAAGCCAGATCCAAGTCCTTTGGAGAAGCCCAGAAGATCATGAATTTCTTCTAGATAATTGGACATTGATAATTTTTTTCTGCCATCCAAAGACTTTGTAAAAGCTTGATAGATGTTTGGTTTCATTTGGTCCTGTGCATTACCAACCCTTGTGATTGTTCCTCTTGTAAATAGTTTTACCAGTGTCGTGTTAAATTGTGATGTAGAGATAAAGCAATTTTTGTCTTATACAAAAAAGAGAAATTATTGTGGAAGTTTACTTTTAGTTTTGTATAAAATAACTGTTTTGTGCACCGTTAAGTGAGAGGCAGCTTAGGACTTGGCATTTTGTATTGTCTGCAGGAGTTGGATTTCTGTGGTGGAATGTTTGCTTGCTCAGGATCTGCACATGCTATCAGTTGAACACCTGAGGAGTTCTGTATCAATAAAAACACCTGAGCTGTGAAGTTCAGGGTTCCACTGTCCAGCATGGCATTGGCCATGATGGTGGTCCCCTCTGCTGAGGTCTGGAAGGGTTTGCAGCAATGAATATGCCTCCGTGTCTCTCTTGATGAGCCACCACAGCGGGGTATTACTACAAGGAAGTTTGCTGCTTCTGTTTATGCCTGCTTCTGCATATACCATAGCATGCAACAGCAATGTTTGGGGATGAATACATATTTGACCTACATGAATGTAAATGACCTACACATGAATGTAAATATGATGGACTCTCAAAGGTTGTTGATTCTTTCTCAACCATTGATTAAGCCAGACCACCCCAGACAATCCTCTTTTTCTATCTGAGCCTCATTTTCTATATTTATAAGGAAGATACATAAATTGTAAAGCACATATCATAATAATCAAATATCTTTATGTGTTCAGAATTGTCAGAGTTGGAGATTCAGTAGTTAAAACCCAGAAAAATTCCTTCCCATCTTGAATTACATTCTTGCTGAAGAATCACATGTGATACATACTAGGAATGAGACAAATATAATAGTTACTAGCTGTGATAAATTCTCTGGCTTTGACTGTGCAAACAGTGAGCCAAGACAAAGTCTAGCCCTAACCCAAGACACCTGTATTATATTGAATAATGAAGACACACATCTCTGGTGAATAAACCTTTAAGATAAAACTTAAAAGTTAAGGA
Organism: Cricetomys ansorgei; assembly: GCA_026225945.1. Lineage (NCBI taxonomy): Eukaryota > Metazoa > Chordata > Mammalia > Rodentia > Nesomyidae > Cricetomys > Cricetomys ansorgei. The sequence continues at coordinate 4,668,553 of JAMJFZ010003871.1, read as the reverse complement.
ATTTTAGGGCAAAAAGGATTCTAGATGTAGGAAATAACAGTGGCAAATTCCTTGAGCATGAAAAAATATTCAGGATCTGAAAGAAGACTGCAATATAGTGAATATGAGTGATTAACAAACAATAAACTTGGAAAGACAAGTGCATAATTATGTCGCATATTTAGCTGCCTGCTTAGAATGTTGTGAGAGTCAACTAAGAGTATGTGTATGAAAGCACTTCAGTGAAGTAGCTAGCACCTGAAGCAAGCTAACAACTGGAAGTTATTAAGGCCAGAAAGCTCTCTTCACCAATAACTCCAAGAAGACAACAAATAGATTCCAGGCAGCAATAATATAATCTGGAGAGATGGGTCAGTACTAGAAAAAAAAATCATGGTTTAAATAATAAGCTAATTAAAGATGGGCATGGAAAAAATAAAACTGGAAGAGGGATTACAGTGCTAAAGTTAACATCTCACAAAGCTTAGGATTTCTCACCACTAGAGCGTTTGCAAACACATACACACACATGCACCTGCATACTCAGGCACACACACACGACACAAACACACACACACACACACACACAGCAGGGTTTGGTTTTATCCCTTCCTGTCTTTACCTCCCTTCTTTTTCTAATCAGAATGAAGTGCTTCTTTCCAATCCCCAAGCTCCGAGGTCTGGGTCTATGGTGCCTTCTTCTGCCAAGCATACTCGTTTTAAAAAATGTGCACATTAAATATGCATTTGCCATTGAGTCTCTAAATTGCTTAGGGACTACTTCTTTGCAGAATAAATCATTTTCAATAGTAGAATTAATATGAGGTGCACATCTCTCCTGTTCATTGGAGTATTCTTTTTCTTCTTTGAGACTTAGATTATCCTGGGGCTGCTATACTACACTCTTTTGCTATATATTTTATCAATTTAGTTATTTTTTTGAGTCAGGATCCCAGGAAGCCCAGTCTAAACGTGGCCTCACTGTGTACCGAGGGTGGCCTTAAACATCTGATCCTTCTGTTTCTACCTCCCCAGTGCTGGGATTACAGTCATGTACCACCATGCCCAGTTTTATGTGTTACATTCCAGGTCCTCCTGAATGCTATGCAAGCACTCTACTAACTGAGCTAAATCATTAGCCCTGTGGTTTTGTTCTTAAGATGTTAGATTTGAGCACATGGCATTTTCTCTAATTCGTATGACCACAATGGAGTGACATATGTATATTCATTACAACCTATTTATCTTCTCCTATAGCTTCCTTTGGTCCCAGTACCAAACCATTCAGAAAAGACAATGTAATGCTATAGTAACAAATATTTTTCTGTAGTCATAAATGATCTGCAAACATACTATTTTTACTGTGGATCTAATCGTTTATTTTTTAATCTACATGCCTATAAGTTTGTTGCATTCTGCTGCTCTTTATCTTTTCTCTGAAATCTGAGTCGACTGAGCAGCCTTTATCTTGAATATTGTTGTCCTTGTGGTATGAGGGAAAGTGCATGGTGATCTACAGCCTGGTTTATATAGGCTTCTTGGAAATAATATATGCAACTCTCGTCGACATGTTTACATTAATTGGTTAAAGTAAATTACCTGGACAGCACTGACATCTACCAGATAGGGAAGGCTCATTCTCTTACAATGAGATGCAATAAATAATTATGAGAGAGTTATGAAAGGGTCCAGAACAGGCAGATTTCATCAAACAGCAGGGTACACCTTCTAGAAGGAGAATCTGAAACAAAAGAGGAAGAGGAAGAAGAGGAGGGAAAGGAGGAGAAGGTGAAGGAAGAGGTGGAGGAGAAGGAGAAGGTGAAGGAGGAGGAGGCATTGGTGGTGGTAGTGGTAGGCTGCAGAAAAGGCTCAGTGGTACATGAGCCTTTTATTAATTGATACTACTCTTAGATGATCCAAGTTCAATTCTCAGCACTCACATGGTGGCTCACAACTATTTGTAACTTCAGTTCCAGGGGATCTAATGCCATCTTCTAACCTCTGTGACATACATGATATTTATACACGCATGAAGACAAACATTTATACACATAAAATAAAATTTAAAATATCTTTTTTAAAAATCCATGAGTCTTGGAATCAGTGAGAAGTGAGCTTGAATGCCAGCTGTTCTTCATAATAGTTCATACTATTAGCTACTGAAAAAGTGAGTCTCAATTAAGTAATTGTTTTTATTAGTTTGTTACTGTAGCATGCCTGTGAGGAATTGACTTAACTGATACTTGATATAAGAGGGCCCAGCTGTGGGCACTATATAATTTCTTGAGCTTGTAGTCTCAACCGGATAAGGAATCTAGCTGAACATGAATCTGACAAGGTCTAAAAGCAAGCCAGAGAGCAGTGTTTTCATCGTTCCTGCCCCCAGGTCATTGCCTTGAGTTCCTGCTTGACTTCCCTCACCACTGGACAGTGTGTGACCTGGAAGTATAAGACAAATAAGCCCTTTTGTTCCTAAGTTACTTTTTGTCAAAATGTTTTATCAGAACAACAGAATGAGACCAAGACATTCCCCATCCTGAAAATATTCTGCAAATATTGTACTGTCTATGGAAGTGGAAGGCAATCAGAATTATAGTCATGTTTTCCTCGAATTTATTTCCCTGGAAGAACAAGACTCAGTCAGTAAGATCAGTGTTCACTGGAAATCTCTATGAACTGATACTGTCCTATATTTTGAAAGAAGGCATGTAGTTAATGACATATATAGCATAGAAGTATACATTTTATACCTGAAAGTAGAAAAATTCTCACACAGTAATGAGTAACTAATACCTCTAGATTTAGAGATACACCACCTTGGTTTGGTGATTAGCTCACAACTTCCTGGTATTGTGACTTTAACCATATCCTTAAATCCTTTGTAAACTCTCTCACTCATAAAATGGGTATAATACTGAGAGAAATTTGAATTAGTATATTGGGAAGATTCAATTTGTTAACATAAGCAGAGAATGGCTAGGAAATGAATGCTCATCATTCACTCACAATTGACCATCATCATCATTGGAAATGATTCTGCTAGGGAAGTGAGCTTTCCCATAACAATGCATCAACATGCATTGCACCTATCCTTCCTCGGAGACTGATGTGTTTTCTATGTTTCCTCCTAACTGTTTTCTCTGTGTGGATCTCCAGAATGGCAGACTATTTGCTCCTGGCCTTAAAGGAATAGCAAGAGGATTCATGGGATAATATCTATAAGGCACTTCGAGCTCCCTGAAAGCAAGGTGTTTGATAAATAAAAGGTTATTACTATTGCCAGCGATATTTTACATTACTTTAGTCCTACTCAGCCCAGAGGGAATCTTTAAGTGGTTTGCAAAACTTGAAGCACAAATAAGAATCATTCAACAATAGCTGAAATGAAGCAGTCACTGCTAAAACAGTCATTGATTCTTCAGAGCCCTTAGCAAGCTACATCCAGGAGGAGCATAAAAGGCCCTTGACATTGATTCAAATGAGGTTTTGAGATAGAAAGTACTAAAGGCTCAGTCTACTGAGCAGATCAGGGGGCAAGTATTGGTTCAAAGGTATGCTGAAATTCGCCTGTCAGAGACAAAAGCCAGCATACTGGGCAAGAATGTGGTCTGGCTCTAGGTAAAAACCATTTAACATTTTTCCATGTCCTTGCAAGCATACCTTAAAAATCTTTGCCATCTGTAAAGCAAACAATGACTTTAAGCTAGTTCAAACGAAAAAGAGACTACTAGTAAATGCTCTAGTAATGGTTCTCTGAAAAGATTTAGAACATAACAAAACATTATTCCATAAACTAAAATATTTTTCCTCTGAATCCAAACTTCCTGATTTTAACTCGTACTGTCTCTATCAACACTCCCTCTCAATGCAAAAAATTCTACTGACCTATACTACTCATCAGACCATGGCCACAATCTCATCTCATTCTGCCTTGATAAGGCAACTCTGGAACTTGATTCCTGTGAGGTCTGCTGAGGGTCACTGAATGTAAACCAACTTTTAAAGTGCCCAATTGCTGCTTTACACTGTCTTCTGACCTGGAGAGAAGATTTCCACGCTACATTCCCTCACGAGAATAGTCCTACACCAGATAACTCAAAGTACTCCACAAACATAAAGTATAAACAAGATAGATGTTGGACTGGTGGTGGTGGCCCATGCCTTTAGTCTCAGCACTTGAGAGGCAGGGGCAGGCCAATCTCTGTGAGTTTGAGGCTAGCCTGGTCTACAGAGTGATACCTGGACAGCCAGAGTTACAACAGAGAAACCCTGTCTGGAAAAACAAAAACAAAAACAAATAAACAAACAATCAAAAACAAATCAGATGTTTACAGCCAAATGCTCCTCATCTTGTTCAATTAAAAGAGGAAATTCATAAAATGGTAAACTGGTTTTCCTTTTTCTTGAATTATTCTTGTTACATGCATACATATAGACAAATACACATATACAACCTGCTAAGTACATTTAGTGTTGCTTGTATACGTAGTTTTTGTTTTATTGTGCTTTGTTTTTTTTTTCTTTACTGCTCCTTTTAATTTATTATTTATTTTAATTTATTATTTATTTTTATTTTTCTTCTCTCAAACAACTTATACAATACACCCTGACCAACATCCTCCACTCCTCCCAGTCCCCGCCCCCGTCTCCCGCAGATCTACCCCCCCATCCCCACCTACAACCTCAAGAGCTTCTCCCCAGAAAGGAACAATTCTATCAGTTACCACTCAATCATGACATGCTATAACAAGATGGAGCAAGCCTGGACACTAGTACTTACATCAAAGATGGGCTAGGCAACCCAGCAGGAGCAAAAGGGGCCCAAGGGCAAATAAAAGGGTCAGAGACTCCCCTACTTCAGCCTGTAAGAGTTTTGAAAGAATACCAATCCAGACAGCCATAAAATATGTTTAGGGGACCCTGAAATTTCCATGTCTGCCCCTACAGGCTCTGTAAGTACCTAAGAGTGCTAGTCAGTTGAAGCTGTGGGGCTTGTTCTTTTGGTTTTTCTTAACCCCTCTGGTCTCTGCCTTCCCTTCTCTCCCTCTTCTGTGGGGCTCTGTGGGGTTTAGTGATTGAAGAAGAAATCACTGAAACATCACTAAAATCACTAAAAAAATCACCAAAACAATTGACAATGAGATGTCACTTTGAAAGAGAAGAAAATGTGCATTAAGACCATGTGGATTCCAATTGTTGTATTGTATTTTAAAGAAAAATTCAGTATCAAGTTATGTATAACAGTGTCTTTGACAGAGACTTAAATTCTGATAGTACCTTCTGAAAGTAAAGTAGATCAATAGAAAGTAGGTGTTGGAGGAGAATGCATAAAGAATATGTGGTGTATATATATGATAGAATATTTTTTCAACTATAAAGGTAAAAGAAGTTATGTTGCTTTGCAGAAAATGAATACAACTAGAAATAAACTTGTGACTCAAATTAAACCAGCTTCAGAAAGACAATCATCATATGTTCTCACATATGATGCCTATTACTAGATTTTATATAGGAACACAAAATTATACACACACACACATATATGAACCCATATATGAAATAATATATATATATATATATATATATATATATATATATATATATAAAAAATGAATGCAGAAGAAAAAATTCTTTAGGGAAACAAAGAAAATGAAAGTAGAAGAAATGGGAATTAACAAGATGGGGAAGCATAGAGGAAATAGGGGGTAAGAGGCATAAGGAGAATATGCTCATTGTAAAATGTAGACGTAAGAAAATACCCTCATGAAACAAAGAACCATGTCAATAAATATACACAGCGAAGAAAAAGAATACGCACAAAAAATTTTAGTACTTGGTAAAATATTTTCTTTATGTCACAAAACCTGAAAAATCTCCTTTTCCCACTAATAGCATAAGAAATAATGCAGAAACATAAGCAAATTAAATACTTGAAAATATGAATAAAGCATGTTGAAATCCATTAGAACAATCCTATATTTAAATCTTTATCAAACCAGTAAACATTTCCAGTGAGGCGCTATTGACTGTTGATAGCTGCTTAGAAAGGGAGCCATCTTTGTTTAAAAATAGGTGCCCTGGCAGATCAATTGTGCTCCAGTAGGTAGTGCGATACCCCTGAGTATATGGACAGTGCAAATTAGACGCAGTGGGTTAAAAAAAAGTGGACGTGAAGTTTGAAGTGAGGTGGGGGTGAGGGGTGGATCTGAGAGGAATAAGGAGGAGGAGGAGGAGGACAAGGATAAGGAGAAGTAAAGGAATATGGTTAGTATACATTGTATGCATGTATGTATTCTCAAAGAATTAATATAAATATAGCACTTTAAAAATCCACATGAACGTATCTGTTTCTATGTATATTGCAGAGGTCTCTGTGTGTGTGTGTGTGTGTGTGTGTGTGTGTGAGAGAGAGAGAGAGAGAGAGAGAGAGAGAGAGAGAGAGAGAGAGAGAATTGTTAACAATAACACGAAGCACAGGAGCCTTATCTCTTTCTGTTTAGATGGTTTTTTTGTTTGGAATTTTTATTAGGAGCATGTAAGTTTAAGGAAAACGCTGAAGGATACAAAACAAAATCAAAGAAAGAATATTCATATATTCATATGTGAACATAATAATGTGATGTGTGAAATACCACTGCTACCATAATTACTTTTAAAGTCTTGAAATTAACAGTGAAAACTTATTTTGAAGGTGGGATAATTTTTTTTCTAGTTTTTATATCACTTAATTTTGTTTGCTAGGATAATTGAGCAACAAAACACATAATAAGGTACTAATGTAAATATTGAACCAAAAAGAGACTAGTTTCAATATGTACTGTCTGGAACCCTGAAGAGTCTGGCATGTCTTCCCTCTTTAGGAGCATGTCTCATTTTCAAAACTGTAACGTCGGCTTCTCACTACACACCTGCCATGGAAATGAGAATGGTAAATAGTTCCAAATACTTATAAAAGCATCAAATTCAACTGTAACTGAGCAGAAGGTACAGTCAGGTTATGTAGTCTTCCTGATCCATTTGAATCTTCCAGTTCTTCAGGGTTGAAGGTTGAGGCATAAGTAACTGTAACTGATTTTAATGTAACATTAACTTATTCTATTTGAAAGGGTTAACAGAACTTTCTTACCTCTAGGAAGCATCTGTACTTTACACAGTCTTTATTTCCTTTCCTGTTTGTTTACTAACTTTTTTTGGTTTGCTTTCATTGCTTCCATACATTTTATTCAACAGTTAAATAACTTCAAGAGACATAGTGAAAACAGATCTGAAATGTCCCTGTCTTCTAAAACATTGCCATGCAACAGGCATGTGTAATATATAAACAGTGGTAAATATGGTCAAAGAAATCTAGACAAGCACCAAAATGCTTTAATTGCAAGACCATTCTTGCTGTTCAACCACCTGGCTACTCATCTGGGCCACTTCAAGCTCTTCTCTTTCCTTGGAATTAAAACCAGCTGCTTTTGAATGTCTTGTTCATTCACTGTGAGAAAATTCCTTTCTCACCTACATCATCCCATGCTTTCTATTCACAATGTTTGAAGTTCATTTTCACTGGGTTAAGTTGACTTTATGCTTTTCTATTCTTCTGTTACTGTGAGTCCCTTTAATTCTCTCTAGCACTATACTGTCTCTCAATACCATTCACTACCCGAAGCCAACATATTAGCTTTGATTTATTTGGGGAGTCTAACTATATATGTATAAGTTTGCATATATACTATAAATACATTTTTAGCTAATCTGTTACAGCAGTTAAGTTGATAAAATTGACATCCAATTAAAACTAACAAGCAGAATCATGTTAAAACTAAAACAATAAAAAAGCAGCCAGCAAGGATTGCATAAGAAGATATTACATACAGTCAGTACCTATCAGTTACCAAGCTGCAGTTCAATGCCCTCTCACTATGATACAGTGATAATACAGGTTCCACAGGACAGGGGAGATACTCAGAATTCTACTGAATGGCTAAAATTAGTGTCATTCCTCTATGGTATTAAACAAATAAAAATGGACCAAAGAAGTTGGGTCTGTTTGCAATATCAAAAAAAACAACAGGAGAAGGTGATGATAATATATGAATTAACCAGAATGTGTGGCAACCTTTGAAAAGTAGGGAGGGGGAGTGGAGATGAGGACTTGTTTTGCACCAGCTGAATGGCCCAGGTCTCATTAGTGTTGAATGTGTTCAAAGCATGTAGTCAAAAGCAAAGATACACCCTAATAGCAATGAGAATGAGAGACTGTTTCTTCCCTCACTACTCAGGGGCATGCTGCTATGTTCATTCCCTTGCAAAGAAACTAATAAAAACTATGAAAATCTGGATATTCTCCAAGACATGATCCATCCAGCAGAATATTGGGTAAGATTAACTAATTTCAAACTAAAAGGTGAACTTCACACCTAAGTTACATGTCCAAGTACATTAAACACAAGCTCTCCAATAACACTGGTGATAACACCACCTCACACTTATACAAGCTTAATAGAAGAATCACTCTCCTGGACCCATTTAACCTTTATCTAAATGTAATAAGAATACAGATGCATACTTAGTTCAGAGTTAAGAATTCATGTTCTGAGTTCAGAGAATCCTGACTTCTAGATATGTAATGATGACAGGCCACGGGCTCAGGGCATGGACAAAACCATAATGTAGTGTGTGCTCCACAAAGCCCTCTTCACCTCCCCACCCCTCCCAGGTTTAAAGGCTGGAGTCTCTGAAGCTGCATTGCCTGTGTTCAACTCAAAGCACACCTGCTCTCTAGTTATAGGACCATTGAAAATCTGCTTATGTCTTTAGTGATTCAGTTGGTTTATCTGTAAAGTATACATGACAATAGAATTTCTCCTTTGACTTTAATGAGGATAAAAAGATATAATGTATGCAAAATAATTTAAAGTGTTTTTAGTGGATTCTTTAGTGTTACTCAATACCTTACATGGATAAAGTAATTCAACAGATTCATATACTTTATAATGAACACTGAGGAAGATAGTAATCATTTTTATTTATATATGACCATTTTTATTTGTGCATTAAACACCCCAAATTAATGGCAGGAAGTCACCATTTTATTATGCTTACTGACTGAATATAGGAATTTTGGAGAGGGCACATACACAAAGGAATGCTTATCTTTATTGCACAATGTTTACAGCTTCAGCTGGAAAGATTCAAAACTTATTACCTCCATTTTCCTAAATCAGTATAATTTTTAACTGCATTCTAAATAATTCTTCTTATACTTAACAGATAAATACCACTCTCATATCCCATCAAAAAGGATTCTTTCTCTCTCTTTTGCTATCAAAACCACTTGAACACTGGTGAAAATTTCTTTTATTTTTTCTATTTCTCTAAACTGAGAGTAAAAGATTGTAGTTTACTACTACAAGTGGTGCCCCCACATTGAGCATCATTTGTAGTTGTTAGGCTGCTGTGGCAGCTTACAAAGACAGACATGGAGACATATTTAGATGTGTAAACCCCGACAGACTTCAGCAGACCTCACTGTCATGGCAAGCACCATACTGGATAGTGAAACCTGAACAACCCAGCTCAGGTGATTTTATTGATATAGAACTCCTCAGGTGTTCTACTGATATCCTGTGCAGATCCTGAGTAACCAAACATCCCCCATATAAATTCAACACCTGCAGAAAATACAGAATGCCAAAACCTAGGCAGTCCCTCACTCAAGAGTGCATAGAACAATTATTTTAATACATAACTAAAATAAACTTCTATAACAATTCCCCTTTTCTGTAGAAGCCAATTAAAAAGTTTCTTTATCTTTACAATACAATTTAACACTTTACCAGCAAAACAATTTACAAGAGTAACAATCATGAGGGTTGCTAATGCACAGGACCAAATGAAACCAACATTTATTCAACTTTTCACAATGTCTTTGGACAGCAGAAAAACATTATCAATGTCCAATTATCTGGAATTCACTCAATTGGGATGACCAGTCCCAATTGTTACATGCACAGCACAACCCTATTCCTCTGCTTCAGGGAACATCACAGAAGAAGGGTACAAAGATTGAAAGACCCAGAGGACCAGGACAATTGCTTTGAGATTGGGATGTATATATAGGACAAGGATGCTACATCTATAATGTCTCAATATCATGGCTATATAAACAAGAACTGAACAATGACAACACCAGTTGATATGCTAATGTAGATGAGGGGAATCCTCCCTAGGTCTCACCCCTAAATGAAGGGCTACAGTCAACTAATAACTGTCAAGAAAAGGAGAATCAGTCTTTCCCAGGGATGAGACTTCTAATTGGTTATCCAAATGATTAGACTTGAGTCATACAAACCAACACTAAGTGAACTCAGTAAGCTATATTTGTACATTTATATCTATGCATATATGTAACATAACTAAAATGGGAAAAGGAGGCATAGCAATGGCCATGGATATTAGGTTGATATAATCATTAGCTTTGAAGGAGCCAAAGACTTTCAGCAACTTCTACAGGCTAGACAAGACAAGAGAACAGAATTTCCATTGGAGCCCTCATAGAACACATAGCTGTGTGTATTCTATTTAGAATGTATGACTCCTAGAACTATAAGATAATAAACTTGTATTTTTTAAACTATCTAGTTTCTTACTTGGAACACTCTCTTCAGTTTTATATACTAGGGATTTTTCTCACTGCTTTGACCAACTATTTGACATTATGTAGTTTAAAGGAGGAAGAATTTATTCTGGTTTCTCACTCAAGGTTACCATTCCATCAAGGTAGGGAAAACATGGCCACCTGTGATGAAGACATTGGAATAGGAATGGGTAGCCTGGCTGACAATATTGGGTGCAGTCAGGAAGCGATGAGAGCGGCATGCAATGCTCAGCTCATTTTTTCCTTTTCATTTAGTCCAGAATTACAGTTCATGGGATGGTGCCATCTCCACTTAAGATAGGACTTTCCACGTCAGCTAACCTATTCTAGTTTTCTCTTGTATCAAGTGAGGACATGGACTATTCCAAAGTATGAATAGGAGAATTTTTTTTATTGTAGATATGAGGAAGAGTGCAGCCAGAGGTATCTGGAATTACCCAGATCAGGGAGAGAACGTAGTAGCTTAAACCTGACAAATACACTGAACCAGGCCATGAGAGGATAGAGAGGAAGAACAAGAAAGAAATGGAAGAGAGGAAGATGAAAGAGAGACAGAGAAAACAAAAGAGAAGGGGCCAAAAGAGCACCAAGAGGGCACATGGCTGAAATGATAGGGTTGTATAGGAATGAGACGCTATGGGTGGGGGAGTCTATATGCTGGAGAAATTTACCATAGGAGGCAGGTGAGAAGTGCGGAGAGGAGCCATGGGTGCTGTAATAGGCACCATAGTAAGCCACTTGCCCTGAGTTTCCGTTGGACATGACAGCTTTCTACTGCTATGATAAACATCATGACAAAAAAATAATAATTTGGGGAGAAAGTGGTTTATTTTATCTTAGAAATTCCAGGTAAAGTTTCATCACTGAGGGAAGTCAGAGCAGGAGCTCAAGGCAGGAACCTGGAGCAGAATTCATGGGGGCAATCTACTTACTGGTTTGATTGTGTCTTCCCCCATCCCTCTCTCTCTTTCAATGGCTTATGCTCACCTAATTTTCTTGTCTAGCCCAGACCTACCTGTCTAGGGTTGTATTACTGTCCGTGGGTGGGATGGACTCTCCTATATCAATCAATAATCAAAGAAAGTCCCCATAGACATGCCCGCAGGTCAATCTGATTAAGGATATCTCTCAATTTAGGTTCATTCTACTAGTGAGACTGAAGTTTGTGTCAAATTGATAACAAAATCTAAACAGTACACCATCTATGCAATTCGTCACAGGCATGCTCAAGGGTTTCTCTCCTATGGGATTCTAGATTGTATCAACTTGATACTAACCACCACAAATCCACCCTTTGTCAACTTGACACTCCAAAATATCACTTTTCTGTCATAACTTTCCGCTCCTTGTCCCCAAAGGCTCATTACAATACCGTAACAAAGAATGCATCTCTTTCAAATTTAAATCTCCCTGTAGTTGGTAAAGTTTCAACACTGTTCAGAAATCTAAACACATGGGCTCCTCTGAGACTCAGATAACTTGAAACTGTGAGTTGCTGTACAAGAAAATGCAAGGTACAGATTTCTACTCTTAAGAGAAAATGTTACTGCTACTTATGAAATCCTGGTGATAAACTTAATTTTCTGTACTCCAAAATGCCACACAAATAACACCTGTATCTATTAATTTTTGTGTTTCTTTAGAAATATATGCCGAGGATTTTGATAGCCTAAACTCATAAAGTAAATGTGTCCTCCTTTTTAGCAAGTTACGTACACACACACATACACACACACACACACACACACACACACACAATGTTTTCCATTTCTATACCCTCCAAAAAGGATAGGAAAAGAAAATTAGGTTAAAATGCACCTTTCTTAAATGCCGATGGATTGAAGTTTTTAATTTAGTCCAATTCAAGTAAATTTCTACCTATTGCTTCTAATTATGCCATTTTACTCTTCTTTTTAATGGAGAGTGGAGATCAAGAAAGCAAGAGTTAGTAGCTCAAAGTTGATTTTTAAAAAGAAAAAGAAAGAGAATGCATTTTCTTGATTCAAAAATGAAAAACAAAAAGGCTTTCAACAGCAGATCTGTAGATTTTTTGAAAATCCTAATTAGACTGAATTAAATGACTAAAATGCTACTAATTACTTTTTAATTTCAAGAGAGATGTTTACCAAGTGCAGGATAATGTGTAATACAGCACTTCAAATGATTACTAATGTTGCAGCTTTGTCTGACTTAATCTCAATTAGTATAAATCACATTGTCATCATTGTTAATCGCCATTTCTTTCAAGCAAAATGGTAATTTCTCTTCACAATCCTACAATCACTGTTTGTTTTCTTCATAGTATCCCATTTGAAAGGCCTAATAAAGAGCACATTTATAGCCTCTGTGTGTTCCTGCAATTTGAAGCAGAAGCACTGGTTGGTGTCCTGGAGGGTGGTAGAGTGGTAATTCCTATTTACTGTTTTAACAAAATGAAAGTTTTAGGGTTTAACTGTTGTCAGCTAAATTCACTGTCAGTGAATTCACTGGTAGCTGCAGATTGGTGGAGGAGTTGCTTCTGGTTTGCAGGCCAGGCAAAGCTTTCATTTAGAAGATCTAAGAGGCAGAGTTTATTTTTAACTTTTCAGAAGATATTCATCGTTAGATAGGGAACAGACATCTTTTGAATACCAAACAATTAATGGATTGTTCTGTTTTTATTTCAACTAGCCACTTTCCATTGTACCTCTCCACAAGGGAAAGTAAAATCTCTTCTTGAGATGATCTGCCTTTAGCCCTAGACTACTAGGATACTAGTCCTAGGCTACTCTGATGAAATGTTTTAGGAAATTTTTCCTACTTTAGTATTTATTCACCCATTTATTTAGCTCTCTCATAACCATAAGAAAATTTGAAAATCCTGTAGGATCCAAGAGCTCAAAAATTAGATTCTAACAGTATATTGTTACTGTTCTAAAAGATTCAACCACCCACTTTTTCTTTACCAAATCTTTACCAAAATCAACTTTAGGGGTTAAATGTTGACATGTTATAGTTTTTGTCCCATAGCTATTTTCTTAATTTTTGGGTACCTGCCTTGTTTACTTATTACCACAAATGAAGCTACCTCACTGCTTATTAGTTTAAAGAACAAATCATTTTTCAGGCTAGTAAGTAAGGATCTTAAGAAGAGTTTAGCTGGGGTGTCTGTGTGGATGCCAGGAGGCACCAGTCCAAAGAACAGCAAATGAAGGCCTGTATGAGGGGGTACCATTGGCATCTTGGAGTCAGCTTATCTCATCCTTCAGAGTCTATGTGCTTTGTTTGGGGCAGTTGGCATCTGGCCTCAGTATATGTGGAAAGAAGAGGAAGCCTTGAGTGACTATGCAAAGAACCAATGAAGTAATTAGTGGATGTGTATTGCTCAAGTAAGCAGGGACATTTCAAGGACACAAGGCCTCAAGTCCATGCTATCCTTATACAGGTCAAATTCAGGGAGATGGCAAAGTCTTCCTCTATCCTAAGTGAAAATGTTGGTGTGTAAAAAAAAAACTTGCACCTATGGCTTCTTTTTGCCAGCTGTTCACAGCCTGAGTTTGTACATCTACAGACACCTCTTACTAAGGTTCCCACTCTGTGAGGGGTTACTTATTATATATTGTATACAATTTAACAATGACGTCTGGGTTGTGGTATAGTTGGGGCCACTCCATCAGAATGACATGACCTGTTTGACCCCAGCTTTTATGACCTGACCCTTGTCTCTCCTCTTTTCATTTCCCTGCCACCCAATCATGTTTCTAGCAGGAAGCTGGGCAGGATACAGCAAATGAAGTAAAACTTTTCAGATGCAAAGCCCTAAGAGCAGAAGTTCTGTATGCTTGAAAACCACAGGTTTGCTAGTCCTGACCTCAGAGGCTCCATGATGTCCAGGAGTCCATGTGCCTCAGAGGCTCTCTATACACCACGTTGGGTAAGGAGGTTGGTTAGGCAAACCTAGCCCCACAGACAAGTGCTAAGGCGATGGTAACTCAACTTCAAAGGCAAAATGAACCATGAATTTGCATCCATATTTAATCTGCCACTGTGCTTAAGGCTAAAGATACACAAGCTAAAGATAACATGAAGTGACTTCAAATGCAAATAGATATTTGTGGAAAATCTAAAAATATTCTTGCTTAGTACAGTTTCCTTCTGTTTTTACCAAGGAAAGCTAGATTTATAGTTGGGATTACTTTAAATATCTTTTTACTTATTCTTGGAGAATTTAATACATGTATGCGATATATTTATTATATGCTTTACTCATTCTCCACTTACACTCTTACAAAGCCTTCCCCAAATATAAACTCTCCATTACCACTTCAAGTCCTCTTTTGATAATGCTTTAAGACCAACCAGTACCACCCCTATATGGATGGTTGTAGGGCTATCCACTGGAGAATGGTCAATGCCATTAAGTACACATTCCTGGAGAAAACTGTCTTTCTCTTCACCACAAGTTATTAATCCTCATGGCATTTCAGCTAGGAGCTGAGCTTTAGGAGTGGTTCCTAGTCTAGGTCCATGTCAAATTTTGACTGACTTAATCTTGTTCAGGTCTTATGCATATAACCACAGTTCCCTTGAGCTCCTAAGTGCAATGTCCCTGCTCTGCCCAGAAGACAGTTTCATAGCTGTCCTCCTCAAACCCTACTTCTTATGAATTTCAGATGACTTACTGAGTAGAAATATTACTTTGGGTAGGTATGTTGTGTTTATGAGTTACAGTGTTTTATCTGTTGGGACTTTTTCCATTTCTCATCATTCTGTTAATAACAAATATTTTTTTCTTTAACATTTTACTATTTTCCACTTATGCTTGGTGGTCTAGGAGCAGCCAAACAACAAAAAAAAATCTCTTTACTTTCTTTAATAATGATCATAAAGTAAGCAATTTATATCAATAAAATCTTCTACTTGATCTTGGACAACAAAATCTTTCAATCTTACAAAAAGTAACCTGAAAATGAGAACTATTTTGATACCTACACTGCCTGCCTTCCCTACAGCTTTTGACATTAAGTCTTCACAGGGATCTATATTTTATTTATTTATCTATTTATTTGTTTGTTTATTTATTTATTTGTTTTATTTATTTATTTATTTATTTATTTATTTATTTATTTATTTATTTATTTATTTATTTATTTATTTATTTATCTCTCTCATACAATTTATATAGCACATCCCTAACCCCCTCCTTCCATCCCTCCATCTCCCAGCTACTCTATCTTCCCTCTCCCCCAGATTTGTGGTACTGTCCTAGAGCTAAGAGTGAGTATAAGCAGGCTTGGAACCCTGTGTTGTCCTGAGAGATGAGAGTGGTAGATGTTCCGCCGCTCTTTGCCCTTAGCCTGACCAAAATCACAAGAGCAAATAATATGGTTTGGGTAATGCTTTGTCTATCCTGTAGCTGCAAGCACAGCCCCCACATGCAGAGGAGGCAGGGTCAGTACCTGTGTCTCAACCAATGGCTCTCATTCTTGGGGTCAATGACTACTCCTCTGACTATATCCTATAAAATGCACCCTAAAACCTGCATTAAATGAGACCGCCCTACTACAGGTGCCTGTCTCCCCAGTTCCTGTACTTGATTGAGACTCACCAAGGCTCCAACCAAGGACAGGATGGAACCGCCAAAAGAACCATGGTCCATCCAAGTGGCTTTCTGCCTGGGGACCTCAGGCTGCGGGTGGCTGCCACACCTCCAGGCCAGGAAAGCTGGGGCTGACAATGCTCCCATGGGTGAGATTTCATTTACAATGCAGGTTTATCCCCCATCACCACCCACAGTCATTCTCCACCCACTTCTCCCCAGTAAAGAACAGTCCACCCAGGATTACCACACAAACAGGTCATGGCATAGAAAGAGGGAACAAGCCCAGCACCAGTCCCTATATCAACAGTGGGTCAGGCAACCCAGCAGTAGCAAAAAGGTCCTAAAGGCAGGTGAAAGGGTCAGAAACTTCCCCTACTCCAGCCTGTAGATGTTTTTTAAGAACATCAGTCCAATCTACAGAGGGACCAATGTTCTAAGCTGCCTCAAACATAACTGTTTTAGAGCTTTACCTTTGATCTTATAAATTGACTTTTCCATCTTTCAATTTTGTTGTTGTTTTGCCTAACATAGCCATCATTGTATCTCTGTTGTTTCATTTGTTTGTTTGCTTGCTTGGGTTCTTTTTGTTGTTGTTGGTTTTTTTGTTTTGCTTTTTTGAGACAGGGTTTCTCTATTTAAACTCTGGCTGTGCTAGAACTTACTCTGTAGACCAGGCTGGCCTTGAACTCACAGAGATCAGCCTACTTCTGCCTCGTGAGTGATTGGATTAAAGGTATGCACCAACACAACCTTGCTTAATTGTATTTTTTTTTTAAAAAGCAAAACATTGGGATTATGAAACAGTATGGAGTTATCTACAAACACTAGAATTCATATTTAATAAATACAAGCACACAGAAGTTAGGAAGTTGTGGTGCTAATAATATACTTTCAAACTATATTGAGTAAAGCCTTATAGAAACTAAAGAATTAAATGTATAGTCACATTTGAAAACACATACCTTTCAGTAATGGATATAGAAAGACAAAAGAATAATTCTGCATATAGATTATACTAATTTTATCTAACTAATTCAAATGTTATTTTCTATATTTCTTTAGATTTTTGCTTTCAAGGTTTTTTTTTACTTATTCGTTTATTTCCTTCTTTCCTTGCATCCTTCCTTTCTTTCATTTTCTTCAGTACAGAGCCTCATACATTCTAAGCCATTGCTCTGCTATGATGTTATGAAGTTGGATGCCCATCTCCTCAGAGAATTTTTCTATGTGTACACTTGTAAATTTTGCACAAAATTTCTAAAATTTGGTGAACTAAATAGACTGTGATTAGTGGGAGTTCAGTCTATTTAGAACTAAGTATTTTACTGGTGGTGTGAGTGTTCCATACCTATTGGAAATTAGTTCCTAGTGCATCAGTGTTGGGAGATGGACACAAAGTGCTTAGGAAATAGGTGTGGAGAGCTAGTGAATGGATTCATAACAGCATAAAATGGGCTGGTGCGGTGACTTTGTATTCATGTTCCTCCATCTTTAATTATGGGAGGACATGGAGAGAAGGACCTAGCAAGATGCTGGTGATTTTATCTCAAACTCAAGCTCCAAACCTATAAAAATGAGATCATATTCCCTATAAATTACCCAGGGTGTGATATTCTAACATAGTGGTGCAGACACACAGTGGGTTTCTTCTATATTCCTGGTCACATGGCTTACATTTTTGGTCACAGAAATTGTCCCAGCTCATGACTGAGATATCAAAGCAAGAAACGTGTTCTTAAAAGCTGATTTACTCAAAAATTTCACAAAGATACCAATTTAATAATTAATGAAGCAATCATAGGGTCTGGCCAATAATGGGCATTAAGTAGTTGGAAGTTCTTGCTAGTACTAAATAGCATGTGATTCTTTCAATTAGTTTGAGGTTGATTTTTTTTCAATCTTACATTTGAAGAAAGATATTTGGAGTATTCATATCATTCATTGATCTCAAAATGGTCTCCTGGATTAGACCTCAGCTTCTATTTCTATAGAGACATAAGTCTTGACATACCCATTCATTAATGTGTAAAAGAGATGGAACTGGGGTCAGAGATTGGTCCTTCAGCAGGGAGGCAGTCTGTGCCTTTTGAAATTTTCTTTTAAAGGCCATGAAGCTGACTTTCCATCACAGTTCTACAGATTCTGTATAAAATAAAGTGCTCCCAACAGCATGGAAGTGCCTGAATTCTGTCAAGCAGCTGAGTTTCTTTTGCAGACTTTAACTAGCTGGGACTTTGTAATGTCTCATCTTTCAGGTTGATTCAAGAATGGGCTATAACAGAAGTTGAGCCCCATAAAACCAGTGATATTCAGTCTTAATGCAGTCTTCTTTCCAGGGTGTGCTTTTGCTGAAGACTGATCACAGGTTTTATTGTGTGGGCTTGTAAAATACAAAATGATTAAAGGTACATCTATTTTTTAATCACTTCTCCGTGGTTCCTTAGTCAACAACAGCAGAGTCCTGGCAGTTTCCCATATGCTTACATAAAAGGTCAAGTTTAGCCATCAGCACTGAGAAACATCTTAAAGGGCAAGATTGCTGCATAGTAATGAGTTTGGGGAGCACCTTCAGGCTGCTGGTGGGCTGAAGGACCTCTGCTCTTTCAGAAAGTTCTCAGTTACCTTCTCTTCCCCAGCATGAGCCTCACTAAACAGATCTATTTCCATAGGACAACAGAGGATGAAAAGATGAAGCCCTCTCAAGAGTCTCAGCATGGAGTCACTCTCTGTCTTTGCCTATTTTCCCAACACTGCTCAGTTTTGACTTCCACTTTGATCCACTCTGCCTTCTGGCTGTGGTGGTTTCTGTCTTCCCTTTCTGACACTCGGTTCTTCTCATGTCTTCTCTGTCACATCACAAGCTTCCCAGTTGCATATTTCACTTTGGGAATTTTAATGTGACAGAAAAATGAGCTCAACAAAACTGTAGTGGGTGGAGAGTGATTGAAGTAAAATTGTGATCTATGTGCTCTGCATGTATTATGCTATTGCTTCAGCAGTTAGTTGAGCTTCACTGAGCAATCTGTCTTATTCCAGGTGGACTCAAAGGACACACACACACACACACACACACACTTCATATACATGTGTGTATTTGTGTGTATATGTTTAAAAAGTGTCCCAAGACAGGAGTTATTTCAGTTTAAGAGGACTCATCTTTTTATCTAAAAAGAACACTTTTATCCTACCTGTCTGAAGGGAGGCAATCTAAAGGTGCCTGTTGTATGTTTTGCAACTTTGGGCTATAGTATGACAAGAGCATAATGAGAATTCTTTAGACGTAAACCATCTAAGATATTTAGAAAAGAACTGAACTAAAGCCTTAAGCTTAGTTAATAAATATAAAACACAACATGACACAAAAAGGAAGTTAAGAGTTAAAAATTAAATGTGTGATGTAGGTACTGGTACAGAAGAGCAGGACAAATTTCTGGGTTCAAATTCAGGCAGATATGTTTATTATAATACTCTAAGTGATTCTCTAAATGACTATGAAGACTAAACTTCATCCTTTGATCTATTATAGATCTGTTATATAACTGTGATATAATGAGGGTTAAATCAAATAATGGAAAAAAATGTTGTTTAAGATATTAAATTTATATGGAAGCAGAAAAAACACAACTAAATGAGATTCAGAATCTATCCATTCCAGAGCTTGCTATATCAAGAGAATCAGCCCCCAACACTCAATTGATAGACACTCAAAGACAGACAGAAATATTGTACTGAAAACATCTTACTGGAAGCTGTTGGCAGAGGCAGGCTACAGGGCAGCATGGTTTAAGGGTGAATGTTGAATCTTCTCTGATTAGTCCTAAGTGAGAAATGGGCCAAAATTATGGGTCAGAATCCTGGTTTTACACATACTTCAAACATAACCTATTTACAGGCTCAGTAAATCGCTCCTGTGGTTTTCATTTCTCTTAAAGAAAAATTTACATAAACATACCTCAAGTGAATTTACAAGAGGCTTCACTGTTATGAAAAGAACATGGATTTAGTGGGAAAGAATGAAAACAATTGCCAAACACTTGTTTTTAAGTTTATTATTTTGTAATCCCAGAGAGAGAGAGTAATATGCAGAGTGTTAGTTTTTGCAAAGGAAAAAAAAATGGTGTCTAGCTCCCAGGAGATCCTCTCACAGCAGAAGGAGGTCTCAAATCACACAAATGAAGAAATCCTCAAAATTGTTAAATACATTAGCAGAAAAGAGTAAATAGGAAAGCAGCGATGGTCAGTGTGGGAAAGCAAGCTGATGCGTAACTCCCTTTGGAAAAAGGAGAAAAGAGCCGCGGTGTGGAAGAGAGAACATTATACTGAAAATGGCATGATGTATATGTGAGGGACAAGCATGACAGGGAGAAGAGACATCTGTGTAAAACCTGGAGAGGAGCTGCACTAAGAATGAGAATAAGCCTTTTCAAGTCACCCTTTAGGCAGTCAGCTGTGTCAAGATGAAGCCAAATGTCTCATTCTCCTTCCAGCCACCAGCTGTCAGAAACTCATTGAGTGGATGATGAACTCAGTCTTCAGATGTTCTTTAAGAAGCACATGGACACAGAAGTAGCTGCTGATGTTCTGGGTGAAGAATGGACGGGTTATGTGGTTAGAATCAGTGGTGGGAACAACAAACAAGGTTTTCCTGTGAATTAAGGCATCCTGACCCACAGCAGTGTATGTCTTCTGTTGGGTAAGGGGAATCCTTGTTACAGACCAAGGAAGACTGGAGAAAGGAAGCACAAGACATATTGTGGGTGACAATCCGAGTGTTATCAAATTGGTAATTGTAGGAAAAAAATCCTCAAAAAAGGAGAGGAGGATATTCCTGAACTGACAGATTCTACCATACCTTTGTGGTTAAGGACTCAATAGAGCTAGCAGAACCCCAAAGCTTTTTCAATCTCTTTAAAGAAGATAGTGTCAGCCAATGTGCTGTCAGAAAGCCCTTGAACAAAGGAAGTAAGAAGGTCAGAACCAAAGCACCATAGATTCAGAGTCTTCTTACTTCACATTGCACTCTAACACAAATGTAGACATATTATTCTAAAGAAACAATGCACTAAGAAAACCAGGCACAAGGCTGGAGAATATGCTAACTTTTGGCCAAGACAATAAAGGAAGTCAAAGTGAAAAATAAATCCAGGAACAGAATGCCAAGAGACAAAGGATGTCCTCCCATGAGAGCTTCTAAATTTAAGTCTGAGTCCAGTAAAGAAAATAAGTTTTAAAGAGTAACAAATATATTATCAGACCTTGACAAAAGTGAGAATAAGAGAGATGGTGGAACACAGAGAGACAGAGACAGAGAGACAGAGACAGAGAAAGAGGGAGAAAGAAACAAAGACAGAGAGAGGGAGAGGCAGAGAGACAGAGACACAGAAACAGACAGAGACAGAGGGGGAGAGAGATAGAGACAAAGACAGAGAGATAGGGAGAGACAGAGAAACAGAGGGAGAGAGAGACAGAGGGGGAGAGAGACAGAGGGAGAGAGAGTCCTATTATGAGAGGGATGGCAGAGCACAGCCAGAGAAGCACGTTGATAGTGAATCCTCAGAGCAATCCCCCAATAAACATGTCAGACAGTTTGAGTCCTGGTGTGGTAGCACGAAGGGTCACAGCATGTGATTTAGTTCAACATATTGTACATGAAAAATGGCACGGAAGAGCTAGGTGTCATAAACACAAAGCTGTCAAGTCACAAAATAAACTGCTTCTTAACTCTCTGTCCCAGAGTAGGAAGGCACGGCCTGATCTCTTCAAGCTGCGAGACATGGCCTTTAAAGAGTGATCATGGGTGAAATATATTTTCACTGATTTCTCCACATGTGGAAAGAAGAAAAAAAGGAAAACTAGGAGAAAGCAAAGCAGAAGAAGAGAGAGGAACAAGAAGAGGAACAAGAAGTGGAGGAGGAGGATGAAGAGGCTAGAGAGAAATAGGGGTATGAGATATAAAAGGATGAAGAGAAAAACAGAAGAGGAGGAAGAGGACTAGGGAATGGAGGAAGAGGAAAAGAAGGAAAAGGAGAGGGAGGAAGAGAAGGAAAAGAGAAAAGTTTCTTCCAAGATGATCCAAGATCTCTTTTAGTTTCCTGGAACATCCTGAATTCACGGCACATTTACTGAAAGACCATGGCATGATATCTAATGACATCCGGGTACATCTAGGCTCCCGATATCATTCTTAAGAGCATTTGAAACACTGCAAATAAAGAAGCATCCCATAGCAGTCTATACTGCTCTTCACCTTTTAAAAGCTGCCTGGTATTTTTTGTGTTCCATCTTTTTTGTGTGTTACATTCAGGAGGCATTTCCACAGTGGAGAGATGAAACATAATGTGAATGGGATGCAAACAATATTATACGAAATAGAACCTGAGATTTGAAACCTTAGTTTTCTGACCTTATGGACTGAATAATTGTAGAGAAGCATTTTTAATGTTTAACAGCAAGCCTGTCTTCTAGTGACTAGATGCCAGCAGTACCCTTCTGTAGTAGTAACAGCCAAAAATACATCCAGGCACTCCAATCTTCCTTTTAGGGCAAAACTGCCCCCTGCTGATGCCCACTGAAAGCCAGACTGCACTACTGGCAGAATCATCTGGAGAACTTGAAAGTACTGACTCCTGGGGTTCCCTGAAGTGATTCTGAGTCAACTGGAGCAGAGAGCTCTGTGGAGTTCATATGTTCCCCAAAGGTCTGACAATCAAACAGTTTGGAAATTGCTTTTGACTTACTAAAGAAACAACTCAAAGAAGCTATATCGTCATCTCCAAATATACAAAAGTTAGCCTGTGAAATAAGATGCGACTTTTATCTCATAGATCAAAGGAGCCCTAATCAAATTACAAAGTAGAGACAAATAAAAATAATTGAAACAGAACAGAGCATGTGTAACCAGTGAACACATTTAAACAAAAGTTGAATGGTCCCTTGTCGGGAAGTTGTAATATAATTCATGCATCTAGAAGAATATCCCATGACTTTTAAGGCATATTGATATAGTGTGACTAGATATAATGTAATATACATGGAGAAAATGAAATAAGATACTGGCTCATTTACCTCACATGTAAGTAATATAAAATGAATTAATATCACTTATATTTAAAATGGTTTTTTAATCCTGTGTAAATATAGAACTAACTGTGAGCTTTTAGAAAATGCAAGTACTTTGGCTTATGTGATACTGAAAATCATTGGGTTCTTCTGTGCCAGGCCCTTCCCAATCAACATGCCTATTGCATAGTGATAGATAGGAACCATGCACCTAAGACTTTTCACGATTTGTTTCAGACCCTGTGACATCTAAGCAGTAAGACAAAAACCTTCTTATCTATGCCTATGAGACTCAACATGACCCAGACAAGAGAAAAAAGGATGAGTAGGTTGTTTTGGATGCTTGATCTCTTTTGTCCCTTTCATGTACCACCTGAGAAAATATTAAAATGTCCTTCATATTCTTGACATTTTATCTCCAGACAACCAAAAGGCAAGGTAAAAAATAATAATAAATAAAAATATAACAATGATAACTAAAACCAGATATAAAAATAACATTATATGGTCTGAATAGGTTATATTTAGGAACGTGTGTGTGTGTGTGTGTGTGTGTGTGTGTATATATATATATATATATATATATATATATATATATATATATGCAATAACAATTAGTGAAATAAGAGGCCATGAATTTGAAGGAAACAGGGGAGGGAGAAAATAACAGAATTTGTATAGAGGAAACGGAGGGGAGAAATGTTATAATTATATTATAATCTCAAAAATAAAAGAAAAAAAAAGAAGAAATTAATTACTTCTCCCTTACTTTCCCTGAGAAGAGAATTTCTAGGGAATCAAAGGGCACCATCAAGCAACCATTCAGCTCCTCCAGGATTGAAGCATCTGTCCCTGGCATAACACATACAAATTATTTCTAGAGTTGAAAGCCATGACCTGCATTTACAGATACAAGTCAAACTTTGTGGCCTCATATATTATCCTCAAACAGGAGCCTTAATCAGCCTGAAGAATTAGTTAACATTTATACTTATGTTAAGAATGTGTTAATTTGTCCTACTCTGCAAAAATTATCTCATGATGGAGTTACTTTTTGGGGTAGGGGAGATGAGTGGGGAAAATGAAGATCAACCTATTGAATTTACACAAATGAGAAATAAAGAAGTTTAAAATATAAAACTCTAGAATAACAAGAATAAGTAAAGTTCAGTAAGGATAGCATTAAGGGATAGAGATTGTTTCAAAAGTGGTCCAAAATTGTAATTACTACATTTTGCCTAGAGAAACAGAGTTAAGGAAGGTCAAATATTTGTCTAGGGTTGTATAGGCTGTTCACAAGGATGCAAATCAAGTCTTTCTGATTGTGTGTATATACTCCCTAGGCAGGGTGTTCCCATTACCCATACATCCTCCATTTGAATAGATCTCTCTTCTTCACAGAGCAATAAATATTAACGATGTGGAGATGTCAGTCAGGACTTCCTGGTTTCATTCCAGTTCCCCTTCCACCCACTCCTTTTCATTTTGTTATTGCAGTTAATCATTAAAAGCTAATTTGGATGCCCCAGTGGCTCACAGAACCTTCTAATGAACATAATAAAAGTGAAAAAACCATTCATTCACATTCCAGGCTGCTCTCAGACCTTACATTCTAGTTGATCTGGGCAGATGTGTTTAGCTTGTTAAGAATCAGATTCGAAGGTCTTCAGCCTGATAATAGCTAAGCAGATGGACAAATTCTCTGAGATCCTGAGTTTGTTTTCCACAAAAGTAAGGCAGTTGCAATACTCTAATGAGGATCAAAGGTGTTCCAATTTGCTGCTTAAGGATCAGGCGTATTCAGTGCTCACTCAGAATGTGAGAAAAGCTTACCAGCCTAAGAGCTGACACCTACACAGCAACTACATGTTAGACCTAGAATCTAACTGCTGGCAGGACAGCTGGTAGCTTGTGAGTAGAAGTTCAGGGCAGTGGGGAAGAAAGGCCTGAAGTGACATGTTATTCGTGTCACTCCTGGGAAGCTCACACATCCACCTCCATATCGCTGCTGTTTTTAATTTGAGGCTAGTTTTCGTAGATGATTCAACTGTTCCTTGCAGTTCTGCTCTCAGCAATGGGTCAAGCCAGGTGTATTAGTCAGAGTTCTGTCACAGAAAAAATACCTGAGACACAATTTAGCATTTATTTTAGCTCATGGTTTTAGAGCTTTCAGTCCAGGGTAAGCTGCCACCCTGTTTCTGGACTACAATGAGAGAGAATGTCAGGGTGCCAGGAATGTGTGTTACAGTATGCTCACATCCTGGTTGTCAGACAAAGAAAGACAGAACACCCATGATAGTGAATTATCTTGCTTCCTCTTCCATTCCATTCAAGCCCCCAGGCCATAGGATGCTGTCATCCATATGTATGCTGTGTCTTCCCCTCACCAGGTTAGTGCTTGGAAACACCTTGCAAATACACCCAGATGTGATCTTTACTAATCTTCTAGGTGTCACTCAGTCTATTCAGGTTGGTAGCATTAAGTAAAACTTACTTAAAGCCACACTAACATAATTCTCCCATCTGCCCATCAGACATCACTGAATAAAGATTTGTACCCCACATACCTATGCTGTCATCACCTTTCATTGCCTAGAACTCTGCCCCTTTTGGAATTACTGACGTTCCACTTTATATCCTCTGGATTCTCTGACTCTTATATTTTCTGACTTTTAATGTAGCACCATCTTTAAGGCTATATTTCGATCCCAGGACTTCCCTATACACTAGTAACTCGGACTGCTTTCCTCATTGTTTTCTAGTCCTTAGACAGATGTACCTATCCACCTCTCACCTCCAGATATTAATTAGATGATAGGAAAGCATGATATGGATCAGGAAATGAACATTGCAGGTAGAGAGACAAACACTGAAAGGAGACTTAGGCTTCTGGGAAGTGAGTACCATATCAGATTAAAACTGAAAAATAAACCACAGTTTGTCCAGCACATCCTCTTGGGCAATGTCAGCATGGATGATTCAAAATGCATTTTACAATACATTGAACCTCATTAAGGTCACAAGAGCAGGAGCCAAGCAGTGACTTTATAATATGCAAGTCACTTTCACTTGTAATATTTTGCTAAATGCCTTGCCTGACCCACCCAAAATAGTGCTAGGGATTGTTAGACCTGTTTTGTTGATTAAGTAAGTGAGGCTCATACAAAATAAATGATAATGTCCACAAAATGAGATAGTGAAAGAATCTTAGTGAGAAGCTAAGTTTGTTTGACTCTGAATAACATGCTTGTTCAAAGCATCGTCTGCCCTTCTGCCTTGATTCTTACTTTTGGAAACAGTCTGAACGATGCTAATGATACTGACAACACCTATTGCATTCTGCCCTAATGGTTCTGTGGGCAGGAACACAGAAGAAAAAGTGTATGGAAATGAGTCAGAGATTCTAGCTGCCTTGATATAAACTCCAAGGATCTGGTTTCTCTAGCTGTGTGAATTCGGCGTTTTGACATCATTGTACTGTACCTTGGTTCCTCATGCAATCAAGTATTAAGTGCACCAATTTCATGCCATTGTTGTGAATATCCAGCAAGAGAATTTAGAGGGATTTCATGACTTGAAAAGCAGAGCTGACTATGAATTAAAAAGCCTCATGTCATGAACATGGAAAAATAAGACTTTTCTAAACTTTTTATATTGTGCATTTATTGTGTTTGTGGTTTTAAACATACTTTAACATGTTAAGAATTCATGTGATTCAGGTACACTTTTAAGCTAATCCCACTTATTGTTTCTTTGGCTTTCATGGGGCTCATTTTAAATCATATAGACTATTAACAAACACTCACTGGACCATGAGGAACAAACCCCCTGCCACCCTGGTCATAATTTCTCAAGATCAGTGAAGTTGCTTCTTGTCTTACTTTTTGTTTTTTTTTTCCTGTTGCTGTGATAAGGGCTAAAGAGTTCATTTTAGTCTCCAGATTGAAAGCACACTCCATTGGTATGGGGAAGTCGTGGCAGCAGCAGAAGCTGCCCACATCATATCCCCAAGAGAAAACAGAAAAATGAATGCCCAACTCACTTTCCCATCTTACACAGGTCAGGAGTCCCACAGCACCAAGCGACGATTTCCTGAATTTACATGGATCTTCCCAGATCAACCCGAATACCTCTTAAAACACACAGATTTTCAATTCTTTTTGGATAAAAATTCAGATTGCAATTGCTGACTCATATGGTAATCATATTTTTACGTCTTAAAAGAATAACTACATTGTTTCCCACAGCAGCTGCATGAATCATTTTACATTCTAATTTACAGTAAAAAAGGGTCCCAATTTCTCTATGTTCTTGGTGTTTGCTCTTTTCTGTTGGCTGGTTTCCATTTGTGTTTGCTTTGGGAGAGGTGGTATTTCATTGTGGTTCTCATTTGCATTCTCTCATGTTTAATCATGTTGACTCATTTTCATATGTTTATTAAGCACTTGCTTATCTTCTCTGAAGAAGTGGTTGCTTAAGACCATTGCTCAGTTTTAAATTGGGTTCTTTATGAGTGCTGCTGAGTTTTAAGAACTATGGTCTGTAAGTAAATTCCTTGATGATTTTGAATATTTCCTTTGTTCTTGAGTTTTTCGTGCTATGATTATTGCTGGTGTCTTTTGACGCGCAGAAGCTTTTGCATAAAGTTCAGTTTGCTTATTCTTTTCATTGACTCTCTGTACCTTCGATGTCAAATGTGACAAACTCTTTTCCCGAGTGTCATTTCTTTTCCTGAATATTTTCTTTTATCAGAAAGATTAAATAATACTCCAACATAAGGAAATGTATTTACTTTTTTATTTTTTTTTTTACAATTCATATAGTGAACTTTAGCCATCTGAAAGTATCCCCCCCTTTTTAATTCCCTACAAAGACATAATTAGCATTTCAGGTAGAAGGGTGCCCCTCATGGGATTTTACTGTTTGCTCTTGAACACAAACTCTAGGACTCTAGGATCAAGGTCTGCAAGACCTTGGATAAACTGGCTTATCCTTACCTAGAACACATGTCTCTTCATCTGTAAATAGACTCCACTTACTATTTAATCTACAAATCTGTTGTAGGAATTAACTTACTTTGATGAAACAGCAGAATCAATCACTGGCTTATTGTTAAGTGCTTAGAAACCTGAAAAACATGAGACAATATTGTTCTCTACTCAGAATGATATCCAAGGTTCTAAGACCAGATAGGGGCAAAGGATGTGTTTCTAGGATATCCCAAATTGATGTTTAGCAACGATCTGTCTTCATGTTCCAATATCATTACTTAAAAACATTGTATACAGAAACCAGTTAGGTACAAATGTCCTGCCATTAGCATATGGGAAGTCATTTCTTGTCTAGTCCATCTGAACTCATAAAAGCTTAGGAAACAGGAATGAGTATGGCCAGCATCAGTCAGTAGCTTCAAATGTTAAATGAGAACAAGAAAGATGCATTGTTTCATGGTCTAACTGGAAGATTTTTTAAAACAGTGTTTCACTTCACTGTGTTCCTCATTGCTTGAGTCAATGCTCTCATAGGTTTATCTCCTGGGAGGGTTAGAGAAAGGCAACAAACTGAAAATCAAGGAACACATGCACACAGACATACAGACTCTCTGAGACGAGATCCTTAAGGACTAGAGAAATGAGAGATTGGAAACACATCATGTTAAACACATGGTTAGAGAAGTCCTCTTTGACTTTCCCACAAAGGTTTGGGACACTCAGGAATGAACATCTGAGACTTTATATATAAAGACAAGAATTTTATTCATTTGCCCAAGGTAATGAGCTGCATATAGTGATATTCTCTTTAAAATATCATTTAAATTTATATTTTACAGTTTCTAACTTGCATGTAACGCATTGTGTGTATGTTTCCCTGTTCTATACCCTCTACTAGCCCTCTTGCTCTCTCTCTCTCTCTCTCTCTCTCTCTCTCTCTCTCTCTCTCTCTATTTATACACTCAGGTCTTGTGCAGATGGTCAAAGCTGCTATGAATTTAAGCCATATCATAGGCAGTGATAGCATTTTATAGTGCACTCTGACTCATTCTCCAGCTTTTGTAATTCTTCAAGTGTTTTTTCTGTAATGCTCCCTGAGTCCTCAATATGGGAGATATAGCTATCTCATTTAGGGTAGAGCATGTACCAGTTTCTTACTCTCAGCATTTTATTGAGTAATAATTCTCTACTCTGAATCTCATCACTGCTAAAAGAGACTTCTCTGACTAAGGCTGAGAGATGCATCAGTCTATGTATATAAATATTTAGAACAAAGTCAGGTTACACAACTGTTTAACAACATCTATGGTAGAACCCTCCATAGGGCCCATGACCTCCCTAGCCTTAGGCTTTTGAGCAGGTTTTTGATGTCAGTCATGTACTTCCTCCCATGGAGCAAGTATTCAGAGTCAATGAGGAAATAGCTGATTGCCCTGGAACAGTCCCCATTGTACCCAAGGACACAAATACACAGGGTTCAGAGCTGGGTTCGATCATTGCTGATGTTTATCCATGAGGTCGTTCTTCTTGGTAGAGTGCTAAAGTAGTGTAGGGTATCATATGACAAGAGTCAAGGATCATTGACTTTGTGTGTATAGGTGTGTGTGTGTGTTTTCATGTGTGTGCATGCATTTGTGTATAAAAAAGCTTATTATTAATAGCACATTCTGTCAAATGGTCCTTAAAAGCAGAAAGTTTTGCATAGCAAAAAGTTTCCTTCAATATTCAAATAATTTTACGACCTCCTTGGTTTTCTCCCCATAGACACAAACACCTCATTATCAATTCTTAACTGTCAGGTTTCTGGCTTCCCTTACTATTTATAATATATATTTTTTTCAAACTGGCTTATGCCCAATCAGTTATTACTTTCTTCTTGTTTTAAGAAAACTAAATTCATCTCTACCTATTGTACCATGGGAACACATTTGAATAGAACACAACAGGCGTAACAACTAGAATATGAAATGATTTTTCAACACAGCCTGAAGCTTGCTATAATCAAACTCCTTGAATCACATACAATACTCACTTCAGGAAAACCTTTTATATTCACAAGTGTTTCCTGCTGGATATCCAGATGGTCAGCTGAGCTCTACACTGTACCAATAAAAAAAAAAAAAGAACGAGAATAATTTTATATTTAAAAATAATTTATTCTATTCAAAATTATTATTTCAAAAGGTATGTAAGTCTGGTCTTTCCCATAAATAACAGAAATGCTCTGCTACTAGTTTAATATAAATGAAGATTCTTGGAAAAAGACTGAAGGACTGGGTAGCTTAATTCATAGTGAAGTGGGAGTTGGGGACTGCTGCTGTCCCTGTAGCCCCTGAACCTTGAGTCTTGCTGCTATCGCTGGTATTGATTCCAGGTTTCTTCATCTCAGTCACCATTCAGCCATATAATAAGGTGATGTATAAATTATTTTTACATTGCTGTATTAAAATACCTGATAGAACAACTTAGAAGGAGGAAGAATTTATATTGGTTGATAGTTCTAGAGAGTTTAAGCCATGTTCATTTAGCATCATGTGCTTAAGAAAAACCATGGAGGTAGTGCTTGGCAGAGGATACCTGTTCACATCATGGCAGACAGGAAGTAGAAGGAAGGTGAATACAGAAGCCCTAGAATTCTTATCCTCTCTGGGTTGCCAGAGCATGGGTAGTATCAGTCATATTCAAAGTATGTCTTTTCTCCTCTGTTAATCATCTGGAAATGCACTCACAGGCATGTGCAACTATATGCTTCATTCTCAAAAATTCATCATCCACGAGAGTGGACAACAAAGACTAGCCTTTACAAGTGGCAACATACCATTGGCCAAACAAAGACCTCAATCATATTCTCTCATTCCAGGACTTCAGTTGCCAGAGTTTTCATGAGATTAATATTATTTATCACTAAAAACCCTACAACTCCGGAACCCCTTAGGCTTATTCAAACGAGAACAGCAGTTATCCCATCTTAAGAGACTAAGAAATGACAAATTGTACAGCACAAATAAGCTTCCATAAAACAGGAAAAATAGATATGAGATTATCAAGATGGGTATAATTATCTAAGGCACGAGGCAGGAGAAATTCTAGTATGTATATTTTTAGTTTGTAAGCATTTTCTAAATTACTTAGGAGTCTAATGAAAATGACAAAATGCGGGATTTTATACTACAGTCATGTAGTATACATACAGTCATGTTACAATGGGAAAATAAATGCATCATGACACACCATAACATTTATTGCAAACAAAAGCAAAAGTGAATAAGAAAAACTATGACTAGTGAGAAGTAAAGGGCCTCCACTTTTAGAAGGGTGTGTAGAGACAGGAGGCAACCAAGGAAGTCTTGAAGTGGATAAGAAATGTGTTAAGCAAATTGAGGAAAAGATTTCTAGGCTAAGAGAGAAAAAAGATCCAAGCTCAAACAATTTTTATGGTTTGTAAGAACAGCATAAAAACAGATATGCCTAAAGCCAATGAAGCAAGAGCCAATGAATACAGGACATGATGGAAAACAATAGTTGTTAGCCAGATCATGAGTGATCTTACAGACTGCGTAGGGCGCTTCATTCCTGGCTTAAAGAGAGCTAAAGAGGAACATTTGCAAGCATGGGCCTAGGCAGCAGCAATTAAACTCAGCTGCTTCTCAAGGGAAACTCACACATTTTATGTCAAAACTCAAGAATACTCAAAAACTATCAACATCACCACATGCACAAAGTCCATTATTCAAGAGAAAATAACAAAACAAGCAATGAGCCAGGGAAACACAACTGTTCTAGTTTCATTTCGATTTCTGTGATAAAATAGTCTGACAAAAAATCATTTAAGTGAGAAAGGTTTTATTCAGCTTACAGTTGTAGTTTACAGTCCATCATTGTGGGATAGTCTCATGACAGGAACTTGAGACAGTTGACCACTATGTACCAGAGTCAAGAACATAAAGAAATGAATACAAGTATGTTCACTAGCTTTGTTGCTTGTGCTGAGCTCAATTTCTTCTCTCTGAAGCAGTTTCTTTCTAGGGAATTAGGCTGCACAATTAACACAATCAGTCAGATATGCCCACAGGCCAATCAAAAGTAAGTAATCCATCACTGAAACTCTCTTCACAAATGATTCCAGTGCATGTCGGTTTGACAATTAAAGCTATCACAATAACTAGTAAACAAAAAGCCAATCAATAGAAATAGACCATCAAGTAATACAAATTATGGAAATAGCAGATAAGAGTTTTAAAACACCAAATGAGAAAAGATGTTCTGGAATTGTAAATTGAGATGAGAGTGGTGGAGTCACACCTGTAAACCCTTAAGTCAAGATCCTCAGTCAGGGGAAACATGAGTTCAGGGCCAGTCTAGGCTATACAAGGCAACCCTGTCTCAAAAATAAGTAAATAATAAATAAATAAATAAATAAATAAATAAATAAATAAATAAATAAATGAATGAATGAATGAATGAATAAATAAATAAATAAATAAATAAATAAATGAATCCCCAAAACAAAAAAATATGTAGCTTAGCAAATATAGAGCCTAAACTCAGAATGAACCAGAAGTAACATTCCAGGCTAAACACTAGTGTCTCAATTAACTTTTGCTGCTGTGGTAGAACACCACGGAGTACAATGAGGCTTTAAACTCTCAAAGTCCATCCCCAGTGATGTCCTAACTCCAGCAAAGCTCCACTTACTAAAGAATCCACAGTCTCCCTGATACAGCACCGTACTTTGGCCTAATTGCTCAAATATCTGAGACTATGGACATCATTTCTCATTGAAACCACTACAAGTATGTTATCTGAAACTGAAAGGTCACTGTATAGACTCAGTGGTAGAGCCACTTCATGTCATTACATATGCGTACACCTACACATCATACATGTGTAAAAGTTTTGTATGCAAGACAGACTGAAATTACTTAGTAACAAAAACAATGACCATATGAAAATAGAAAATGGAGTGGTCTGCTCGATTCATCACAGTCATACTGCAGAGAACTACAGATTGTTTCATCATTATTAATAGCATACCTTTACTC
Organism: Cricetomys ansorgei; assembly: GCA_026225945.1. Taxonomy (NCBI): domain Eukaryota; kingdom Metazoa; phylum Chordata; class Mammalia; order Rodentia; family Nesomyidae; genus Cricetomys; species Cricetomys ansorgei. Next base: position 4,635,253 of record JAMJFZ010003871.1, on the reverse strand, counting down.
AGAGATAAAGTCCAGTCATTTGGTTAGGTGGTAACAGCATTCCTTTACTAGGCTTTAACGCTACTGAAACACACCACTGCCAGCTCCACCTCAAACTGGCAAAACCTTGCAATATGATAACCACCATTCTCCTATGATAAACAGCAAGGATGTAGGTATCTAGAGACACTCCCAAAATAAACACATTACTTCTAGAACATAGCAAGTCCAGCCCTTGAGAAATCAATGTAAGTGGTTAAATTTGTTCAATTCTAAATTTTATATATTATTCCTCACACCCTTAGGGATTTAATTTTTTAATTGGCAAATTTTAGAATAGAGTACCTGCCTTAAAAGGACAGTTATAATTTGAACTTGCTGCCCTATGGCTTCCATAAATAAATTTCATACTCTATGGTGTGTTTAGCTTAGGGGTTAATAAAATCTTACCTAATACTGACTGGATCCTATAGAATGTGATAACAAGCATAGGCAAAATATTAAATGAAAATAAAATTTAATTTGATAGTCTTGTAGCACAAGGAGAACTAATATTTATGCCAGGGTGGTCTTGGGAAATTGATATATCCTACTGTGAGTTAATTTCCATTCCTAGCATTTCAATCATTTAATTTTTCAGTCAGAAATAATTTTTCTCATGATCCATCCCCTCAAAACACAGGAAGCCAGTGCAGAGAAGAAATGTAACTTGCCTGAGCCCACAAAGCTTGTCAGAACCAAACTATGGTTCTCTGGTACTACAACTAGGTTCCTTGACTCAAATGCAAATGCATTTGAAAAAAATTCAAACAGAAAATGTCAATACCCAGGGCTAGGAAGATAACTCAATGGGTAAAGCACCTCTTGTCACAGTTTCTACCTGAGTTTGAATCCCCAGAAATCATTGAAAGCAAGATACAGCAGATTCAGTCTATAATTCCTTCACAGAATAGGAGATGAAGTAGAAAAAAGAAAGTCCCATAAAACTTACAGGTCATTCAGCCTAACATACACAGCAATGACAAGAGATTTACAATCCCTGTTCCATGCTGGGATTTTGTGTTACATATATGTGTTAGCATTGTATAGCAGAACATTTATGGGGGACACTGTAGAATGAAAATTGGTTTTCATATAAACTTTGGCTTTGGCCCATCTCTATCTTCAACTGACCACTGACACTCTGAATCTCATTCTTCTCATGACTAGCATGTCTTGAATTGCTCCATCCTTAACTGAGTAGCTATCAATAATTGATAGCTGTCTGTTTAAGTATATGGTCTCCCTACCATACTCTATAGAGGATGTCCACACACCTAAATATGTTTAGTACTAATTATATCCAATGTGTTTTTCAAGAAAGTTAAATGAGGTCACAAAGTCAAATAGGTATGGAATGATCAGTGGCCTGGGAGAAGCTGAGGGAGAAGTGAATACAATTAAAATAGGATACATGAAATTCTCAAAGAATTAATGGGAAAGAGAGTGAGAGAAAGATGGAAAGATAGAAAGAGGAGAGCAAGAGAGAGAGCAAGAGAGAGAGAGAGAGAGAGAGAGAGAGAGAGAAAGTATCCTGACAAGGACCTACAGCCAACATTCTCCTCTGACTTATAACACACACACACACACACACACACACACACACACACATACCACTGCCAAAGCACAGGACTGCACTCTCACACAAGGGAATACACACATACAAGCACACACATACACATATTCAGACATTTTAGTGAGAATCTCAAGATTGCATCAAGCAGATAAAATCTGAAGTTATTACTCAACATTTTAAACACTTAGCTATCTCATTAGAAAGTTATTATAAAATCACCTATTTCAAATGAATATACTACATTCAAATACATTAATGAATCTAAATAAATATATATATAGAAACAGTACCCAGAATACTTGAAAAAGTCAAACATAGTTAATTACTGGGATATTCATTAACAACTTTATATTCAAAAACTGAATTTGGGGTTATAATTATGCCGCTGACCACTATGACTGAGCCAGGAGAAAGGACAACCATGTGTTTTTCTTTTTATGATAATAATGCAGACAAAGATCATTTTCAACTAAGCTATTAATTTCATTTCTCCTGTAAATACTGCTTATACCATGCTTCTGACTCTATTTTGTGCTGTAACTTGAGTTCATACAGAGGTCAAAGAAATTAGGGGTGTACAGTGAGGATTGTCAAAGACTCTACCTACACTGCAATGCCAAGCATTCTGGTTAATCATTTAATATATTATCTGAGTAAGCTGTTCCTAACATTCAGAAAATGTAGTTACTTCCCACATGCATGTCTTAGCATTATATAGAAGAATATTTATGGGGGACTCTGTAGAATGAAAAGAAAATTGTTCTCATATACATACATACATATATATGTATAAATGCATATACATATATATGTATATATATATGTATAAGTATATATATATGAACAATTTATATATATATATATATATATATATATATATATATATATATATATATATATATATACACACACACATATATATCAATTTTATTCTTTTTCTTTTTCACTTATTCCCAAAAATGAAAAACAAATCATTCAAATTAAAAGCAAATCATTCAAATATCAAAGAAGAGAGAACAAGTCTTAAAATGGCCACAGCTAATGGTGGTCTTTTCATATCAAATTCATCCAATCTACAGACATTGTTATCATTATTATTATTATTATTATTATTATTATTATTATTATTATCATTATTATTATTATTATTATTTTAGTTCCTGAGAATTTCATAGAGAACTTTTGTGTCACATTGTGCATTGTCCCCCAATATCTCCAAGATTATCCCCTACTCCCTATTCACTCAACATCACATTCTTTCTTGCTCTTAAAAATGAACAATAATAACAAAAAATATCACTAAAAACCTTAAGCATGTTTTATGTTGAGCAGTTGTCAGTGAGCATGGGGGCTTCCCTGAAGTGTGGTTGATATACCCATTTCACTACATTGAAGAAAGTTGATCTTTTCCCCTCTTTTAGCAGGTATCATTTATGAAAAACTCTTGACTAGGGGTGGAACTTTGTACCCATTTCCCCTCCTTTGATAGATACTAGTGTATTTTTCAGGGTGAGTTGGGATTTCTTGTTTTAATTAACATATTATGACTGTGAACATTTACATGGCACCATGCATTATTTCAGTGGATATATACATAGCCTGATGGTCTGTTCAGGATACCTCACTCATCCATCACCTTGAACACGCATTATTTCTTTGTCATGAGAGTAATCAAAGTGTCTCTCCTAGATTTTCTGTTTTGTACGATGTACCATTGCTAACTATAGCTATTATTCTGTGTCATGATCCACCAAAATGCATTTCTTCTCTCTGGCTATGTCTTTGTTCTGGATAAGTAACAATAAGCCTTCTCCCTTACCCTATCCAGCCTCTGGTAACCACTGTTCTCCTCTCCATTTCTATGAGGTCATACGATTACAGCCTCTACATATGTTAATTTTCCATTGTCCTACCAAAATACCTGAAGATAAGGGTTTGCGTTTATTCATGGTCCAAAAGTTTCCTCCCAGGAATGACCATCTCCATTATGTTTTAGACTTTTGGTGAAGAAGATACATCAAGCTATAGTATCTAGTGATCAACTTCTATGCAGCAAATTCGTTCATTGACTAGGTCAAGGTAATATTGTTGCAATGGCTTCTCAATGATCATATCCACACTGTAGGAACAAATCCTTTAACAGCTGAGAATTTTAGAGGACTTCTTAACTTACAAAATCAAGTATGGGGGAAGTTGATGGTATTGTTGGATCATATGTTATTTCTGTTTCGTTTTGTTTTGTTTTTAAATTTTTGAGGTGTTTCAATACTCTTGTCCATAGAAACTGTATAAGTTTACAGTCTCATAAGCAGTACCTAAAAGCTTAACTTCTTCACATCCTCAAAAGCATTTTGTATAATTTGTTTTCCAGTCATAAGTGTTATTAATTTCTACATTGATTCTATATAAATGTGAATCTGGATATTGAATACAGAAAGAGGAAAATAAATGGAAAAAATTAAACCAACTGGTTTAGTCAGTCAGTCTGACTTCTAAGTAAATTTTAAAATTACACGCAATACTCAACACTTCACATTTGTTTATTTATTTACCTGTCTATACTTATTTAGTGTGTGTGTATGTTTGTGTGTGTGTGTGTAAAATAGTGCATATGCTCCATGTTGAGCATATGGAAGTAAGAGGACAACTTTCAGGAGTCAGTTCTTCATGTCTACATTTTTAAGTCCCACGGACCAAACTCTAATAATCATATTTAATGACAAGTTCCTTTAACCATTAAACCATCTTCCAAGCCTCTTACTCCTTTTTTGAAGTATGTTTTGGACATAGTATTGGGCACTGAGCAGGATGCAGGCAAGGCAAAAGTTAACAAAATGGTCCCAATCCACAGGGACTTCACAGTCTATGAGAAAATCAACATCAGTAATCAAAATGACTATCACACCATAGTATGCTAACTGGTGACATGGAGAACGGGTGCCTGGCAGAGACAAATCATAACTGGTTCCAGAAACACACCAAGACTGTAAGCCACAGTAAATGACAACATTGTAGATTCAGGGAACAGGCATTCTAGAAAATTACAAGCAGTTTCATGTGCTGTAGAATGAAGAACAAGGGGCTTTGGAAAGAAAGTCAGCAGGAGCAAATCACAAAAGGACTTTAGTGGTAAATACTTGGAGATTTCTATTTCCCCGAAGCTGACAGAAACAGAACAACGTTGTTGTTGTTGTTATTCTTTGGCAAAGGTTGTCTAAATTCAATGGCCTAGGCACAATCTACCTGAGCAGAGAATGGAAATGAGGAGTAGATATGAGAACAAAAGAGGTAAAATACCCAGAACTTGATTATTAATGAGAAAAAAAACTTGACTAGAGGATTTTTCCATCTCAACAGCTTCTCTTCTGATTGATTCAACTTATGTTTGTCTCATACCTCAAAACAAAGTTTGTAGAATTTTGTGTTGTAAATATGTGTGCGTGTGTATATATATACATATATATATATATGTATATATATGTGTGTATGTGTGTGTCTGTGTATATGTGTAAGTTATTGATAGCCTTTAAGCCTATCAAATACCCTCCAAACCATGTACTTTTCATTGCTAGGGAGAAAGTATTTTCCAAGATCAATGCAATAGTTTAATTGGTGTCCCTATTGCTATTTTATCAAATAGACACTCCTACCGAGTCTTTTACTCTACCCTCATTCTGTCTATTTTCTACAATATTTATGTACACCTGAAGTTAAACCATAGACTAATTTGCTCAGTCATTTATTGACTGTCCCTTACCAGCATGTAATATCTGTAGGACTAGGAGCTTTTCTGTTTCACCAACACTAAGATTAAAACTCATTACACATATTAAGTACTCAAAACAAATTCATCAAGTAAGTGAATTTGCCACATATTTGGTGTTTCTCAAACGTGCTGTAATTTCTATTTGGGTTTTCTTCTTGGAGTAATTCTAAACCACATTTCAAGGAAAGTATATTCTACAAAGTTGCTTCAAAGCCCAAAACCTAGCCAACAGAAAAATCCAGGGTCTCTGAGGTCAGATGTCTTCCCTTTGTTCAGTTTGTCTCTCCATTGTGCTGTGATGCTATGTTTTCTCTTTGGTAAGCATACTTCTTTCCAATTTATATATCCATCCCAGGTACATTGAAATATTTACCTCTTACTGGACAAATGAGCTAACATATTAAATATATCTCACTTTCAATAATGAAGCCAACTCACTAATTTCAATTCTAGTGTATGCTGCGTCAATTATAAGAACAATGCAGCCTTTTTTTCAACATAAATTATTCCAGAATTACCCTGCTTATCTCCTTCACTTCCTTGATAAAGAAATATTGCCACTGTGAAAATTTGCAGTGCTGTATAAGCAGGGAGAAATTTAGAATGTAATATGTTCAATGAGTCTCAAGTAAAAACAGTAAAACATAATTTATCTATGATCCTCCAATGTCCTGAAGCTGTGCTAGAATGACTCTGACAGGTAATATTTCAACTCTCAACAAACGATTCCATTCAGCTTCCTAGCAGACAAATAGTCACAATCATTTTTAACATAAGAGTTCCCTGTCTCTTTTAGTTTCAGGTTAAAATATTGCCATAACATATAAAGCAGAGCCCCCCCAAATAATTTAGTATTTTTCTTATTATATAAATACCTCAAAATAATACATAAAGCTCTTACACATAGGTTTCATGTTTTCATAGGTTTGCGCTTTTTTTGAAGCACAGCACTACAATCAATACTTGCTATGTTTGACTACTGATATATGTGCCTGATTTATATATATATATATATATATATACATATATATATATATATATATGATTCCTCCCACACACACGGGTTGGATTTTAGATTTATTTGTATACCTAAAGCCTATCAGATCAAAGCACTAAAATACTTTTTCAAAAGAAACTGGTCAATCAGAATCCTTCCCAAACTTATTCTCAAGATGGAAAAGGAGTGATCTTTATTTTGGATATATTTTGAACATGTAGTAAAAGCCTAGCAATTAACTGGCTATCATTAGTAAAATATTAGGGAATTCTACTTTATAATGAAGCCAACATAGCAGAGAGAATCAGACCAAAAAGAAAATTAATTTTTATCATATCATATATGCCTCTGAATCTGTCTTTGGACTGTAAACAGAACCACTATTGGGCATTTCAGTAATTTCAGCTAATGTACTCTTGTTTGCTTGGACCAGTTAAAGATGGCTGCTGTTAGCTGCCAATAAAACAAAACAAAATAAACAGAAACCAATCTGGCTTTAGAAATTGTAACTAATTTCTGAGTGTTAAGGTTCCCTAATACATGTAATGGAACAAAAAATAGAATTACTCATCTATCAAATGAAGTTGTGTCTCACCTATAACATCCTGAAAATGGAAAGTAACCATTATCATCAGCACCACCATCACATCCTCATATCTTAAATTAGACTAGCTGGCCAATGAAGATATTTGTCCTCTGACCTCTGTCTATCTGTTGCAGACACAGAAGAATTGCATTGCAATCTTCTAAGGAACAGAAGACAGAGGAGATGATGAAGGAACCAAAAGGAAAACAGTCCCTTCTGAGATCTTCCTAGATCTTCTTCTGATCTTCTGAGAAAGTGGGAGAGGTCAATAATTTGTTCAAAGAAATTGTTCTATTTGGCTGTCATTTTCTGTTTCCTTCTCATTGCCCACACAGACTTACAGAACAGTCGGTCCTTGCTGCCACTTCACTTACACTCATTCATTGATCATTTTCATGAGACGTGGATTAAGTAATTAGACTAAATAGGAGGAAAGATTCTAGGAAAAAAAAGGAACTTGATGAGATTGGTTATACTAGAATTATGTGTTTTCTGCTCAAATTTTTTATTAACCTACAAAAACAACCTATCAATTGAAAAATATCATCAATCATAATATTGTGTTAGTGGTAAAAATAAATTAACATTACAATCATCAGAGATTCTAAAGGCATGTGAACAACAACTATCTAAGATAATCATCAGTGCTACATGGCGTCCACCCTAATGGCCTTTCTTTAGTCATTATTTTTTTACTTTTGTGCATGGACTCTGCTAAACTCACTTCCAAAAGCCCGGAACATAGCACCTAGATAGCCAAGGATTTCATCCTCTCAGATTTTCATAAAGAAATTAATGTAAAGCATTAATGCAACAATGAAAAATAACACAGATAATAAATCACAGTGCTGATAAGAAGTCAGAAACAGTTGAGTACGCTGAAATACACAGGTGGTTTTGCCTAGCTAATTACTCTGCCCTCTCCCAAATGGCCCACTCAATCCCGAATCTTGTTTAGCCTCCTGACTTCCCCATGCCTCTAAGCAAGAGATTTTCCTCCTTACCTGAGAACATACCTTAATTCATAAGTGGACTCAAAGAGCCCTTCATTTCACTTTGAACTTCCTGAAACATATTACTCACTCCAACCATAAATGACATCTTTCTTTTTCAAATGTGGCAGTGAAAATAGAAGAGGAAAAAAAAATATAAGAAAAGTGATGCCTGTGGCAATAATCCTTGTGATCTTTATAGTCTAGAATGGGCACTAGCCCTCTCATCTTGTGATTCTTAAACATATCTATTCTAAACTCATCAAACAGACCCAAAATGTAAAATATTGAGTATGCCATGGATAGTATCCTCCTGTGGCAGTGAGTCAGCTAACTAACTGTTCTAGAGACTCGTTTGTTTTTAGCCACTTGGCTCCCATCAATTTCAAAATGTGACTCCCTTAGTATTTTCTACTTCCCTACTTTTAATAGTCCAAAGTTGCTAGGACTCAGTGACCTTTCTTGCCATTAGATACATTAAATTTTAACTCTGGTTTTTGTACTCATTTCTTCCATATAAGAATATCCCCAATCATATCCTCAATCCATAGGTGTGATGACCTCACAGGATCATCTGGGTCCTACTGGCTGAAGTCATTAGTGATGTCTGAGCAACAGCAAAAATAATTCCTCCAGAAAAGTGAGGTGACATGGAGAATTCTTGAGGGAAACTTTCTAGAAAGATAAGGGGATTAGCAGAAATGATTCGGTTCATTTTCTACTTGTTTACAAATGACTACAGGTTCTATAAATTTTCATAGAAGTCATTACTTAAATTTTATTTGCACACTTCTTTTTTGTTTATTTCCTTGTTTGGTTGGTTTTTTTTTTTGTTTATTTGTTTGCTTTGTTTTGTTTTGGCTTTGGTTTTTCCAGACAGGGTTTCTCTGTTGTAATTCTGGTTATCCTGGAACTCATGCTGTAGACCAGACTGGCCTTGATCTCACAGAGATCAGTCTGCCTCTGTCTCCAGAGTGCTGGTAATAAAGGCATGTACCACCACTGCCCAATCACATACTTGCTTTTAAATAGAGTCTTGCTATGTAGCCAAGACTTGCTTTGAACTCTTAGTTAGCTTCCTGCCTACACTTCCTAAATGCTTGGACTAAAAACATATACCACCTCATGCAGCTTTTATTTGTGTATTTTTAAAAGCTTCAGAGTTTTATGATCTTATACAATTGACTCATTTTATAAACAAGAAAACAGAACTTACTGTCTGGTGCAATCATTTCCCAAGAAAAAATCCACAGAGAAAACAATAGGTAATGGACCTTTCTCACGGTAATTGAATGAGCTTAGTTTTTTGTCCATTGAATTATGTGTGCCTAAGTTAGTCCAGCAAAGAAAGTATACAGAGAAACCCAAATTTACATGTACTCATATAGTCACAGGACAGTTAAAATTACTGTGAACTTTTTCTGGGGTAATTTTGTCTTCTAGTTTTTTTCCCTCTGCTATATAACTAACCATTATCATTCCCTGTGGCCGCTTTCATTTTTCAATCTTGTTGTGAAAGATTCCTGATTTAGTTTGCATCATCTGAGCACATAATTAAAGAGTCATTTCCCTTGTTATACAACCTGAACTGATAAAGGTGAAAAAGTTAAAGTCTCCTAAGTGTAGTTTAGTTGGCTTTCTCCTCAAGTTTATTCCTAGGTGCCACAAAGATTATAGCCACCATGCCCTGTTTATTTCTGAAAATCTTTTGTAAGATACTATAGTAAAAAATCCCAAAGAAAGAGTATCTTACAAAACAGAAACATTACTATGACAGAAGTGAGAAAAGAAATTTTGAATGTGTATTATCCATAAATTGTCTGAAAAGGGTGTAATCAGATTAACATATTAAGTCCAAAGGGCTCATAGAAAAGAAATAAAGCAGTTTCAAGCCCTCCTTGACTTCTCTGGAATCCTTTGAGGGAAGGAGGAGGAGGAGGAGAAGGAGGAGGAAGAGGAGGGGAGGGGGAGGAGGAGGAGACCTCATCAAAGTGATTTGGCAGAATATTTCAAAGACAAAAATCATTTCAAGATAAAAATAAAGACGAGTGACTTTGTTTCTCAACCGAGTTTGCATTTTTATTCCCCTCCAATTTGGACTTCAGATATTCCTTCCTTCCTGTCCCTGAACTAATTCAATGTTTATCTACGATCATTCTATCTCTAAACTTCTTGAAACTTGCAAAATTTAACAAGACAGAAAAACTCTGGCAATATCTTATTTCAAGTCCTGGTATAATGAGATTGAAAATGTAATGAGCACTGAGGGTTATGATGCTGATGGTCACTCCCATAATGAGCAAGAACCTCACAGGAGACCAACCTAAATCAGGTCACTTTCAGCATAAAGCAAACTAATTTTCCTGTGGAAACTTAAATGTAAGGTAGTAAAGCAATCACTGAAGAACTCTCATTAGGGTAGGAATATCAGCAAAGACAACAATAATGCAATGCAATCCCTCTAGGTTGTATGGAGAGATAACTTTACAATGTCTGTATTTCAGAGGGATATGGGAAGAATACACCTAATTACCCTTTTATACGGTTAAGTTTACAGTGAACAGAAAATTCTCAGACAAAAGTAGCCTCATACTGTATGGAGGCCCAAAGATATGCATGCATTACTTTTACAGGTTAAAATTTCAAAAGATAATAACTTAGAATGAGATTCCTACCCAAGAGATTTTTTAAAATCATACATGTACTGAACATATTTTGGTCACACTTGTACTACACTCTCCCTCATAAATAGTCTCAAATCTACTCCCCTACTTACCCTCTCTCCCAACTTCCTGTCTTTAAAAATATATAAAAAAACTACTCTTCTCTCCTACAATACATCTTGACCAATTTCCCCTCCCTCAATTTCACTTTGTCCCCCCCCCTTACTCTTTTCCTCAGTTCCTCTCCCCTTCTGCTTCCCTTTAGAAAGGGATAGGACTCCCAAGGATATCAGCCATACATAGTACAACAGGATACAATCAGGTTAGGCACCAACTCTCATTTCAAGGCTAGACATGGTAACACAGTAGGAAGAAAAGGGTCCCAAGAGCAACTAAATGGGTAGGAGGCATACTCACTCACTCCTACTGTTAAATGTCACATAAAAACACTCAGCTATCAATCATCACATATATGTAGGGGACCTAGTAGAGACTTATGTGATTGTCATCTCAGTCTCTGTGAGCGCCTATGAGTCCTGCTTGTTTGATTCTGTGGGTCATGTTTTCCTGATGGCCTTGATCCTCTCGTTCTTATAATTCTCCATTCCATAGGATTCCCCAAGCTCCCCAGGGAGGAATCCTATGGAGATTTCCAATTTGGACTCTCTCTACCTAATTTTTGGCTGTGGGACTCTGTATCTGCTCTCATTAACTGCTGGTGGGAGCCTCTCTGGTGATAAGTGGGCTAGGAATCTATCTATGAGTATAGCAGAATATCATTAGGGCAATATTTCAATTATTTCTAGATCTCACGGCTATCCAGCCTCTGGCTCCTGGCCATCCAGGCAGTATCAGGCTTGAGCCACCTCTCATGGTATGGGTCTCAGACCAGTAATTGGTTGTCAGCTCCCTCTAGTTATACACCACCACTGCCCCATCACATCTTGCAGGAAGCACAGAGTGTAGATCAAAGATTTTGTGGTTACAGGTTGGTAACCCTGTCTCTGTCCCACTACCAAAAGCCTGGCCTGGTTATAGAAGACGGCTGTTTCAGGTTCTGCATCCTTCATTACTGGAAGGCATCACTGTGGTCACCCTCATAAATTACAGGAAGTTTCCATTTCACCAGTTTTCCAAATCTTTTGAGAAAATGCCCCCAAATTCCTGTCCTTTCTTTCCATACTCCCTTCCACCCCCCTCCCACTTCAGGTGATCCTTCCTGTTACTACTCCCTCTTGCTCCCGACCAACAAAGCTGTTTTATTTCCCCTTCCCAGAGAGATATAGGCATGCCCCCTAGAGCCCTCCCTGTTAACCTAGCCTCTCTGGGTCTATGAATTTTAGCATAATTGTACTCTATTTAGCACTTAGCAGTTAATAACTACTTATAAGTGAACACATACCATGTTGGTCATTCTGGGTCTGGGTTACTTAACACACAATTTTTTTCTAGTTCTATCAATTTGCCTGTAAAGTTCATGATGTTATTTTTTTTAAAAACAGCTGAGTGATAATCCATTCTGTATATGTACCACACTTATTTTATTCATTCTTCTGTTGAGAGACATCTAGGTTTTTTTCTAGTTTCTAGCCATTAGAAATAAAGCTGCTATGCACATATTTGAGCAACTGTCCTTATCTTGGGGTGGATCATCCTTTGGGTCTATGTTATAGCTGAGTCTTGAGATAGATCAATCCCCAATTTTCTGAGAAATTACCCTATTGATTTCCATAATGGTTGTACAAGTTTGTACTCCCACAAGCAATGAAGGAGTGTTCCCCTTGCTCCACATCCTCACCAACATGAGTGGTCACTTGTGTGACTGATTTTAGCCATTCTGACAGGTGTAAGATGGAATCTCGAAGTAGTTTTGATTTGCATTGCCCAGATGGCTAAGGATGTGGAACATTTCCTTAAGTGTTTCTGAACCATTTGAGATTCCTCTATTGAGAATTCTCTATTTAGATTTATACCCCATTTTTAATTGGGTCATTTGATTTATTAATGTTGAGTTTCTTGAATACTTTATGTATTTTGGATATTAGCCGTCTATGAGAAATGGAGTTGCTGAAAATCTTTTCCCATTCTCTAGACTGCCATTTTGTCTTCTTGATGGTGTCCTTTGCCTTACCAGCTTTCCAGTTTCATGAAGTCCCATTTATTAATTGTTGATTTTAGCATCTATGCTGTTTTCGGTCCAGAAAGTTGTCTCCTGTGCCAATGAACTCAAGGCTATTTCCCACTTTTTCTTCTAACAGGTTCAGTGTATCCAGTTTTATATTGAGGTCTTTGATCCACTTGGATTTGAGTTTTTTACAGGGTGATAAATATGGATTTATTTTCATTCTTCTACATGTAGATATCAAATTAGATTAGAACCGTTTGTTAAAGATGATTTATTTTTTCCATTGGGTATTTCTGGCTATTTTATCAAATATCAAGTGTCCATAAGTGTGGGGCTTTATGTCTGGATCTTAGATTCAGTTCTATTGTTCAACATGTCTGTTTTTCTGCCAATTCCATGCAGTTTTTATTATTATAGCACTCTAGTGCAGCTTGAAATTAGGGATTGTGAAACCTCCAGAAGTTCTTTTATTGTTCAGAATTACTTTAGCTATCCTGGGATTTTGTTTTTCTATATGAAGTTGAGTATTGTCCTTTCAAAGTCTGTAAAGAATTGTATTGGGATTTTGATGGGTATTGCATTGAATCTGTAGATTGATTTTGGTAGGATTGCCATTTTCACTATGCTAATTCTATCAATCCATGAGCATGGGAGATCTTTCCATCTTCTGAGATCTTCTTCAATTTCTTTCTTCAGAGACTTGAAGCTTTTGTCATAAAAGTCTTTTACTTGTTTGGTTAGAGTTACTCTAAGATATTTTATATTATTCGTGGCTATCATGAAGGCTTCTGTTTTCCTGATTTCTTTCTCAGTTTTTTTGTCATTTGTATATAGGAAGGCTACTAATTAATTTTTTAGTTGATTTTGTATCTAGCTATTTCAATGAATGTGTTTATCAGCTGTATGAGTTCCCTGGTATCATTTTGGGGGTCACTTAAGTAGACTATCATATCATCTGCAAATAATGATACTTTGACTTCTTTTTGATTTTGTATTCCTTTTATCTCCGTCAGTTGAATGATTACTCTAGCTAGAACTTCAAGTGCTATATTGAATAGATATGGAGAAAGTGTACAGCCTTGTCCCATTCCTGATGTTAATATGATCTTGATTTAACTTTGGTAAGTGGTATCTATTTAGAAAATTATCCATTTCTTTTAGATTTTCCAATTTTGTGGAGTACAGGTATTTAATGTATGACTTTAATGATTCTTTGGGTTTCTTCAGTGTCTGCTGTTGTGTAGGATATAGATTTGAAGAATTGAAATGTTGTCTTGGTAGATTTTTCCTTTGATGAATAAGAAATGCTCTTCCCCACCTCCTTTGATTAATTTAGGGTTGAAATCTATTTTGTTAGATATTAGAATGATTACGACAGCCTATTTCTTAGATCCATTTGCTTGAAAACATTTTTCCCAACCCTTTACTCTGATGTAGTGTTTATCTTTGAGGTTGAGTTCTGTTACTTGCATGAAGCAGAGTTTTGGAATCCATTCTGTTAGTCTGTCTTTTTATTGGGGAATTGAGTCCATTCTTTGTTCTGTATCTTTACTTTCTATTATTAATATGTATGGTGAGGGGACTTTCTTTTCTGGTTCAATCTATTTGGTGATCTGTATGCTTCCCTTACCTATATAGGCATCTCCTTCTCTAGGTTTGGAAATTTTTCTTCTATGATTTTGTTGAAAATATTTTCTGGGCCTTTGAGCTGGAATTCTTCTACTTCTTCTATTTCTATTATTCTTAGGTTTGCTCTTTTTGTAGTGTTCCATATTTCCTGGTTGTTTTGTGTCAGGAATTATTTGGATTTAATATTTCCTTTGAATGCTGTAACTATTTCTTCTCTAGTATCTTCAACTCCTGTGATTCTCTCTTTTATCTCTTATATTCTGTCACTGTAGCATACCCCTGTAGTTCCTGATTGCTTTTTTAGATTTTTCATTTCCAAGTTTCCCTTTATTTGTATTTTCTTTATGGCTTCTTTTTCCATTTTCAGGTCTTGAACAGTTTCATGTGTTCCTCCTTCAATTGTTTGCTTGTTTTTTGTTGGCTTTTTAAAAAGGGATTTATTTATTTCTTCTAATTGTTTATTTGTGTTTCCCTGGGTTTCTTTAACGAATGATTCAATTCTTCCCATGGCTTGTTTGTCTTTTCATTAATTTCTTGAGGGATTTATTCATTTCTTCTTTAAGGACCTCTATTATCTTCATAAAGTTGATTGTAAGGGGTTTTTTTTTGTTTGTTTGTTTCAGTGGTGTTGGAGTGTTCAGGACTTGTTGTACTAACAAAGTTGGGCTCTGGTTGACATTTTGCCCTGGCTGTTGTTGATTGTGTTCTTAGGCTAGCATTTAGACATCGGGGTTTGGCATGTTTATAGGTTTAGGTTCCAATTTTCTGAGTTTGTCTATATTGGATGAGTGTTTTGTTCCTTGGGGTTTTTGTTTGTTTGTTTGTTTGTCCTTTTATGTCTTCTGTTCTTTGTGACCTCTTGTCAAACAGGGAGTCTCTGCTTGCATTAGGGGCTGGGACACTGTTCTAGCTGGCTCCCTTGGTCTGTTCTGGGACAGGAGATGTCTGCTTAAGTTGGTATCTGGGACTTGAGTGGCAGTGGTGGGAAGGGGTGGGAGTTGTAAGAAGGAGGTGAATTGGATTTGGTGGGGCAGCAGAGTGGTGTAGCTAGGTTGGTTTAGCAAGCAGAATTTGGACCTTTTCTAGCTGGATGACATTGCCTGTAGGAGTTTTTCATAGATATATATCATTGAGCTTTACTTTCTTCACATTCATTCACCCTCTATTAGTCCATCTTTATGGTCACATACATTATATATACACATATATCTATATATATGCATGTGTCTGTGTATATATATTCCATAAGTGAGAGAAAACATATTTGGTTTATTGGATCAGGCTTATTTTCTTTAACATGATGATTTCTAGTTCCATCTGTTTCCCTACAAATATTGTAATTTTCTTCTTGATTATAGCTGAATACACACACACACACACACACACACACACACACACACACACACACACACATATATATATATATATATATATATATATACATACATACATACATACCTGTTGATGGTCTTCAAGACTGAATTCATCTCTTGACTGTTCTAAACAAAACAATTACTATTTATGTCCCTCCAGGATTGATCATAACTAAAAAATAGTATGGCTACATTTACTCACACATTGTGATTGATGATTTCTTTATTTTACTTTTACATCCTCCCTGAATTAAATGTATTTGGATCTTAACATATTGTATCACCAAATCTATGCTATCTGGGCCTCATTTCAGCTTCTTTCTAGATTTTAAACCTTAACTAGAACACTAATAAATTCTTGAATTAACAGCTGACATTTAACCTAACTCACAAAGAAGGATATTATTATTTAACAAATGTGCTAAAGTTAATATGGATACCCGAATTCCTTACCTTCATGATTTAAACTGATCATAAATGTAAAAAAAGTAATATAAATATAGGTTGCAGAATAATGATTCTTCATGTATCGTACTGAATTCTTCTCAAAAGAACGTGGACTCATCTGAGCAATTTATACTATGATAACACAGGTTTGAGGCATTTTTCATTAATAAAAAAAGCATACATAAGCATGAATCAAAACAGCAAACTCGAAACCAGCGACATAATATTGTACTGTGAACTGAAAATTCTACAAAGAACTTTCTATCCAAGAAATGCACAGCATTTGATGAAGGTAAGTCAGAACATGGAGTGTCCTGGAGAAGAAGCTCCTGAGAAAACAACAGATCACAGGAAACAAACAGGTGTATATGAAGATGACTTGTATATTAGATTTTAACCTTTCTAGAAAAAAAAAAGACCCTCAGCTAATCACAACACCTACAAGGTACCAAAAAAAAATGCTCTTTGATGTCTAGGATACAATTTCTGCAATCAAAGATGAGAAATGAATGAGCATCACCATGTTTTAGAAAATATTATTCATGTTATTCATATTTGTTCTAAAAATGTTTGGATAAGAAGAATACCGAGAACGACCCATGCATTACAAATAATGTCCAAATCATATGTGAGAAGAGAAAGGAGGATGGAAAATATCTTACATGGAAGCACTTCTCCAATTCTTGACACTTTTTTTTTTCAATTGTGTGTGTGTGTGTGTGTGTGTGTGTGTGTGTTTAAGCACACAGAGAGTGTCAAATTCCCTTAGGCCAGAACTATAGGCAGTTGTGACCCACATGACATGTGTACTGCTGTCTTCTTCAAGACCAGCAAGCACTTCTTAGTGAACTTTTATCTTTCTTATTTCTATGAATTTATACTTTGACAATTTCATACATGTATATAACGTTCTTAGAACACTCACCTTTCCACCCTCTCATCCTTTACCACCTCTACCAAACCCCTTCCTCAACCAGATTTTCACCCCACTTTCAACTTATGAAATGAAACAATTTGAGGTAGACTAGAATGGAAATATCTAGTGATAGGAAAATAAATCAATTCTCATGGCCTGTCAATTTTTCTGGATGACACAGATATATAGATATATATATATATATATATATATATATATATATATATATATATATATATATAACATATAACATGTGCTTATATGCATCAAAATCAAAAGAAAATTTTAGTTGAAGATTTCCTTTATCCCATGACCACGACTCTGTCCTGTGTTACACTAAAAAGAATTAAATTAGTAAATTCATGAAAATTCCTTGGTAAAATGCCTGACTGATGGTGCTCATATATGTTGCCTAATAAAGACGTAGTTAACATAGTAGTAGCAGTTATGGTGAACTTTTATTGAGCCCTCACTATAATGCTGGACATAATGGTATTTTACATGTGTCACTCGGGCTTTTCCTCAAGGATACTCCCTGAATCTAGACTCTACAATCCACCTTTTTTTTCAGCAGCTACAACATATTTGAATAATAAACCTCCTGCCCTTTGCACATGCCTAACTTATTACTTACAACACAAGAGCAACAGTGAGTCAACCACTGTTGGAGAAAGGTAGGGCTAGATGTGTCAGACTGACAAAAAAAATGCTGGACCCTTAGAATATACATACCCATCTGTGAGATATATGTGTGTATATATATACATATATGTTATATATATATATGAACCAAATGTAGGACACATAATGAGATTTGAGATTTGAGTGGAAGAATATAAGAGATTCAAGTAAGTTAATCTTAATAATTTGTTATTTAATTTATGTATTCTTGTTATTTAGTGTGCATGAGTGTTGGCAACTAACGTCACAATGTGCATGTGGAGGGATGAGAACAACTTTCAGAAGTTGATTCTCTCCTTCCACCAAGGAATCCCGAGATTAAATTTAGGTTATCAGGCTTGAGAGGCAAGTGCCTTTATCCATTACACCATCTCAGTGTCCTAACTTATTCTTTAAAATTGAGAATCCCAGTGTAGAGAAAAATGTCTGTCTGAATGGCACCTATCACTATCTCATGTACTTCCTGGAAGAAAGTCACAGAAAGATAATATAGTGACACAGGACAAGCAGAGTATTGTTGGGAGTCAGGTGTTGTAACCCTGGATGGCCCATTTACCAGGCTACTTCTTCTGAAAAATAGTACACTTTCA
The DNA here is from genome assembly GCA_026225945.1 of Cricetomys ansorgei. Classification (NCBI taxonomy): domain Eukaryota; kingdom Metazoa; phylum Chordata; class Mammalia; order Rodentia; family Nesomyidae; genus Cricetomys; species Cricetomys ansorgei. The sequence goes on along the minus strand of JAMJFZ010003871.1, from coordinate 4,616,894 downwards.
TCGCTTCTCCAAAGAGGCTTCAGAAAACAGCAAAACAAGCCTAGGGATTTTTCAGTCTTTCAGGAACAGCAATGTTTGCCTTGTGAGCCGTTTTGAAGTGAGTTTCAGGTTCTACAGAGAGAGAGGGAACAAATTGTTTTCATGGTTCTAAAGTGTCACATAGCAGTTTGCAGCAATTGCAGGCTGATTTTGATGTGTTCTGTGATATGAAGCTTCAGTGTACTATCTGGAGATAGAAGGAATGCTCAAAGGGAAAAAAGGAAAGGGAAAGATATTAAAGAATGAAGACAATGTGATCTAAGACTGACTCTGGCAGCCTCAAGTCGTCTAAGTGCAGGCTTTAGCGCATGTACCAGCTGTTCAGGTAAAGCAAAAGCTCTCTCCTGAAAAGTCTGCATTTTTCTTGAAAATCATTTTCTTGTTTTCTATATGACCAAATTTTTCCTTCACAAAACACATTAAATAAATACAGTATGAAAGGTAGTTTTTCAACACAGTGGCCGCAGGCTAAGACATATTCACCAGTTTACTTGACACTGAAGTTCCCATTTAGAGACTTTCATAAAAAATATATTGAATAAAGATGCATTTGGAAGGTTTAGGGCCAAAATCACCACAAACTTCCTTGAAGAGAATGGTTTAAATAATGAACTTCCAAAGAGTGCCTCTCTGCTTCTTTATTTCTATGAGACTTCTGTTAATATTATAGTAAATCTTGTTATGGTAAATTTTATATAGAACCCATACTAATTTACTAAGTGTTGCTTATTTCTTATGTAACTTATTTTCACTATACAGTTGATTTTCTATCTTTCAAATTTTTTTCCCTTGGATTAGAATGCAAAAATATCATGGTTTTCCCATTAAGACTAATAGAACCATATTTATGAATTTATATTTAATATCTCTTCAGTTAGAGGAAGGGTTATCAGGAACAGACAAAGATCATTAGATGAATGGCCTTCCTGAAACCCTCTTTCATTTCAACATCTCTATGGTCCTGTGGGTGCATATTATCTCTATTACTGTTTTTATTATCATCCTCATCATTGGTGTTATCTTCATCATCATAATTACTTTCATTTTAATCATAATTCCAAGATTAGAAAATTGAAACAGAATGTAGTTTGGGGACTTGCCTAAGACTGCATATCAAATAGGTAACAGCCAGGATGATATCCCAAATCTAGCTGACACCAGAGCCAACGCCAACAGCATTAGGTCAACATGAGCAAACACAAAGTTACACACGAGAAGAGCTGAGCATTGTGGTGTGTACCCACAATCCCAACACTGAGGAGTCTGGGCCAGAATAGCTGTGAATCACAGGGTAGACTGGGCTACATGTCAGGAGCTTGTCTCAAAAGACAAAAATAAATAAATAAACAAAAATAGTTATACAACACAATTTATACTTCGATAACTCACAAAACATTAAAATTACACACCATAAAGTGCCAGAAATATGGCTCAATAGGTAAAGGTTCTTGTCAAGGAAACTGGTGGCCTGAGTTTAATCTCCAAGATGAATGTGGCAAAGGAAAGAACAGACATCTACAAGTTGTCTCTGACTTCCAGACATGAGTCATGCCATACTTGCATCCAAACATATACACACATGCTTACACACAAAATAAATAGATAAATGGATTTTTAAGAATATATAATATAATGCAGGGTGAAACTGATTATAAAAGGAAATAAAACTTCAAGTGGACTCACTAGGAAGGAATTTGTTCAAAACTATGGAGGCATAACTTGGTTCAACAATGATTTCACCCAGATATCTGTCATTTCAAAAATTTCCAAAACTCTAAGAGGTAAGCTATGTTCACTTAATTGAATATATGTTATATTTATTATTCAGTTTTCAATTCCTTGAAAGTGGATAAAAGTTAGTCTTTTTGATATTTTAAAATATAGGGTATGTATCATTTCCTTAATCAACCCAATTTATTTTTAAAGGGTCTCTTGGAATATAAAGATAGATTGATATATCATATGGTATATGATAAATGATAGATTGTTTAATCCATAAACAAAACCAGAGAATTTTTATTACCATGATGTAAAGTGACATCTTGTTGTTCTTCCCAAGAATGCCATGAGACAGGACGAGAGGTTAGTCAGTGAACAAGGAAAGTTGTTTGATTACCTAATACCATTAGGGTCTAGAAAAACAGCAAAAGCAAGATGATATATTTGGGAGAGATGAACAAGAATCTCAGATGTGAAAAAATAACAGATTCACCTGCTACAGTAAAACATTTTCATCAGATAAAAACTGACTTTTATAATGTTTCTTAAGGGAATTTTCAGATGAAGAGTAAAATTGGGTATATTAAGCCTAACTTGCATAAAATTTAGAATCTACCTGGTCTACAGATAATAATACTGAAACCTACAGAAATTAATTTTTGAACTTTAAAATTTGTTTATATTATTCCTTTCTAGTTTGTTTTTATTTTACTTTATTTTTTAGATGCCTGTTGGTTTTCTAATGAAATAGGGATATAAATGGTGTAGATTTGGGTAGGTGGGGTGGTGGAACAATCTGAGATGATCAGAATATATTGAACAAAAAAAACCCTATTTTTAATTTAAAAAATCACTCACAATTTATCAAAGTATGTTGATTTATAGTAAAGAGAGAAAAGAGATGTGATGCCTGGACCTTTATAGTTAAGGTATGCAGTTCATAGACTATTTCCAAGACTGTAATAGATCATTAGTAATGAAGCAATGGGAGATAGAGAAACTTCATCCTATTTCATAATTATACTTAACTACAAATCTTTCCTGGAAGAATGCTGCATTATGTCGCAGCCATTATTTGAATTACCACTTATAGTAGGTTCCAGTATCTCTACTCCAGAGATACTCAGTTAAGTAGATGGGAGTCCCTGTCAGAGACATGCTCAGACACCCTCAACAAGACATCTTGTCCTCAAATTTGTAGAGACTATAACTCAATGTGTGATTTTTTTCACTACTGGACCCAAATGGACTTAGTATTTTACATATTTCTCTCAAAGAGTTTGGCATATGTTTGCCAGCCTTTATGGTTTATGACATTTTATCGTGGTCTTCAGGATGAGGTCTTAAAATCTCAACTCATTTACTTCGTTTGTCTGAGAGCTTGAGCAAATTACTTAACTTCATGGGCTTTTTGCTATCTTCATTTGACAGTGGAAGCTATTAAGACATACATTATAAGACTGCTCAGAAATTTTATAATATAATATTTGCAAATCTAAGCTAAACGACAGAGACTTTCTGGAGTTGAAGAAAGAATCCAAAGGAGGAACCATTATTATGCCTTGATATGTGCTTTACTTAATCTCTGTAGTTTCATGATGAAATATCATAATCCCCAGGTAAATTTATTATCCTTGATAAATTCCAGGAATTTATGCAAAGCAGATAATGCTCAGCTGACACAGGTATCCGTGTCTGGAGCCTTTCCAACATTCCAATGTTTATACATCATATTTACTCCATCTATTAGAATATTCTCTGTATTTTAAGTGTAATCATGGTGACTGGTGGTGGAATTATGGTTCTCTGCTACTTGTCCTATCGTCATTGTACTAATTAGATGAACCATATAGCAACAGATGTCATAAAGTTTGTGGAGTATTACAACTGGAAATGGTATGAAGTAATATTTTATAAAGTTACTTTTAGTATATGCAATTTAGACTCCCATTTCTTCAACCTTATACGGTAGAGACAAGACTTAAATCAAAAATTCCAGTTTTATGTAACTTTATACTGCCATAGTTTTTCAACCCTCCCCACCCTCATCACCAGGTTCCTTCAATATGAAATATACCATGAAATTAGATATCAGCCAATTTAAAGTGGAATTTTTAGAAATAAAAAAATTTAGGCAAAATGAATGTATTAAGTAATAGGACTTGACCTGTTCTCAGGTGAATTTAATCTTCTCTCCAGGGCCGGCTTGCTTTCCTCCCTCAGTTAGCTTTCCTTTTAAACTAATTTTGTAGCATGTGAGGTGACTATTTTCATTTTCCAATTTGTAACTCCTTTTCCATTTTCCAGATCATTACCATTTAAGATGTTCTGATCATCCTTCTTGAGAGTTTTTGGAGTAATTAAAGGAAGTCCTCCGGAGGGTCCTTGACCTTAGGTAGTACTTGTGCAGTGTTAGACCATCGCTAGGCTCAGGGCCCTGCTCAATATCCCACCACCACTGTTGCAGGATATGCTTCCGTGTACTCACTAGCAGAGACTAAATGTGCATTCCGTGTGAAGCACCATGGTCATTGCTGAGTATGCACTGTCTATGGAAAGAAACGACAATTGCAACATGTTCTAATAAAACCCATGATAAAAATAAAACATCTACCAGATTCTGTGTGAGCTCAATATGAGAGGGTCAGACAAGAAGGGGTTCTTTGCAGAAGACAGTTGCATTTATATGACACATCAAGTATAAGTCACAAAGGAGTGCCTGGGATATGCATGACTTTTTGTGTGCCCCAAGGGAGCATGCAACCCTTAACCAATAAAATATAAATCTTCTTTATTCTGATTTCAAATTTCTCAAATTCTTTCCACATCTCTATTCTAAAACCTATCATAGCCATCCAATAACGCTATCACAATCATCCTAGATTTTATCATTTCTCACACAAATTATCCCAATTATTCTCCATGTTTCTCTTCTTCTTTTCTAAAATTCACTTTTCTCCTAGGAGCTAGGATTTATTATTGGATGATGAGGATGAGGATGAGGATGAGTGTGCACACTCCTCAGACACATGCATACAACAGAATATATGTAAAGGTCAAGGACAATTTCTAAGAGTTTGGTTATTTCCTCCCACCATGGGCTCCAGGGATAGAACTGATAGCTGACGGGCCAAGCATGTCTATCTTCTAGGCCATGTAACTAGTTTCCATGGTTGTTTCTTATAAAGCTTAAACCTTTTGTTTGTTTTTTGCATTGAATTTAGAAAGAAAAATTTGATGTGCCCTACCAGATCTTATGAGCCAGCACTTAAAACTCCACTCCAAGCATTACCTCTTATTTTTTTCTTACCATTTCTCTATGTCCTCTAATACAATGATGGTTAATCTTTGCCATGAATTTAATTGAATTTTTCATTATTATGCAAACTTACCTCTGGATATACAGAAGACTGTTTCCAGACTTAGCTGAGCATGAAAGATCCACCCTGCGTGTGGGTGAGACCATTTGGCGGACTGGGATCCCAGGATGAATAGGAGAAGAAAGCTTGTTTGAGACCAGCATTTGCTTTTCTCTGCTTCCTGACGGCAGACACAATGAGACCTGCTCCCATACAGTCCTGACACCATGTCTTCAGTGCCATGATGGACTCTACCCTTGAATTGTGACTCAAAATAAACTCTTATTTCCTTAAGTTGTTTGTATGGGGGTATTTTGTCACATCAATGACAAAATTAATTAATATATATTCTTTATTATATTCCTGAAACATATAGGTCCCGCTATAGCGACATATGTAAGAGTAAAGCTGTTCTCACAGTGACTGGGAAGCAGGGTCAGACAGGAAGGGACAAAAGGAAAGACACATCAATCAAAGACACATTCACAGTGATTCACCTCCACTAATAGGGTGTCACCTCTCAACAACCACTCTGCTATAACTGCGTGGATGGATTTTTCCTTTGTTGGTGTTAATATCCTCTGAGACAGTAAGTCTCAGTGGTTGCCAACTGAAGCCCAAGACCTGAGGATATGAGCCTTCAGGATGATTTTTGTAATCTAAACATGAGGCTATGTGATAGAATGTTTATTTGTTTAATGAAAATGTAATTATCAGAAATAATATATTATAAAGATAAAACATACCTAGTCAAGTTGACATTATCCCCTATTATACTTTGAAGAGTTTATAGAGAGCTTGTGTTCTACATTAATACTGTGTATATAGCACTTTTCAGAAAATCAATGAAAGCAAGAAATACATATCAAGGGAGAAATAAATGATTAGACACAGAGAAACACTCAAAGTTATCTTGTTTCCATTAAATATGTTTTCCAAAAAATATTTTAACTTCAACCAGATCCATTGAATTTTTCCGGCTTCAACAGCGTAGCCAAATACAAGTTATTTCTCTTCTTTACCTTATTTTTATTCAACTATACAATAAATTGTTTGCATTATAACAACAATTTACAAACACTTTATATCTAAAGATGGATGTCAGTGAATGCATTGTACTCTGTATTTTGAAAAACTGCAACTACTAAGAAAACTTTATTTACTTAGAAAGATTATTTTTTTCCCATCAAAATTGCATGTGCACACTTAAAATGAGAGCTTCTTATCCAGGGTCCTTTTGCTACTTTTAAACACAAAGTCTCAAAGTTATGTTTTAAGAAGGAATGCAAATAACCCAAATAACTATGAGTATGCATGCATATAATGAAGTAACAGAACACCACATCTGCACATATTATGCTTCAGAAATTCACATTGTATGTAACAGAACAATAGTTATTCTATGACACAGAGCATGAAGAAAGTGGAACTAGTAGGGAGATTACCAAAGAAAAGTGCCTGAACTTGTAATTCAGAAAAGAATTTTTTTTTAAATTGGCAATAAATTATGCAAAAAGCCAGGCAATTCGTATAGTAGTTACTACGGTATAATCAGGCAAAAATAAAACTGTATTCTACGTGTGAAAAGCAGTACACACTTGAGGACATAGAGAAATATGTATTCTCACATATTGCTAGGATGAAAATGAATTTTTTAAGGTATTTGGTGATATGTGTTGGAATCTAAAATACTTGTAACATTTGATATGGAAGGGGGATATTTAGGACTCTATCTGGTTGAAACAAATGTGTATACATTGCCAAGTCACTATATAAATGAAAGACACTGGGTTAGGTATAACGTTGAAACAGTCAGAGAAATGGGGATACACAAATAGTTTCCTGCAGTGAGGTATTATGCAGCAACTTGAAACAGTGCTGTAGAGTCATAATTGCTGACTGGAGGGGATGGCTACAACAGAAAATCAAGTTTGAATTTCACATGTTAACTACAGTTTTGTTTTAAAGAAGCAGTTCTCATCTGCCATTGTGTATTTAGCCTTGATCTCTCCATGATCAAGGGAAAAGGAAGATCAGGTAAGGACACATTATACAATTTTAAGTGTATACCTTTATGTCACATCATTGATTGCAATAAACACAGGTTTATTGTTGATGTTGCTATAATTTTCTATTAGGGAGAAGAAATCTAATAGCCTAAAATACATGTAAAAATGAAGAGCCTGTGGGAAGCTTCAGTGGATACAATGCTTGCAACAAAAGCCAGGGAATCTGGCTTTGGAACCCGTGTAAAGCAGGCATGGCTGGCCACACATGTAACCCCAGCTCTGCCAGGTAAACATAGGTGGATCCTCAGGTAGCTTGGTCAGAGAGCCTAGGTTAAATGGTGAACTCTAAGTTAAATGATATATCTAGTGATGAAATATAGCTATATATGGTGGTGAAGCAATTGAAGATGTCTTGATGTCAGCCTCTGGTCTCCACAGGCTCCCACTTAGGAAGTGCACTCAAGCAAACACATGAATGCACCACTTAGCCACATAAAAATATGTTTATTGATTTTTTTAAAGGGAAAAAGAGTCAGATCTTTTGGTGTAAGTCTGTAATCCCAACAACTTTATAGATTGAGGGAGGAAGATCACAGTTTAAGCCTTGCCTAGTCTACAGAATGGATTGAGGTCATGCTGGCCACTTATTGAAATTATGTCTCAAATGATGAATTAAAATAGTGGCTTTGGGTACAGCTCAGTGGCAGAGCACTTCCCCAACATGTTTGGAACTCTGGGATCAAGTAATAGTACTGTAAAAAGGAAACAGATTGTGGAACCCTTCTCAGACAGAAAAGTGCCCCCTTTGTATTTTGAGGGCACAGGAAAGCCTGAACATATTGTCACTTGATGAGATGATCATGTTTCCATTTCACTTGACATACTTACCACAAGAATATCAATCTTTGAAAACACTTCATTTGGGTGCTGTTTCCCCATAGTAGGTTCATTTTTAAGCAACCCTTCTGAATAGTGTGATTCATTATAAACTGTTTAGTGAACTTTTCCTCTAAGTTGCCTTTGTTCTTTGCACACCCTTGGCTACATATCTCAAGAGGAAAGTGCATTAACTCATCTGAGCAGCACCTGTATCTGCAGGAAAAGCAAACTTCTCTTTACTTGGCTTCCCTATGAGCAGTGATTTTAGTCCAATATCACCTACCCTACGTGTCACAGAGGCAGGTAGCAGATCCCACCTAGGATGAGCCCTTTCCTCTGGATGTATAGTATGTTGACCAAATAGACTTTTTGATTAGTTTCTTTCCACCTGGGGAAAAACTATAAAACATAAACTTTGTAAATTTTTAATTTTCCAACAACTAGAATTCCTACCATTGGAATAAAGTACAACTGCAGGGACAATAAATTAATGAAAGCTTCTCCAAAGAGAAAAACTAAAACAGCAGCATGATCTCAACGGTATTTGAGTCCCTGAGGCCCAGTCAATGCTAAACAGCTAAGGCACAGCCATGTTGATATTGATGTTGAATATGAGTCGAGTTACTATCCCTTGTAATTAAGAAATCCAGAACAAATATGAGTTCCACGCCTATCCTCTTTGCAATATCCTTCATTACCTATAACAGAGCTCTGCACAGCAGAACTATAAACCACTTTACCCTAGACAATCGATACAAGAGGAACCCATAATCCAGGAGTCCTGGTGCCATCAGAGAAAAGAGCTCAGGTGTGAGTAGAAAATGTTCTAAGTTAAAATAAAAAGATGAAAAAATGAAACATTGCCATAAATAAGGAGATTCAATGATGCACAGAAGCAAATTATATCAAATAAATATTCTATATTGAAACAAAATTGCATCAAATAAAATAGGTATTCATTCTTAAAATGAAAGGAGACATATTAATGAAAATTTCTCCATAAGGTGACCCCAATTAGCAGTCAATAAAATCATAAAGAAAGAAAGGCTTGTGAAAGTTAATTATAGCTGACTTGAAAGTTCTATGTCTTGGGGTATATGGAAATATGTATTTTGTCTATTAAAAATCCATTTAAATTTTCCTTTTATCATAAAGTAAATAGAGATGCGGCTTAAGAATATCATATGTTCTTAAAACTATCAGAACATTTTATTAAATTCTTCTATAAATACTAAAGCTTGGACATATGTTTATTTACATACATTCATTCAATAAATACTGATCAAACACCTACTCCGCAGTAGATATTTTTCAAATTAATACTTGGAGTAGTTTGTAAAACAAACCAAATTAAACAAAAATATTTTCCCTAGAGAAATTTATCTTTAGATATAGATGAAGAACAGACAGTAAACGTAACTTTCGATGATAATATCATTTTTTAATTAAAAGGAAATACTAGAACAGACAAAGGAAAATGATAGGTATCTGGAACACAAGCGGAAAGTGTTCAATACTAAAGGTTTATTTTTATTTTTAATGGTGTATATGTCTATGTATCTGTGTGTCTAATTGTCTGTGTACATGTTTGCAGAGGCAAGAGGCATTAAATCTTCCTAAGGTTGCAGTTATGGCATGTGACCGACCAACCATGTGTGCTAGGAAAGGAATGCTGGTCCTCAGAAAAAGCAGTATCTCTTAGCCACTCAACTCTCTCTCCAGCCCCAAGTAGTTCTCATTTTAAGTGAGGTGGTTGAACTTGACCTGCTTGAGAAGGTAGGCTTTGAGGAAAGATCTGAAGAGAGCAAGTGAACAAACCACTCCAATGCCTAAGGCCAAGCTGTTCTAGGAACTAAGTCTTCAGAGATGACTCTTCAGGGAGTTTTTATAGAGATGATGATGATGCTCAAGAGGTAAAGAAGGCAGAACATTCCTAGATAGATTGAAAACAATTGCAAGCATTTTGTATTATACTCTGGACATTGAGTAGAGGATTGAAAATATATTATTCATGCTTTTTAGAGATCTTTGGGACTTGAATATGAACACATAGTAGAAAACATTGTAAAGATTTATTTATTATAGTTATGAAGGCAGAAGTAGTAATGACTTGGAATGTACACTGGAAACAAGAGTCAGGTAGAGACAGTTAATTGACTTTGGAGAAGAGATGCTATGAAATCAAATGAATTTTGGAGTCTTGAATATTGCTCAAGATGTAAATCTAAATGACCAATGGGTCTGAATAAACAGGAGACAAGAAAGAGGCAAAAGATGAGCAAAGCCTCATTTAGAGTAAATGGATGAATAGGTTCAAAACAAGTATCCGTTAAGTTCCTTTTCTAATAATGAACAGAATTCTAGAAGTTGAGTAAAAAATATTCTGTGGTCAGAGAGAAGGAAGAAAGGATAGGGACAGAATAAATGTACAGCTTTCCAGAGAGGAGTCCAGAGACCTAAGGATGGTTGAGTTATCCAGGATTCTAATAATAACTGGGCTGAACAAGGCAGAGTGTATAAAGAACTCAGAGCTAGTGAGTTAGAAACCAAATGTGGTAGGAAGTCCTAGCTATCACATAGTATATAGTACCGACAGTCCTGCATGTTTATCATTTTCAACAAGAAGAGGAAATTGCCCTCGTACCAGCCTATATGGTTTCATGGCAGAGGCAGAGATCATCTCAGAGTATCAGTAAAGCATGTGTTGGGTTGAATTTATCAGAGTGAAAAAAATGAAGCAACTGTGGGCTGGGAGTATGTCTCTGTTGAAAAAGCACTGTGTTGTTGTAGGAGCTCAGCAAGGAGACAAGGAGGCGTTTTCATACATGGAAGCCCTGTCAGACCTCAATAGAGGGAGACACTACCATGTCCAATGCCATATGCTATCGACAGTGGAAACCCCAGAATCTGCACTAACATGTTTTATTGATTCAGAATTCCTCAGATATTCTGCTGATACCACATGCAAATCATAAGCAATTAAACAACACCCACAGAAATACAACACCTGCAAACAGTACAAAATGCCCTAGACTTAGGATAATCCCTCACCCAAGAGTGCATAAAACAATTTCAAACGTAATTTAAAATAAACTTCCCCAACATTTCCCCCTTTCTGTATAAAAAATTTGCTTTGCTTTTACAATACAATTTAACACTATACCAGCAAAACTATTTACAAGGATGTTTGCTAATGCACTTGACCAAATGATAACAAACATCTATCAAGCTTTCTCAATGTCTTTGGACAGCAGAAAAACATTATCAATGTCTCTTTATCTTGAATTCACTCATATCTTCTGGGCTCCTCCAAAGGGTTTGATCTGGCTCTGCCCTCTGTAGCACACACAGTTTGTCCTGTAGGCTCTGGCTGGCTCTCCTCCACTACTGCTGCTGTTCTTGGTGGTTGTTCCATGGTACTGAGATCTCAAAAACTGTTGGAGTCCCTTGATGCAACTGGGCTGCACTCTCACCAATATCTACTCCTGGGCTCTTTTCATGGTGTCAAGCCTCAACTTCTCTTCATGACCCCTTAAATCTGGGCCTTCAACGGCTGAAACACATTGGTGGTTTGTTGTTCTTTTTACTACCACTAAGGGGAAATATACAACATCTTCTATAGATCTTAAACACAATATCTTGAGTTTCACACACATACAATGCAGCTATCAGAACACTTAGTTTGTGAAACAGCATGCTACCACCAGTGGCAGGAAGGAGCACTGGCTTCATGATCAGGAAAAACAGTAAGAACCTTGCTTTTTCCTGCTCCCAGCTGAATTCTTTATATCTAAGGGCCTCGAGTCTGTGGCTCTCACCTCAGAGCTTTTTTCCTTACTTGTGTATTGATTTCATAGCCTTTTCTCTTCATAGATGCTTCTTTTCTTTCTCTCTCTCCTCTTCCTTCAGGAGCCTTCAGTTAATACCTTAATCATCCTCTGGTAGCTTACCTGAGTATACTTCACAGGACTCTGTGAGGTCAGGAGTTCTTTCTCTTCTTCCTTGTCTCCACAATGGGTTAGCTGGTATGATGTCCTACCTCACATTGGTGCACCATTTGTTGTAGTACACTGCTGAAGGGGCTCACCAAAGATGACAAGGAGGTACTTTCATAGGTCTGCCAGAACTCAGCAAAGGGACCAGACTCCATAGTGGAACCCCAAGCATCTGTACTATGATGTTTTATTGATTCAGAACTCCTTAAGTATTCTACTGATACCACGTGCAAATCATGAGCAATTAAACAACACCCACAGAAATCCAACACCTGCAAACAATACAAAATGCCCTAGACCTAGGATAGCCCTTCACCCAACAGCGCATAAAAAAATTCAAACATAACTAAAAATAAACTTTCCCAACAGAACTGGATGTGTAAACATAACTGAATTCATATCTCTGGCATCCATGTAAAAAGCCCATCATAGCAGCAAGGATTTGTAATCCAAAATTGGAAAGGTAGAGACAAGAGGATTGCTGAAGCTTTCTAGACCACCAGCCTAGCCAATCAGTAACATCCAAGTTCAGTAGTAATCCATCTCATAATGTAATTTGGAGAATAATTGAGAAAGACACACTATAGAACCTCTGGCATCCACAGATATATGCAAATATGTGAGTATGCTCTGCAATCCAAATATGCATGTATACAAACACACTTAACACAAGAAAAAGAAGTAGCAATATAGCTTCTAGCTGGAATTGGGATCATCTGATACTTCCTAAAATTGTAACCATTAAGTGTTAATGCCAACATTCTCTCAAGGACACATCAATACTTCAGATCTCCCTACACCAGTTTCCACCACTGGTAAAATATACAATGAAATATTGCCTGCCACTGATTGTGAATCAAGTTTCTCAAAGAATTTATCATGGAGCCAGAAAATTAAAGAGTTTCAATAAGTATTGCCATAATCTGTATTCACTAGAATATTAATACTTTTTCAAATTTGCTACGTTCCTGTTCTAGCAACTGCTGTTGCTGATGATCTTGTCCAAAGAATCACTGGCCTGAGTAGCTGTAGTTAGTTGTCTCTAAGTGAGTTCTCTGTGTACATTCTCTTACCTCTTCAAACATATCCATGAACAAGCTGGAGATATGGCTCACATTTAAGAGCACTGGCTATTTTTCAAGGGGCCTGGAACTCTACTCTCAACATTGATGTTATGACTCACAAGCATCTCTAACTCTAGTTCCAGAGGATCCGACATCCTCTTCTGGCCTCTGTGTACACAAGTAACAAATGTGATGCATAGATATGCATTCTCATAAGACACTCATACCTACAAGAATATATTTTTTTAATTAGAAAGAACAAATGTATTCATGAAACAAAAACTCCAATAAACATGAAATGAATTGTTTTCCTCATCAATTTAGAGATATAATCTAAGTACTACTAAATTTATTTTCATAAGCTGTGCAATTTTCTGGTTTTAAAATGAGCTCTGTGTTGTATATCCATATGCTATCACATCTTCATTGCCCATTGGCAATCACTCCCTGTTAGTACTCCAGGCAATTGATATAATTGGCTTCTATAGATTTGTCTGTTCTTGACTAAATGTAATGATTATGTCTCCTGTCATGAGTACCTTTGACTTAACATACTGGGCTCAAGATTTATCTGTATTTTAGTAGATACCAGTACTTCAAAATTCTTCATATGGTCAAATATTATTTTCTTGTATGGATCAACCACATTTTGTTACCCATTTATTAGTGAAGGCGTATGTAGGGCACTTCTCCTTTGAAACTATTACATATGATGATGCTATCAAATGCATCTACAAGGTTTTGTGCAGGGATGTTTGGATTCCTAAAGGTAGAATTTCATATTGTCATGATCATCAGTGTAAAAGAGTTTTCCAAAGTATCTTCCCACCGAAAATGAATGTTTAAGGGTTTTGGTTACTCTGTATTCTCACCCTTGATTGTGTAAAGTGATAGCACCCTGTGAATTTGATTTGTATTTTCTTAGTGATCAAATATTTTAACAGTATTTTTGAGGTTATTCTACATAAATAAATCATTTTTAGGAAACTCGTAATTAAAATCCTTTACCCAGCATAAAAAAAAAAATCAATTTATCTCTTTGACAATATATATTGATTTTGAATACTCTCTCCTATCTTATCTCTTCCCACATCTTCATCCTCACTACTCTTTTTCCAAGATACATGACTTTTGAGTTGGTTTTGTGACTCAGTTAGTATAATCAAGGATGTCTGTGTGACCCTTAGATTGGAACTCTCCATTGGAATATAGTGGAGTCAACAGTGGATACACAACTGAAGATAAAAATTTCCCTTCTCTCTGAATCTATCAGCAGCAAATAATTCAGCAGTGATGGGTGGACATCTGACCATTCCTCTTTCATGACTGACTGTTGACTGGCATATCCTTGTGCATGTCAAGTGCAGGCATATGTGGCTTCTATGACCATCTGATTGCAATAGTTGTGCTTTGCATGCAAGATAGTATTTCACAGATTTTCTGTCTTTTGGCTTTTATATTTTTCCACTCCCTCTTCCACAATTTTATCTGAGCCTTAGAGTTGATGATATAAAAATCTTATTTATGGCTTTTTATGGCTGAACAGTCAACAGTCACTTATTCTTAAAATTTTGTGTAGCCTTGAGTCTCTATATTCACCAGTTTCCTAAGGCAATTTAGATAATCAAGAATATGAAGTTTCACCATATCCCATAGAGGTATAATCCCTCTTCTGTAAGTTGTTTTTTGGTTTTTTTTTTGTTTTTTTAGTTTTAGTTTGTTTGTTTGTTTCTTGACCAAGTTTATAGAACCAGACACGGACTCCCTCCTGTAGAGCAGGCCTCTCAAGTCCAGTCATAAGGGAATTGTTGGTAGCTATCTTAACAGCTGTACAACTGTTGCATAAGTAGACAAATTATTGCCTGACTGACTGGTAGTATAGTTTGTAAGGTTCATGGGTGAATAAGACCTTGAGTACTTTTTAACTGAGGTGTCACTTTGTTGAGTTCTAAGTGTTACACACAACACACACACACACACACACACAAATATGTTTATGTGTTTGTTATACATATACACGTATCTATACCTATATGTGATGTATATATACATATATATTACAGCATTACTGTCCATTATCAGATATATGGCATGCAAATATTTTCTGCATTCTTTGAGTCCACCTTTTACATTCTTACTAATGTCTTTTAATGAAGATATTTTTAATTTCAATTAAATCCAATTTATTTTTCCTATGTACACTTATGCTATTAGTGTCATAATTAAATCACTATCTAGGCAAAGATTATGATTTATGCTCATATTTTCTTCTAAGAGCTTTATAGTTTTAGGTTTATGATCCATTTTAAATAGTTCATATGTTTCATGAAATAAAAATTCAGCCTCATCTTTGCGTATAAATATCCAATTTTTCCAGCACCATTTGTTTAAAGACAGTTCCTTCACCTTCACACTGCTAATTATCAATTAGCTACAAATATAAGGGTTTCCTTCTGGACTATCAATTCCAGCCTCTTGATCTGTATGTTCTCAGGTCTTCATGGAATCTTATGAGAAGTCCATTGTTAATTTTACCAAGAACCTCATTTAGCAATAAGTCATTTTTTTCTTGCTACATCAAGATTCCCTTTGATTGTTAATTATAAGGGCTTTGTTTGGTCACATTGAACTTGTACATCAGTGAGCTTTTAAACATTTTAAATTAATATTTCACCAAATTTAAGAACGCCTGAGCCATTCTTTCTTAAAATGTTCTCTCTGTCCCACCTCCTGTAACTCTTCCTCCACACTGTTATAATTTTTCATAGACTTGACTGTGGCCCACATCCTCAAATTCCTTGTTTCCATTCACTCTTTCTTTTCTACTCTTTGGTCTTCTGAATTGTAATATTAATTGATCTATCTTCAGGTTCACTGATTCTTTACGAAGAAGCCAGCTGGTAGACACCAGCTTAATTCTGTTGGTGAAACCCTCCAGTGATTTATATTTCTCTCCACTTCTGCTTTTTAACTCTCAGAATTCTACTTGCTTCTTTTTCATGGTTTTTATCCCTTTAGGTGATACTCTCTTGTTAGGAAGGCATTTCTTATATTACCTTTTATACTTTTAGATACAGTTTCTTATTTATTTGAGCATATTTATAACTGATTTGTAGTCTTTGTGGTACATCAATGACCTAGTTTCCTCAGTGTCAGGTTTTACTGATTGCCTCTACCCATCCTCAACATGATTGTATAATCAATATTTTCCTGCTTTGTTTTATATTCTTAAAAATGACTAGTTTGAATAATATACTGTAGAAACTATTCTGAAGATCAGACCCCCTATACTCCTGCAATAGAGTATTTTTCTTGTTCCTGATCACTGCCCCATAGGTGTGTGATATGTGCTGTGTGTGAGTGTGTGTGTGTGTGTGTGTGTGTGTGTGTGTGTCCACATAGGTGTATGGGATATGTTAATGTCTTCATGTGGGTGTGTATACTGTGCGTCTGAAAGTGCTGTATATACAGTTGTTTGTGGAGACCAGACATTGCCATTGAGTGTCTTTTGCAATATCTCTCTACCTTATTGTCTGAGTCAGGAACTCTCACTTAACCTGGAGACCACAGATTCAACTAGACCAGCTGGCTAGGGAGCTCTAAGACTTGCCTATCTTCTGCCTCTCCCACACTGGATTACAGGTGCCCACGACTGCCTCTGGCTTTTTATATAGGCGTTAGGGTATGTGACCTCATGTCCTCAGGTATGCACAGCCAGCATTTTTCCAACTGTGCCATCTCCCAAAGCAGTGCTGATGCTTTTTATTCTGTTTCTCTTTATTTAATAATATTATGTATTTTTTATTATAATTGACCACTGGCTAAAATCTTGTTTGACTCTATCATTATTTAATAATTATAAAGGAACATTCCTAAATGCCCGAATCACTAAATCTCCATTCTTAGGCTGTGAAGTTACTTGCATGTACTACTTAAGACACAAATTCAATACTCTGAATACTTTCAAATATTGACACTCAAGGCCATCCATAGGTGAAAGATTAGAGCCTTCTCAAGGTCTTTTCCAAATCTAGAAGCTTCATAGCCACTAGAAAGTGTGTTTATAGTCCTGCATAACAACAAAACATTGAAACTTTCACCTTGAGGTATCTGTCAGAGATTTCCAATGGTCCTAGTAGGATCTCATTTCCTAGATATTCTTCTAGATCTTTCTCTAGCGTTGTGAATGCCTCACCTGGCCACCAGTTACAATGTTAAGAAACTGTCACCAATGGTCTCTATGGGTCTAAGAGAAGACTTGAAAAAAGATCGGCCCAGGGACTGGGTAAACAGTAAGTGGGTAAGTCAGATAGTGGTGACTTCTGGGGTGCAGAGTTTTCTGAGTAGCACCAAATCCTTTCTTATCCCATCACCTGCCACAGACATCAGAATTTACCATTCTCAATGTTACAAGTCTGTAGTTTTTAGGATTACTTGAGACCTGGTACAGGGCAAGCCCAAAACATTGCAGGCCATCATGCTAATCTTTTTTTCTTTCATAAGGATCTCCCTATATAGCCCTGGCTGACTTGGAATTTGCTATGGTAGATCCATCAGGTCTCAACCGCACAGATACCACCTGCTTCTCTTTCTGAGTGCTGGGATGCACCAGCACATCTGGCTCTTTAGCGGTTTTTGAAAACTAAGCCATCCTCTAACTTTTGTAATCCTTTGATTAATTTGCAGTCTTCTAAAAGGTTGATTTTAATAATCTTTGCTGCTTCTGCTTTTGTGAAGGAGTAGGTTTTTGGAGGCCTTTCTTTTATCATTTTGAAAATTCTTCTGCTAAGTAATACCTTCTAAAGCACGAGCATAAGCATTTTTAAAATTGTACAATACTCTCTCGTCAGTTTTCAGATAAAGTCCCCAAAGTGACCTACAAAGCCTTATACCATCTGGTTGTTACTTACCTCGTAACCTCTGCCATCAGTATTCTCCCCCAAGCCTCCCTCCAATATTTACAATAAGCCACCATCCTGATGGCCTTTTGCAAAGACATTTTCAAACTCTGCCTATAACTGTCTCCCTGTCTGCATTCCACTCCCACCAGGCTAATTCTTACCAACTCTCAGGTCTCCTGGTAAATGTCACTTCCTGGTGGAGCCTTTCTAACTCAGAGGTAAGATTCAATCTCTGTATCAAATGTTCTTCCAGCATACCGCCTTTTAACTTCATAGCACTTACCATGACTGTAACAGAGTACAATTTGTGGAAGTATTTTGTTGGATATTATGAGTTCTGATGGTTGAGATTTAATCTGGCTCAGAAGGAAATGTTCAGTAAATGTTTGTCGGAATGAATGAATGAATGAATGAACGAATGAGGAAAATATTTTGTCCAAATAGCTGGCCACCAAAGCTGTTCTGCCTAGAGGAGGAGTGGGAAAGAGGAACAGGTAATATGCATCCCTGAAGTTATACACAGATGACACTGCTTCAACCAGAATGGCTCTCCAAAACGTTTAATTTTAGAAATTAAAGAAGATTATGCAATTGAAAAAAAGAAGTATTACTTGCCTAATTAAGAATTCTTGATTCTATCTGTAAGTGTCTCCTAAGCAAGGGGAACCAGGAATTTATTGAAAAGTGGTGTCGCTCAAGTCTGAGCTTGTGAGAAATAAATAAATAAACAAACAAACAAACAAATAAATAAATAAATAAACACTTTTAAATATCCATTTCCAGACAACAGATCCAAAATTCTGGGATAAATTACCGTTGCTGCACCTCTCTAAATACTGTCTGTTGGGCAGTCAGTGGAGGTGAGAGGGTATCTTGTCTCTATTTTGTGCTTGTCAACCTTACAATCAAAGCACTGGAGCCCTGAGAGCAGATAAAGGCAGTAAGATTTGGAAAAGCTGATTAGTGAAGGCCTTGGGAAGATGGAAGGGTAAACCACTGACATGGGTGTGTCTCTCAACCAGAAGAACTGGAGGAGAGGGTACTCCTCAAAGCAGAAATGGCAGAAAAAGCCTGTCTCTGGGGAAGAAGCAACCTGTTTTCTGCTAATAAACTCGAGGGTCGCCTTGTGGCTGCCTTGATTAATTGGTGGAGAAGAAATAACCAATGCTCGGGGATACATGAGACAGTCAAGAATTGTAAGTGACAATTTGCTGTTAAAATTCATCAGCCTGGGCAAAGCTCCTTGATTAATGAAGTCACTGAGCCTGCCTCAACCTTACGTGGGGGGAGGGGGACGCCATAGGAAGGAAGGGAAAACAAATTTGCGAGGATGCTCTTGCTAAAGAGGTTCAGCACCCGAGTTACATTTAATCTCTCCATGTTGCATTCCAAGTACCTTCTCCCTCTCAATTGCTCCCCTGTGCTATTAATCACAGACCCCTGTAAAGCAAAGGAAGGTAGGGAGGGGGGAAAGGTAACAGGGCTCGCCTTCCCAGCTTGTAGCGTGCAAGAATGATGAGGAAGCAGGAGACCCAGAAGGAGAACCGCTGGGTTATAACCAACCAGGGGAACTTAAAGCAAGATTCTCAGCATTCAGCCACAGCAGGCCACAGCTGGACGCCCCAGCTCCCATCATTGCCTCAGGAAGGAAGTTCCTGATGCAACACCGCCATCTACAGCTCATGGTGAGAACTTCTCCGAAGAAGCCTGAATTCAAGAAACTGCTCAGAGATTGGCTGTCAGCTCCTTGGAGAGGAAAGTGCAATACCATTTCCCACAACACAGGGCAATCTTTGTTGGTGTTTGGACCGATAGGCACCTGGTCATATTGGCCAACCATCTCCATACTTCACTGAAGCGGAGAATGAAGAATATCTTAGTATCTATATAGTCAAATATCTAGCATGCCAGAGGTGGGCATGGGGTCTCTATACTGCGCAACGTGTCTACAGTGCCCCTCGGGTTTACAATATGATCTTTTCTAATGCACACTAAGCTTTTAGTGCATATCAATAACACCTCAGTGCTATAGATGGGAATAATTCAGAAAAGCATTCAAGAATACACTTCTTTCCCAATTGTCCCAAATACAAATGAGCCCCACACCCTTGTTTGATTGATGAAAATAATTCTGCTTTCCCAGCTTCATGAACCCTTCTCTTCCTCTGTGAAGATGATGGAGCCAATTTATCACCAGAGAAGGCCATGACCTTTCTGAACATGAGCTGTGCAATGTTAAACAGGTTAATTGAGCTTTCTGAACCCCTTTTCTTCTTTCCTTTCTTTCCTTCCTTCCTTCCTTCCTTCCTTCCTTCCTTCCTTCCTTCCTTCCTTTCTTTCTTTCTTTCTTTCTTTCTTTCTTTTTCTTTCTTTCTTTCTTTCCTTCCTTCCTTCCTCCCTCCCTCCCTCCCTCCCTTCCCTCCCTCCCTCCCTCCCTCCCTCCCTCCCTCCCTCCCTCCTCCCTCCTCCCTTTCTTTCTTTCTTTCTTTCTTTCTTTCTTTCTTTCTTTCTTTCTTTCTTTCTTTCTTTCTTTCTTTCTTTCTTTCTTTCTTTCTTTCTTTTTCTTTCTTTCTTTCTTCTGTACCAGTATACTGATAAGGTTGGACATCAATATGTGTTTTTTGTGATGTTTGGATGGAAGTTGAAGACAGACCAGACAACCTTAAGAGATTCAAGTCTGGATCACTTTAGTGACTACATAACACCAAGTACTGGCAATCTACGGACTCCTCTCTCTTGTGGCTCACTACTCTCATCTGCCTTAGAACAATAATCAACAGGTTAAAGTGTTTTTATATCCATGTCCTTAATGTGCAGTAGATAAAGAAGCTTGAGTTTGTCCAGTAAACACAGTCCTGGGCCTCTGGAGTTCACAGAATGCTGCCCCTCACAGGTGAGGGCCATCTGTACCTACCCTACTTCCTTTAGGGACAACATCTCCCTGGGAGGATTTAAAACAAGTTTCAGGAATCTTAAATAAGAGGTGCTTTTTTTAAAAATCTCTTTATTAATGCCACCTTGGAATAGGACATGCTTGACAGCATTTTCCCAGACAGAGTGTTAAATATAGCATTCAAACCAGAAAATTACTCATTGATTTGCCCTGTGAAAAGATAAATGTCTATTCAACTCTGCTCTATCCCAGTGCAGACCTTGTTGTTTCTGGTGAAGCGATCTGAACATGTGTCCCTAATGAAGCAGTGCAACATGTAAATGTTTCAAGCACGTGGCACAGGACAGGAACAGATTTTGCCAGCCATTTGGCTACACTCTAGCAGGCAACCTATGGCTCCTGAAAACAGAGTGTAAGAGCCAGGTAGACAAGTACCATTACTCCAGACAACAAGAGCACAGCAGCCAATGCTCCAGGAGAAAATATACACAGAAAACAAAATTTTGAGCCAAAGAGGGCACAGAAGCAATAGCTGATAATTCCCTGCCCCGGGAGCCTCTGGATCCATCATAGTTTCAGCTTTGGCTTAAAGATGGCTTTCATAACGGCAGGTGACTGCCATCTGTAAGACACTATCAGACCACATATGCCTAATAATGCTTCCTCATTTTGATCCAGTGTTTTACTGCTCACATAGGGCCACTGTATGCCCAGTCTCATTTGATTCTCTTAACAACCTTATTAAACAGGTGGTGCAAGTATCCACTGTACAGGCTGCATTTTAGTCTTCAGAGAGATGTTGTCATATACACTGCATCAGTCTGCTCACTCTGCACACATGTATGGAAGGGCCACTCTCTCTCAAACCCTGAGAAGAGGTGAAGGAAAGGGGGAGTAATCCAAGATGGTTCAAATAGGACCTATGCACATATCCATAGGCACATATACATTTTAAGGGCTTCCTAAACTCTAAGTTCGTCCTTAATGATGGTAATCACATTCTAATCCCAGTGCTCAGGAGGTGCAAGCAACAGTCTTAAATGTTCAGAGTCAATCTCAGCTACATACAGAGTTTGAGGCCAACCTGGGGTACACAAAACTCTGCCTGTCAAAAGGGGGAAAAAAGAAAGGAAAGAAATCATCTTATCATATGTGAATCATCTGATAGTTTTTGAAACATGTTGTTACTGGTTTATTTTTATTAAAAAAATATTTTAAGCATGTGCACTTATAGGACACTTCTCCTCCACTTCATGGTACACTTCCTAGTTAGTCCATCTGCCAACTTGACACAGTTCAGAATGATCTGATGGAATCTCACCTGGGGTATTGCCTCAAATGTCTTGATTGATAATTTATGGAAGAAGTCCCAGTTCTTGCTGTCAGTGCCATCCCTGGGCATGCACATTCCTGGGCATGAGCTAGAGAAAGCAAGCCAGGAAGCCACATTCCTCCATGGTGTCTACTTCAAACTCCTGCCTTGAGTTCCTGTTTGACTTTCTCTCTAAATGATGGACTGTAACCTGTAAAATACAGTAAATCCTTTCTTCACCAGGTTGCCTCATGTTGATGCATCAGGTTTGGTCATGATGTTTGATACAACAACAGAAAGTAAACCTGGACAATGTCTAAGAAATGGTTATAAACACTTCTCCTATGCTGCAGAAAGCTGGTACTTGTTCCTCTGTTTATACTTTGGTACATGTTGTCCAACATTCTTCTATCCCTACTCCCCCTGTACTTCCTGGCCTTGGGTGACTACTCCTCTCTCATCTACTTCTATAAAATCAACTTTTTAAGCTTTCATGTATGCATCCAAATTTGTATTCTTTTTTATGAGACTAACATCATAACCTTGAGGTTGAACAACCCATACTTTTTTCCTTGTGGCACGGATGTGATATTTGCATGGCTTGCTCATGTCCGTCTGTCAAGTGGCAGGATCCAGAATGACACCCTTGTTTATTATCAAAAGTAAATGCAAAATCAGGCACAAATACTAGTAATAATGACTCTAGTAAGCAGAAAATACAGGGAAAATAGATAATAAGGAGAAAAATCATCTTGACATTTAAGGGCAGTATAAGATTTTTATTTAATGCAACAAAGTCCAGCTCACTGGGGCCACATCTCTATATTTCTCAGATCTCCAGGCATCCCAGAAAACATTAGTAGGAATTCTTGGGTTATTCTAAATATTCTAAAACTAACAACTGAAAATTGAATATATACACATAGCCAGGCCTCATTTGTTCATGAAAATGTAGACTCATTAATAAAATTTACTATGATTTTATTCCTGTTTATTCTTCTTGTTGCTAGCTTAGTACTTATTATCTGTGCTTCATTTTAAGATATATATGTCTGTGACTAATAAAAATAAGGAAATGAATTAAGTATTCATAAATGCAGTTCAAGCACTAGAGATTAAAAAGAAAATACTTGGTAGTAAAAATTTGTTGAGAAATAATTCAAGTTTCTTATTTTACTGTATTGTTTTATTATTTAGTTTATTTCTAGCATTTTTGTTTGTCTATGTGGTACATCGTTTTGCATTCTCTTAGATCCATAAACATTAGCCAAGCAAAAATTTAAGAGTGAAATAAATGAACCAGGATTAGATCTCTACTATACTTACTTCAATATACAATACAACTTGATAATTGTATTTTATAAACAACCTACCATGTATCAAGCACTGACATTAATTATCATATTAATTCATCAAAATTGCTTCACAAGTAATTTTCTTTAAAAATTTGGCCAGAGATATGGCTCAACAGTTAAGAGTTCTCTTTGTATTTTCAACAGGATGCAGGTTTGGTTCCCTAGGCCCATGTTGTAACTCACAAACACCTATCACTCCAGTTCCAGAGGCACTCATGAATCTTCTTGCCTCCCAAGTTTCAGGATGCATTACACACACACATACACACACACACACACACACACACACACACACACACACACACACATAGAGACACATACCCATATACATAAAAAGTAAAATAATATTTGTATGTGTTCTGTGTATGTGTATGGATATTCAGGTGCACATATATGCATGAGTGGTCAGAGGTTGGTGTCAAGTCTATTCCTCTTTCATTCTCCACCTTAGAGTTTGAGACAGAAAATGTCACCAATTCAACAAGACTGCCCATCCAGCAAGCCCGGGAACCCAACTGTCTCTGCTTTCCCAGTGCTGGGAATTCAGAGTACCCTGATGTGCTTGACTGTTGTTGGGCTGCTGATAATCTTTATGTGGCAAGCTCTTTGCCCTAAAAAGAATATTTTATGGGTAATATATCTGAACCTTAGAAACATACAGTAACCAGCTCCGAAAACCACAGCAAGTAAAAGGATTGTCTAGCAATGGAGCCTAAATCTCCACCCCAAATAGAAAATCCTCATTAAAATCTAAGATTCTACAATCTCAAGATGATGTTAGATTTTAGCCTCTTCAAATTGTATGTCTGAAGATGGAAGAAAAATTACTGATTTATTTATCTGCGTGAACCACAGCTCATTGCAGAAGTGTTCCTGAAGCTGAGAGAAAAATATGTAGACCCCATGTTTTCAGCAGCTACCAGCATGCAGTCCTTTCTCCTGAAGACCCTGACCCCTCCCTCCAGCAGACACACAAAGGAAAATACACTCATCCCACAAAAGCCCTGGTGAGAATGCAAACAGAATTCTCTGCTTTTGCCCTAAGGGTGCCATAGAACAAACACAAGTTTAGAATGAAATAAATCTAGATCTAAACCTGATCCCCACATAACTGTCTTCTGACCACTGACAGTTCACAGACTCTGCTGAACCATTTTATTATCTGATCAAAGAGAGATAATACTGGGTTTTTCCCTGGATGGTGGCAAGAACTAAATCACTCTTTGTAGGTAAAGCCATTGGCACATGTGAAGCACTAAACAAATATATCAGTAGCCCTGTTCAGGACCAGCTGCTTCACACCTCCCTTTTGGCTTGTATCTGCAAAATCACAGGCTTCCAACAGAAATTATCCTCTTGACCCTGGATAATCCACACTGTAAAACCTAAGCATTTGGTTACCTGACCCTAGTTCAGGCCTACTCATAACTGTTAAATCTGATAACTACAGATGAATGATAAAATAAATGATGATGACAAAATAAAATAAATGATAATGACACAATAAAACCTGTGTTGTATAGACTACAATTGCAGCCGGAGTAGAATTGCTGTGGCCAACAGCAGGGCACTGTTCTTGCCTCAGGGTTAGATCAGTCTGGTAAATCATCATTGCACCCTCTATTTGCATCACTCCTGCTGAAAAGGAAAAACCAAAAAAAAAAAAATACAAATAAACATAAAGTCAACTTCCTGTGTCAATAGATAATCCAAATTAAGAAAACATGGAAATGGAGGATGTCTCATGTCAAACTGGGCAGACTGTGATGTCTCAGACAGTGTGAAAGGATGAGTAGTGAGTGATAAACGGTGACGTGCTTGTATCTTTAATCACAGGGAACAACGGTAGTTTTGTTCAGGGCATTACAAAATAGGAAAGAAAAGAAAACTTAGGATAAGAAACAAAGCCCATGGCTTTAATTTTTCATGACTCTTGGTGCTCTATGAAGCACACATTACCTCTGAATCTTCAGTTCTATTCAGATTCTCCTTGCATAGCCTGCACCAGACCTCCCCTGTTCCCATAGACTGAAAAATACTGATTTTTAGCATCACCAGTGAGGGACTTCTTACTCTGCTCCCACAGAGCACATGTGTGGAATGAGTTCTGCAAGTTCACTCAAGTCTGTCTCAGCTGGGTCCTTTCTCCTGCTGGAAAGGCAAGCCCAAAGAGGCAGCCTAGCTGCCAGCAAATCAACAGTCACAGCGCAGCCTTCCCTCTCTGGGAAGCCTGCAGAGTTCCAATGGCATCTATTACTTGCAGAAACAGGAAAAGAACTGGAGTTGACATAAATAAGGACATTTGAGGTTGAGGAGTCTGAACCACAGGGAAATTCCCTTTCTTCAAATTTGTGAAACAGTGGCCAATCTTCCAGGATGTGACTTAGCTCCCTCCCTCAGCCTCATAGCAGTACATCTTTGCACTTGAAATATTAACCAATCAAATTACTCAGTTCTCAAGTAGCAATGATCCCTCTTATCTCACAGGTTTAAAGATGGAATGGTCAAAATACTATCTCTTGATTGGTATTTCCTCATAATACTAATAATGCCTATGAGCTTCCTAAAATTCCCCATTTAATGGTCCTTAGAGTGAGATATTCCATACATTTTTTGGTCTTTGGTACTTCAGTATGTAATACTGGGCATGTATTAGTGTTGTTGACTGAGCAGTAAGTTTATAAAAGAATAAATAAAAGAACAGGAAGGGAAGGAAGCCATTTCCTGCCTGGTCTGCCATTAAGAGGCTAGTGTAAACATATTAGGTTACATTATTTAATGAGTTCACACTTCATGATAGCAACAAGCTAAGTGCATTGTATACAGTCTTCCTTTTTCATCTTCACACTACCACTGTGAGATAGCAAGAGTTATTAGTCTCATATCAGCAGGAAAGAAAAATAATTAGAGGCTCATCAAAAAAAAAAAAAAACAATCTTACACAAGGCTACACTGTAAGAGAGTCACAGAAAGTCTGGCGCCATCTCTTTACGGTGCTCAACATTTGAGTAAATATTAGGATGTTCAGATTGTGTATTTTGGCTACCTGTCTCAGCATCGTGATGTCATTCATTCATACACTCATCTATCCAATGACATTTGCATATATCCGATAGTATTTATTTAGAATATACTTTTTAACTCAGTTCTATGTTAAGCTCCAGAGAATTAAAAAAAAAAAGAAAGAAAAAAAAAAACCAGAACGGCATTCCTTATTTTCAAAGAGCTTAGAGTTTAATTGGAAAGATAATAACATGGAACACTGCATATAAGTTTAGCCCCTCAAGAGCTATGAAATGAAATAAAAATTAAGCAAGAAAATGAGCACCTCACAATGTTCTAAAGTACCCTTTTAGTCTCTTTTCCTCTTCCACATAACGCCCTACCCTCTCCACCCACACAATACTGAGTAGTCCATTTCTCATTACTTCAAAGATGTATTTCGCTTGTAGTACTCCCAACTTAAAAACCTTCTTTTTATTATTATGCTATAATTGGTCCATTCCTATAGCTCAAAGTTTCTCTTTTGTTTATTCTGTGACTACTGGATGCATGCACCGACCATTTTATAAATTGACCCCATCCCTTCTGCCTCTACTTCAGCTATCTCCACCAAAGTTAGACTTTTTCCCCCCTTTCCATTTAAGCTGTTCTCTCTATTATAATCATTTTTTCTTGACTCTTCTAAACCATTTTTCTTTGTATAACTATCCCATTTCTTTCATTTTTCTGTTAGAGAGCATTAAATTAGTCTGGATGGAAACTAATTGTTTAAACTTCAGTCATGACTATGAGCATCTTGGTGGCCATAGTACCTGCTCGTTCATCTTTTTGCCTTCTCTGTCCATCATAGTTACATGTGATATGAGCTCAATGCCTGCTAAAAAGAATAGACTGCTCAGTTTTGGATAACATTTACTAGTTCAAACATCCTATCTCCCATTTTGCCTGCAAGCTTTGTAAGGATCGAGACCATATCGTTATGCCATTTACTTTTACCTCATCATAGTTCCCAGTGTGGTCTTTGAATATAGTAAAGACACAGAAAATGATTGCTAATAAGTAGAAAATTGTAATTTCATGGTAGAAGTGATGTTTATCTTCTCTATTCATTGCTGCAATCTCTTAATCTGGAGTTGGTAGAAATTTCCCTCAGTGTGTGGTTGTCGATGAAATAAATATGTATTCCAAATCTAGACACAATATTCTATCTGCTCTGCCCCAACCTTTTTGGCCCTTCTTGTACTTTCCATGTGGAAATCACAGAAGTAGACAAATCATAAGTGCACAACTTTCTCCCCACTGACGGGTGCAAGAAATAACACTCATAATCAACATTGCCCAGGGTTTTCTCTAGGAATGCTTAGGTTAAATTGATTAACCAAAGATCTGAGATAAATAATTCATGGTAAAGAGACAGACACAGCCATGCTGACCCTGATGCCTTGGGGTGAGGCTGTCCCTTAAGTACAGTTGTGCTCCTGTCTGGTCTGTAGTTTAGTTGTGCTACATGACATAAAACAAAGTCCCAAGTCATCCTTTTTTGTTTTCTGTTTTGTTTTTGTTTTGTTTTGTTTTTCAAAATAAATTTTTGTCTCTTGCTTCCAAAAGAGTCTTAATGATTGAGGAGACTCTTCTGATAACAGATATAGGTAGTTAAAAAACCAAAAGAAAATGAAAAGGGATAAACAGAATTAAATTTCATAATAGGATTGACTATCAACAGTTTTAAAGATTTTCCAAAGTCAAGCTATAGAAATTCAAACAGTAAGAAAACAGAAGCCATTTGCTCAGGACTTATCTGACCAAAATAAGATACTGCTTAACCAATTCATACAAATTCCTAGAAAAGAGGGGAAGAAAATTTAATCGTGTGATATGGTAGCATTTAAATGAATGATAAGCAGTGATCCTGCAGGATTTAGAGGGGACCAAAGAAGGTGGAGGATAGCTGTGGAAACTTAGAACAACTCTCACTTTGTCACCATGAAATATCTTCCTTCCTCCCATCCTTCCTCCCTCCCTGTCTTGCTTCCTTCAATCATCCTACCTTCCTTCCTTTCTTCCTTCTTTCCTTCCTTTTCTCTCCAGCTTACACTTATTCCTTCATTCAACTTATGTATGCATTCACCCAATGCTTAAATATAATCTATCATATATATGTCTATATGTATATGTCTCAGGTCTACTACTTAATGCTAAAATTATGGAAAATAAAGAACTTTTTTTCATTCTTGGACCAACTAACAGTGAAGGTTTGGAGAACAAAGACAACAAAATGAATTCATAGAAGGCATCACTAAAGAGGTAATGGCTGAGAAGACTGAAAACATGGATAACATTCACCTGTGGCCAAGGAGAGTGCTCCAGTTAGGAAATAGCTTCCCAGGAAGAGGAAACAGCAGGTGCAGAGTCATGGTGACCTACTAAAGCATGATGCATCCAAAGGAGGCAATGATTCTGCCCAGAATATGTTTCACTAGGTTAAGTACATAATAAGTTAATTAGGACAGCAAGTCCTCCGATATAAATGAACTGTGTTAGATTTTTGGCACCATAAGAAAATATCTGAGCAAAACCGATTAAAGGAAGAGGGGTTTATTTTGCTTAATGCTTTCAAACACTTCATTCTATCATGGTGAGGAAAGTATTGTAGAATGCACCTAGTAGCTGACTTTCTCTCTTCTTTTTGTTATTGGTATTGTTGGTTGTGTATTTTCCATTTTGTTTGTTTAGTTTTTCATTTTTTGTTGCTGTTTTTTGAGACAGAATATTAATCTGTAGCTCAGACTAGACACAAACTCATAGCAATCATCCTACCTCAGCCTCAAAAATGCTAGAATTGTAATGCAATTGTGATGTACAGTTTAGCCTTGTCTTTTTTCCCTGTTTATTCTATCCAACCCTCAACCCAAATTCAGAGCAGACAGGCAGGTCTTCTGCATTTAGTTAATTATCTGGAAATGCCTTCACAACATACCCAGAGGTCATTCTTAATGCAATCAAGCTAACAGTCAATATGAACTATCACATGAACATAAACCTCTGTGTGAGAACAGATGAAAGAAAAGTAACTAGGGATATTGATGTGGTTGAGATTCTGAAGACTCCCAGAAGCAAGTAATATTTAAGCAAGTCTTCATCCATGGGAGATACTTAAGAAAAGAAAGACCAACAAGGGAAACTTTTATGCAAAATGAACAGTACATAGACAGACATTGGAAAACCACACAGAGAAAAGGTTCTCTTCTCAGCACTATATTGTCTTTCTAACATATCTCTAAACAAAAGAGACCTGAATCAGATATAACCAAAGTTATACCTAACTTAAAGGAGGAAAATTAGCAATGTGGAAGAGCTTTCCTAGTTTCATTTGTGTTGCTGTGATAAAATACCCTGACAAAAAGCTACTTGGGGGGATAAATGGTATACTTGAACTCAAAATTCCATGTTATAGTCTGTCATGTGAGGAATGCAAAGAAGCCGAAACTTGAGGAAGCTGGTCATGTCCACAGTCAAGAGCAGAGAGAAATGAATGTATGCATGCTTCTTGCTTGTTTGTGCCCTGCATGAATTCTCAGCTCTTGCCTTAGGAGAGGCACTACTCTAAGTGGGCTGAGTCTTCCCACACTGATTGACTTAATCAAAACAGTCAGCCAAAGACACACCCACAGACAAGGCTAGGGCAGACAGTCCTTCACTGAGGCTTTCTTGCCTGGTTATTCTAGATTGCATTACGTTGACAATTGAAGCTTACCATCATAGCCATTGTGTTGATAGGCAAAGGGGAACTGTGAGAATCATAGCGAAATGGACAGTGCAGAGCCTGTCTAGATGTGAATTGCTTCCCAGTTCAACTAATTATCATGCAGAAGTTGAACAGAGGTAAAAGTGTTTCAAATATTTGATTTACCGCATATTCACTATGGAGCAAGACTCCGTGAAATCCAGTCTACCGACCATTTTTCAAAACAGAAGTTTATTAGAAAACAACCACACCTACTCAGTTACATATAGTCTAAAGGCAGAGCTGAACAGGTGCAACAGAGGCCTTATGTGGTCTGTAAAATCACAAATTTCTTATTATCTGCTATTTTTCAGACGATAATGTGTATACCTTTTTTCCACAAGCAATAATGACTAATAAAAAAAAACTATAGTTTAAGAGTTAATAACCTAAGGTATTAAGGCACTGAAGTGATTTCCCACAGAAGATACCCAGGGCAGAAAAGCTTGCTTTCTATGTTTATTTTATGGTGTGCATTATGGTACCTGGAGTACAGAAGTTCAATGATAATGTCAGCATGACTTACACAAGAGTGACACACTTTAAGGGCCACCTCCCTGGTGTGCACTTCCAATAAAGATGATTTATTCAGCTCCCAGGTCTCAGTAACCAATGAGTGTGCAAACATTCTCAACTGTTCCCTGGACTACTGAAGAAGCTGGAGGCAGCAAATAATTGAATTTCCTTCAAGTTGTTATCATTGTTACAATATGAATCATCATGTCCTAGTATTTGCTTTTTTATTTACTTACCAACGAAGTTAATTAAAAGTTTGTACTTTTCAAGATGCTCTTTTAAACTTTCCGTAAACAGCTCATTT
Source organism: Cricetomys ansorgei (assembly GCA_026225945.1). Classification (NCBI taxonomy): domain Eukaryota; kingdom Metazoa; phylum Chordata; class Mammalia; order Rodentia; family Nesomyidae; genus Cricetomys; species Cricetomys ansorgei. Next base: position 4,585,762 of record JAMJFZ010003871.1, on the reverse strand, counting down.
CACTGTGAAAGGAACCATCACAATTCTTCTGCAGAGGATCACGTAACTTCTCTAATTTGAGGAAGCTTTAGTGTTCATACTATTCTAGGGCTAGCATATTAGTAAACTAAACAGGTGTGTCTGAAAATTAAGCAAGTTGTTAGTATTACAAAATTTCATCTTTTCTAAAATCTAGTCCATATAGCTGTTATTCAGAATTTTCTGGTTAAAAAAGAAAACTCTGAAAGACAAACAACTTTCCACAGGTATGCAAGAAGGAACATCTAAAGCTTTCCGTTTTTCAGTTATGATGCTGCTAAGATCCAGGTTTCTCTTATGGGTCTGTGTACTTTGTAAGAAAGGTAATCGTGTCGGAAAATAACAGAAGATCAGATTTATAGCTAAACCAAAGCAGCTTTTTCAGAGATACTGAACATTTGGCAAGAAGAGAGAAGAAATAAATTATACAAATGTATTGTGAATAACAACCTTAATATTTAAAAATTCTTTCTACAGAAATTTTACATTTCTCCAGGTCTCAGTGGGATGCTAATGGGAAAGTGTTGTATCTGATTTACACAGTTCTGTGCTCTAGTACCCAGTACACACTTCCCTTCTATGGATTTTTCTATTTACAAATGTAAACCTTGGAGGGTCTTTCAGGTCAACCTGCGTGAATCTTCATAATATTCCTAGACAGAAAATCTTCGTCAATGGAAACTGATGCCCAAGTATGCTGTATTAAATAATGAACATGCCCTCTGATGATTGGAAACACACACACACACACACATCCCACATTTTTTTGTTTTTATTTTAAAAATAAGACTTAAAAGAAGTTTGTGACAAAATAAGCCTTATACAGTACAGAGCTACCTCAAGAAAGAAGATAGGAACAAACAAAATATTCACTTAAGGTTTTTGACACTGATTGGAAATAAATTATACATAAAATACAGTAAAGATGAAAGGGTAAAAACTGATAAAAGAAAATAAATGCTTACTGAAAATACATGGTGAGTATGCTGCATACATGCATACATATATTCATACATACACAACCTCTCTCCCTGTGTCTTTCTCTTTGTCCCCCTCTCCCGTCTCCTTCTTCCTTCCTTCCCTCTTTCTCTCTCTCTCTCTCGCTCTCTCGCTCTCTCGCTCTCTCGCTCTCTCTCAGTGAGTAGCTTAGAAAAATGGAGAAAATTCTAGATTATTTCTAAGTCTAAGCACCTTTGACAGAAACCAACACTTCTCCAAAATTAACTATTCACCTGAAGCAATACTGATAGTTAATGTTACAGATGTTAAACCCATATCCAAAGCACAAGTTCTTTCCACTAATCCTTCACGATTATAAAGCAATCCCACTTCGTATTGTTCTATTCTCATTTTTAACAAGTATTAGTCACAGAAATTAGTTCCAGATATTAGAGACAAATATTAATTTTCATGAATTTGTAAAAGAAAAGGCTAATCCTTAGCAAAACTAAGCAACTTCTCTAAATTCACACAGCATAGGAAAGGAGGTAAAAATTCAAATATTCTTACTGGTAAATCAGTTCTGCATGAAGAAATTCTGGATTACTAACATCAATCTTTTAATATTGAAAGCCAAGTGCCACATGGGTCAGTGAGTATGTGTCAGGGTCACATGACTCTTCTTCAGCTCAGGGCTGTGAAACTTACCAGATGTTTTAGAAACTGATTTATTAGTTTTCTGTTATTGGCTGCAGGTTGCTTTGGGAACTAGGTCACTGAATGTGAGTGGGCTGTGGGACTGGCTCAGGAAAAGTTGGGTATAAGAAAGATGTGGGTGGAACCCCAGAGGAGAACAGTGAAACAAAGACAATGTGCTTCCAAAAGGAATACAAAAGAGTGGAGGAAGAGGGTTTAGGGGTATCAATCCTTGGAGGTCTTCTTGGCAGTCTTCCCGACAAACTCCAGCTTCAGGCTGACTCTCCAAATAGGACTGAAGTATAAATTTCCCTCATTTGCCCTTTCCCCTACACCCATACCCTGAAGTGAAAGGAAATAAATGAAGCTTCATATTCATGCCCTACTCAGGCATTAATTAAAACCCAGAGCATGGGTGGAAAGCAAAGAAGGACTGTGAAATCACAAGCCCTTCAGCTGGCATAGGCCCACAGGCAAAGAAGCACAAATAAGCACAGAGCATCTAAGGACACTTAACAGGGACAAAGTGGAAGGCAGAAAGTGGGTGTTGGGTGACATTTTATACAACAAAAGACCTTAGGGGGTATGGGTACAGTTAGTTTTGTTATTGTTGCTTTGTATTAGAAGTTCCTTCCTGTGGTTCATTTCCAGAAACACGCAGAAAACTCACATATTGTCTGTGAGTTCAAGGTAGAATCCACTGTAAAATCAGGAACAGAAAACTGTGGGTTCTCAGGGAGATATACATGCCAGATCATGCTTAACAATGGAAGTCAGAAGCTGAGAGCTCTGGGAGGCTACCTACATCAGTTTCAGGCATTGTTCTCAGCTTAGGAACCACATCCAGCTGGTGGGATTTATGGCAGATGAGAAACTCTGAAGCAATGTTGCAAATGGAGACCCTGAGACGAGGCTGTTTTATCACAGTAATAAATTCATGCTCCCAGATTCATTTAAGCCTGTGTTTTTAATTCTCCACCCCTTACCTAATATAATTAAGGCCTGAATTAATTACAAAAGGGTAAACAAAGAGATGTATTACTTCACAGAGATGCAAAAGCTAGCTCACCACCCTACATTAATACTACTTAACAAATAGATCTCCAGCTCAGGCATAAAAAATTAATCTCCCCTAATTTTCTGATTCCAGCTGGTCTCCTTCAACCATTCTTCCAAAAAAAAAAAAAACCTGTCTGTTAACTTCTGTTTTACAATTTTTCTTTAGATATATCATATCTTAAAGCCATGAGAGTATATGATTGCATAAAGACTAAGGCAGTGAACACATAAGCTATTTTTTCTGAAATGAAAATGGAGAACCTCAGTACAACATAAAAGTGCATCCATCCTTGAATTAAAGAAGCACAAATTACATGGCCTTTATTTTCATCACTTTAGTCATGATAATAGATTGTCTCAAATGTGGTAGCTTAGATTTATTGCAGGTACTCTAGTTCTGAAAAAAAACATAAAAATAAAAGGCATATTGTAAATTTGGAAAGTTGAAGTGCCATCAGAAGAGATAAGTTGCCAAAATTCTACCACTGGAGAGAAATCACGTTTGGAATAAGCACCCATTTAATCTTGAATTCCAGGGTGTGATCTTGACTATCTGGGTTCTTTCTTGCATGATACTCCAAGTATGTAAGTCCTAATGAGGAATATGACGTTATTCATTTTACAACATTATTACATTATATGAGGTTACTTATAAAAATGTTTAAGGAAGCATAATCCAAAACAAAACAAAACAAAATCTTCCAACAACTATGATCAATTCTTAAAAGTGTCATTTATCTTCTAATCCAGGGTCAATTCTCAGCCTTGAAGTCTTGGGGAAAATTTTTAAGATTCTATAACATTCCAACCTACCACAATGGTGGAGAAATTGGGGATTCTTTTTCTTTCTATTTATTCTTTGAGAACTTTATGCACATATATAATGTATTATGATCATATCCACCCCCATATTTTCTCCCTCCAATTTCCCCTGATTACCCATCCCAACTTCATGTTCTCTTAATTCATTTTATATCCCACTGCATCCAAATACTATTGTCTGCATGTGCATGGGTGTGAGGCTATCCACTACAGTATCTATAACTTACTAGTGGTCTCACCCCTAAAGAAAAATGCCATTCCCTCCTCCAATTGCCATCAGCTGCCCATGGCTTCTCAGCTAAGGATAGGACCAATTTTACTCCCAACTCTAAAGGATAAATTTTTATGAATCACTCCCTCCATGCCAAGGCTCATGGAACATCAAAAAAAGAGAAGGCAGAAAGAGCAAAGGTTGTGGAGGAGTACTGTGAAATGATGTCTTCTGGGCTATTGCATTCATGAACTCAGATCATCTATGCACAGTGATTCTCAACCTCTAGATTGAACGGCCCTTTCACAAGGGCCGTCTAAGACTATCTGCATAACAGATATTTACATTATAATTCATAACAGTAGAAAATTATAGTTATGAAGTAGCAATGAATTTTATGGTTTGGGGTCATCAGAGCATGAGGAACTGTATTAAAGGGTCACAGCTTTGGGAAAGTTGAGAACCACTGATCTATAGCTACCTGAATAAGACCTATAGCTTGATAAAATTGCAGCAGAATTCTGAAAAAGCAACTGTGTAGAACGGATCCATGAGAGTATTACAGTATCAACAGAAAAGTAATTGTAGGGAAACTGATGGAAGACAGATAGTCTAGTGGAAATGGATATTGGTTTTCTTTTATTGCATAATAGACTACCACAAAGTCTTTAAACAGCACAGTGCATTATCTCAAACAAATCACTGTTATATGTTGAATACGTTAAGTCTAGGAGTGGCTAGGTTCATATTCTCAAGGATGTCTCCCAGATATTGGAAGGACTATATGTTTACCCAGAGCCTCCACTGGAATGGATTCTTTTAAAATGATTCACAATCTTTGTAATGTTTATTTCCTTGTAGACATGAGACAGGCACCCTGGATTCTTTTTATTGTTGGATGGACCATCAGTGTTGGAGAATATCTGCAATTGTTGGAAGCTATCATCAGTTCACCTAGTGGACTTTTCCAACAGGCCCACTTACTTCATCAAGCATTTAGATGCAATGTGTTTAGAATGAATTTTATCAATGTACATAAGCATGGGAAAGGTTTTAAAGTAGACTACGGTTAGTATTTAGTGTCAGATTTACAGGATCTAGAATCACCAAGGAGACAAACCTCTGATTATGTCCGAAAAGGAGTTTCTAGACTGGTTGTATTTATATGCAAAGACACAGTCTAATGAGGGTTCCATCATACCATGGTCAGGAGTCGGGGGCAGAATAAAGAAGAGAATGAGCTGAGCACCAGGTTTCATGTCTGTGCTTCCTGTCTGTGGATGCGATGCAACCAGCTATGCCACACACAGCTAATATGAAATGATCCTCGTTTCCTTATGTCACTCTTGTCACATACTTTGTCACAGTAAGAAAATAAGTACTACTGAAACCTTTGTCATAATATATTGGTTACAGAAGTCACAGATCCCACCTGTACTCAAGGAGATGAGACCACTCAAGAGTGTTTATTAAAGGTTTATTAGCTGCATTTTGTGACATTAGACTAGTGACAAACACAATATCTTTGCAAACTGATGAAAAGCGTGGAAGCACCCTCATGTGACTCAAGCAGGATAACTCAGTCTACACAGACCCTGGTTATGCACTACAATCTTATATAGCTGTACTTCCTATATATCACAAAGGTTTATGTCTATTTTTTTCTGGACCTAAACCCATTTCAAACTTCTGGAGAACTACACTTTTCTCTCCCAGAAGGCATTAAATGATAATACTTGCTGTTCATTCTTGTTATCTGTGTGGTCATCAACCTCAACATTCACATAAAATTTTGAGTGGCTGGCTCTTTCTTTCTTGGTGGTGGATATAACTGTGTGGCTTAAAAAAACATCATGGTAGAGCAGCTCCATTCAGGCCACCAAGGAATAGCTAGTGGTAATGTGAACAAGGGCTGTCCTAAATGTCTGTAAGGTTACCTGAATTCAATGAAAGTATATGCAAGTATTTAAATTGAACTCTTTAGCTGCTGGAGTGATTAATTCACTTACTCTCTTTACTCACTGATGCTTTCAATCGTCCTTTCACTCTAGAAGGGTGAGTTGAGCATGTCCCATTAGATGCTAGGAATACTGTAATGTGACAAACAGTAACCTGTCTTCCAGTAACTACCAATGAGAAGAAAATAGAGACAAGCTAAGAGTTACAATAGGCAGCATTCAGAGGCGGGAACAAAGAACAGAAACATCTTAAATGTGCTTACTAGAATTGTTGACCGAGAGAGCAAGACAAGCAACATGCATCAGAGACATACAGAAGGGCAACTGCAAACATGGAAATGGTCTGTGATGATGGAAAGCCTGTGAGACTTCCAGCAGCAGGAAAATAGCTAGGGTATTCAGGGAACTTAAAGAGTTGTGATAATTTAGTGTGATGACAGATTCTGCCAGTCATTTTAGTCTTTTGGAAGTGGTCCAAATAACATGGAAAGCAGAGCTCTGTGATGCTATGATTAGAGGTCAATACACTTAATTTCATTGAGTTGTGGATTGTTTTTTAGGAGTAGGAGTCAGTGTCATAATGAAAGAAGTGAAGACCTATAAATACCAAATTAGAAACTTCAGTAGTAAAGATTAGCAACACATACTTGAAGTGATTTCAAGATAACTTTTAATATGTGTTTGGACCCCCAGTCTTCTCAAGTGCCTCCCAGAATAACTGTGACTTGCAGCAAGTCAGCATGGGGCCATTATGCAGAATGCTCTGTGTTTTCAAACTTTAATTTTAAGCAACTACAAATTCTATAATTTTTAAATTTTATTTTTTGAAATTATAATTACATAATTTTAATCTTTCACTCTCTTGCCTCTGAACTCTTGCATGGACAACCCCCACCTCCTTGTCCTCTCTCTCAGACTCATGATTCAGCTTCAACATTAAGAGTTAAATCATTTTGGGTTTCTTTTAGCACTGGCATCTTTTTATGCAGAGGCAATAACAATGTTTCTAAACTTATCACTAATGAGAACATGAGATTTCTTTTATTACATGAATTCTGCCCCAGTTCCATACCACAGAGCTGTCATTAAACTCACTCTATGATTGGAAAGAGGCCACAAAGAGGAAAGGCCCAATGAGGAAACAGGGATCTCCCTAGTAAAGTGGAGAATCCTGAATAGGTCATCTCCTGTAACCTATCAAAGCTCCCATCAGTAGAACTGTGCCAGCCACAGAATCTTCGACCTATAACCTATCCTCCCTACATGATCTGCTGTGACAATGGAAGACAAAACCCCATACCAGAGGAGGGGAACCCATGTCTGATACTACAGGTCAGGCTAGGAACTAGAGACTGGATAGCCCAGAGAAGATTTCTAATGAGGTCATGCTCTGCTCATAGATGTGTGCCTAGGCTAGTCTTCGTCATCAAAGAGGCCTCCTCCAGCAGCTAATGGGAGCAGATACAGAGGCTTAGGGACAAACATCATGCAGAGCTCAGGGAACCCTGCTGAAGAGTGAGAAGAATGATTGCAGGGACTAGAAGGGTGGAGGATACCAGGAGGAAAAACCCCACAGAATCCATTGACCAGCCTCTTAGGGGCTCACAGAGACTGAAGTGGCAGACAGGGAACCTGCAGGGTTCCCCAAATATATCTTATGGTTGTCTGGCTTAGTGTTCTTGTGAAACTCCTACAGGATGGAGTGAGGGGAATCTCTTGCCTTTTTACTTGCCTTGTGACCTTTTTGCTCCTGCAGGGTTGCCTTGACCACCCTTGATGTAGGGTGTTGTACCCAGCCTTGTTCCATCTTGTTATGCCTTGTTCGAGCAGTCACCCTAGAAGGACTGTTCTTTTCTGAGCAGAACTATGGCGGACAGAATGGTTGGTGAGTGGGGGTGGGGGTAGATCTCAGAGAGAGAGAGGAGATGGGGGGAAACTGGGAGTAGTGGAGGGAGGAGAGGAGGGCAGTCAGGATGTGATTGTACGAAAGAAGAAAAAAAGATGAACCGCAAAGAAAAGAAAGGAAGAGAGGAGTGGGGGCATCTACAGGAATTTGTCTCTTAGATTTAGATTGACATAATTAACTTTCTAAGACCTCTTCCTGCATAATACCACTAAGGAGCCTGATCATGATTAAAATTCACACATATTGTATATGTAGGAGAGAGAAGAGAAAGAGAGAAAACAAAACTACACATAAATTACACTCTGAATTAATTTTAACTGGTATTCATTTACTATAAAGATCTCTTTCTCGAAATATCATTCAGTTCTTAATATTACCAAAAAATCAAAAGTAAAAATTACCCTACTTAAAAAATACATAGAAACTGGAGATGGAGCCTAAGAATCTTGACAAAACCGCATTTCTATGTGAACTTCCTTTGGCCAGCACATATCCTCTAAGATAGATAGGCTGAGAATGGCAGGCTAGCTCAGCAAGGCTCTCTTGGTCAGAGCTACTCAATGCACCACTTTGGTATGTCACTCTGGACTCCAAACCCAGATAGCAGTAAAACCCTTATGTGCTAGAATTCCATCACATGGGAATGCATGCATGGTGCACACTGATGCAACCTTTATGCATATTCTTCCATTGATAGAAGCTTAGTCAACAGCATATACATGACTTCTATGACTTCATTTCCTGATGAGTTTGGAGCAGGCTCTTAGGGATAAGGCAGGAAGTCACAGGTTAAAGGAGGTTGTAGTTATGAATACTGTTCTTCTATTTATCTTCACAAATTTCCATCTTAGAGAAAAAAACAAAAAAAGCAATACTTCTCCCTCTGTTATATTTACCTTTTTCCATATGCTGCTTCTTGTTGTTTTTAATTGGTAACTGCATATCTTAAACCCATTTGCAAAACAATCTTTCATATCAGTGTTGAATCTGACATTAAGAGCCCACAGAACAGGACCCATTTCATTTTATGAAAGAGTATAACAGAGATGCCTCAAAGATGACCCGGTAGTCTCTGAAACCCAGTAAAATTTACTGAGAAAGTAAGGACTGTCAACAGAGTCCTTTTATGAAAGCAGAATTGTAAAATCAATCTAATTGTCTAAAAGTAGGGGATCAATTAAACAAAGTATGTTATAATCTTAAAATGAAGCTCCACACAGCCACAGCAATCAAATTATAAAATGGTATTTGATGGCTTTCTAATGCTTCTGTGAAGCATTGTGAAATTGCAGTACACAGTGTGCAGAAACATGATTCTTCCCTAGTAAGATGATAGCATGAACATGCCTAGAATTTCCTCTCCACTTCCACTTCCATGTGGAGAAGGCTTACAGTTTGCTTCAGATTTCTGTAAAAACTCAGCTTCTTGCTGAAGTCTCCATCAAGCATCTAACTAAAATTTCAAGTCCCTTTCAGACCTCTTTCTCCCCCAATTTTTGTTGCCTTTCCCTCCACATCTTTGATAACGTTATACCATACTAAATATATCTGCCAAGGTCCTGGACAAAAACAGAGGATCCACAGAGCAGAGAAATTGAAAAGAGATTAATGGAAGGACCATTTATACAGGTGTGGGGAGAGTCAAGGATACCAGCAATAATCCACTTAGCATCCAAGAAAAAGCAGTATTACCTTTGCAGATGAGGAAGCAAACAAAAAGGCAAATCCTGGAGAGACTAGCTGCCAGAATGGAGCTGTAGCCTCAGGGATCCTAAGCACAAGAAGAATCAATTCTCTGATTTCTCTTCCCTTCTACTTTCTATCAGTGCCTTCTACTCTCATAATCCAACCAAAGGCCAGAGGCCAAAGTAGCTCATCCTCAGAGTTTCTTCTCCAAGAGAGAAAGCCAGCATGAATAGCCAAAGTGGGTGGTGTGCCCCAAGACAGCAACATCTATTATTTATTGCTAACTGACTCACTGACACTAATATAGGTTTTCCAATAAGATAAAGCAAATTTTTTCTTTTTGGGTTAGTCATGCATTTCTAGTACCTAGAAGCCAGACCATGTATAGTAGATGATCTGTAAATATTTGATAAATGAATGAATAGCAAATGACAGTTATAAAATATTTGTATTAGGACAATGAGTTTATGATAATTTTAAATCCTTTATGTGACTTTCTAGATTTTCCAAGTTGTATCAATAAACATTTTATTGGCATTCGAAAATATACTTGTCTTTATGTAGCATATATATATACACATACACACACACACACACACACACACACACACACACACACACACACACAGAGTGAGAAAGCAAAAGAGAGTCTGGTTCCTTTGTTGGAATATATTAAGTAGGTAATAAAGCTTGTACTGATTTCCCGAGCACTGGTCTGTGTGGATGCAGTCATGTCTAGGAAGCTCTGATCAATATTTCCTTTCCACACTGTACAAATGCCCCAGACCAATTGCCTATATATTATTTATGCTGTCAAGATAATATTTAGGCAATACATAATTAAACAACAACTGGCTCTAGAGACATGGGTAGAGCATTGATCATGAAAGAATCTAGCCTTATTTTGACAAAAGTAAGGAAAGGTGTCCTTTAGGGTTTGACAACTAATTTTTAATAAAACCAGACAAGAAGCTTGTCATTTCCTTTTCCTTCCAGGCCCCTCACCCTTTAGCAATTCATACCCCAACTGAATATCATTGCTTACAACTTTATATCGTTACCTCTAAATTATAGTTAGCTGTATCATGTGCCAATTCGATCATTAGTCCCTAAACACAAGGATGGCAGTGGCTTCCAGGAAGTATTTCCCAAGGCAGAAGTTATTCTGTCAGCAGCCAAAGGGATGATTGGATGATATGAAATTGTATTTTATTACTTGACTCAAAACATATATAGTAAAATCTTGTTAAAATGCCGTGCTGTGCCTTCGTTTTACCTGCCCTAGATACCAGGTGCTCCATCATTCAGCTGTCATTATAACATCAAAAGCCCACAGCAAAGGTGTTATCTTAAACATCCACAGCAGCCTCACGATAGAGATTGCCAGTATTTTGAATGGAAAGTCATAGATACTGATTTGCACACCCAGGTGTAAATGCTGTACTTTCCTTTTACCACCTTACAGTTTGGAAATAAATGAGCTTCTCTTTCTGTTCACTGTTGCTTCTATTCTCACTCCAGATGTTGTCCTCTGTTTTTGCAATATGCTAATTGTGCATCTAAAAGCTAAACACTTCTTTTGGATTCTGTAAAAAGAAAAAAGAAAAAAAACCCAAAACACCAGATTGTAAGAAATTGTCTTGCTAGCCAGTATGGATAAAATCAAATGAAATGCAAGTCATAAATATAATTAAATCAATGCAGGGTCTACATTAACTTTTAACTGTGTTAAATATTTATTTGATCACACATTATATATTTATAAACTCACTTTATCCATATGTGCATTTTATATCTGTCATCTATAAGGAAGTTCATGAAGACTGTGTTCTACTCCAACAGCAGACCTCAGACAGGTCCATAACAGTGAAATATTGATCAAAGAATGACATGAATAGAGAAGATGAGTTGCAATACCTTTTTTTTTTTCATTTTTTGTTTTTTGCAACACAATTTCTCTGTTGTAACTCTGGTTGTCCTGGAATTCACTCTGTAGGCCAAGCTGACCTTGAAGTCACAGACATCTGCCTGTCTCTGCCATCTAAGTGCTAGAATTAAAGGCATGCACCACCACCACCTGAACTTCAATACCTATTTTCATCCAGTGATTCTTCAGAACAATCAATTCTCTGAAGGTTTCCGGTAAATTTAATAATTATGTCCCAGTGTACGATAGAGCTCTGTCAGGACTTCACTGGCTCGCCAAGTGTGGGAGGAAGATTTGGGAGATAGTGCTGGTGCTTTGGGTGGAATAATGCAGTAATGAATGGCAATCAGGCTCAGATACTTTGATAACCAATTTGATACATACTCACCAGGGATGTCCTTATGTTGTATCACCAGTGGAAGTGAAAAGATGTGGCAAGAAAAGGAAACAGCAGCTACGAGGATCTGAAAACTGACTATTCTAAGATTGGACTGGAAAAGGAAGAACATCTCTTTGGTAAATACATCTTTCTATGATCTGGTATCACAAAGTCACTAATAATTATATTAGCTATATTTGAGTTGTGCATTCATCTGATTCCCTTCTATAAAGTTTGCAAAAGTCACAGAAAGATAAAGATAGGTAGAAAATGGGTGGGAATAAAGCTCAGTTTTCAAATATTTCCTTGGTTCAGCCCTAGACGGTACATCCATTTCATAAATCCTTATCCGAGGCTTAAGGATCACCATGGAAGAGGGGACAGAAAGATTATAAGATCCAGAAGTAATGGATGATTGTTGTGAAACTGTATTTTCTGGACATGACAGGGCTGCTGCAAATATGAAGTCACATATTCACGATGCCCCAGTATCTGGAGACGAGGGTGAGGATGGTGAACGTGGGTTTGTCTGCTCCCACTCCCCCACTCCCCAAAGTAGCCCCTAGTCCAGAAATACTTATTGGGGTGTGTAAATGCTGAGGTCCCAGTCATCCTCCCTGCTCACCTTCCTGTAAAACATTAATCCCAGTACCATAGCTCAGCCATTTACCAGACAGATTTGCATTGTTCCATCACAGCGCACAAGTTTGAAGTGTCCCAAACTACACAGAAAAGCAAGCCAGGGAAAAGACAGTTTTGCTACTTCTTTCCAGGTGCTGTAAGTGAGAATTGATGATTGAAAGCTAATAAGGCTTTTATTGACTCAGAGTATAAGGGAGTTTGATTTATTTCAGAGCATGGCAGAAAAATAACAATAATGCAGTTGTGTCCTTTGCCATAAATAATGCAGATTTACTTTGAAATTTTTATAGTTCCAGTGATGCAGGAAGAGACTGACTCAAGTGTATCAGGCAAAGCACTGCAGTGGCAATTAGTTGCTCGCAGAGTTGACATTTTCTAACATCTGTTTTAAGAGTTTGACGTTTAAAGCCGCTATTTTTCATGGTCCATACTGACATCTTCACCAACGCACAGTGAAGCTTGTGCCTTTGCTTATTTAATCCAAATCACAGCTGTGTCTCCAGCGAGTCTGAGGACAGACTGAAGAGCTATGTGTGACAACCTTTTTCTCACTATCTCTTGAGGAAGAACAAGTACTCTCTTTTGTGGGAAAGCTGACTCTCAGAAGCCAGGCTAAAAATATTTTTCATAATTTATTTTTATGAGTGTTGCTGGATCAGAACATTGCTGACTTGGGAAAAAAAAAACACGGTCTTTCAGTGTAGGTAAAAATATTTTGAGATCTGGTTGATTCACAATTGAAACTACTGCTTTATTAGTATGCTCTGAGGTCAAGTGCAGGAAAATTCTATAGCTAAATGCACTGGACTTTCTGCAAGGCGTTTAACAAATATATTTTATGATTTTGTGAATAAAATGGGAAAATGTGAGTACTCAGAGGTTCATGAATTCATAGATGTCTTAATTGAAGCATCACAGCAACGAGTATCAAATGGGATGAAGCACAACACTGATGCAAAGGTTATCCCTGGACTCATCATCCTCATCACCTAGACTATAATTCAGGGACTATGTCAAACCTAAAATACTAAACGTCATCCCATTTTTAGCTCTAAGTCAACATCATCGTAAAATTTAAAGACCTAATAGAGGTACTTTGTATACATACAGGGCAATTCTGGAAACCTGTACTTAACGATTAGGACAATAAACATTTTAGTGTCTATAAAAACATAGATCTTTCTTTCCACCAAAGAACTCACTCATAATTATCATCACAAAAATATTATTAAGATTTAAGTGTTTGCATGCAAACCATAGGATCTATTATGGGATTCTCAAGGATCTAAGCCATTATGTTTTGTCCTCATTTGTCTTCCTTTCCTTCTTCAAATTTGTTCTATTATTCTCTCTTCTCCCCTCCCTTAAGATCTCTCGCTTTCCTTCCATGGTCCATTTCCACTTTTGTGACCCCTCCCCCACATATTGGATATATATATATATATATATTTAAGTACAGACTGTGCATGTGAGGAGAGCAGCCACCATGCTTTCTGAGTCTGGCTTATTGAAGTATCTTACTGAAGTCATCTACTAGTATTAGTATTGTATCATTTCATTTGTTAACTCCTACTAGTTCTCTGTCTCTGGATAGAAATATGGCATGCTCTTAGATATTCAGCTTCATTAATTCAGTCTTATACATCTGGAAAAGAAAATACTGCATGTGAGAAAAATGTAAAGTTTACTAAAAATGCATTTTATTCATCAGACAGTGTTGCAATTTATTATTATCTCTGTACTTGTCTTCTTAATATTTTATACTTCTTTACATAAACTATTTTAAAATACACACGTACATACGTATACATAATATATATATTTTTAACTGTGAGATATATATATATATATATATATATATATATATATATATGCTAATATCTCTAGAGAGCTGCTGCTGGCCTCCAGTCTTCACTGGAAGGCAGAACAGTATGCACTTCTACCATGTCAGTGGAGTCTAGCAATAACAGTGACAGTAGAGAAGCCAGAAAAAAAAGATAGATTTTCTTAAACAGAACGAAGTAGGTGAACTTGGCAACATGAAGCAAAGTCATCCAACCATAAACAAAATACTTTTCCCTCAGACCTCCTTATATCTGATCCTCTACCAAATGGTTTCAATCACATTCAGAATGGGTCTTCCCACTGTAGTAAATATATTCAAGAAAATGCCTCACAGATATGCCTGGAGGTTTCTCTTAGCTGGTTCTAGATTCAATCATGTTGATAACCAAAGATTTGACTGTCACAATGTTCCAAGAAAAATCTACCTTCTCTATGTCTTTAAATCAATACTTTATCATCAAAAGGATAACAGAAGCTGGAAAGTATCTTAAAATAATTATTTTTGCAAGGATCTAGGTTCTTCTCGTGAATTTCTTTTTCTCCTCCTCCTCCTCCTCCTCCCTCCTCCTCCTCCTCCTCCTCCTCTCCTTCTTTTCCCCCATTTGTTCACCTCATCTCCTTTCAGGAAAGGGGTGATATTTTTACTCAGGTGCTGTCAATGGGTGTTCATTGCTAGTGTTCTTCATTTCTCTTGCATTCTAAAATTCAGTATTTCTGGATTTTGCCTCATTGCTGTATACAGTTGCATTCCAGTGCCAGTCCACTGTTTCTACTTTTCCCTGTTTTTTTTTTTTTTTTTTTTTTTTTTTAAGTCATGGAAGGATGATATTTCCAATATGCCACCTTTCTTTCCTTCTTTCCTTAGTGCTTTGAAGATTAGTGGCTTTCATCCCTTCACACAAAATTACAATTGTAATAACCACCTTAAAACACTTTGGAGTCAAAGACATCCATGGAGTTGCAGCCAAAACTTTGGCCCCTGATATCCCAAAGAAAGCAAACCAGAGTTCCAATCAGTGAAAATCCCCAGCTGTGTGAGTAGCAAAGGAAAATAAGGCATTTCGAATGGATAATTCAAAATCTGATGAAGCACTTTAAATAAAAACGTATCATTTGACACATACAGATCATTTTTAAATGTAGCTATATATAAGAAAAGATCATGATAAGGAATGCTAAAGGTATCCACTGTAGGCTTAATGGCTTCTCAGCTATATCTCTAAATTCCATTACTGTTGAATCATTCACATATTCTTTATTTAATAAGAGTTTGCTCTATGACACCATAAATCCACTAACGGTATTTTAGTTATTTACTGTGATTAAATTGTAGGAATTTATTCCACTTTTATATGTACAATTTCCCCCCAGGATTCTAAAAGACTTTACTGCCACCCATAAAACATTTTCACTCTAAATAATCAATATTGATTTAACTACATCCTATTATTTTTTTAGATTTATTTTCTTATTTTGCATGAAGTTCTAACCTCTGTCCTATTTATAAAATGATAAAGTAGTTCATTTCCCAAACTCCTTTCAAAGCTGTGTCTCCCACACCCTGTTCCCTGACTGCCAGTTCTAGGGAAAATTGCATTTGACAGCAGTGCTAATTGAGAATTTACTCAGTCGTTCCTCACAGACAGTTTTAAAGAAGGAAGAGATAAAATGGATGCATTACATTAAAAGTAAAACTACATTAAAAATGCAAAATTCCTGGCCCCTGAGCAACTATTTCAGGCAATTGAGCTAACCAGCCAGAATACCTGATGAGACAACTTTTCTCATCACACGTTCCTTCCACCTTAAAGCTGCAGCAGATCCGAAGCTAGGGAAGAATCAACAACAAAGTAGAAGAAACTTCTGGGTAAAGTTGACAAATTTCCTGAGGACTCTTCCTTTTAAAATACTGTTTAGGGGTAATATTTTATGTGGAACCCAGTAAGACTCACTTTACTGTAAGCAGTGATATGTTTTACATTAAGATATTGCTAGCATCAAATTCTAAAATTGTGTGTGGTGTTATGTCATTTAGCAATGTGTGCTAATGTTAATTTATGATGTGTATTTATAAGGTGAGTTAATTGCAATAATCTTTAAAACTGGGACTTGGGAGCATATGCTGTGGCATCGTTAAGATCATATTTCCAGCTGCTCTCTTTGTTTCTTTTTCCCCTCTTAGTTAAAAATGCATGTCCGCATTCATCTTTCCTGCTGGGTACTTTGGTAAGAAACTTTGAGAAGTATTATATTAAAAGTACTGACCCTAGGATAAGGTTTCTCAGTGCTGTGAATGGGGGACAGTGTACAACCAATGAAGAGTTCACCAATAGGAGACCCTAGAGAAATCTATAGTTCACAAGGAAGTCTGAAAAAAAAAAAAAACTCCAGGTTTTTTTAAGTGGTTCTGAGGATGAGGTTAAAGAGACCCTCTGCAAAGAATCTTGAATTCATGAACCTCATGACCATGACTAAGGAAATTGCTGCCAGGAACTGAAACAGGCCAGTTTGTTGTATATATACTTAATTTATTTAGTTCATAGAGCTCAGATCTTAATAGATGTGCCTTTGAAAGACTTCTCTGGAAATCTCTAATAGTATAAAGTCACCTATCTATTCCTGTGGATTTGACAGTCATAGGGTTACCAGCTGCAGATCAAATATTAAGAAAAAAATGAACATATAAAGATTTTTTATATCATGTTTCTCTAAAAATTACATATCTATACGAATAGATTTACATTTTAGTAGGCATTACAATTAATATAATAATTTAAATGTATGTGAAGATACATGGGTTATATGCAAAACCAGTATCATTTCATTAAAAAAAAATCTGTACACTTCAGATTTTGGTACCTAAGAGAGTCTTGAACCAATCCTTTGTATATACTGAGGGACAGCCATGCTTTGCTTCCAGTCTGGATGAGACAAATCTTTAATGAAGCTTGCTTTAGATTAAACTCTAAGGACCATGGAAAACTGAAATCAAATGGCTCAGAGGTATGTCGAGGAGCCTGAACAGAGTTAATCTGATATGTAATTAATCCATTTTCACCTCCTGATCATGAAAAATGTTCATAGCAGAGATAGGCTTTTCTTCTCAGTGGAACACAGTTGAGCTATCTATGATACTTTCAGGTTAGGTTAACTGCAGAACTGTCACTTAAACCTGCTGAGAAAGGGAAAAAAAATCAGTTTTCTCCAATAGAAAGACACTGGGTATATCAACCATTCCAAGACAGGCCTCATGTTCAGGAGTAGTTGACCAACATATATATGTGTGTGTGTGTGTGTGTGTGTGTGTGTGTGTGTATACACACACACACACACACACATATATATATATATATTATATATATATAATATATATATGATTAGATTCCATAGTTTTTTGTCTGTTTGTTTGTTTTAATGTGCTTTTATTTGGTTACATTTTAGTGAGTTTTATTTGTTTCCTTCTTGGTCTTGGTCTTGGTCTTATTATTTTTTTGGTTTGAGGGAGTTTGGTGTTATATTAGGCTTTTGTTTGTTTTTTGAGAAAGAGCTTAAAGCTAGGTGGGTAGAGAGGGGGAGAGGATTTGGAATGATAAGGGGAAAGGGAAGAATATGATTAAAATATTTTTAAATTTAAAATAATCTTAAATAATAAGAAATATAATATAATATAGTTTAAAAAAAAGTCTTATTTGGTCAAGAGCATGTCAACTAGAATGAAGTCCAGGCCACTGACTTCCGAGAGGCTCTAGTTTTCATAGCTCTGAAACACTTGTTCCCACTGTTTTATTATCATTTCACTAATTCTCCCATTTACTGAAACAAAATGCTTCACTCACAGACATTTCATTAACAGAAAATGCTTGCTGTTTCTCGAAAGACAATTTTAAAATTACATTATAGATCTGGTTCATAAGCCTTTATATATCTTTTCTTTAAAATCAATGTAATTGTGCCTGAAACAAGTGAGACCATTTAACATGGTCACTAGAGTTGAGTAAATGGCATTATTATACCTGTTGAAATTCTGAAGAATGAGTTAATACCGTTTAAATTGTTTATAAATAATAACCTTTAAATAGTATTGACTGAGATCAAATTCCAACATTGCAAATCAAGGAGTACGATTTAAGAAAACCTTTGGATGGTTAAACCACAATTTCATTGCTTATTGAATTTATATTTGATATGCATAGTAATTAAAGAAAGATGTCTTAGTCCAAATAGGCCAGTTACTAGAGCTGATATGAAATGAGTTGTGTGTGAGTCTCTGTCCTCCACCCATAACTTATGTTCATAAGCCAAGCCCACACCCACATAGATGACCCCAATCACAGTTCATGGTATGTGAAATTCTTCTCTTTGTACATAACACAAACATAACTTACACTAGAACTCTGTTCATGACTTTGCTATAGAAGTTTTTAGCACAGTGTTTCATAAACATTGATATGAATACATATTTATTGGTTGTTAGTTTTACTCCAATGCTCGTTAGATAAATCAGATACTAACCTAATAATTTTTTTCTTTAGTAAACAAAATAAAACTCTGAATTGAACTTTTCACTATTTCAACACTAAGATTTCTTAGAATTTTATATAAAAAACAGTTGAATTTCCCAGATTTTACACCTAAGAATGATGAACATATAAAAACTACCACCCTTTATTTTGAGTGTATGTAATTCACTCACCTATGCATGTTGTGCACCTCCACACACACACACAGTCTCCTTCATTACAATACCATTGGTTAGTGACCCTGTGTTCACAGACAGCACACACAGGGCTTCATTCTAAGATTATTTTTTATTACTTTATGGGTTAGAAGCAACAAAATAAATCTAGTTCATGTGATTATAACTAATACATTTTCAGGTGGGGGATTAAAGGAGGTCTACTTCTCTGAATATTAGAAGACATAATTTGGGTTCAGGTCTAGAGTTTCTATTGGTGTACCCTTTAAATATGAATTCAGTGGTGTTGTCCCAAAATTATCTTCCTGTTTCAATAAGCACCAAAATTGTTAGCCAGCCATCTCATAAGCTTACCCTGAGGTAGGGAGGAAGAGGCCGTGAGATAGCAATTATGTTACAGTTCTAAGCATCTTTCCCCTGAGACTCTTCAAACACTTTGAAATCCAAACACTCTGTTCAGTACACAGCTACTCTACTTTAGTCTTTTCTATGAAAAGAACAAGAACATAATGGTAGAAAAACTAACTCTCCATGTAAATACAATTCGTCCTATTCTCATGAAATATAAGTATTTGGACAGACACACACAATTCAGAATATTGAAGTTTGCTTAAAACTTAAGAATTCCTTTCTGGAGCTCATGCTTACATCCTCCCAGATTGAGAACATTCCATAGACATTCACTTGGCCTGTGTATGTTTGAAAGATTAAAATCTTTAGCAATAAGTCTGGGTTCCCATCTTCTCTCAAAAAGCTCTTCATGATATAGCAGCACCAGCCCCAGATCTCCAACAGCAGAAAATTGCCAGGTATGACCAGAAGTTTCTCCTTTCTTCTATCCACAAGCTACACATTCAATGGTGATCTGTTTTCCTATATATTCTCCTCCATCCCTATTGATTTGAGCTCCATACCCCTGGAAGTAATCAAGCTACAAGCCCCATTTGCAATCTGTGCTGACTTCCTGCCTTAAATAGCTTGCTGTTCTCCAGGTATTTCATAATCACATATTAAAACTGAGTTATTGATATTACTCTGAGTTGACAATTCAAATTGCAACCTGGACTTAATTAATTAATTCAGCATATATTTGTTATAGAAGGCAAAAGGCTAGGGTCTGGGAAAATATCAAAATAGACTAGATTTATATTCTGTGTTTTGAAAGCCACTAGTGTAGTAAAGAATTTTAACATGAACAGAAAATTCAAGGCCAAAATATACCAACTCTGCCAGGGGTATTTAGGAGGGATCAAAAGTTTCCCAAGGGTATGTGTTAAAGTATGGAGTTTGTGGAGCTTTCCTAAGTTCCCTTTCTTGGAAAGCAGACCATTAGGATGAAATGATCAATGATTATTTTTACAATGGAATCAAACATAAAATCCACACGAAGCCATAAACAAAAGACAAGAGTAGAACAAGGAGAGCTCCATGCTGTCTTGCTCTGGTTAAACTCAAGGCAAAGCAGAGAAATTCATATTTTCTTCCTGTTCAGCTCTTTCTCCCTTGATTCATTCAGATCCATCCAGAATATTGATGGCTTCCACTGATTCAAAGTCAAACCAATTACAGATTTGTATTATACTAACAAAGTCCCTCACTTTTGCCATTCGGTTAAGCTGAATCATTGACATAATCACCATCATGCATAGGTCCCACACTCCCTCAAAAGAACATTGTATGAGGTGAATGTCGTAAGGAGCAGGAATTTTGCAACCTCTCTTAAAATTCTCAGTTCACATTGATCAGCATTTGTAGCACATCGCCTTCTCTGTAAAATATTTCGAACACATAGTCAATGAGTCATCCCTTTTCATGTCACCCCTCACTGCCATGCATTGATTTAAATTAAGGCAGATGTTGCACAGCAAAGGCCAGAGTAGAAATTTTGACTAATTTTTGAAAAGCTTTTAGAATAATGTCTATCATTGAATAACAACATTCAAGACTCAGATATTTTACTTACTAAGTTTAGAAAGGAACCAAACATTGAAAGCACTGAAAGCCCTAATTGTCTTATCTTTTAATGGGGAGTAACAAGTATGTCCATACTACCACAAGAACTTGGGCATGGTACTTGAGAACTCGGGATCTAGGATCAGATTGTCTATATTTCACCATTATGTAAATAATTACTGGTCATCTATCTCATTCAGTATAGAGAAGCTTGTGTGTTAGTGATTTAAAAAAATCTCTTGGTGATTATAAGTAATAAAGTTTTATTTATCATCCATTATATCTCTTCATCATATATTTTCCAGGTGCTATACTTATTATATTATTTGCATTATCTTTAGCATAGAATCCAGGCTGATGGAGGTAACCCTTTCTGGAATATTCAGCTCACTATAGAGAATCTCTACCAGATCTTGAAGCAAGTTGTGGTCCAGTACTGAACATATGTTGTTATTTTATTCCACACTTATGACTAAACCAAGACATAAAAATCCTACTGAGTGGAAAGAAGATAACTAGAAATCATTAGGAGATGGTCAATATGCTATAGGCATCATAGTACCTGATATCAAATTATACTAAGTACCATAATAACAAAAACATCATGGTACCAATGCAAATACAGCTCCATAGACCAATGGAATAAAATAGGGGATCTATAGCATATAAAGCTATAGCTACTTGATATTTGACAAAAGTGTCAAAATTACATTAGAGAAAAGATAGTCTCTCCAACAAATGGTGTTGAGAAATTTGGAAATCTACATATAGAAAAACAAAATATCAATTTCTAACATTTGCTAGAATAAAGAGAGGTAATTTCAAAGGAGATTCTAAGCAACTAGTGAGCCAGACTAAACAGAAAAGTAGTCCTGATTTCAGAGTTTTGCTTGAGTCAATCTAAAATAAGTATGCATAGGGCTGATTTGTAATCCATATGTAAAAGAAATCAGACATGAAAGTCACTTATAGTGTGATTCTATTTATATGAAAGTGTTCAGAGTAAACACATCTATCTAGACAATCTATAGAATTATGATTGTCTGAAGCTTAAAGGGAATATAAAAAAGATCTGATAATATGCAAAAGATTTGACTCTACTATCATTAAATCATTCTAAAATTAGAGTACAGTGCTGATTTTATGATTATTTAAATATACTAAAAACAAATGCGTTGGTGGATATTATGGTAATGTAAATTAAATCTCAATGGTATTTTAAAATGAAAGATAATTTACTATCTATTAATGGACCATCATTAAAAGATTTAGAGCAAAACGAAGACAACATAAGAAATATAAACAAATAAGAAAATACAACCTAAGATTTTACCCAAAATTATCAGTTAAAATCTGAGTCTAAAGTCTAGTGCACACTTTGTCTAATTTGAATTAGTTCTGCTATTTCAAGTCTTTAGTTAAGGTTACTTGAGTAGAGAATCTAAAATCACAAAAGGAAATCAATACAGCAGTTGGCCAAGGCCAGGTTCAATAGCACTGCCTACATTTGAGCGCAGTGAGGGAAAACAGCATTCATTAGTCATATAATAACTACAAGGCCTCCCGTTTATCTCAGAAATTCCTCCAAGGAACACAACCATTTCCCACCTATTATTTCCTATTGATTTTGTCCACCTGCCAAAAGGCAGTGCAGGAAGAGCTAAAGAATCTGGTACCAGAGAGAGCAAGCAGTGGGAAACTTCATACCCTCCCCATATGAGGGCACATGATGTTAACTGGTTTTCAGAATTAGCTCACTTCCATGAGTGCTCAGTCCTCTGGCTTAACTGCCAAGTAAAAGGCCGAATTCAATTCATTGCCTGATTCCTGTGTTCGAGGAACCTGTGGGGCAAATCATTAGACTGAGGTGAGAGATTATAATATTTTCATATACTATTTTTATAAACAATCTCTTATTGTTATTATTATTTGTTTGTATACTAATATCATTACAATTCTAGCTCACTAATTCTCACTCTGAGTGATTATGCTGTATAGCATATTACTATCATCAAGGATCCCAGAGGACTTCTAGACAGCAAGAATTAATTTCTTTTAATATTTGGAGATACTTAATACACATAGTGTTTGTTGATTCCTAAACTCTGTTTAAGTGTTTTACATATTTCATCTCCTTTAGAATATTTGAGACAATCCCATGGGGAAGATACAGTCATTGCCATCTATATTTACAAGTAAGAAGCTGGAAAACAAGGAAGTTTGAGAGACTGTGCAAGGTCACACAGCTACGGCATGGTGGAGGGAGCATTAACTGAGGTAGTCTGGGATTTTTATTTATTTTTCTTCTCTCTTATAATATACCCCAGTACCCCACTCCCTCTCTACACTCCTCTCAGCTACCCTCATCTCCCCTCTCCTCCAGATGTACCCCTCACCTCACCCATGTCTCTCACCAGAAAAGAATAGTCCTTCCAGGGTTACTATTCAAACAGGGCACAAGACAAAACAAGATCAGGCAACCAATTCCTATATCAAGGATGGACTAGGCAACCCAGCAGGAGGAAAAGGGTCCCAAGAAAAGGAAAAAGGGTCAGAGACAACTCCTCACTCCAGCCTATAGGAGTTCTTCAAGAACACCAAGCCACACAACCTCAAGACATATCTGGGAGACCCTGCAGGTTCCATGTCTGCTGTCACAGGCTCTGTGAGCCCCTAAGGATGCTGGTCAGTTGATTCCATGAGGCTTGTTCTCCTGGTGTCCTTGGCCCCTCTGGTCCCTGCAATCCCTCCTCTCCCTCTTCTGCAGGGTTCCCAAAAGTCTACACAATATTTGGGTCTGGGCCTCTGCATCTGCTTCTATCAACTGCCTGAGGAAGCCTCTCTTGATGAAGATTGGGCTAGCCACTGTCCTATGAGCAGAGCAGAATCTAATTAGAAATCATTTCCTGGCTATCCAGTCTCTAGTTCTTGGCATCCTCTGCAGTATCAAGCATGGGTTCCCTCCTTTAGCATGGAGTTCTGACCTTCCAATGTCTCATCAGATCCTGTAGGGAGGATAGGTTATAGGTCAAAGATTTTGTGGCTGGGATGTTGTCTCAGTTCCACCAATGGAATCCTTGCCTGGTTACAGGAGATGACTTGTGTCCCTATCCCCCTCAAATGGCTGAGAAACACTTAAAGAAATATTCAACATCCATAGACCATCCTGGAAATGCAAAATCAAAACTACTATGAGATTCGATCTTCCACCTGTCCGAATGGCTAAGATCAATAACACAAAGGACAATTCATGCTGGTGAAGATGTGGAGCAAGGAGAACACTCCTTCATTGCTGGTGGGAGTGCAAACTTGTACAGCCACTATGGAAATCAACCCACACCAAGACCCAGCTGTATCACTCCTGTGCATATACCCAAAAGATGTTTCATATTACTACAGGGACACTTGTTCAACTATGTTCATAGCAACTTTATTCACAATAGCCAGAATTGGAAACAGCCTAGATGTCCCTCAACTGAAGAATAGATAAAGAAATTGCATTACATTTACACAATGGAATATTACTCAACTATTTAAAAAATGACTTCAGGAACTTTGCATGCAAATGGACGAAACTAGAAAAACTTATCCTGAGTGAGGTAACCCAGTCCCAGAAGCATGGTATGTACTCACTTAAGCAAAGGACAAAGGTGCTGAAATCCACAGACCAAGAGAGACTTTCCAACAGGGAGGACCTCAGTGGGAACACAGGGATCTGCCTGATGAAAGAGAAATAGAACAGATGATATAGCTGGGTTGGGGAAGGGTGAGAATGGAAAGAGAAGAGATCAGGTGTGGGCAAGGGGAGGGGTGGAGGGAGAGAATATATGGAGAGATGACCAGAATTGGAGGAGACATTTAGGGGAAAATTGGAAGACCTAGTGCAATGGAAATTCATTAGAATCTACGAAGGAGATCCTAGCGAGTACCTCTAGTAATGGGGGTAGTCTGGTTTTTAAGTGCTTCCTGATAACTACCATTCAAGTTGCTTTCAAAGAAGAGGAGTGCATCTCCAAAGGCAAACATGTTGCCCTAAATTTGTATTTTTCACAGACACTCTTTATATACAAAGTACAGTCCAAGAAGGGTTTCTGGTGATTATCATTTCTAAACCATATTTATTTTTATTCCATAAATCCCAAGTACCATCAATTGCTTTGTACATAATATTTAACAAGTTCTTTATTAAAAATTATGGATTCTCAATCACAGTAAGGCCTTAACCTTCGATCACACATGCATTATTTTGTGTTCTCTGTTGCCACAGAATACCTGACACTGGTCTAGGCACAGGAATAGAATATGAACAGGACAGACATGGTCTCTGTGCTCACATTGTTTTATCCTGACAGTTTCTCAGTCTCAGCCTCTATGCACATTTGGGTCAGATAACTTCTGTTGTAGGACCTGAACAATCCAATGCAAGATATTTAGCATCTCTTCCATTATAAGGCTGAAAGTATCTCTGATCACTGCTAAATGTTACCTAAGGAGGCAAAACCACCAACAAAAATATTGTTCTAGTGTGAAGCAAATTAAAAATAAGTGAAGCAATAAACCAATAAATGAGAAAAAGTATCAGATGGCAAAGAGTGTTTGGCAAAGTAGTAAAGTATATAAAATTACAATTTAGGAAATATAGTAACTGTGACTACTATTGGACAGCCAGGATGGCTTCTGAGAAGAGCTTGCATTTAACTGAGCTCTGAATATCAAGAATGAAGGTTATGGCAATCAAATTTCCAAGCACAGTTGAATTTAGCACAAAGATCTTGAGAAAATTAAGTTTCAGTTTGTGCCAAGATCAGAAACAGACACCTGTACTGACCAGAGAGAATCACATTCCATCAGCCCCTTTTCTCACAGTATTACAATATTCCTGTGAACTCTGCCTTTGTGCCCTAAATAGCTCCCAAAAGACTTGCATCCTAATACTATTGCTTTGGGAATAAAGTTTAGAGACCATTGTAAAAAATATGGTATTGGTCTTGAAAACAAATATCAAGTCCCCTTACTATATCCTGAGGTCAAGACCCTGGAATGCTTGTTATGTTTTGCTTGCTTGTTTTGTTTTGTTTGTTTTTGTTTTGTTTTGTTCTATTTTGTTTCCCAAGTGTGCATAGCCCCTTCTCCATCAGAACTCTATATGTAGCACCAGGGACTATCTGGAGTAAAGTGTTTCAGTTCTTACTATTCTTAGCACCAAAAGCTTGCTGTACTAGAGAACAGATCTCTTTTCTTGAATTGTCCATTCTTTATACCTGTACTCCCATTATCATCTCTTTGGGAACAATTTATTTACCCCTTCATTAGCACATACATTTCAACCCATTTCTTAAAAGCTAATATCGTCTCAATGAGGATTACTTGACCAGTAAATAAACACATCAATTAATAAAATTATTAATACAAAAATGTATGGCATACATATGAATAATAATGTTTTCAGATATACATATTAAAATGCAGATGTATTGCTAAATTATTTTTGAACCTTTTTGTGCAGATATGAATGTAATGAGTTTATTATCTAGCCTTTCAGAATATTACTATCAAATATGAATTTATATTTTTCCACAACTGTTCTACAAACACAGACATAGGTACACAAATATACTCAAATATAATACTTTCAGTGTGGAATGTTCTAGAGTTCTTAGTAACTCTGTGTGAATACACATTTCTTGAGCTTCTGGAGGACTGAAGTAGAGAATGTTTTCTACTTCTGTTTGTCCATTAACTTTTCCAAATTCCCAACAAACAAATTGAGGTGGGAAATGAGTCCCATTTCCAGATAGAGAATACTTACTCCTCCCTACCCCAGCTTGGAAACAAGAGGAAACCTCACTACTGTGATTGGTTTAGACATGAAGGGCATATGACTCCTTTCAATTGAGACAGTGTATCTCAGGGGAAGTACAGAAGGTCTCCCCTTTTATTAGATGTCTACATCACTGGATCCTGCAAATGAAATAACTCAGACAGCAGTTTTACTGAGCGTGCTGATAATTTTTGAACCCCTATGTCCGTATCTGTATAAATTTGAACTGTGACCACCTCAATTACAGTGGCAAATGAATACTTATTCCTATTTCACCTGATTTGAGAGAATCATTTAATCACACAGTGGTGTTAATTATAACATCTACAAATCAATGTAGTCAAACTTTGAGTGTTAAGTCCCAAATTTTCTCCTGGAAAAGAAATTCATTTTTAGTATCCACCAATAGGCATAAAAAGTCAGCACAGTCAGACCTGGGCCAAGCAGGAACACATGGCCCATCAGACCAAATCATGCCACCTGTCTCCTGTTGGAGAAGCTTTCCATTTGTACATTTCAAATATCCACTGCTTCTGGGATCTTTAATGCCAAGCATAATAACTCCTCAAGTTCAACAAGCAAATCAAAACTATAAAATTTTCATGAATATCATTCAGCAAAGAAAATCTTACAACTGGATTATAAAAGTTGCTTCACTGAATAGTTGGACTTGGAAGAGAGATTTGTAGTTCAATATTCCAAAAAGTTATTTCCCCACCTGTTCTCATAAAGCTTAACTAATACCTTACACATAAAACCGTAGCTTTGTTAATGCCTCTCATGTCCCAGCACAGCACAGCCTACCCCAGCACATTAAAGTAGTATTTCTCAGGTATACCACCATGATCATTTCTTACCATTATTGGTCCTGATTATTTGGGGAAAGATTTTTTTCAAATGGAAGACAAATTTTATATCATACAAAAGCATCATGAGGATCTTGAGGAAAAAAAAATGAGAGATACTCTCATATTCAAGAGACTACTGAACAAACAGACACACTTTTTGTATTTACATTTTTAAGGGAACAGCTTATATCTATTTTAAAACCATGTTATGTCCTTTAGCCTTTCACACTCATAACAATTTATCTGCACCTCTCTTGTGGAATTTATCATTTGCTGCTTTTATTATCGTTACATGTGGACACGTCTTATCTTTTCTATAAGAATTTGGGCTCCTTGAGGGAAGGGATTTTGTTTATCCTTGTATTTCAGGCATGGCATTGCACAGTGGTTTGTAGATATTGGGTGTCCCATAAATATTAGAGCAGGAAAAAAACATTTCAGTGTGTTTCTAAAAGCCAGGTAAACTTGCATAGAAACAAAAAGAGCTGTCACCTGCAAAAATAAAAATAAAAAGAGAGACAGACAGACAGAAACAGAGAGACAGAGAGAGATGGATTATAGCAAGGTTATAAAAGTTGATAAATTCTGAGTTCAATCTTTAGAAATTTATTCTTCACATATGTTAAATGCTCATGCCAGCAGATTAGTCCATTTACTATTTAAAATATCTATAAAATACTCTCTGGAAATTAATAATAGAAATAAAATTAAGGTTAAATTCTGTAAAGATACAGAATTTTCTCCATTTTTCCAAGACCTTAATATTTTATAAACCCAATGACTTCATGGGATTTTATTTTTCCTTTTATTCATCTTGCACAGTTGGAATAGAAAAGAAAGGCATTGTAGTAAAAATAGAAGATTTTTAAGTAAATGTATCTTTAATGCTAGAACCTTTTCAGATGCAAATTAAAAGGAATGTTGTGTGTGTTTGATAGGGAAATTGTAACCTAGAAAAGGAAAGAAGAGAAGTGGACAGGAGAAAGGAGTCAGTCCTGGAAAAGTTTCTGGGGTGAGATAAAATACATCATGTTGACAAAGCAAATATTTCTGTTAAGCCTTTGATCTAATCCTAAATACACAAAACATTAAAATATTAACTATGGAATATTAGCCAAGTATACATTTTTCTTATGTTTCTAAAAAAGTGTAAATATTTTAATGTTTTTTGTCATCTTTAAAGCCTATGCTTTTCTACTTGAAAATGTGATATGGTGCTATTTATGTATTATTTTAGTTTGCCCCATTTAGAAAGAAATTATTCAGTGCAGATTTAATGGAATTATTAAAATAAAGTAGAAAACAAGAGACTAATCATGGTAATGAACTATAGAATCCCTGAAGCTAGGTGATTACTGATCTTCTCTGTCATAAAGACCATTTGAAGTATTTCCATTCATAAGTGTATGATAGAATTACACATTCCTATAGTAAAACATAAACAAGAGATGAAATATATTTATAATTATCCACATAGAATCTATGAATGGCATATAAATATATTTATGTTGAACAACATATTCATTTTAAATCACGGTAACTAATAAAGAACAAGAAAGTTAATTCCTTCCACTACTCTGTATAGATTTATTTTTTCATTCCCAATTCAGTTATACAAATAAATATTTGGGGCTTTTGTTGCTGCCATTGCTGCTTTCTGTAGAAGCATATCCTGTAAGGTTTCATCTCATCTTGAATTCTCACCTTATTTGATGTCTCCTGTCTCTTCTCTCTAGTGAAGTATCTAAGTTATGTATAGAACATGTCTAGGTTTAGAAAGTCAAGGTAAGGACTCCGCTCCTTGATGTTATCTTATTTCAGATTATTTGGTCTCTGATCTTGTCCCTGGAACAAGAAAAATGAGGCCAAGGACCTTGAGAAATAAGAAGGAGAATTTTTCTAAATAAAAGAAAACATTCTCAGCAATTGAGAGGGGACTCAAAAATGCTCTTCCAAAATGAAACAGTGTCTGTGGTTTTTACGTTGCAGAACAAAGAAAGTGGTTTTGATAGGTGGGAGAGAGTACCCACTAATCTTGACAGGATCCTCAACTACATCTTGACTCTTTATCCTTTCCCCATTTTGAAGCTCACAATGAATGAAAGTGGGAAAGACTTGTTGCCTAAAATAACTTGTATTCTAGGGCTTCTATTATTAGAGCTTTGAAGTTAGGATCCCCTGGTCTGTGTCTTGATCCTTAGATGCCCCTGCCAGGATGCTGCCACAAGATGCTCCCATTGGATGCTCACACAGGATGCTGTCATACAATACTCCCACATGATATCCCTGGACTTTGACCTGCATCACCTACAGGGCACAATTTTGTGATTATTTGTAGCTCTTTGTCCTTATCTTTCTCATTTGAAGTCTATCCCCTATTTCTATCCATTTCTCTATATAAACATCTAATAGTAAGTCTTTAATCCTGTTAACATGTTGTTCATCAGACTGAACAGGTAGCCCTTGTGACACTCTTATACGCCTTCATATGATTCTTTTGCAGGCTTCCTTTGCTTCTTGAGTATAATGATGTTAAAGGAATATTTCAGCTTCTTAGTATCTTGGGTATCTACTCCAAAGCTCTGGAAATACCTGCTGGACTTGATGGGCAGCCCCTTCAGGGAATATTACTTTTTCCTAGTTTGGCTTGCAGGATCTATCTGATCAAAGATGGTCACAGACTCGAAAATTAGGGATGCACCATGAGCCAGGGCCAGAGAGAAGGTGAACCACATCCCTTCGTCATAGTACATTACTACAAACAGTTGTTTTCTATACTTGGTTCTATCTCAATTACTGCCGTGCTTCAGGCACTAAACTAAAGCCAGAGAAAGACTGACGTTAGTGAGCATGTCCTTACTGTGTGGATAAAAAGTTCAAGAGGATAGAATTATCAGGAGAGGTGGAAAAAACACATTGTTTAATATTTTAAAACTTTCCCAAGAATAGGAAAAAATGTCTGAGGTTATATAGAAGAAAATTAGCATAAAGTTGAGGTTAGAGAAAGAAATTAGCATAAATTAGAATAAAGTCCTCTGATTTTGCTGATCTCTTTGCCTCCAAGCAATTCTATAGAACTGAACTGGAAATCTCTTTCAAAATTTGAAACTTGAAACAAAGGCTTTCTTATTGCACATTTCTCCACAGAATTCGAGGTATATCCTGAATTATCTCTAGGGAGAAGTCTTTGTTTTCCTGAATAGAATTTTTCCATCTATAAAGTATACTCAGTACTAATAATTGGCCATTCTGACTTTGCCCTTTGGTGTCTGGTTAAGTCATCTATCTAAAATTTATTTCAATATTTCTAAATAAATAATTTCTTTCCAAACCAATGAAATATATCCAGTACCTTTTTCCCATTATAATTTAAAAGTTCTTTCACAAAGAAATTGTCACTAAAGCCAGAATATGTGTTTGCATTATGCAATCCAGCAATTTCTTCTATATTACATCACTTTGTACTTTCTTCCTTACAAGAATCAAAATTTGTTCTCATGTGAAAGGACTATGAATAACTTGATGAAGTTAAATTTATAAATTAGTGAGCACCCATTTTATTTCAAAATGTTTCAAGCAGTCCAGAGCATGTATGCCTCTAATGTGTTATAAAAAGGTCTACATGTACTGCCTCTGAGCTGTGGACTAAGCAATACTTATGTTCAGGTTGATTTCTGCTTTTACTGTTTTCTACTCTTCCAAAGTAGGACCATAACCATACATCCTCTTTAATACATGTTTTGAAAGTGCAGAAATGTGATACTGATTCTGCCGCTCACATAAACATACATAATAACATGGTCTCTAAAAAACGAGACATATATTTCAGGTCATATGACCATTGGTATCCCAGCACTTGAGATGGAGGAAACACTCCATTCCTTATAAATAGGAGTAGCAGTGTTTCCAGCATCCAGACCTAATTATCAAAAAGATGCAGAAGTAAAAGATGCCCTTTTCCATTTAGAAGACCCATTAAATGGCATCAACCATTGTTCCTAAGTGAGTGACTTACGATTGTTTTCATTGACTCCTAGAGAAACACAATTTATAAGTAACCTTTCAAAAATTCTTCTACTGACTCAACTGAATGCTTGCAATGCTAAATAATTACACTTACTTGACAAAGAAACAATTATTCATATAATACTACATTTAAATACAACATGAATTCATTTCATTCTACTAACATGTTAACACTGTCACTAAGACTCAGGGAAAAAAAATGAAATCACTAGGCATTCGTTTTATATCCCAAGGAACATGGTGGTCCAATCTTACTATGTTAATAAATTTCCATGCTTATATTTTTGGCAGTTTCGTATTCAGTCATTAAAAGACATGTATGTTTGCCTGTGCAGTTTTATTATTATTGTTTTACTTTAATAGCATTCTGAGAAAACTTCATCTGGTCTCCCTGATGTAATTACCCTAAACACCAAGGCATTCATTCTGTGAAATTACTGAGAACTTTGTATGGTGAGTACTAACAAGAAAAGGAACCAAGTTAATATCAGCTGATAGCCACAGGTTTCCTTAAACTTTCACTATCACGATTCCCACAGAATGAGACTGTATCTAAGTTAGAACAGTTTTCATTATACTTTCATCAATTTCTATTCATTTCTCAATCAATTCCCATGGAATTATTAATTGCTATCAAAAAGGAAATGCTTATTTTCTTCCTGAAGGCCTCATTGGTAGTAATGAGATATATTTTGAATATTTCAAAATAATATCATTTTATTTCTCCCATGGATTATGTTAACAAAACAGATGTCTTTTCAGAGACACAATCAAATAAACCACTTATGTATGTCTACCTGTGACTGTGTGTCTTGTGAGAATCCAAGAGTCAACCACCTATCCTAGTCTCATTCTAACAAAAACCTGCTTTGCAGTATCAATAACTAATTACATCAAAGTTCTGCCTCAGCAACATAGATCAATAGTTTCATTATAGCACTTAATTAGAGTTGCTTTTAATTTATCAGGAAGAAATGGTATAATTGGTGAAAGAACAGCTGTTACAGGTCATAGGGAGAGAATACGACTGAGTAGCAGAAAATGGCAAACTTCTTCTGGAAAACCAACCTACACAGACATCTTCAGAATGGTATCCAGTGAACGGAAGTTAGTAAACCATCTGTCACATTTCATCAGTGTTAACCTATGCAGGACACACATACAAGAGGAAAAACACCATGGAGCCAGCCTCTATCTTTAAGTCAGCACTGTCTTCTTCCCATATTATGACATTGTCCCAGCTTCTAGGGACAAGAAATTATTGTCTGAATTTAACTCCTTTTTGGATAGGGTATACTAACTTTCATGTGTTACACAAATTTGTAATAAGCAATTTTATTTATTAAAGAGATAATAGGAGTTAAACTCTTAGCATATTCTAGCCTAATAACTGGCTGATTTCTTTTTATGGATGGATCACTGTTGAATCATTTAGGATTCTCCAGAAATATAGATCAAACATGTGCATGCACCACACATACACACACACACACACTGGAGCCTAAGAGTTGGCCTCAATATTTCATACTCAAGACTACAACACCAGTAATACTAAGAAGCTAGATCATTCAGTCATGGGGACTGGCAAGTTTGAAAGCTGAAAGGTGTGCTTGTAGATGGGTAGTCTTGTGACACAGTTGCCAAGAGAACAAATGACATTATAGTTAAAACTAGGTGCCAGGGGAAGCAATGATGAGTCAGCATTCCCACGGACCTTATCTGTGTACCTGTCACCATTTGCCCATCATAACCTGAAGACAATTATTTCTGCTTTACTTATGACTTCTAAGGGAATCCCACCTTTTAAGTCATGTGCAAGTTCTTCTTTGGGTAAGCTCATATTTAATCTGCTAATAACAGGGATTTTTTTTTTTTACTTTATGTTTGTTGAATACTTTCACAGCAACACTAGAAGATTCCCAGCATTAGCCAAACTGACACAACACATTTCAGTAGTCTATAGAATGAACAAAGGAACTTCAAATATTCAATGAAGTTCAGATTTATAGGTTGATCCTTTAAATGATTTTTATTGGGAGTAGAAATAAAGCTTTCATGTAACACAGCACAACACACATAGAAGGGGACGGAAGGGCAGAGAATGTTTAAAATAAAACCCAGACTCATAGGCCTGGCAGTGGTGGTGCACGCCTTTAATCCCAGCACTCAGGAGGCAGAGGCAGGGGGACCTCTGTGGGTTCAAGGCCATTCTGGTCTAGAAACTGAGTTCCAGGACAGCTGGAGTTACAACAAATAAACCCTGTCTCCAGGGGGGAAAAATACAGACTCATGGCATCTCTAATGGCATCCACAGGCCACAAGAGAGTAAAGAATTTCACCTTGATCTTAGTGAACAAAGAGGCTTGCATTTGACACACCTCATTATAATTTATCAGTGTTCTAAGTCTGGGTTCTAAAGGCTAAATAAAAGACAAGTCTAAATATTCTCAGCATCTCGGCATTCAAATTTCTGTAAGGATTGGGTGATTAAAGTGTTTACTGTGCAAGTATGAGGATGTGAGTTCAGATGTCCATAATTCACATAAAGTTAGGCATGGCGTCACACATCTTAACCCTAGCACTGAATTTTAGGAGAGGGGTAGGGCAGGAAAGAGGTGGTGCCAGAGACTTTCTGGCCAGCTAGTATAGTTGAAATGTAAAGCTCCAGAATCAGTGAAAGACTGTCTCAAAATTAAGATGGAAAGAAATGTAAAAGACACCTATCATCATTCTCTCTCTGGTCTACACACTTGTACACACAAGCAAGTGTACTCAACTCCACACATGTGCACAAAGCATACAACACACACACACACACACACACACACACACACACACACACACACAGGAAATTCTCTGCCAAATACTTCCCTTTCTATTTAATTTACTTCCTTTTTGATTGACATGATAAAAAATATGCTTGATTATTTCTTTTATTTTCTTTGTTTCTTTTATTGAAAATAGATTGTTTTCATCCAATATATCCCAACTACTGTTTCCTTTCCTTCTATTCCTCTCTGTCCTCCCCATTTCTCACCTCCAGATTCACCCCCATTCTCTACCTTATTAGAAAAACAAACAAGCATCTAGGGAAATAAGAAAACAATATATAAGATAAAACAAAAACAAACACATCAAAATAGGGAAAAAAAACAAACAAATAGAAGGAAAAGAGCCCAAGAAAAGGCAAAAGAAATTTAGACAGATATACGTTCATTTGCACACTCAGGAATCCCATAAAAACCCAAAACTGGAACCATCATACACATGAAAGGAACATGTAGGGTAAAAATAGATGAACATTAAAATAAAAATAAATTAGATTTGAGAGAGAGAGAAGGTGAAAGAGAGAGGGAAGGGCAATGTCCAGGAGAGGATCAAGTCATAGTAGTATTGAAGAATTATTTTCCTCTGCAGGATTGTATTCAGGTCCACAAGTTCCATCCTTAGTCTTCTTCTCGGAGTTAACTACTGTCTATAATGACAGTCGCTATTCAGGATCAACACAGCTCTGCTTGTTTTCTGCTTGTGCTATCCTTAGGAGTTGTGCTTTGAGTCTGTGCATTTTAGTCCTTTCCCCCATTTCTGTAGCTTCTGCTATGTGTTATGGGACTCAATGGATCTGAAAACACAACCCTAAGTCAACACCAGGCCCCTCCCTTTTTTCACAATATACAATACATATTGTGAGTCTACACACCTTGGTATTCATCCTCAGTCAGAACTATATATTTAGACACACACAAATACATGCATATACATATGCTTTATTGAATTATTTTATAATCTTGAATTGGCTTCCTTGTTTCATTCAGACTTTTGTTTTATGTATATATATATATATATATATAAAAGAAAGACAAGCCATAAATTCAAGAGGAAGAAAGAGGTGGGTGAATAAATAAGATGGATTAGAAGGAGACAAGAAAAGGTGGAATGATGTAATCATATTATAATATTTTAATTTTAATTAAAAAAGAAAATGCTAGAATGGAGCTCTGTTCTATGCATACCATCACTTTAGAGTCATATTCTTAATAATCTATGAGTTGTCCCTTTACATTGCATTCCTGGTCCTAAGAACTTGATAATGAAGTGAATCCTAAGCATGCATGACAGATACTCACCGCTCCTAGGTAATTGTGCTAGCAATATAATTTGAAAATATATCTGGGAGTCTGTGAAATATCATTTCTGTGTGGGTTCAAGGTCTGGTTTGACTTTTAGTGGAAGAAATCAGGAACCTAAAGTAGATACGTGAACCTATACCGTAACATATTAAAAAACTCATTCCTCAGTTGGAAAAATCAGGCCATGGGGTTTCCATTTGTCTACAAAGGATGACAAATTTCCACCTTACTCCAAAAGTTCTTCTATTCATCATGTTCCTTTATGTAACCAACTCAGCACTTCCTTAGATATTAAAATCAATCCTAGTTTGATAGTCTCTAGTTCTACAATATAATAAATAGGGAGAAAGACAAGTTTGAATAGTGAAGGGGATAATAACAAGAAGACTCCTTATTATCAAAGTTACAAAAAAGGTGTCAATCTTTACTGGTTATCATCCACTGCTCTCTCCTGCACACTAAGCTAATTTTACATTTTAATTCAATGCCAAATTTAATCCTTAATAGTTGAAATGGTTAGAATATCTGCTTGCTTGTCTTGTCTTGTACCAGCTATAGATTTAAAGGCTGACTGTGTGAGTGTATAATGTACTATCAGTTGAAGACAGTATGGTCGGCAACCCAAACTCAACCACGGCCAGTTTTATATTCACCAGGAGCTAAGTGTATATTTTACATTTTGAAAGGATTTTGCTTTTCTAAAAAAAAATCAATAAAAGAAGATTAGGACAAAGATGAAGGGAAAGAGGAGGAGAAATAAAATGAAAGAAGGGTGACAAGGAAATATTTGACAATAGTTATTTGTAGCCTCACAAAGTCAAAATATTTGCTCTCTGACTCTTTAGAGAAAAAAAAAAACTTTCTGGTTTTCTATTAAAAATTTATTTCAAGCACTTTGAAACCAAAAATAGGAATTGGAACTTTCTTTCAATACTAATAAATAGTTGAAAAACCATCCAAAAAAGTCTCTAACTTAGGATATATGTTTCAATAATGCAGACACAAAAAAAGACATCTCCTAACCTGACATTCTTTTGTGGTTTGGATAAAGCTCTCAAAAACAAAGCACCATGCACATTACCCAAACAACTGTCACTGCATAGTCAAAGGAATGCTTTCATTTTGGACTTAACATTAGTTCAACCCCCACCACCTTCTCTTCTGGGTATTTATCTTCATGTTTAATATCCAAGGACTCACATGATTGTTCTGAGTTTTGTCATCATTCCTACCTTATTTTCTATTAATCCTGCATTATAGAGTGGCACTAAATTAGGCAAATATTGCCAGAGAGAGGATTATGAAGGCCATAATTAACAAAGGAGACAGTTGGAGGATTCATAATGAAGGCTGATCCCTGTCTAGTTTCACTGGGAAAGGGTATTGTTTCACCATCGTTTGTAAGTAATTAGCTCTGCCTTTATTGCATTGTAAATACTGCTTTAATTACCACACTCTTTAGTTCACAAGACAAAACTCTGTGTCTTTATTGGATTTTATGCACCAGCAATCCCTTCTTGTCATTCTCAAAGCCTTTGCTGTGCATAATACATCCAAGCAAATGCAACTGGCAGTGGGGAAAAAACATGAAGAATAGAGATGAACACAGTGTGATGATTGAAGAAAGAACTACTTTGTTCCTTCTGATTTTCTTACTCTGGACTCTCAGGAGCAAGCCATTCGCAGGTATAAGGCAACCCTACAGAGATAATTTTTGAAAGGCTCAGCGAAGCTAGCAGATAACCAAGACTTCTATTCCACAAGAAGGACATTGAGTTGCATGCTATAAATAAAGTGATGGATGAAGACAACTGGCATCATCCTCTACTCTCAACACACATTTGAACGTATACACATTCATGAACACCTCATACAAGCACAATAGTAAACAGAAAACAGCATCTGTTATGATTCTGTGTGGCTGGTCTCACTACTGCTGTATCATATTCTGTAAAGTCACCTCTGGTTTTCACTGCTGTATCATAGACAGCTCTGTAGCAGCTTCACCTTTGTTCATTTTATTTCCATCCCATTCTTGCATTTCTACGTTTAGCTCTAGGGTCAGCCCCCTTAATACCATGCAAGTGGAGCTCCTGGGTAAACACCTTAACAGAGATATGGACAAATGATCTGGTCTCCTATATTTCATACTAAGAAATATGTGGTATGCTAATCATGGTGCTAAAAACTGAACTTACTGCCTAAAGAAATACCCTTCATGACCTACCCTGATACTAGCCTACTTTCACCCTTATATTGGCTTCCTGGGTGTACTTCCTTTAAACATTTCCTCTTTCAGGGAGGTGGCATACATAAAGTATTTTGTAGGCTAAGTGCAAGGCCAGCCTGGGCTACATTGCAAGACTACATGCAGAAAAGAAACTATTTCACCCAAGTAATTGTTATTACCAAACACATATTAATGCAAAGGAAAACAATATGACTCAACCAAGGCCAATGCTGAACACACTATTCTGTCATCTGCTGTATTGATGAACAGTTCACATATTTGTAAATAAACCCAGAAACTCCTCACTGTGCTCATCTAATCAGGAAACACTCAACAGTAGAGAAATGTTGCTAGAAATTTTATTATATAAAGAGTGAAAAGTTCCATCAATGTGGAAATACTAAAAACAGTAAAAGAAGAACATATTCTCTGATACCAAATAGGCCTATATTTGCACAGCTACTGTGCTGCTTATGAGGTATGTGACCCTGCTATATGTGCCTTCTGTATTTTACTTTGCTCACAGGCAAGATGCCAAGAATAATGACACCTAAAACACAATAATCTCCTGATAATTGTCACCATTATTTTATCATTATCATTGTTATGGCCATTAAATGAAACAGGAAACTATCAGTACTACAAGTGATACTAAGAAATATGATGGTCTTATAAGACAGCATTTGAGTGTTTATTTTTTTTATTGTGGCACAGATAACAAGAAAACACAAATGAAGAACACCACACATTATGTATTCCTTTGTCCCAGCATAGTGATGGCATTTGTTACTAATGATCACAAGGGGTATCCCTTGTGGTGGAGGCTGACACTCCCGGAGTTGATAAAGACTGAGACAGAGACTCACCCTTGCTGGATGGGTAAATTTCTAAGCAGCCTGTGCCAACTGCTGAGGAACACAGCCCAGACCTACAGAATGAGCAGGCATTCATCCAAAGTGGATACATAGCAATGCCAGGCCCTGTCAGAAAAGCATCCAGATTCAAGGACCTTAAATGTCATCAGATCTGGTAGTGACCCTACCAAGGGGTCTCCAGACTTCTTCTGAGTATACTCACATTATAAGACATCCAACTCCATACTTAGACAGCTGGGACTTTTAGAAATCTTTTCTTTATACTCTTCCAAAATATTTTCCCTGTGGCTTACATCCATCATGTGTCATACTTCTAATCTAGCAAGTCATTTCTAACAAAAGCTAATTCCATCACCATATGGAAACCCTTGAAACAAAACTGGAAATCTAAGACATATTTTCTGCTGGGTACCATTCCCTCTGGCTAGAAAACCCTGTACTCCTACTTAGTTTTCACTAATATTCTACTACTCAGTGAGAGCAGAAATAATTCCACAGAAGATAAGGAGAAAATTGCCTTTAGGATCAAACAAATAACAACAATTCTTAAACATACCATTGTGATTTCAGTGTGTTTAATAGAGTCAGTTCATAACTATCTTCATACATCATATCTTCGTTCATGACTATTGTACAGAAAGAATATGGACTCTTGTCAGCTAATCTTAGTTCAGCTATTTATTAGCTGCACAACTTTAAATAGATTGTTTAACTTCTCTGAGACTCAATTTGTTTATCTGTAAAAAGGACAGAGAACACCTACCTCAGAGCTATTCTCGGAATGAAATGAGATATATTATGATAATGTGCTCAGCATGTGGTCTGGCCACATGATATAGAACACCAGTGTGAAGCAAGATGGAAGAAGAGAATCTGATTGTGCCACCATCTTTATGAAGCATCGACAGGCAACTCGGCTTCACTGAGCTCTGTACTCCTCCTTTGAAACATGGAAAATACAACTCTTCTGGCCAACACACACACACATGCACACACACACACACAGAAAGAGACAGACAGAGACAGAGAGACAGAGAGAGACTATGAGAAGTGATAGACTATAGGCTATTTACAATGAAATTTTCAAGCATAGTCAGAAGGAACTGTGAAAATATGGTGAAATAGGAATCCAAAGTTTTTGTCCCTGGTCTGTTCTCCAATGTGTTGTACCTTGAACAGATCACTTTCTCTGTCCATCTCAACCTTACCACATGGAGAAAGGTGGTGTATCAGGTAGTTTCTGAGGTCCATTTCAACATCAAAAAACATGGTGGTTGTCTTCTGTCAGTGGATACTTGATTGATTTGCTCAAAGAGGTCAGAAGCTACTAGACAGTACCCCAGCACAGAACCTGGACCAGTAGAAGAGTATCAGAAACTATGCCACAAAATACATGTTTTCTAGTCTTAAGTAGACAGGTCAATGCCTAATTAATGTTTTCTAGTCTTAAGTAGACAGGTCAATGCCTAATTAATGTTCAAAGTGATTGATTAATAGGAAATTAGTACTATTTGAAACAATTGAGACATGTGGACTTGTTGGAGTAAATGTGACCTTGTTGGAGGAAGTGGGTCACTGAGGGTGGACTTTGGGGTTTCAGAATCCCAAGCCAGGCCAAGTGGCATTCTTTCTTCTAGTGCCTTCTGGTCCAGATATAGAATTCTGGACTCCTTCTCTGGCATCATGTCTACCTGTATATAGTCATGTTCCCCACCATGACTATTCTGGACTAAACCTCTAAACCAATAAGCCAGCCCCAATTAAATGTTTTCCTTTATAAGAGTTGCTGTGGTCATAATAAAAACCCTAACTAAGACCCTCTATGATTCTATGACAAAGATATCAGATGCCCTCTCTGGTATTTGCATCCATCTCTTCTCTCCTGTCGCCTAGCCTTGAACTTCTTTCTCATGTGAAGGGGGGAAATATGTTGAAGTAGCTCTCTTGTGTAGCAAAAAGAAGTCTTGATGGAGGCAGGGCACTTGTGAACATATCTAAACATGAACACAAAGTTAATCCATCATCTATGGTAAGTTAAGAAATAGATATGGGTATAGAAAGAAAAGAAAGAGGAGTTAGGGAAAGGGAAGGATGAAGAAAGGGAAGGAGGGAGGGGTGGCAAAGAAAAATGGGTCCCTAAATACAATAATCTTGGAAGTACTTCCTTCCGGTAGATACAGCCACAATGCTAAATATTAATGATAAAATTCCATAATTGTATTATTTGCAGAGGTAGCAATATGATCATTGGGAGTACCTATTTGAAACATAAGCACCATACCAAATTACATATAAATATTACACTGTGATCACACAGATTCTAAACTGCTTTTTCATGGGCCATATCCTCACAGAAATGAGGATACTATGACAGTTTGACATTCTAGCCATCTTGGAAGAAACTCGTTTTCCCAAAGAACTTAAAGAAGATCATCCTCAAGACCCTTCCTCTTGCATAGAGGAAAGATAGCATCTAGTCTGGGCCACCCACTCTCTGCCTTGTTCTTTATCCTCTTCATTAAGTGTCCTCACCATTCTATTCCAGCAACAGAAGGCTGGGGTGGGCCAGCCGGATGGCATGATGCTGAAATCACACCCCATAAAAACGTGCCTGCAATGTTACAACAGCTTTGATGTCGTTGTAATGCACCCATAAAATCAAGGAACATATGTAGAGGCATCTGCTGGTGGCAGCAAAGGAATGTAAAAAATATGGGGCTGTTGAAAAACTTTGATAGATTCTACTGCTAGCCAAGTATATGTTTTTTTATGGTCTGCTATATGGGTCTACAAAAAATAACCATGCTTTTCTTTAGTGTGCTTATTCATTGCATCTTTTACAACAAATTCCAGAGAAAAAGTAGGAGAGCAGATGATTGGTTTCAAGAAGTGGTCTCTGTTTAGCCTTTAAAAAGCACAAGAGACAAAAACAGGCTTTTAATAACTGGTCCTAGCAAGTCTAGGTATGAGTAAGAGGTTAATCCACAAACTATTCCCCTGTATCACCCCCTACAGGTACATTTAGATTCTCAGAGGATATCTATACAACTACACCAGGGAAGCATGGGCTTTGCAGCTACAGAATGATTCCAGGCTATGATATCTAGGATAGTCTGTGCAGGAAAAATACAATCAAGCCTGGGTAGAAGATTACTATACAAACACTGTAAAGGTGCACGGGACAAATCAAGATGATATGAGGAAAACATTAAAACTTCCATTGCATGTATTTGTAGGTACCTTGAAAAGGAAGAAACTGAACTTTATGAATACTGAGTTGTGGGACTGTCCTAAAACCTAAGAGCAAGTCAAAGCTGTCTTTGAACCCACCATCATCCCTAGGGATTGAAAATGGAAGGCGTTTGGCTGATCCTTGCATTAGGCTGGCAGCTTCACAGAAGCAAAGAAATGTGGTTGATCCTTTGTCTGCCCTGTAGCTAGAAACACAGGGAAGCTTGAACTCCACGTGCAGACTAGGCTACTCTCAGCATCCTTGCCTCAACCAATAGGTCCCAATCTCTGGGTCAA
Source organism: Cricetomys ansorgei (assembly GCA_026225945.1). Lineage (NCBI taxonomy): Eukaryota > Metazoa > Chordata > Mammalia > Rodentia > Nesomyidae > Cricetomys > Cricetomys ansorgei. The sequence goes on along the minus strand of JAMJFZ010003871.1, from coordinate 4,543,567 downwards.
TGACTCCTCCCTGCCCACCCTATAAATGTAGGCTCACGCTGCATTGAAGTTGAGACTACCCTCCAGACACGTGTCTGCCGCATGGCTACTCCACATGGAGGTGGCTAACTGTGGATGGATCTGCCATGCTCCAGGCAGAAGAGCCTCTGCTGGGAACACACACATGGAAGAGGATTTCTTTTACAACGTTGAGTATATGTTTAGTGAGCATTCCTGTATCTCAGTTAGAGAAATGCAGATTCAGTCAAAATGCGTATTAAGTGACTAATATTGGATTAATGAATTGTTGTCATTAAGTATTATATTGAATATTCTCCCTAATTCTCTACTGTTGCTGTTACTTTGGAGACTTCTGCCACAGTACAAAATTCTTTACCTAGCACTACAAAAAAGACCAATTATTCTAGGAAAAGATTATTACATAATGTAAAATAAGTTTGGAGCATAGAAAATATATGAATAAATAAATTAATACCTTCTCCACCATTTTATTTGGCTGGTGCATGCGATTTGTGTTTAGCCAGTTGCCTTTGTTTTTAAATACTTCCTGTGTTTTGCATCATGGTACCTCTTTTTCCTTATATTCTTAATTCATTGGCATGCCACAGTGTCCTAATCTTTCCTCTTTCTGTAAAGCAAACTTGGGTTGAAAAAAACTAATAAAATGTCAAGAGTCATATTAATGGCTAGAGCAACATCCATCACTTTGAATTTTAGAAACAGAATTTTGTTGGGAGAGTATTTGAACATATTTCTATAAAAACTTCCCTCCCAGTTCTCAATGTAAAAGAACTTGCTGATGGAGAGGTTATGAGGCCACTCCACCAGGCCAGAGGCAGCATTAGGTGTGGCTTGGCCTCTACTGTTGTCTTGTAGCTATCCCATTATAGATGGATGGACAGGTGTGGCCTTGCCCCTTTTGTGTTGAGGGTCAATCCACTATAAATGTGGACACACTCCAAAGTTGTGGGAGGAGTAAAACCATTATATCTCTTTCATCAGAAAATAGACTTCTAAGGGAGAGCAAGGAGTGACTTTTTAAGATAATAATAAAACATCTGGAACGAACAGAGGAGGAAGAGGCAGAAGAGTTAAAGGATGGCTTGCTGGGCTCTCTGCTGAGGTCTTTCAGGTGTGAATGTAAGCATGTCTTATGTTTCTTTATTATTAATAACGACTGATTAAATGGCTACAGAATTTGATATGGTTTTAAAAGCATAAGCTTGATAATGCAGCAAATATCATACTCTGTGCCAGTCTTTGTGGGGGAGCATGGGATATGGGTAATAAAGCAATCTTGTTATTGAATGAACATGCTCACATATACTTACACAAATCTGGATTTAACAGTTTACCTAGAACCCACGAGAGAAACACTATATTAAATACATGCATAAATACTTATTGAGGTATACAATGAACAAAACAACCAAAGATAATTGGGGCTGGAGAGATGGCTCAGTTGACAAAGTACCTAATATGTAGGGATTAGGATCTAAGTTTGGATTGCTGGCTTTCATACAGAAGTGCTATGAGAGATGGGGCAAAGTCAGGTGAATCCCTGGGTCTCAATGACCTATCAGTGGAGCTAATCAATGATCATGAGTTTGATGACAGTTCCTGTCTCAAAAAGTAACAGAGAATGATCAAGAAAGACAGCTGACATCAACCTCTGGTATCTTAATGCCTGCAGACCTGTACATACACACCCATATGTATGCATAGATGCACACACACAGACATTCCCACACACACGTACAAAAGCAAATCTTACAATCAAAATAATTAAAAAGCAGGAAATGCTGCTGCCAAAATATGACATTCTGTTATATAGTAAAAAAATTTATAAGTAGAAGTTTTCTCTAAAGTAACTATAAAAATATACTGAAGTAAATATATAAACAGTAAGTTATTGCTACCATCATCAGGTATAATGCACTATACACTGTTATACGCTATACTTTTTATGGTTTATCACATTAGGTTTGGTTCCATCAGTGAGACACCACAATCATATGAGTAATGCTGACACTTCAGTGTTACAGCAGCCACAAGGTCCCTGGTGACAAGAATATTCTGGCTTCATTGTCATCTTAGGAAATTGCTATTATAGATGTGATCTGCTGACAAAAATATTATGTAATGCATGGCTCTGCATACACATGTTGCCCATTCAGTGGGCAAGTCATTTTCTCTCCCTTAGTTACAGGAAAATTAACTAAAAAATGGGAAAACTTCATGGATATCTTTATGGGACTGCTGTGACACTTGACAAATTAACATTGTTTCCTTTAGCATCTGCCCACTCAAAAGAAAAAATTGATGCTCCTCAACTCATGAAAGGGTTGCATTCTGATGGGTTCATGATATACTGAGCAAGTCATATATAGAAATACATTAAAATTACCTAACATCCAAAATTACAGAGCTCAGTGAAGTGTGCTGTGTCAAAACAGGTGAACACATTTATGTCTTTACACAATGTCAGATGTGTTGAATAACAATAAATTCCCAAGTTTTGGCAGTGTTTGTTTGTTTGTTTCGGGGGGGGTAGAACTCTGTTAGATAGTTCTAATTTCCTTGATAATCTGGCCAACACAAATTATAAGTTCATTTATTCAGATCATAATTACTAACATTAGCTCTGAGATCACACATTATACAGTAAATATAGCTTATATGATGGCTGTTAAAAGTTAGAGTTCAAAGGTTTAGGGGACCCTTGAAACAGGAGAACTGATAAAGATGCAAATAGAGTCTCTGAGGTTAAGATTAAGAACTCCTGGAGGGAAATCTCTGGTAACATACAGTTCTACTGTTATTGCAGAGTTAGGAGGCAGAGTCAGAATTGAGCTGCAGTAGCAAGGTAAAAGGAAGGGCAGGTCTTGGGGGTTAGATGGATGGAAGATCCAGATAGACAAACAGGATGAACAGAAAGACAGGCAGATGGCAATTCCAGCAGGTCATATCAACTGCTGAAACTAAGAGGGCTGAAGCCTTTGGAACACTCAGGAGTTCTCCTCCTATCAGTGACCTGCCTCACTCACACAGTGGTTGTTGACAGATTGCTGGGGCCTTCTGCATCACCAGACTAGGTGTGTCCACCTTGGGGTGACTAAACGTGGTTGTGAAGTTGATTGTCTCTGGAATTAACGAAAGCAGAGATTTTTTTGATTTGGTGATTTGAAGCAGGAAGACCAACCCTAAGTATGGGCAGCACCTTCTAGTAGCAACCCAGATAAAAAAGACATGAAAGAAGAGCCTGCTTTTTTTCTTGCTTGCGCTTAATGTCACTGGCATGTCCAACTATGCTGCTGCTGCTGCTGCTGCTGCTGCTGTTACTGCTGCTGCTGCTGCTGCTGTTACTGCTGCTGCTGCTGCTGCTGCTGCTGCTGTTGCATTCTTTCTCTGATATTAGGATCCACTTCTTTAGGATTCCATTATAAACTGAAAAGGTGCAGCTCTTCATAAATTCTTTAAGTCTTTAATGCCAGGTTGAGACATTGAGTCTCGTGGGAAGAGCAACAAATAGTCTCTCAGCCTTGTCTGTGTGAGACAGACATTGCTAGACAACCAAGACCATCCTGGAAGCCAATCTAATCTACTTTTAATATGTATGTATTCATTCTATCATTTCTATCTTCTAGAGACCACTAACAAACACAACTTCTTTATGAGGTCCAGGTGGGAGAATTTCACCCTTTCTTAGTCTGGTGCATCCAATGAGTATTTGAGTTTAGTTTCCCTGAAAAGATTTTAATATGGATTTTAATATCTCCTACACTAAAAATTCAGTTCCATCCATTTATAAGGTGACAACATTTTACTCCCAGGAATATGCCATAGATCAGTGTGTGCTGTTTGGTTGGTGCTAGACAGATGTTTACATTAATATGTCCACCAAGATAGAGACATCCTCCAATCTCAAAATGCAAGCAAAAGCTAGTTGTAAAACAGAGTCTCTCAGAACAAGGTACAGCCTGAAAACCACTGTTGTACACAATGTGGAATAACTTAGAATAAGGCACATCCTCATCCACGCTAAAGAGTCAGTTCTGACCTGATTTCTGACCTGGAAATGCAATTTTCTTACTGTACTCACCATTACAGATGAGTATTGGCTCATACTTCTAGCCCAGAATCAGATGGAAATTCAAAATGTTGTTTCTGCTGAATACATAGTATGTACCATAATAAGATAAAAAGAAAACAATCATAAATCAATCCATCCTAAAACAAAGACAGTCTGTTATTCAGGAGATTCAGCACATAGTGGTGAAAAAAGAAGGCTAAGAAAGGTAGAACATAGATTTAAGTAAAGAAGGAAACTGAGTTAGTCTAAAATGTGGCTTAATAAATCTCTCAGATTCCAGCTAAGCATTGTAAGACAAGAGGATACTACAACTAACCAGAGAGAGATTGGTATCTGGGGAAACAAACTGTTTTGTCTTCTCTCATTTATTTTGTGGTAACTCCAGAAACCTGAGAACCAAGTACATTCCCACTGTTGACTTCAAGGGCTCAGGAGAAATATCCATTAATATTCATAGAAGGCCAGATGGACAGGCCAATGCCTGGAGCACATGGGTTAGTTTTAGAGGAACCATCTGGGACTTGTTCTTATGCCATAGTGAAAAGAGCCAATGAGAGTCCACAACACAACACAACCAATTAGGGAGTGTTGCTAGGGGCCTTCTAACTCTGCCAAACTTTGTTGCTCAAGAACAACACTGGTTTAGAGAAGGGGAAAGCTTACTGGCTACTGCCTTCCTTCTTTTTATTTTTTTTTTTTACTTTCCAAAGACAAATAGATCCATCTTAACAATTAAGAACATCAGCAAAACAATTAGAATATATCCTGGTATACAATTCAAATTTCCCAGTAAAATAAGTTTCTATAACATTTACAGCAACATCTAGGATACTTATACATACATACATATTTTTGGTTTTGGCAGCAAATCTTACTGTGTAAATCAAGCTGGCCTCAAATTTGTGGCAGTCATTCTGTCTCAGTCCCATGAATACTAGGGTTATAGCCACACCAGTTTTAATATCTGAACCCTTGCTTTCCACGTTGGAGCAGGACAAAGGTTTGGTAAGGAAAGGTTACTGGATGTCTTCATAATTTGTTTTTGATAGATTTTACCTACTTTCCTACAGAGCTTTTGTCATAGAAAAATCAGTACCAGCAGTACCATGACAATGAGATACTTTTAGTATCATATCTAATGCTTTGTGGTTCTTTTTAATTTTTAAATGTTTATTCACTTACATTTTATGTCTTTGAGATTTCTTTCTACACATGTATATGTGAACCACATGCACACCTGGTGTCCATGAAACCAAAGAGGGAATAAGAGCCCTAGAACTAGAGTTGCAGAATGTTGTGAATCACCATACAGGACACTTAGTGACTCTGAGGTGCCAATTTTTCAGGTTAAAAGATGATTCAAGGTAAAAACAGTTTATGTAAGAAAACACAGTTCAATTCACTTAGTCTTTCTACCCATTCATGGTGTTGTCCTGTGTACCGATTCTGTGCTAGCTGTTCATGACATAGCAGGGAAAGGACAGTTGAAGCAATAGTTCACAATATGAAGCTAAATAGCAACTTTTGTCATGTTTTACACAAAAAGATACCAGAATTGAGAAATACAAAATGTTACTTTAAAAAACCCTATGATCATAATAGCAATTTATAGACAAATTTTAGCATTTTGATGTATTTTCTTGCTATGGCTCATTCTAAAAATAATGGCTTAGGTAAAGTTTTACAGCTACAAAACAATATATAGACTAGGAGGCTGGTAAAATTACTGAAAGTTAGAGAATTATTGAGTAGGGGAATGAGTGATGTTTTAATCAGGTAAAAAGTAAGCGTGTCTGTATTTGTATACTGTGTACATGTATACGTTTGTGTGCCTACACACATATGTGTGGAATTCAAAGGTCAACCTCAAATGACTTTCTCTATTGCTCTCTACCTTGTTTTTTTTAAAACATGTTTGTTTAGGCTAGACTAGATGGCAAGAATTTACAGGAATCTGTCTGTCTCTGCCCTTGCTCTACTTCCTCCAGCCTTGAGGTGAAGCATAAACCCATCTTTTTTCCCTTTTTTTAAAATGTAAGTACTGGGAATCCGGGAATCCATGCTCAGTTCCTCATGCTTATATCAAGTACTTTACCCTCAGAGTCATCTTCCCAGCTGTTTATGAACTTTTAGAAAAAATAATCAGAATTAGATGGGTTATATATTCAAGCATCCTACCGGTATATAAACTGATGAGCAGCTCAGAAGGGTTTATAGATGAGAAGTTTAAAGAAGCGAAAAATATAGAAAAAGAAAGGGAGAGAGAAATAAAGGGTGAGAGAGCAAGAGAGGGAGAGAGAGAGAAAATGAAAGGACAAGAGTGAGAGAGACACAGAGAGAAAGTAAGTTCAGAGAACATACCTTCCCAAGGTGTTGGCTTCTTGGTGCATCATCACCTTGGATAAGATCTCATTCTCATACCCTCACATTCCTAAAATGAAAAACAGTAACAACACAGACACTTTCACATCTTCTGCCATAAACCATAATGCCACAAAGCTATTAAAGTGCAAAGCTCAGTGATCAGGCTCCCATTCATTAGTGTTTACTCTTAGTAGCATTAACCTATATGGTACAGGAAGAGTATCTATATAGCTGAGATGGCTCACCAGGTAAAGACGGTTGCTGCTCTGCACAAGTCTGACCATGTGAGTTCAATCCACCAATCCCACAGTGGATAGAGAGGACCAACCACACAAAGTTGTCTTCTGGCTTCCATGAGGATACCCTGGCACACACATGCCTGCAACCCACAAACACACACATATCATACACATAATAGTAATAAAGAAAATGAAAAGAAAAAAATAAGATAACAACTGACCAGTCGGTGCTGGTGAATTTTCCTCTGAGGTAGGTCTGTGATTTTCTTGAGTCACTTCATCTTTTAGGATATCAGAAAACTCAGGTAATGAATCTGTGTGAGCTCCGGTTCTCTGTAAGGACTAACCGTTAATGACAGTTCTTCTTTACACAAATAGTTACTTAACAGCTAAAATTACATTAACAATACACGGTCAATACATTTGTTCAAAATTCACCCTATACCTTTAGTCAATGAAGCCTACCACTTGCCGGGCACTGACAACTGAGGCAATTTTTATTGCCACAACAATCTTTCAAGACATTTATTACTAGATTACCGACAAGGAGGTGAGAGCTTGTTGTTTTCAGATTCAAAGGATGTTAACCTTCACCTAAAGTTAACTATCTGGTAAAGGATAGAGAAGGAATTCAGATCCATGTTTTTGTTTTCCAGGCCCCTAATATCTCAGCACCATTCACTACATCACTGTTTTCCAGACTTACCTGAGGACCAGGATGCCTGTACCTCCTTCTTCATACTAACTTGAAGTCAAAGTAAAAGATGCCTTGATATGGTTGATCTGTTAATTCCCCAACTCATCTGCATACTCCTAAAGTTCTGTACCTCCAATTCAGACTTACAAAGGAGAAAAACAAGGATGGAATGACTCATGGTGATAAAAATGTGCTAGGAAACTGTTAACTTCAAATTTCTTCCAAAGAATCATTAACACACCATTAGATTTTTTTCTATAAGCTCAATTAGCATGCAATTTCAGAGGGACCACCTGTTGCACAAAGAGAGGCCACCTGTGCCAGTCAAGGAGTTGTTGTTAATTCGCCAGCACCTCCTGGGGGCTTGTTTTCAATTAGTTTAATTCCTAATATGGTTTGATTTCCTGGGTTTGAGCCCAGTGCTTCAGAGGACTACCGTTTTCCTGAAAAGGATTCCAGCAATTTCTATTTCCAAGAGAGAGGCAAGAGTGCTAGATGGAAGAACTGGAAATAAGGAAATTGAATATCTGAGTTTGAAGACCCATAGCAGACAAGAAGCTGTCAGTAATTACAAGATTTGGGGACCCAGCCTACCTTAGTCCAGGATATCATGTTGTCTGAAATAGACATATTTTATACCAGAGTCAATACCTTTCATTAGATTTGTACAGTCAGTTCCTTTTAGAGTTCTGGGGTGCAAAGAAATAATTCTCAGAGCCAGTTGAAGTGAAAGTATCCAGCTATTTTGCTGCAATGTAACACCAACAATAATGCAACAGTTTCCTGGGAAATGGAACAAGCGCCAAAGACAGAGGACCAGAAAAAAAATGTTGTTAGTGGGACCAAAGGTGTCACCTCCATAATTCTGAGCACTGGCTTAAAGATTTTTATAGTGTTTGTAGGCTTTTTTTTGCATTATTTTTAAAAATAACATCACTGATTGTCTTAAATTTCTATCAGCATTAGAGTATCTGAGAGACTAAGATCAAAATGAGAAATTAATTTCTTGTGGTCAGGCATTGTCCTAGTTTTTCAATTGCTATCATCAAACATCACAACTAATGCAACTTATAGAGAGAGGGTTTACTGTGGGATTTACAGGTTCAGAGAGTTAGCCCATGACCATCATGACAGGAAGCATGATAGCAGACGGCAGACAAGGTGCTGGAACAGTGCCTGAGAGCTTACATTTTGATCCACAAGCACAAGGCAGAGAAAGCTACAAGTGAATGGCATGGGCTTTTTGAAACCTCAAAGCCCACCCCCAATGTCATATATTCTCCAACAAGGACACAACCCCTAATACTTCCAAACCAGTTCTACCAACTAAGGACCAAACATTTAAACATTTGAGCTTATCTGGGCCATTCTCATTCAAACCATCACAGGAGTATTGATTAGCAGATTAGGAATGCAGAGGTTAGGACATTTTTTTCCTTTTGTATAGCAAGATAATTGGAGGCTGTTTTATCAGGGTACTATAAGACTCCATTTCCTCCAGGTAGTTTCCAAATTTCTGTTTTTTGCTTGTTTGTTTGTTTGTTTGGTTGGTTGGTTTTTGTTCTGACTTTGTTTTCCCCCTTCACAATATCTCTATATTCTCATGACTTTAGATTCTGAATTCCAAAGCCAGGGTTCACTTCCCTGTCTCCCAGTCTAACCTACCAAATCAATTCTAGTTGTTTTAGGTATTAGGGAGAGAGTCAAGAGGGGATTCAAAAGAGAAAAAAAGAGATGCTAACTTGAATGCCATTTAATGAAGCAATGTATCAACATTACAGCAGGCAGTGCAGTAGGGACCTGAAAGGAGTTTCTGTCTCATAGACAAAGGAAGGTGTCTCTACTTTTAAAGGTTTTGGAAATAAAGGAGGTTTTGCCTGTGAGAAAACATGCAAAGCTAATATATGACCTGTGCTATGTATCTAAGGGAGCTGGATATATGAGACTTCTGCCAGACAAGGGTCATTCTTTTTCTTTCTTTCTTTCTTTCTTTCTTTCTTTCTTTCTTTCTTTCTTTCTTTCTTTCTTTCTTTCTTTCTTTCTTTTTTTTTTTTTTAAGAGGAATGGGGCTTGGTTAACATATGGCCAGTGCAACGGGACAGTAGTCAGGCTACCATTGACCTCTTCTGGACTTTGGGGACAGGGATGGTTCCCATCTTGCTCATAGCCCACTCTATTTAGAGTGTAGTTACTTAGGAATCCTTTGTTGTATAGTAAGTTACATGTAAATAATCATATTTTCCCCAATATATACAAATGTAGAAGACTCACTATATCTATGTCTAGTATCTAAATTTAGCAATGATCAACTTCTGAGTAATCTTATCTCATCAACACCCTTGTGCTTTTTACTTTACACCACTAGACAATTGCATAAAATGTGAAATATCCATAATACAACCTCATTAAAAAAATTTCAGGATGCACACAAAGGATAAGTATTACATTCGTACACCATTTAGAAGCCATGATTATTTCTTAATATTATTAAGTATCTAGTCTATGTTCAAATATGTCTCATTCTAAATAATTACTCGTTCAAATCAGGATTCACATAATGTCTAAAGGGCTGATAAGTTATTTAAATAACTCAAAACCTGAATTTTCCTTGCTTTCTAACTTTTGGCTTTTCAAAAATGAAAGTTGTGATCTAAGAATTTATAACATAACAAGTGAGAAGATTAATAAAATTTCTTTCTCTTGGTGCACTCAGGCTTTGCATTTTTTCTTCAATTCTAACTTAACTTGCCACCTTCCTGCCATGGTTTCTAGAAATTTTTCCATGCATGGTGACATTGCTGAAATTCCTCCTTGCCCGTCGTTCATATAGAGAGTTATTCCTGTGTACATGGTTATTTTAAAGCTTTGTATTTGCCCTTTAATTGACAATATGTAGATAGCAACACTTCCATATCTGTATTCCAAAATAAGATGTTGTCTATCTACCCTTCTGGATAGGGAAATAATGTCTCATCTTCCCCATTTCACTTCTTGTTGGGTATTTTTGTTGTTGTTGTTGTTGTTGTTTTCTAGCTGTGTGTTGGTGCACAGACGTTCTATCAGAATGTTTGTATATTATAGGGATTGTCTCTCAAAGGCATGTAAACAGTCTCCATGTGTAAAATCAGTAACCACTGGTGAACATTGCCTGCATTCACTATTTCAACCAAGATTGTAAAATGACCCTATTCTAATTCTGTGATCTCCTCATTTACTAGATAAGATGTTTCAATAAATAATCATTATTCAGTAAGTATATTGTGACTCAAGAATAGTCCTGAAAAAGCTGTCACTTCTTGACCTTTTGGCTAAGATCTTATGGATAAATGTCTTGGTTCTTTGACTCAATTTATTAGATGGCGAAATAATGACTTTGTTTCTACAATATTCTGAAAATGATCAGTAATATTTCACTCCTGGTTTCATGAAAACTTGTACATAACTTATTTAGTTTATGTAATCTTTGACTATGGTTGTTATTAATATCAATTTACTCTAAACTGAGCCAATAGTAAATTTGCAAGATTGATTCCTAAGTCCTTTGAACATGAACTCGAATCTTTGATAGCTGTTTGTTTTCATTTGTGATCTTTTGTTTTCTTTTTCCTGAAAACAATTTCATATTAGAAAAAACTATTTTGTAAATTCTACACTGTAAGTTTTAGAAAACTAGGAAGAAAAAGTCAAATAGAACAAAAATAAAAACCATGGTTTATTTTTTTCATTCTCATTTTTCTATGAATGTATATATTTTTAACAAAATTAAGAAATATATGGCTTATCATCTTATTTTTATATTTATCTATATTAGTAGAATATCAGAAATTAATAGTATAATAACAGGATATGTAATTTTAAATTTTACTGTATTCATATATTAGCATATAATTAAACTATTAGAAAAAATAATTTAGTAAATAAAATTATTTGCAAATATGGTGATAAAATGTAACAGAAAAATCATGAGACTCTTAATTACTTTCTCCAAATAATGCTCAAGGTAAGATCAATTCTTAATCTCTCTCTTATAATATATTATAAATTATATGATGAGTGTCCATTTGCAAAATAATTTGCCAGGTTTTTGTTTTGCTTTGTTTTGTTTGTTTGTCTGTTTGTGTGTGTGTGTGTGTGTGTGTGTGGTACTGGAGTTTAAAACCAAGTTTAGACAAGTGCTCTACCACAGAAAGATGATATTTTTAATGTGCTATTTGGACTTTTGAGTACAAGCTCTGGAGAAAATCTATACTCAGTTTGAGTCTTCTACTTCAGTGCACCATCCCACCTCTGCCTCTTATACATGCTATTCCATTCCATTATTTCATAGACATCATGTGACTCTGTTTCAGTGCATCTTCCAGCTCCTGGCTCCAGGTCTAGAGATGCTTCTCTTACTCTTTATTTCTAATATTCTCTCCTAATTTTTAAGCAAAAAGAATTACTGTAGTGTTTTCCAATACCTATTTTCACCTGGTCATAGAAGCACAATTTACTGCTTCATTTTCAGTCACTGATAAAGGATTTGAATCTACAATAAATAAGACTCATAAATCTGATAAAAGACAAATAGCCTAATTTGCAAAGGGTCAAAGGATGTAGTTTATCTTTCTGAGATATACAATTTTTTGAAAAAGGCACATGAAAAACTGTCTATCACCATTACTATCAGAAAAATACAAACAAAAAGATATCAATTCACATTCAGTTGACTGACTATAAGAAAAGAAAGACTAAATAGTAATAGAAGTTGGTGAGAATGTAAAGAAATCACACTTTCATACACAGGAAGTAACATTAAAATACTGTAGACACTTTTTTTCCTTATGGTTCTCCAGGAGGTAAAACGCACTAACATAGGAGCTATCAGTCCCTCTCCTAGGTAAATCCCTCCCCCAAATAAAAACATACACATATAAAAAAGCCTGCATGCAAATATTTATGGCAATATTATTTGCATGACCAAAACATAGAAACTCAAAATATTCATCAACTGATGAGATATAAACAAAATATGAATACATCCAGCACCCCCCCAAAGGAATAAAGCACTGATACATCTTATAGCATAGAAAAATACTAAACATGGTATTCAAAGCCAAAGAAGAAAGTCAGAAAAGGCAATGTAATGTATGAAATAATATATATGAAATGTCCAAAGTAGGCAGATCCCCCAAACCTGAGAATAGAGCAGCAGTTGTATAGAGTTTTGAACAGTAGAAATAGAAGTAATGCCAATGAGTGAAGGATTCTTTGGGTGGAATTGATGGCAGCGTTGTAAAATCCATTGCCATGGTGGCTGAACAAGTCTTTGAACAAAGGAAAATTATCAGATTCTGTAGTACATGAATTATATCTAAACAAGGCTCTGGAAAAATAAATTTAGGCAGGAGTCTTTGATTTATGGAATCCCAGGACAAAACAATTGCCCATTCTCTCTCTTACTTTATTCTCCACTATTTATTGTCAGCTTCTACAGACAATAAGATCACACAATTACCCTATGAGAAAATACCTTTCTTACACATTTTTTTCACACGACATGGAAACAATGTCTCTGACTGTCTTATTCTTATGATGGCAGTGATGCATACAGCTAAGTTGAATGTACTGTGACAGAGGGAAGAAGCATCGATGCTTAGAACTCTTTATCCTACACAAGCTTTTTTTCCTTATGGCCCCTAAGTTATAGTAAATGCTGCAGGATATGAAGTTCACACATTTTCTGACATGAAAATGCCAAGGTTCTGTTGTCTATGAAGGAACAATTCAATGTATTCTATTGGAGAAGGCCATCTTCCCTAGGAAGAGACAAAATCAAGCTTCTCCACTCAGAAGTCAGTCATTGGATTCAATTGAACACTGATCCTGGAGTTATAGGTGGGGCATTTAGTCTGTGTTTGATCATTTGAGCTAAGTAATTATTTGAGATCAAGATTATCTTGGTAGGCCATAAAAAGATACTGTGGGAGGAAGGGAGAGAATATTTTTGCAAGATATTACAAGAAGTTTGGAATTAGGAGAAGTTTTGATGTGGAAGGATATACTTGGGAAGCTATAAGAGCTTTTGTGAGATTAAACAGACAGGAAAAAAAGGAGAACAAACCTGGAAAAGTAATCAAAAAAGGAAATCTATTATATATTGTGAGGTACCCTAGCAATAGTTAATGTCCCCATTGGTTAAATGATACTGCATCTATGTTCAGACATCATGCAGGCATGTGGGCAAGAGAGCTTCTCTCTTTACACCATACCTCCATCAATTAGTCATTCAATTAGTAAGAGCAAAAACAGATTCATATCAAGATGGTAACTCAAGTGTCAAAATATTCTTAGAAAAGTCCTCTTTGCACTATTTCAAAAAAAAATATCCGTGAGAGGAGGTGTAGGGGGAATACACAGGTTGAAGGCATTATTGTCAGTAACCTGGCTTCATAAGCAGGTCTGTGCTGCATAAACAAGTGAGTGTTCCAAGATCAAGCAATACTTGATTATTTTATAATTATTTATAATGCAAGTCTAACTTTAAAATATGATTTTATGAATATTAATTATGGTTGAGCCCATAATTTACAATAGAATTGAGAATAAATAAAATATTTTATAAGCAAGTCCTGCCACTTATTAAAATACTTATTGAATTTTAATTAAGATTAAAATTTTAAAAATTAAATTTAAAATTAAAAAAAGTATTAAAATACTTTCAGTTCACCACACAGGAGCTGTTACTTCTGTTTTGAAAGTTACATAAGTTGAGTCTCTGAGTGGGCAAATATCTGGCTCAGAGTCGTGGGTCTTGAAACAACAGAGAAAAATCTCTCACTTATCTTAAAGCTCCTAGGATTAAACTCTCAGAACACATTGTGAGATTACTCTTCCTTAATCCTCTGACTGTTTCTGAAAGGAGATGCAGCAGAGGCATGACTAAGGAAAGAACACTGTGATGTCTTCCTGTTTAACAAGGTGACAGCCTTCATAGGAGTGCAAAGTACATTGACTAGACACAGAGAAGGTGACATAGCTGTTTACCAAATTTCTGATGCACCTGAACACTGTCATCAGAACCCTTTTGCTGGTCGCTGATATCTTAGAATCCTCATGCCATGCTAATAATATAATTACATCCATCTGCCTTGTGTCTGAGCTCAGCAACAGCCTTGCAAGTAACCCAATTCCAGAGAACACACAAGGTGAAATGCTAGTGCCAGTTGTAGTAATAATGAAAGCCATACATCATAAATGCAAATTGCCAGGGACCCTAGGGTAGGCCGAGGGAGGTATATTAATGACTGTAGGTAATTACCAAGCACAGACAGTTGCCAAAATCAGAAAGGAGAAAGTTATGGCTCAGACAATCCAGACAGCAGAAGAGCTGACCCTTATTTCCTACAGGATTCTCCCAACAACTTAAACAGAAACATAGAAAGTATTAGAAAGAAGCACAAATTAACATAGCTGAAAAGTCCCAAGCTATGAAGTTGAATGAAGTTGTATGTACCAAGTTAATAGAAGGCATAGATTTCCCTGGAGGAAATGGCTAGGTCTCTTTAGCAACTAACTCATTTACAAAGCAGAATTACTAAGAACTACATTGAGATGAAAAAAGGAAGAAATTGTCCATTCTTCAATGGTACTCTTCAAAGGATACTCTTATGGACCATTCCTTTGGCTTAAATAAAGAACATTAGAATGCAATTAAAAAATCCCTCAGTATCAAATGAGAAATGATCATCCTTTTGGCTGCCATTGGTGCCCAGATCACAGTAAGTTATAAACTATAAGTACTACAACTGTATTGGCTCCTGATCATCACTGGCTTGATTATTCCTTGCACTTAGTATTTTACAAATACACCTAGGTACTTCTGACACTGTGCCTGCTTCTGCCTCTGTCTAAGCACCTAGATCAAGGTGACCATCTGGAGTTCTACCACAGAACAAGCCTCAGGTCAAATTTACTTCTCAATTAAAACAACTTCCAGTTCACTTAGTGCTGAATACACCTCAAGTCTTCATCCTTTAAAACTCAGCGGGGCAGTCCTGATGCCTAAACTTGTTCTTCATTTGATTTTCACTGTCTCAGCCTGCAGCTTTCTTCCTTCCTCTCTGTGTCTCAGAGCTTGTTACTGATTCCTCTTCATCAACCTGCCCTTCAACCTTCAGCTGTTGAATTCTGGTCTTTTCTGCCTATATCACTTGCTTGGCGGCATCATCTCAATAATGACTTTAAATGCTATATATAAATGAATGACTCACAAATGCATTTTTTTCAGAACCGATCTATTTCCTGAACTATCAACAATTATCCTATTACCTAGTCCTTAGCATTTTGATGCCTAACAGAATTCTAAAATCGAACAGTATGAATTCATATCTATCTATCTATCTATCTATCTATCTATCTATATATATATATATATATATTATGTCTTTTGCATAAATATGTATTATAGTCTTTTCTTTTCTTGAGATAGTATCTCGCTATGAAGACTGGTCTTTAACTCACAAAGATTTGCCTGTCTCTGCCTCCCAGGTGCTGAGATTAATGCTGCTCACTACCACATTTGGCTGATCTCATACTCTTATTTTATTTCTCCTTATAGTCTTAATTACAATAAATAGTAACTAACCTTCTAGTAGCTCAAGACCAAATCTTGCAGTTACCAACATTTCATCTTTTCCTCCTAAACTCCAAATCTATCTACCCACAAATCTTAATGAATTAGCCTAACTCTTCAGCAAGCATCTACCCACCTTACTTAGATTAGGCCTACACACCTATTTTTTACTTTGTTCCCACATAGTCTATAATAAGTAAAATCAGGATTTTATAATTTATGTATTAGTCACATTGCATAACCTATTGTTAGCATTTATTGTAAAATGTATCCCATATGTCTTTTAATACTTGGTACCCTGTGTACAGAACTGTCCCCAGTGAGTGGTGCTGTTTCTTGAGATGGTAGAACTTTTAGGAAGTGAGACATAATTTGTGGGAGTAGATGACTAGTGAGCAGGCCTCGGGTTCTAGAGCCTGACCCCACAGCCTAGCCCTCTGCTCCTTAATCAACACACAGGTGAGTAAGTTGCCTTATATTCCTGCTGCTAGAGTAGAAATCCACCTTCAACACTATTCCTTCTCCACCATAGTAGACTATATTCTCAAACCATGAGCCAAAATAAAAAACAAAAAAATAGGGCAGGGGGAGATGTAGAGGAACCCTTGGAAGAAGTTTTTGTTGTTTTTGGTTTCTTTAAAATTTCAAAATGGTGTTTGGATTAGGTTTGTGTTCCCACTCCAACTGTGGTATAGTTGCTTAAGAGTTGGATTTGGAATGCTTGATGCAGATGGCTATAATTTGGTTAGGTGCAGGCATTCTGGCACCTGTAGCTTGTTTCTGGGATTGTGTGCTATGTGGGTAGATGAGAACTTTTGGTTTAGGGTTTAAAAATTCTGAAGCCCTGAGAGTCAGTGTGGGCATTGGTTGGTGGGTTGTTGCTTGGGCTGCTGTCTTTAGTGTGATAATTCCTAAAAGAACAAAGGCTGGAGATTAAATTTACAGACTGAGATGAGTCACTAGTCTGACTCACTGTCAGCTAGTCCTCTTCAAGCTTAGGACAACCTAAAAAGAGGCTGTGAAGATTTCTACCTTTCTCTCTTTCTATATAAAGGCTACTTGCAAAGTGATGAAGATTTCTTACTATCTTTCCTTTCTTTATCCCTAAATTGAGAGTAAAACATTGTAGCATACTGCTACACTACCTATTACCAAGCAAGAAGTTTATAATTATAAGTTTGTGTCTCCTTAAGACTGTGCACAGTCCCTGATTAATTTGTGTCAGACTCACAATAATACCTCATATGCACATTTTGAATAAATGAATGGATTTTACCCTTATTTCTTTCACATTGATTACATGGAATATTTACTAGTACTTTAGGAGCAAATAACCATAGTGTCTTGTGAAGTTCAAAGTTTCCTAGCCCAGTGTTTTCCCCTTTGCAGTAAAGAAGTCTAAAATGTGGGGCAGATTCATGTTTCTTATTTTTCACTCTGGTTCTTTGCTATGGATATACCTACATGGGTGCAGGTGGTGGCTAGTTTAGTTGTCAACTTGACAACATTTGTAATCATCTAAAGCCTGAGCAGCTGGACACACCTGCGAAGGGGTTTCGTGATTGGGTCATTGGGATGAGAGGACCCACAATAAGCCTTGGCCACATCTTCTGGTAGCACCTCACATAAAAGGACATCAAGGAAGGAGCTTTGGCTTTTTCCCTACTTGCCCTCACTCTCACTGGAAAGTTCATCTATCCTGTTGCCAAACATTTACTTGATGATATTAGAATCTACTTTTTCGAGATTCTGACACAGACTTAGACCAGCAGTTTTCTAGGACTTCCCTGAGACTCCAGCACTGGAGTGGGATTGCTGAGACATCCAGTCTCATGAACTGAACAACTCTTGAATCCTTGGCCTTTCTGTGGGCACACATCCATTGATAAACTACTCGGCCCACAGTGTGCAAGCCGCTCTAATAAATAATATAATAATTTTCTAATAAATATACTAAGAAAATAAATAATAATTTATCTTTAAAATATATATGGCATATAAAGAAAACCCTGACTAATACAAAATATAGGGCTTTTCCTAAATTGTGAATTTCATCAGAAAAATAGAGATCTAACAATTTTCTAAAGTCCTTTCTCCTGCTGTAATAATAATGAGAACAATGGTAACAGTGATGTTAATGATGATGTGATGATACTAGCTAAGGTTTCTTGAGCATGTGTGGTCCATCACTCATTTTCCCATTATCTAATATAATCTCAACAACCACTTATGAGGTAGCTACCATATTAATGATTTTTGATACATGAGCACAGCATACAGTAATGGAGCAATATAAACAAATTCACATGATCAAACTTTGTCTGATAACTGACTCCAGAATCCAAAATCTTGGCTTTTATGCTATATTGTCTCCCTGATGTTTCTATGTCTATTGAGCCTGACCCATTATGAAGACAGAATCTCCTTTAGTAGTCTAATGAAGGCCACATGATTAAAAATAGGCATTATGGGAAAGCTCAGATGATTGATATTTCAAGGCTTTTGGGGTAGTAAAGAAAATTTCATAACTACAAACATGGTCAAAATGGCTGAAATTCTTCATTTAATTCATGAGTATCTACTTAAGCATAGCAGAATGAAATGAATGCACCTGTATTAGTCAGGGTTCTCTAGAGCCGATGTTTACAACCCCTGTGGGAGTCAAAGGTCCCTTTCATAGGGATTGCCTAAGACAATTTACATATCAGATATTTAAATTATGATTCATAACAGTAGCAACATTACAGTTTTAAAGTAGCAATGAAAATAATTTTAAGGTTGGGGCACACTGCAACATAAGGAACTGTATTAAAAATTCATAGCACTAGGAAGGTTGAGAACCACTACTCTAGAGGAAGAGAACCAATACAATGTATATGGAGACATTTTATACATGAAAGGAATTTGTTAGGCTGTTTTATATGCTGGATGGAGACTCTGAGTACTGCTAAGTTCACAAACCTGGATGTCACAAAGATCTCGCTATAGCAATCCTGTCCTATAGTCTTGAAGCTCCCTAGAGAGCTGCTGCTCTTCAGTCCTCATCAGAAGGCCAAATAAAATGGCATTATAGCAGTAAAGGAAAGCAGCAACAGCAATAGGCAAACTCATTCAAGAAGAACAAAGGTAGGCAGTTACCACTGCTTTTCCCTTGGACGTCTTTACGACTGGCCACTTAAGTGAAAATGCTATTCCCTTTGAGGGCAGATCTCCCCTCTCAGTTAATCATCTCTGGAAAGTTCCTCAGAGATATACCCTGATGCATGTCTCCTAGCTGATCCTAAATCCATCAGTCTCACAGTCGATCAAATCATCATAAAATATTTGATAGTGATCTCTAATTTAGGCCCAAATATTGGTTAAAGTTTTAGGAAGGACATTTGAATTCACTGAAACTATTGATGCAAATGGTTTATAAACAGAAAGTAACTCCATGTAATCCCTTAAAAGCTACCACCATTTAGAACCGGCCAAATTAATTCAGCCAAAGCTATTTAGAAACAAACACTTAATAAATTTCTCTTCCATTCAAAGTTTCATCCATTTATTCATAGGAGTGAAACATGAACTCAGATTATGTGAAGCAAAATATGATAGACTTAGTTTCTACTCTGATTGCAAAATGTATTCAATCTCGGTATTAGGGATGGTTTTCAGCCATGGCAGGACTTGCTTTATCTATTTTTAAATGAGATTAATGCCACCTGTCTTTCATTTGTTTTAAACACTGAGTAATGATATATATAAAACAGTGTCTGGCATAAGCTCTCAGCAGAGGCTCTTTTACCATTTAGGTCTATAAATAAATTGATTATTTCACAAAGTAGCATTATGCTTTGTTATCATCTGTTAAAGGGGATTTGAATGGATTTTTAAAAGGTATTTTATTAACCTTGTCATTTCAAAGGAAATAAATCTTCCTATTTTGGATGCTCATAGATCTTTAAGGCTTTGTAACTAACTACAAAGCATAAAAGTAAAACAGTACTTGACGCTGAAGTTCCATGTCCATCATTACCACAACCTGAAAACGATTCTCTGAGCTTTGGCCCAGGAGTGGGTGTGGGTGTGACTAATAACTCAGAATGTAGTCTAGAAACAAATGCTTGAATCCAGTGGAATAAGCAGAGAAAAAGAAATACAAGTCATATGGTCTTCATATAGGTTATCCTTGTTGTGTTTTAAACGTGAAATATCTCTCCCAAGTGCTCATGTTTGAACACTTGGTCCTCAGATGATAGTGCTGTCTGGCATGCCTGTAGAAGCTTTAGGAGCTGAAGGCTTGCTGGAGTAAGTGGGTAACTGAAATGGGCCATGAGTAGTAGTAGCTTAGTCCCACTTCCTATTCAATCTCTGCCTCCAGAGTATGCATGAAGTGTGACCAGACAGCATCCTCCATCTGCCATGTCTTCCCTGCCATTGTGTATTATATCCCTATGTAATCATAAACCAAAATAAGCCCATGCTTTCTTAAATTGCTTATGTAAGGGTACTTTTTAACAGCCACAGGAGGTAACTAAGGTATTCTTTAGTGTGCTATGCTTTTCAGTTCCTCCAATCCAATCACCAAAGCCCAACTCAAAGCATCTACTGGTACCACAGCCCAGTACACATGCCTTTGACAGATATTCTAGTTAGCAAGAACTGGTCCTGAGTCACAAATTATACTGAAGCAGAAGTAGCCACTTTTAGCTCATAAGTGTTCTGGTAGATCTGCTGACTTGCCTCCTGGCTCTGTTTCCCCCTAGATCTTCCCTCATTTTTCTTGCTTTCTGGACAGATGTGTATTTTAATTCATAATCAAAGTGTAGCTTCTGCAGGATGCCTATACTTCTAAGAAGAACCCCAATAATTACATAAATTTCAAATTGTCTTCATTGTCTCCACTTTATATCCATCTTCCACTCCAGGCTCCCTAGACTATAGATTCTGAATTCCAGAATGCAAAACTCAAGCCATAATCTTACAAAATACAATTAATTTGCTTGCACAATTACACAAAGTCCAATATTGTCATGTCTGTATACTTATACATTTATATATAACTATATGTAATATCTCAGTCTATTTTCATTGCTGTTTACAACGTACCTGGAACTGGGTAATTCAAAAGAAAGAGATTTATTTCTTACGCTTTTGGAGGACGAGCAGTCCAACATCAAGGGACCCACATATCACATGATCTTCATGGTGTATCATCCCTTGAGAGAAGAGAAGGAAAGAAAGGAAGATAGAGAGAGAAAAAGAGATAGCATGCCAGAAGAAGACATGCATATCATATCACAAGGAACCAACCCTTAAGAAATAATGAGTCAATTCCAATAACTATGATAACTCCACAGTAATAGCATATGTCCATAGATGAGGGCAGAGTACCCATATGGGCACAGTAAGACACACACACACACACACATACACACAAACACACACACTATGTTTATGTATATTTCCCTACCCATATTTCTATTATCCCAAATGAAACTTGACAGATCAATGTTACTTTCTGCCCTGTAGTCTTGGCAATGGAAGACACTGATGAAAGCCAACTCTGTCTTTATTTTTTAGAAAGCCAACCAAAACTAAAAGATCATACAAAACCATAAAAAGATGATTTATCCACCAATATATAATATCATTAGACCTGTTGATATGTGTCATAATAGGAATGGAAGTGTCATAAAATTATAGTGTGATAGTGTTTCATTGTAGGAATAAGGAAGTTTAGATTCTTACTCTTGGTCATAATCACCTTTCCAAATCAAGGAAAAGAACTACTTAATGGATAATAGACTCCACAGCTCTATTGGAAGATGGTTAGTATATTCATATGTTAGTATACGTAAACACATTGTGCTTAGTGATATAGAAGATGATTCAACTGCGTTTTTACATCATATAAATTCAATAGAACATATTAAAAGTTGTAAAATAAACAAACACCAATATCATCACATTAATTAGAAGTGGGAAAATAAACCATCAGAAGAAGGTGTGCTAATAATTGGAAGTGGTTCTGCTTGAAGGAATAGTTTACAGTGTTTATACAGATGAATGAAACAGAATGATTTACTGTGTTTTCTTTTTACTGCATCTGAATGAGTGTTTGACACTTAAAAGTATGTACATGTGAGACTTTGGCAAAAATAATCTTATAGATATATATGCAAAATTTCTTGTGATGGTTGTTCTCAAAGTTCCAGAAATAACACCATCTGAATATTCATAATCACAGAAAGGACAGCTAAATTAACTGTGTGATATATAATGTAATGTATTGCTAATGAGATAATCTTTAGAAAGGATTTTGATAGAAAATACTTATAAGTTAACAGGAGGTAGCAGGTTTTATCTAAAATATAAAGAAAGAGCGAAACAGACTAATGGTGGAATTCTCTGAAAGTATAAATTATGCTTACAGTACTGTGTGGGTCCTCTAAGCAACATCTTAAAGCTCTTCCATATCACTCCTGGAAACCAGTGTCAAGGGCTTGGAATCTAATGCCTAAGTTTAGGAGAACAATAACCCATTTCTCATTACGGGTTTCTTTTCTCTTCACTACAATAAAATACCTGAGGGGAAAAAAACGTAAATAAGAAAGCATTTATTTGTCCCACAGTCCATCATGGTGGAACAACCATAAGGAAATTATTGAAAGCTTGCATGTATCTCAACTTACGCTTTGTATCTCAGTAGCTCAAAAACTAAAATGATTGGAATCATTTTATCAAAATCAGAACTACCCTGTAACTCATGACCCATTTCGCGCTTCTTCCTGTAGATCCCACTTCCTGAAAGTTCTGCCACCTTCCAAAACACAGTAGCATCTGGGAACCAAGTGTTCATAGATTTGAAACTTGCTGGACATTTCACATTCAACCATAACAATAAATTCTATACCTATGGGACTCCTTTAAGGACTATTTCAGACCATTCTCAATAGAGTATATTTTATTTTCAATAAAGTCTATCATTCTGATATTTTAAAATTTTATGAATTTTTCTGCATTGAGTTTTCACTTTTAAAGTACAATTTACAAAAAAAAATGTTCTTGTATAAATTAACATATTGACAGGTTTTGACAGATTTATGTACCTGTGTAAGCATTCAATGAAGAAATTTGGCATTTCTATCATGTCTAGCAAGCCTCCTTCTGCCCTTTTAAAGCAACTCAATAGTTGCCCTGGAAGTCATTGCAATTAATTAGTTTTCTTAGTTTATTTCTGTAATTGAATTTCATACAAATAGTAATGCATAAAAGCTAACCAAAGGATATAAATATTTGCTATACTTATGATTTGGAAGCACCAATTCAGTATGCACCATCAAAATACTTCAGTTAATGTAGCTGTACAGTGAAGTCAAGCTGTAAACTAATATTTTTGATAAAATACTTAAAAAAAAAAATACCTGTTCTGGTTGATTTTCTGTCAACTTGACACAAGCTAGAGTCACCCCAATTGAGAATATACTTTTTTCTTTTTTTTTTTTTAGTTTTTTTTTTTAAAAAAATGTTTAAATTTACTTTTCTTACCACATATAATATATTCTGACCCACTCCTCCCCTCCCTCCATTACTCCAAGTTCCTCCTATCTCCTTTTTCCCCCAGATCTATCCCTTGCTAGCCTGACCCCCAACATCTGTAGTCCCCACCCCGACTTCTTTTCAGAAAAGGGCAGTCCTCCAGGGTGACCACTCAAACAGGCATAACAAGCTGAAACAAGGCTTAGCACTAATCCCTACATAGAAGGTGGGCAAGGCAAACCAGCAGAAGGAAAGTGTCTCAAGGGCAGGTAAAAGGGTCAGATTCCCCCACACAGTCCAGTTTGTAGGAGTTTTGCAAGAACACCAAGCTAGACAACCATAAGATACATTTAGAGGACCATGCAGGTTCCATGCCTACTATTTCAGGCTCTGTGAGCACCTAAGAGTGGTGATAATTAGACACCTTGGGGCTTGCTCTCCTGGTGTTCTTGACCCCTCCTGTCTCTGTAATCTTTCCTCCCCCTCTTCCTGGGGTTCCCCAAGCTCTGCACACTATTTGGCCCTGGGCCTCTGCATCTGCTCCAATCAGCTGCTGGAGGAAGCCTCTCTGATGAAGATTGCACCAGGCACCTGTCTATGAGCAGAGCAGGATATCATTAGAAATCATCTCTTGGCTTTCCAGTCTCTAGTTCCTGGCCTGCTCCGCAGTGTCAGGCATGGGTTCCCTCCTTCAGCATGGGGTCCTGCTCCTCCACTGTCCAAGCAGATCCTCCCTATAGAAGGGGAACCAACCCCCTGAGAGTGGTGCCATCCCTAGGCAGATGCCTTAGGTAGTATAACAAAGCAAGCTAAACAAGCCAAGGTGAGCATGGAAGTCAGCAACATTCCTCCATGGCCTGTCCTTCAGTTCCTGCCTCCAGGTTCTGATTTTTAGTTCCTTTCTTGAATTTCCTTCATAAAGGATTGTGAATGAGCCCTTTCTTCCCCAAGTTGCTTCCAGTCTTTATCACACACACACAAAAAAAAAAAAAACTAGGACATGGATGGTCTCAATCAGTTGGTGTTAGAAGCAGGATTGAGCTAAATCCAAAACCGCAGCATTTCTTTTATTTTGGGTAGCAATTTGCAGGAGATTCCTAAAGGGCACCATATTAGTAACTGAATGCGTTGATATTATTTCCAGTTGGCCCTCTATATCTTTATTTTTTGAGATTATAATTTGATTATGACATTTTTCCCTTCCCTTTCTTCCCTCCAAACCCTTCCGTATACTCCTCCTAGCGCTCCTTCAAATTCATGACTTCTTTTCTTACTAATTGTTATTGATTGCATATAAATATATGTATATACATATATTACTAAACATAACTTATTCAGTCCTTAAAATGCTGCCTGTGTGTATATTTTCAGCACTGACAGTTTAGCACTGGACAACCAATTGGTATGCTTTTCCCTGGGGAATGCCCCATTTCTCATTCCCAGCTTTACTCAGTTGGCTTTAATTCTTTTGTGGGGTAGATGCCTTGTGGGCTTTCCTTCACCCAGTTTTGCATGTCCATTTGTGTCGTTCTGTTAAACTTTCATGTTGGTGAGATGTTACAGACGTAGTTTCATATATTACCAGGAGACACAATCTCACAGAAAACTCCTTGATCCTCTGGCTCTTACAATCTTTCCTCCTCGTCTTCTACAATGATCCCTGAATCTTAGGTGCAATAGTGTTTTGTATATGTATCCATTTGAGCTAGGCTCTATAATTCTTCAATTTGACTGATTGTGGTTTTCTATGATGGTCTCTGTCTGTTGCAAAGAGAAGTTTCCTTTCTGAAAGGTGAAAACTACACTTTAAAGAGTAAATGTTTATAGATTGCTATTAGAGATTGTGCTTGTTTGGTAAATTAGTGGTTGTATATTCTCCTCCAATAAGCATGAATTCACTAGCACTGAGAGGAGTTGACTAAGTTTCCAGTACCAGGAATGGTTTCCCTCTTGCAAGATATGCATACCAACAACTGCTAGGTTTATCATGACATGCTAGTTGTTAAAATGGTTCATAGGCATCATAGTTGGATAGAGCTGTTGGTTGCCTCCCTCCATTTGGAATGGTACTTTCTGATAAGATGAAAGCTAGACCTCAGGGAAGGGGCTTTCAGGTCAGTTCTATCTCATATGCAGTGTCTTCAGAAATAAGGAGTTATCTTCCCCCTCTGGGTAACCAAAAACAAGAGCAATCTTTGAGATAACCGATTCTGTTTCAACCAAGAACCATAGTGGTTTTTTTTTTCATTTGTTTTCTATGTTAACCAGCTCATTATTATTGCCTAAGCTAAATTCCGCATAATAAAATATGATAAACTTAAGTCTATTTTAAATAGATTCTATGAATATTCTCAGGGACATGTGTTAGTAAACTCTATTATGAGAGAAAACATAGCTTTGATGTATTTCCAATGGGATTTCAAAATAAATGTTTACCCTACAGCAAGCATATTGGATGACAACCTGTAAATTTGGTTTTAATTACTTCATTTCACATTATGTTCACATGCACCTTTACAGCTAATTATTACAGGATTCCCTTGACAGCGTTCTATTTTCTCATGGTGTAAATAATTGTTGTCAGTTGTAAATAACAATAAAAAGAAATCAGCCAGTTTTACATTGCATGATAGAGTGGAAGTGGTTTGTTCTATTGTAATATATATAATACATATTAATATAAAATTATATATATATAGAGAGAGAGAGGAGGAAGAAGAAGAAGAGGAGGAGGAGGAGGGTCCAAATATTCACTGGATCAGGCTGGGAAGACAATTGAGGTGTTAAGATTGCTTGCTGTTCTTGTAGACTACCAGAGTTTGGTCCCCAGCACCCATGGCAGGAAGCCCACAATTGTCTGTAACTCAAGTTCCAAGAGATTTGACACCCTCTTCTGGTCAACCAACAAATGAGAACACATACCCACAGAGAGACACACATGCATATGCATAGTAAATGAATAAATAAATGGGCAAATAAATAAATTCAGGAGTTCTGAGTGTTCCAGTATACTTCTCTTCCATTAATCGGGTGTGTGGGATGTTACCATTCTTAATACTATTAGAGTACTGATGGATTTATTTGGGGAGTATTACACAAATCTCAATCTACTAAAATACCTTTCTCTTTCAAAGTCAGTTAAAAATCATGCAGCAAGGAAATCAATTACATGTTTAGGGAATTATTTTCCTGAAGGACAACGCTTACAGTGTATTGGTTTCCACTAGCACAGATTTTCTTTTGATTTCTGTCACCCTCCAGCTCCAGAATTATTACAAAACCACTCACCTATATCACAGTTGCTGGTTACAGATGGATAGTTACCTCATTCCTTAGGATATTTGCTCAAAGATTGAATAAAATGAGTATCCTTTTTAAAAAAAATAATGGTGATACAGCTTACAAACTACATACATATAGAGCCAGGCATGGTAGCACATGCCTTTAATCCCAGCACTCGGGAGGCAGTGGATTGCTGACTTGGAGGCCAGCCTTGTCTAAAATGCGAGTGCCAGAACAGTCTAGGCTACAGAGGAAAACTCTGTATCAAAAACAAAACACAAAAACAAACAAACATGGACATTTATAAAGGATCCCAAAGCTCAGAAATCATCTCAGAAGAGGGGGCAGAAAGATTCTCAGAACCAGGGGCCGTGGATTTCTACAAAGGAACACTGTTCACCAGACACGATAGGACTTTTGTCCAAAAGAACTCAAAGGAAGAGCTATGACAGCAAGCATAAAACCCACACAAGATCAAGCCAGACAAAATTCCACCACCCACTGAGGAAATATTGGCAAATATGGCTGCTCAAAGGGGTGGAAGTAGAGGAGAAACTCAGTTTTCTTTAGGGGTATGGGCCCCAAGAAGCTAATCATGTTCTAGTAGATTGTCTTGCACCCAAAAAAAGATGTGAATTTGAGAAGAAGTCATGTTGGAGAACAGGAAGAAATTGGAGGGGAGAGAAAGAGGGTTAACTTGACTAAAACATTATATACACGTATGAAATTCTCAAAAAACAAAAAGAGGGAAGAAATCAAAAACATTAAAGCCTGCTTCTCTGTGGGTGGAAGCACACACAAGGAAGGGTGGGTGTCACTTATACAGTTCTTGAAATGAATAATTATTCTCACGGTATTTAATCAGACTCCTACAGACCATAAGATAATCATTTTTAACTCTTCATTGTATTCAGAAATGCATACGTCCCTCCAAAACAAATTTTAAAAGTCAAGGGTGGCACTGGAATGAACCCTATTTGCTACAAAGTGGCAAAACTTTGCAATGTTTGAAACCACTGGAGGCAAAGCAGTGTTGGAAGAGAGAGAGGATGAGTGCTGATAAAATTTAAAGCCTGTGTTTATCCATATTTAACTCAGATTAGGCTTCTGTGTCTTGCAACAAAATTTCCCTGATATTCAAGGCAAATCTGTGTGACAAACTATCTAGGAGCCTGCCAGTATGAACTGATGCGCAGACATCAGAAACTTGAAACTCACAGGCAAATAGGCTTGAGGAACCCGAGAAAAGGAAATGTGGCTCCAGCCCAAGTTCTACAAACACAGTGCTTTTTGAAGGCATTTTTCCTGTCATTAGACCCAATGCAGAAAGGCAGACAGAGCAGAAAAATCTGTTCTGCCTGGTTATGAGGAACGTCAGGTGGAAGAAACATTCATATTCTTCCATGTACAGTCCAACTTAGTTCTGTCTGGTGGCCTGGGCATATCCGAGTTCTTACTATTGGGCAAACATTCTTGTCACCTTGCTCTGAATTTCCTACCACATTTTAAGTTCTTAGAGAAGATGCTGGCAATGTGTAATACTTTTTCAAAATTTCTGAGCATGCATTGTACAGTATTTCATATGTAGTAAGTTATCAATAAATATTTACTGAATAAATGAAAGATTAAAATTTTTAAATGCTCTATGCTGATGGGAACGACGTTTAGATATCCACCTCCTCTTTGCTAAGAAAACCAGCAGATGGGTTTATATTTAATTACTTGCTTTGTTGTTGGTGAGACCACGTTGTCAGCAGCTTTTCAACTCTTCTGGGGTAACACTTAGGAAAAGAATCTGACATGGAGCTGGAGACCAATAGTAGCATTATGTAATTTTTACTTCTCCCAGCATCTGTGTATTAGACAGCTATGTGCTTTTGTTTTTTCTTATAAAATCCATTATGGTCTACTTATTTTCCATATGTAAAAACTTTGTCATAGAATTTTTTTTCTCTTAAAGCTTCTTAGCTTCCCATTCAGAAGCCATATGTATCTGACTTGCACATTTCTATCGAAAGACTATAAAACTAAATTGCCCTATGTTATTTCAAGTAAAATATGGATTATGGAAATTAGTGTAGATAATTCCCTAAAGTTACTATTATGAGGGGGTGGGGAATGAAAAAGGGTCAGAAAGCCCCCCTTCTCATGGTCTCTATTGGGTCAAACCTTTCTCCTCACTACAGTTTCCCTAGTCTAATAATAATGACTAATAAAACGGGCATGCGTTCTCCTGGGAAGGCAAGTCTGAGATGATCAAGTTTCCCAATTCCCAGTACTGTCTGCTTCCTTTCTCCAGTCCCCTAACAGGTTTATATATACCCTCCCTTGTCTACTACTAAAGCCAGTAACTTCGTTCCACACTAAAACTCTCTTTTCACTTTCTCAGGAGCCCATATCTATGCCCTCATTTTGTTTGTTTATTCAGTCTCTGAAAAAGTTGGCAGCAGACATCCTTCTCAGGAGAGAGAGAGAGAGGAAGAGGGACAGGGAGAGGGAGAGGGACAGGGAGAGGGAGAGAGGATGAAAAGAGGAGAGGAGAGGAGAGGGGAGGAGAGGAGAGGAGAGGAGACGGGAGGGAAGGGGAGGACAGGAGAGGAGAGGAGAGGAGAGGAGAGGAGAGGAGAGTAGAGGAGAGGAGAGGAGAGGAGAGGGGAGGGGAGGGGAGGAGACGGGAGGCTAGGGGAAGAGAGGAGAGGAGAGGAGA
The DNA here is from genome assembly GCA_026225945.1 of Cricetomys ansorgei. Taxonomy (NCBI): domain Eukaryota; kingdom Metazoa; phylum Chordata; class Mammalia; order Rodentia; family Nesomyidae; genus Cricetomys; species Cricetomys ansorgei. Next base: position 4,514,047 of record JAMJFZ010003871.1, on the reverse strand, counting down.
GAAGAGAAAGAACAGGAGAGGAGAGGAGAGGAGAGGAGAGGAGAGGAGAGGAGAGGAGAGGAGAGGAGAGGAGAGGAGAGGAGAAGGAGAAGAGAAGAGAAGAGAAGAGAAGAGAAGAGAAGAGAAGAGAAGAGAAGAGAAGAGAAGAGAAGAGAAGAGAAGAGAAGAGAAGAGAAAGTAGAGGGAGGAGGGAATGAGAAACTTAGCTAAGGCTAAAAATTATTCAAGGGCACATGCAAAATGCCCTGAAGTATGGAAGGAGAATTAGAACTGCAATTAATTTCTTTTCAAGAGTTTGAAGTTATTTGAGGGCACAGGCTCAGAATAAAGACGGGGAGACAGGAAGAAAGGAAAGCAGTACCTTCTGAAAACTTATAGAGAAAAAGACCCTAAAGACACCCAATGTACAAGGCCTTCCACAAAAACAGCTTAGTCTTTCGCATGGCCTCTTCCTATCTTTTCTTTAGCCAGGAGGTAGCTAGTGTGGGCACATGAATCCAGAGTACAGACTTCGAAGGTAGCCAGGCACAGACCTGTTACATCTCTGCTCTGTCACTAATTAAGAGACCACCCCATTTGTTTACTCCCAATCTTCAACAGCTAGTAAGAACTAGTACCTCTTTAATATTAGCATGGCCAGGTTCATTCTGGAGTGTGTAGCTGCAGTCTCACACATTCTGCCAAAATGTGAGATTCTGGCTCTGTCTTCATGAGATACTTACTATCCAGCCTTTTCCTATTCCTGCAGCCACAAAGGCACAGTCCTCTGACCTTGGCACAGATGAATGGGGACATGGAACACTGCACAGAGTTTCATACAGCCTAAACCTTGAAAGGACATGTGGCCGTTCTGTCATGTGTCAGTGGCCAGAACTGCCTCGCAAGCTTGCAGCCTCCTTCCAACATGGGCTGAGAGACACACTCACTATTTTGCTGAGAAAAGGTAACCTAAGATGTTGGTCAGCCCAGCAATATTTACCACATGTAGACAGAAGACTGTGGAATCACTGGAACATGACTGTATCAGCGCAATGCATGACCTTCTGTGAAGGACGTGAGTTCAAAATTCGCAGTTATTCCTATTCAGTTGTCCTGATATTGATGCTACCCCTTGTCTTCGGAGTTACTCAAACTTTACCATTCTCTTAACACCCATGAAAGGCCTCATATTGAGGTGAAATGTCTTCCCAAGCACACTGTATTCTGTCATGTGCTGTTTTATGAAAAAGGAAATACTTAGCATTTCTAGAGCAGGAAACAAGAATCCTGGGGCCTGAAAGTTCTGTGACCCTTGGTAAGTCACTGAATTCAGTGTAAAGGAATAATCACCTTGGGGAAATAAACATGACAAACTGTACAAGAAGCTGTTAGAATCACAGTTCAAACTCTGCAAGTTATTGAAAGAAAATGTTATGAAAATAATTTCATTTTTGGAGTTCATCTGTGAAAAAAGTAGTTGAATCTAGATTCTTTAATATTCCATAAGCTAAGATATTTCACTGGTTTCCAATTAGACTTGCTCAAGAATGGCCTTGTGTTCACTTAAAATCAAAGCTTTCATTTGTATTTCCAACACTGTAGCCCCAGGCTGTGAGCTCTAAGTAGTTATGGGCTTCCAAGATCCATGGATGACTTAAGACCTGTCACATTGAATGGGAAATAGTGAAGCAGGAACAAGAAAGGATTCCTGTCACTCTAGCAGAAGGGAGGATGTATTAGGGTTATCCAGTTGCTGGCTAATTTTATGTCAACTTGACACAAAACTACAGTCATCTGAGTGGAGGGAAGCGCAACTGAGAAAATGCCTCCATAAGTTCAGGAACTCATAGGACATTTTCTCAATTAGTGATTGATGGGTGAGAATCCAGCCCACTGTGGGGTAGAGCTATCCCTGGGCCAGTGGCCCTCAGTCTATAAGAAAGTAGTCTGAACAAGCAATGAGGTACAAGCCAGTAAAGAACACTCCTCCACGTCCTCTGCATCAGCTTCTCTTACCAGATTCCCACCCATTTTGAGTTGTGTTTTGGCTTCTTTCAATGTACTATGCTTCAAGACACATAAGCCAAATAGACGCTTTCTTCCTCAACTTACTTTTCACCATGGTATTTATCACGGCAATAGACATCTTAACAAAGATATGCAGGAAATTTAATTATCCCTAAGACAGACTCCAGTTTTCATTTCCTTCATTCAGAAAAGTATTTCATCTCTAGATTAATGGCATACAACCTCTTCATGACTAGTAGCGAGAAACAAAAGACTGGGGAGTACCAGGAATATTTTGTTTTTCCTTCTGATTTTAATGTTTCTACTCTCATATATTAATTATTTGACCAAGTAAGAGCTTACATATGACATTTCCATATGTGCATATTGTGTGTTTTGGCATAGTACCCCTTGCTTTTTATTATCATCCTTCCTTGCTCTTTTATCTATTTCCCTCCTAAACTTCTAGTATTGTTCCCTTTACTTTTGTGTCCCCTCCCTTTTCTAGCTTCTACATATGAAAGAAAGCAGTGCTATTTGCTTAGTCCAGCTTATATCATTTAAAACTACCCTTCTCAGTTCCATTGGTCTTCCTGCGAATTACATGATTTATTCTTCTTTATGGCTGAATCAAGTTGATCTGTTGGGCACCTAGGCTGATACCATAATAGATACCACAAATAATGCCATAATGAGCACAAATGTAGATATCTCTGCAGCGAACAAATGTGATCTTTCAGTCACAGAAATACAAATCAAAGGCACATTATAGGGGGATTTGTAGCAGAGGCCATCACTAAGTAGGAAGCAGCAAAGGGTAGTAAAGACATCTTCTCCATGTGGTTTACAGAATAGTGGACCTCTTTGTCTTGATTCCAAGCATCTCCAAAAAAGATGTTTTATTACCAAAGAATTACAGGTATAGATGGAATTGAGCTGATATTTAGCTCAATAAAGATATTGTTTTGGATTAGCAAGAGCATCATTAAATTCAAAGAAGGAGAAAGAAGAATCAGTATTTGAGTAGCATAGTATGCTAGAAACTTGCCAACCAGTACTGAGCTTTGATGGAAGGGCCCATGAGCCCAGAAATGTGGGCATCCGCTAGAAGTTAGAAAGAGAAAGCAGGGCCCTCTAGAGGAAAAATTACCTTGTTGGTACCTTGATTTTATCTCTTTATGAATGGATTAAACTTATGAACTTCAGTTAATAAGCTGGTGCTACATTAAGCTATGAAGTTTGTGATGATTTGTGAAAATTGCAATAGAAAATGAATGAGTTTATGATAAATATATCCAATGGGCATTTTATAGAAGAGGTGACTAATTTTAATAGAGATAAGGTTAATACAGATAGATTCTTTGAAGCCATGTTTCACATTAACTTAAAGTTTTATGTAACAGTAAAAATACCACTAAAATGGGTACCATTGAGTCTAGTGCCAATCTTGTAAACAAGGAAATGACAGAGATGCTTTCTCTGGAAAGTAAATCAGCTTTAAATCATAACTGCCCTGAATATCTTCTAAGGTTTCAATGTACATTCTAGGGCAGGAGAGGTTCATGCTTAAAGGCATGTGTGCTGGGCCTGGAATACATAATTCCATCATTCATACATTCTATTGACCTGGGGCTTAACCATCCAAAGCTTGAATTTTCTTACAAATAAAATGAAAGATAACAGTATAGTACCTGCATTATGAAGTGATGAAAATCAAATTGGTTCATTAAGGAGAGAACTGGATTTGTATCTAATGTCTTCAACTAAGTCATTTGTTGATAGTATACATACATTCTCATATTAACAGAATTTTCATTTCAAATTTGGGGAGGAAACTTGGGGAAACAAGCGGAAAAGTTGGCAATTCAAACACATTATTTTGTACTTTCAAAAAAAAAACCCAATTAAATAACTGTTCCTAGGGTGTTACAATGTTAAAATTGGGTGGCCCCAGTGGAAGAATTGTAGTTGATATTTAAATATCACACAGTAGGAAAAGCCAGCCAGGTAAGCATCAATGCTGGCAGAATTTTGTCTTAATAAGGAATATTTCTGCCTGGGTGAACTAGACATTATAGCAGCATCTGGAGCTAGTCTCCACACCCAGCGGGTGTCTGTGGACATCAATGACTCCCATTTGTGCTATAGTAGAGCAAAGAGTTGAAATCAACTGAAAAGAAATATATGAGAAATACCCACTGCTCTTGGCATCACTGAGCCTAAAGAATAGCTAAATTGCTTCCCTATACAGCATCACAGATGGTATACACTTGAACCTGTGTTGAGATTGTATTCTAGTGTGTAAAAGGGAAGCAGGAATATCAAAGAAAAAAGTGAGATCCCTTCTTAAAAGTAGAGTCACTTATAGATTACCACAACTGTGAAATATGACCATTGAGAAGACTATATCCCATACTTCCTCATTATTGTTTTTCACATAGTAGACACTCAATAAATACTTATTCAATGGACCTGAAAGGTTTAGCTGTCACATTATAAAATATACTGAAATTTGTGATAGACCAATTTATTCATGTATTATGTATTTTAACTTTTACAGAAGAATAAGAATGAAATAGACATGTGACATTCACCCCCAGAGAGAATCCATGGTGTTTTAAACCTAGATCATGAGCTTCAGAGAACTCCATAAGAGAGTTTATTTCTCTATTGTTTAAAGCCAGAGCTTACAAAAACAACACAGGCTGGAGCACCTAAGAAAGGTGAAGGCAAGAAGCAATAAGAAAGACTCTGAGACAAATGAGGAGGGTTGGAAATATAGATGCACAGTAACTGGAGGATGCCCAAAAGCAGACCTTCTAGCCAGGTAGCCCATAGATGTGGGAAACCTTTAGCACTGACAGCCATGCTACTGGGAGCTGTGGTTTGGGTGCCTTACAGAAAACTTCTGGTACTGCAGGCTGGAGAATAAATTTCAAGAGACTCAAACAATGAGTATTTCAGTAGCCACTGTAATTGATCACAGATGAATGACCTTTCTATGTGGGTATCAAGCAAACCTCAGGTTTCTTGTAGAATTGAGGAAAGAGAAGATACAGAGATTCAAAGGAAAAATACAGACTTAAATACTCTCATCCAGAAAATCAAAAAATTTGCCAAGCCTCTTGCCAATAAAGCTTTGGGGTAGAATTCTGACATGTTACACATATGATAAGAGATGGAAGGAACACGCTAAAATACTAAAGTTGTTATCTCCTTGTGATGTTTATAAGCATATTCATACATTTTCCATTTATAATCACATATTCACACACTTTTTAAATGAAAGTACAAAATCCCACCTTCCTACTCATAACTTACGAGTTTTTGTAGATAATTTTTTGAACAGTCTCAAAATGCTTATTTGGTTCTGTTCCCTAAGAAATTTGGGATGTTGAGGTGTTATGGTATCCAGAAAAACAGCTCTTAAAGAGCTGCCATCAAAAACAAAAAACAAAAACAAAAACAAAACACCCTCCTCAGTGGTCCATCTGCTCCAGCATTCATGATAAATGCATTGAATATTGAAAGACTGTAATAGTCTCCAGGAAATAAACAAATAAACGAACAACAAATAAAACCAACTCTTCGTTGGCAACATCAAGTCTGAAGTTACTCAAGTTTAGAGGCATCTCTGTTCAGTCATATGAGAAAAAAATATTGCTATTTCCAGGGTTCTATTTCTTTCACAAATATGATTTTATATTTGGATGTACTATTCTCCTTTTCAATGAATTTTTCTGTAGTTTATATAAATGATATCTCCCTAGGTACTGTAGGATAAATTTCCATTCAGAATCTGACAGAGGTGATTGGATAATGATGTCAGTGCTGATCATCAGTGAGTTAATGTGCAGATATATACACGTGTGTGTGTGTGTGTGTGTGTGTGTGTGTGTGTGTGTGTGTGTGTGTATTTCCCCCTCTCCTCTACTTCTCTCTCCTCCCCAGCCCATAGGTTAGCAGTTCTCCTTCCCCATGTCCTTCTTCCCTGATGTCCTGATGTCCAGGAACCTGAAAACCACGGAGTCATCTAATCATGCAAAGAAACCTCTGAAACAAGGAAACAAAATCATTTCCTTCTTGAAGTTCTTTGTATCTGGTATTTTGTCACAGTGATCTAAAGCCAGCACTGACATCCTATAAGTTCCTATATGTCCTATATAACATCCTATATGTTCTTCTACATATTCACCTTAAAATCATGACAATCAAGAACTGACATTGGTCTTACAACCATCAGACCTTGAGATGCCATTGTTAGAATTTTCCCAATAACTCCTCTGTAATAGAAGGAAGCTGACGGGGAAGTAGACGTCAATTTTTTGTTGCCAGTATTGTTTTCCTCCACTCTCATAGTTGCTAATCTTTTTCTTATCTTTGGTATTTTAAAGAAAAAAAAAAGGCCAGTTGTTTTGTAATTATAGTTTTAAAACTGCTATGTGAAATTGGCCATATAGGCTAATACTTTTGACAAGTTGGCCACTTCCCTAAACTTAAATGTCTTGACCAAAAGTGTCTGTCCTGTGTCTATTTGCTATTTCATATGCCTAACAAGGTGCATGACATGAAAGGCATTTTCCAGAAAAAGGCCTATTGAACAAATGAATTAATCAATGAACAAACGCTGCAGAACCCTGTTTCATAAGTGGAAGTCAGTAAGTGGGTGTTCAGTTAAGGTAAAAGTTTCGTCATTTTATTCATCTTCTTGGAACATTCCTTGGCCATATGCTTCCCTGCTGCCTTTGTCAATGAAGACCTGGCTCTTAATCTAAGGATACAGCTGCCAGCATCCAATACCACTGACCATTGTAAGACTCAAGAACATAATAACCCCTACTCCTCCAAAAGATCCACTCTGACTAAAGGAATCAGGGAGGCTGACCCAGAGACAGTGACAACTGACTCGGTTCTTGAAGGATGAATAGAATTTTTAAAGGCAGAGGGAGGGCTGAGATTTTGGAAAGCAGTTATTCCCACATGTGTAACACAGTCCTTTCCTTCTATTTTAACACAGCATCACTGAGGGACTGATAAGACTGGGATGATTAACAGTCACTTGGGTAGAAGAACTGCATCCCAGTTCCTGCCTGTTCCACCCACACTGCATTCATTTGCAGACTTCTGTAGCTCTTCTTCACACGTTTACTTTGTGAGGCGGCCTCCTTGCAGAGCATGGAAGCTGCCATTCTTCTTTGTTGGATTACTAGCATAGTGGTTTGGTTCCACTCTAATTTTGCAAACTGAGACCCATGCGTATGATCAGGTAGTCCTCTAAGAATACATGAATAGACTCCTTGCCTCAAGAGTAGGTTTGATTTTCTTGATTTTCTTATAATGGTTGTCATTTTTCCCACTGTATTGGATCCTCTTTTTCTTTTCTATCCTTTGTATTCCCTAATTGCTTTATCTCTCACAGTAACCACTGTTTGTGGTTTGTTGCGTTTTTTTCCTTCATTAAGAATGTATGTTGTAGGATAGGTTTGGCATAAAAAGGCAAAACTCTATTATCAAAAATTCCATTATGCCCTATGATATGTTTTTCTTTCATGAAAATGCTACAAGATGCCTTTGTCCTTCGTTTCATGAAAAATTGTACTCTCTAGAGGATGAGAAAATCATCTGTTATGTTGAGTGCATTCATTTCAATGTTGTGTTATTAGTGTTTGGAAAAAAACACATTTTAACTTGATTGTTTGATCTCCTTTGTCCTTCTGAATACCTCTGCATTATTGTCTGTGTTTTAACAAATGAAATGAGAAGCCACTCAAGGTCAGCGCACAAATCCCTGAGGAGAAGCATCCTTTCGGAGACGTGCATTCACTTGCTAACATTTGTAGAACACAAACTAAATGCCAAGTAGGTTTTCAATTACTGGAAATACAGAGAGAAAAAAATTCAGGATTTCTTGGGCTAGTGCTAAATGAAACTGCAGAGAAGAGTCAGAGCCATGGATGCTCTCATTAAGCTATGATGCTTCAAGATGTTCAAGTGCTGATGGGGACTTTGGAATCTCAGAAGTGTGGTTTTGAGCTGGTTTTATGGTAAGGTCAATGGCCTGTTTACTTGAACCTCCATGCTCTTAACTATCAGTTATAGGTAAGAACAATGACAGTTTTGATATTTCTGTGAGATTAGGTGAAATGCTGCACACAGATTTCTACATGGAGTGCTAGACACATACATAGTTGGTGGTCACTGAACTTGAACTCTAGATTTTTACTGATCTTCCCATATTGACATTAGTCCACAAGACTAAAATCATAGGTTTCTGGTTGTTTTTATTCTGTGTGTGCGTGTCTGTGTGTGTGTGTGTGCGTGTGTGTGTGCGCGCATTCACATGCACACCCATCACTGTGAACATGTGAAGGCCAAAAGACAACTTCTAAGAGTCAATGCTCTCCTTCCACGGTGGGCCCTTGAGATAAAAATCAGGCCATTGGGATTGCATAAAAGGAGACTTGATAGTTGGCAGGTGCAGCATAAGTGCATCACTTAAGCTTTGTGGTTCAAATTTCTCCCATCCATCCTAAATTCAAAGTATTTCTATTTACAAAAAGTTAGTGACTAGCAAGCAATCTAAAGTTCACTCAGTTATGTTTTCTGCTAAAATATAGTATATCATAAACAATGAAACAAAATAAAGCTCTCAGCGAAAATAATTTCAGTTCCACTGTTTAGGCCCAACTTTGAACCTGCCCTTCCCAGGAAACAGAACAAACCTTTAAGGAAATAATGTAAAATCTACTCAGGTGCTTGTTTATCTACAAGGGTTGTCCTCTACAACTCTCCAGATAAATCCCCTTCATTAGGGAAAAGATATACAAAAACTAGTAAGATTCAGGAGAAGGGAGAATTACATAAACCTAAAATAAAGAGTTCGAGGAAATTAACATCTTAAAAGGAACCAATCAATTCAAAAACTAAGTCAAGAGACTTTCAGTAAAAAAACAGCCTCTCCCAGAAAGCAATCAGCAACTAATTGTGGAGCCTCTTCTATGCACTAAGCATTTTGCGAGGTGCCACCTAAATGCAGCCTCAGACATGCTCTGCCCGTGTGGATAATGTGTGTACCAGGTACAAAAAAATGAAATGTATAGACATCCACTAAATTAATAAAATGAACCAAACTATCCTAAGACTTGGATATTTCGTAGCAACACGTCTTCCATGTATAACCCAGAGAAGTGCTGTGGCCAAAATGGAATTATGAGATGAATGTGCTTAAGAAGATGAACAGGCCCCATCCAAAGAAGTATATGCACAATTAAAAACCTGTCTGTGCTTTATGATATTCTTCTTCTTCTGAAGGTTGATATTTACTGTTATCCTGATAAATACCTCTTTATAGTCAGCTCACTCCTCATTGGCCTGTATCTTCCTACTCTAGTATTTATTGCATAAAGGAATGTTTCTCAACTACTCACAGATAAATCTCCCCCTTGACGGAGGGCTTTCTCACTGCCTATTATGTGCCTATTGAGGCTCAGCCAACAATTTATTACCATCTGAGAAAGGAGGCAGTGAAGTAAAAGACTGAATTGTTTTTATGGCTGTGTCCATATTTCTTAAAGAGTAAGAGCCTTTTATGGAAAGAATTTATCCTGGAAGTGTATGAGCCACCATTCATTTGGACTAAAGTGAACTTGTTATAAAATATTGAAAACAGAATCAAATTCTATGAGGCTGTCATTCTGTTTTACTACCAGGAGCTATTTCAATCCCACCCACTTACTTTCTACCTTTTCCTAAGTAAAGTAGTGCCAAGAGCCTGTGAATGTGGCTTCCTCTGAACACTACAAATATTGGCTTCAGCCAACATAGTAGAATATAGAGCCTCATGTGACTTTCATTCAGGGAAAAATCTCTCCACTCAATCAATACACATTCATTGATGACTATACATTTATTAGATTCACAGTAGTGGAAAGATGCATTTTTTTTCTTTGCAGCTAAATAAATTTTGTTGTACATATTTACCACATGTTCCTTGTCCATTCATCTCTTGGTAAACATCTAGACTAGTTCCATTTTCTTTTTACTGTGAATAAAGCAGCATCAAACATACAAATACACATATCTCTGTGGTTGTATATGGAGTCCTTTGGGTAAATGCCCAACTATTTCAGACTTAGAGAGTTTCTTTTGGGGGGTGGAGAGTGGGAGAAGGTAACTGTTTTACCAAATCTGTGGCATGTTTTTTGCACTTTCTATATTTTCTTTCATTATCGTGGTGTGGTGCACATGTGGATATGTGGATGTCCATGTGGATGTGCAGGGGCTACATTTAGAGGCCACGGTTGTCACTGAGTATAGTCTTCGATGGTTCTTTGCCTTATTTTCAAAGCAGGCTCTGTCCCTTCAATTGAGTCCCTTCTGGTGCTCAATAATTCAGCAATACTAGATATCCAGTAAGCTCTAAGAGCCTTCCTGTCTTTGACCCTCAGGACTAGCATCACATGCATGTGCCAGCATCCCTGGCTTTTCTGTGGATACAGGGCATCTGAACTCAAGTCTTTATCTCTGTTTGGTGAGCTCTTTACTGACTGAGCCCCTTACCACTGCCTTTGTCATTTACCTAACCAAATCTTACCATGTGCGAAGATTTTTAATTTTGATTAGTCTGTCTCTTCTTTTTTATTTATTTATTGAAAACCATCTTTACTAAAAAATACACCAGCATCACATGTGGTATAATACCTTAATTCCAGGAAACTTTCTTTTGAGCACCTGAGAAACCTATGCAATAGTGATCTGCAAAGTCAAATCTCAGGAAACGAATGGCATATGTGTTGGATATCTCCCTTTGTTTTATCTAGCCAATCAATGCACTTCCTATGCCAACTAACAATGTTGGTGTGTTGGCAAAATATAAATTATATTTTTGTCTTTCTTAATTAAATGCCTTCTTCTACAGTTTTATACGTGTGTATAATGAATGTAAAGACACTCCTCCTGTCTCATCTCCTTTCCACCCCTAACTCTTCCTACAAATCCCTTCTTTTGAGATTTGTCTGCTGGATATCAAAACTAAGAAAGTTTTCTCTTACTCTGAGTAAAAAAGATTTTATCTGGCTTTTTCTCCTGAAATGTTGATGGTTTGACATTATTACATTTAATCTGTAAACCATTACTTCTTTCTTTCTTTATATATATTTCCAAATACATATTATTTATATTTGTCATGTACAGCATAGTATGTTTGAAATATGTTTACATTTCAGAATGCTGATGTGAGCTGACTAAAATGTGTATAACTTTTCATACTTGGATTTTTCATAACGAAAATACCTACAATCTAAGCATTGTAATTATTATTGACACCATGTTGCATCATACAGCTTTTTAACTTAGTTGTACTATCTAACAGAAATTTTTGATAGGATCCATTTTTCATTAATTTGTATGCAAGCCAAGAAAAAAGTGTCAAGGCTTACCCAATTATTCCAGCATTATTTGTTAAAATTATTATCCTTTCTCACTGAGTTACCTCTACATATGTAATTAATAGGTTGACTCCTGGTCTCTGATCTTTGTGCCTTCTCTTGGGCTCTTTTCCTTCTGTTGGTTTGTCTTGTCTAACTTAAATGTGATAGTTTCTGTTTTATCTTATTTTATTTTGTTATATTTTTTAAGCGAATGAATGAATGAAAGCCTAGCTATTAGGGTAAAGAGTAACAACTGAACTGTCTTTCACTTATACTTGCTAGGAGAAAAAAAATCAGTTTTCTCTAATGGAGTGACACTAGGTGAATCAGCCACTTCAGGACAGACCCCATGCTCAGGAGCAATTGACAAATATTTGATAGACCCCACAGATTTTTGTGAGTGCTTTTATTTGGTGACAGTTTAGTGGGCTTATTTTGGGGGGGATTTGTTTTGTTTATTTTGTTATTTGTGTGTGACAACACAACTTGGGAAAATTGTGTTGTCACATTGAGTTTTTGTGTGTTTTTGAAAAAGAACTTAAAGTTGGGTGGGTAGGGAGGGGGAAGGTTCTTGAAGGACTTGAAGAAGGGGAAGAATGGGATCAAAATACCTTGAAATTTAAAAATTATTTTAAATAATAAATATATATTGAAAAATAGGCCACAGAAATTATTTGACTCCAGTTTTGATGTCCAAATGATGACAGTTCGAGTCCAACCTCCCTTTTACTTTTTGAACTGGACAGGTAACAATGAAAACTTGGGGCCTTTAAAAGCCCCACTCAAAGCATGGAATGGTGTTGTGTGACAAGACTTTTCCTGAAGAGACACAATATACACATCTACTCAGCCCAGAGAGCCCAAAACAGACCTAAGTACCGATACCAGCAAAGTCCAACTTGGTGAACCAATGAGTTATATTGTAAATAGGTTAGGGGCTACTTAATGGAGCAGATATGATTCAGACCTCTGCATTATCAAAGCCCACCAGCACAAGTGATAACTCACAAAAGTTTGGAACCTGGAGCACACTATACAGCCTGCAGGGGGCTCAATGGATTGGTCCTTTTTGAGTGAACTATTAGTCTAAACCTCTGCCAGGCAGCATGGCTGGTTTCTGCTTCTTCTAGGAATGTGGTCTGGTGCTACTTGGCTGATCTGAGAACCTTCTTTACACATTGGTTTGTCTGTGTACTCTTGGGAAGGGAGGTCCTGGCAAATCTGGTCACTTTCAGGGACTTTCTGAAGCTATTTGAGTTGTTTGCCTTCTGTCTTAAAGAGCTTCACTGTAGGATGACTATTTCAATCACTGAAGGAAACTAACAGAGCAAACATTCTCCCCAGTGGTATCCTTTAACCACTAAGTCTCAACACAATCTCTTAATCTTATTTAAGCAGCCTAAAGACTTTACAGCGCTGAAGGGTGGCTTTGGAGTGAAGAAGAATGTCTAGCCTGCTCTTCCCTAGACTTTCTTATGTAACTAAGGAATTTACCATCAGTGCTTTTTGGGGTGTGGAATATCATCATCCTACACATCCCTATTAATTGATAGGATGTCTATATGCCTCCAGACCATAACCACAAACCAACTTCATTGGAAATCAATTGATCATATGAGTTGAGGTATAGTCTTGTATTGTTTTTTTTTTTGTTGTCATTTATTAGTTTAATGGATTTAATTATGAAATTTCATACATATATAATACTTTATTTTGATCTTCAATCCCCTATAATCATATCATATTCCCCCACCATTGTTCCCTTTCATCTGTCTCAATACACCCTTCTGCTTTTACATATTATCTTAATTTTTCTTTAATTAATATTTTAATGTGTATATATACACATTAAATATATATATATATATATATATATATATAAATATAAGAATACAACATAAGTTCATTTAGTGTTGTTCAAAAGCATATGTATTTAGGAATGATGCTTGGTATTGGATGACCAACTAAAGGGCTAGTATCTGGTAAGATTGATTCTCTGTCTCTTAGAAGTCATTAATTACCTATAGGTCTTCATTTAGGAGTGACGCTTTGACATTCACATTGGCATGTCCATTTGTATTGTCATTCTTAAGGTTTTAGTTTGAGTGATCATATTGTTGAGAATTCATGGATGCAGCTGCCCTGACACATATATAAGACACAGTCTCTCAACATAATTCTAGCCCTTTGGCTCTTATAATCTTTCTGTCCCCACTTCCGCAATATTTTCTGAGCCTTAGGTATAAGGGTTGTATTTTACATGTATCAGCTGGAGCTGGAAACCCCATGGTCAGTTGTTCTTTGCATTTTATACTGTTATAGGCTTCTGTAATAGTCTCCATTTACTGGGAGAAAAAAGCTTTTTATGAGCTGTGAGATCTGCACTTGTCTATGGATATAAGGATAAGTACTTAGAATGCAGTTCGAAAGTTCCACTACTCATGCATGCTTAGTCTTTTGTAAAAACCATATGCCACAAAGGAAATGAAATTCTAGTTGAAGATTGTGAAAATATAATTAACTACAAATTTTGATCTTGTTCTTGTAACTTTGCTAACTTTATTAACCACTTCTAATACTACTAAAACATTCCTTCATGGTCTCTATGTATTTTACTCTATTTGTGAAAAAGAATAGATTTTAAAAAAAAGATTTATTTCTTTTCGAATATATTTGCCTTTAAATCTTTTCTTGTCTTATCGCATTAGCAAGTTTCCCTAATGCATTGCTGAATTCACATTATTAGAGTGAATACCCTGCTTTGTCTTTGATACTGGGTGGAAAGCATTCATTCCTTCATCCTTAGGTATGGTAGATTTGAGCATTTGTTGCCCCAATTCTTCCTTCTATCTACTGCCATCTCTCTGTAATTTTATGATGCTCTCTCAGACTCTGGATATTACTAAGTGTCTAACTTTGACAAAGCCTTTGAAAAACTATGAATACGTAAGAGGCTGAAGAAAGTGTCTGTTTTTTTTTTTTTTCCATATACTTTCTTAACCTCTTCTATATTCATAAAAACTATCTGTTCTAACTAGTTTGAAAGATTAATGGCATGTAGAGTAGGACCAAGTTTCCCTATTAATTGCCATAGTGTGCCCCTCCCAGATGTATGAGCAAACTGTGCCAAGACCAGCAAAACCACCCCACAAGCTGCAGCTGAGTATAGATACATAAGCAGGTCCAGCTGAGATCACCTGAGCCAGGTCAGAGCAGCTGAAACTCACAAGCATATTTATTGCTACACTCTCATGAAATGTTATGATTGTTTTTATGCAGCATTACTGTGGCACTAGATGGCTGATACAGTAGATTAGAAGCATTTTGTTCAATCTAACCATGACAGTTAGCTATTTGGAAATGTTCCATACTTTCAAAGCCTCACATGCTACCTGGTCTTTATGTAGCTATTCCAAAGAGAAGGCAATGAGTTACTAACTTTTCATTTTGAAGGAGCTTCTCATGTTTAAAGCCTCCACATAACAATATTTACAATAACCATGAAAACATCCTTTTTATGTGTTTATGGGGGTGCTGTTCAGGGAAGGAGAAAGCCAGGATTTGATAATCCCAAGTAAATTCAGCCAATTGTTGCATGTCATGAGTATGTGTCATCTACCAAGTCACCTTCTCCAGCTCCAAAAGCAGTCTCTAGTCACTGTGCTCCATCACAAGAGTACTGTCAGCAGTGGAAGACCAACATTCCACTCGCAATTCCAATTTCACAGTTCAGTAAGGAACAAGTGTGAGCAGACAGTAGTTTGAGAAAGGAACGACAATCATGACCAATGAGGGAACCCAGTCATCTATTCTGCACCCCGCCTCCTCAAGTGCCTTTCAATTTGAACAAGAAAGAAAATTCAGAGTGGGCATCAAGCCCTGAAAAGGTAGCAGGCACAGCCTTTAACTTTTTCAAATGACTAGAGTCCAATCAGGCAGAGACATGGGCTACGGTCTCTCCATTAATCTCTGGTTGTGTTTCTGCTTTAAGGTTTATTTTTTTAAAATAAGCTTCTCCTACAAGTCTGAGCAGCTGAAGAAGAGGGGACAGAGGACAATGAAAATGACATCTGTCAATGAACAGTAATTAAGCAGAGTTGTGTGGAGTTTCACGGCTCTAAAGGGCACCGTTAAAGTGTTGATGAGCAGCGAAACGTCTGATTAAATTTTAAACAGGGATAAATTGGTCAGTCCCTTCATAGGAAAAAGCTAATGGAGGAGTAGACTAACAAATTAAATGAATACTGCACTGGGGCTAGTAAAGAGACAAGCTGGCACAAGCATGCCTCATCTACAATGTGAACACAAAGAACATGCCTTCTGCAAGGACTCCTGAGTTTCAGAATAGGCTACTGCACAGAAAAAGAATCAACTTAGAGAACAAGTGATTCAAATTCCAGTTCCAGCTAGGACACTACATAAGTAATCTAAGGTGACACGTGACTATTTTGGATCCCTGTTTTCTCATGTGTGAAATTCAGAGGCTGTTCTAAGATAATTTCAAATACGTAGGACCCTGAATTTTATTTTTTAAAGTAATTTAGAGAAAGAACCAAAATGTCATATTGACAGCCAGAAAAAGTGTATATAAGGATTCATAGTGTACACTGCAAATTCTGAAATATCATGGCAGTAACTGAAGGAATGAGTGGCCAGTTTGCAGTAGATTTGGAAATCCATTGCATCCTTGGACAATAGCAGGTCTTCTCTCATTTGCTCTGAGTGTAGTGTCAAATGCCATGCACATTTTTGTAACAGGCGAAGTTACACCAGTAAACAAATTTAAAATCAATAGATTAATTTTCCACAACTTTCTTTTAACACACTTATAGGAATAGGGAAGTTTGAAAAGTGTCATAAGAGAAGTTTAGAATAGTAGCTGAAGAGATCATTTTACAACATTGTTTATCTATCCACTGGTTTAGAAAGATCAGAGAGCAAATGACTCCGAATGACAGGACTTCCAAATTCAAATCCAAAAGACTTCGGCATTCTAAAATTCCAAAGACTCAAGAGATTAAATTACGCAGTAGAAAATCTGGAGATCATTACTTCAATTTTTACTTACCAAAAAAGTATTCTTCCCATGCACCAAAAAATGAGACAATTTAGAATTCAACAGAATCATAAAGATCACCAAATTCAGAACTAGTATATGATGTTTCTTGTACTCTCTTAACAACTGTAACTACTATTTAATATCTTTTCATTCTTTTCTATTTTCTTTCTCCTTCTATCCTAACATTTACATTGATAATCTTATATGTTTCCTGATCATCCTGATCACATTGAAGAAGTCACCTTTAAGCTGTAAAATAGGCAAGCACATGCCAGCTTATATCTTTAATTTGCTCTTTCTCCAAGTGGTGGTTTCTACTTAGATCTTATTCTCTCAAAGGAAAGAATCCATCCAAGTGGAACAGATAGTTGAAGCAGTTATTCAGCATGCAAAGGATATAACACTTCACAGAGAAAGACTGGAAAAGTTTGACCCACAGATGAGGTTAGCAGCATGACAGATTTTGAGCTGTGAACTTTTAAGACTTATGACCATTGAGAGGTGACTACCATATTCATGAGTCTAGGAAACATTTTTTTCCTCCCAAAATAATGGTATATCAGACTGCTTTTAGAAATTTCTTCTCTTTTTGAAAAAATATGAAGTGTGTGTGTGTGTGTGTTGTGTGTGTGTGTGTGTGTGTGTGTGTGTGTGTGAGTGTGTGTGTGTCTGTTCAAAACCACGATATGAATGGCCTTACATGAAGCCAGGGTCTTTTACGTATTGAAGATCCTTCATTGGTGTACACTATGATAACTGGCCAAACTTCTTAGTATCTTAATTTGAAATACAGTAGGAAGAGCCTAACTAGAACTTCAAGAATACTTGAAAGTACCACAAATACCATTTTAACCATCAGGGACTCTTCTACCACAACATAACTACAGTTAGTTTGCTCGGATGTTTCATATCTAACTTATTGCCTAAGTCTGAGACAGGTACTAAGCTGTGGCTGCAGTTTACCTTGGTTATGTAGTGTCTATGTATTGACTACCAGCCTCACTTGGAGTTATTAATCATGAATTCTCACTGATTTGAGCTTTCCTACAATGCTGCAGTACCTTCATCATTTCTCTGGGACTTAACGACAGAAGGCATCTTCCATCTTCTTGTTGAAAGTCTTCAGCTCCATTGCCTTGAGTCTCTAGTAACCTCAGTTATTACATTTCTTTTCTTCACAGATTAATCCTTTGTCTTGTAGTAGGTAATTATTATCAGCAATCAAACAGACTCACATGTATTTTTAAAAATTGTCCGTCAGTGCAGTACATACACATACACACTGGCACATATGAATAACACCCACTCTTTCGTCTTCCATTTACATACAATAGAGATAAAGGGATGACAGACAGATAATTCAAATAGATATACTCCTCTATTTATCTCCTACATTATGACATTTTACTCAATTTTAAGAGGTTTGCTGCTTTGAGAATGATTTATATTATTACGACAAGAAATATAAGAGAAGGAAATAGACTATTGTTTCCATCAATTCTCATAGCTGACATTTTTAGTGTGAACAAACATACATTAGTTTTGAAGGGCAGAATTGGTCAAAAGAGAAATTGCATTTTCAAATTCCAGAAGCTACCTTTACATAACATAAATCTCAGGATTTAAAAATAGAATCTAACTAGAAACCATGGATTGGGAATATGGATGTTATATCATGAGCAAGTTTTCCTCTACCTGCTTGGTAGAAAGTTGGAGACAGAAAGCATTATAGCAGGTTCTGTATAGAAAATATATGGCAGTGAAGGATGCTGGGAGAACAGACATTCCTAGCTCTTCATTTTAGGTCAAAACTATGGAAGAACATGCTATTTAAAATTACCATGAAATTTGAATTAATGTCTGAACAATAGAGTCTATTTCTCATTTCTATGCCTACTGAGTTTGAAATTTTTTTCATTTGCTCTGAAGAAACACCATGTCTAATAGAACATTATCTAAATAGTAGGCTGAAATGTTTAAGGTAGAAGTATGGGAGAACAAATAGAAAATAATGCACTTGTATCTCACTCAGTTCCACGAGTACACATGGTTCCTCTGTACTCCTAGTACAGGAAAAGAAGACAATTAGCCATGGCTCTACAGAACACTCATGAAATAGCTTCAGGGAGTCATGAAGTATCCCTATAGTGGAAAGGGAAGTGTAACATTCCATGCTATATCCCGAATGAATGATGTTGACAGATATTCTACACTGTCTTCTGTCTCAACCAGAACAGAGGGTAGAGTGAGATGGACATTGACACACCATGATAAGACTTTCAGCATCACTTCCTATTTCATCTGGCAAGCACACAGGTCATCAGGATTCTCAGTGACCAGATGGATTAAAGAACATCTCCATGGATTTTGCCAAGAATTCCCCAAGATATATCAGTGGACATTCTTATAAAAATATTTATGAGAAAATATATGTACCCACCTACACAAAGGTAGTACATTAGAATGAAGAAAAACAAGTCATATTGAAAGGCTGAATATACTAGACATTTCTATTGTGCTCCATTCCTAATTAGACAACCAGACATTTTACCTTAGACAACCTACAGTCATCACAAATGTTATACACCCAAGTATAAACTGTCAATCATTCTTTCCTGCTTTACTCCACCATCAGATTTTTATCTTCTCATTTAATGAAAGATAGGTCTACATGGACCCATCAATTCAGATACTTGGAAGACATTCTTGAATTCTATTTTTCATAAAAACTCAGAAATCAACCTACTTTACTCCATTTTTATTTTCACTTCTTATATTATGACCTAAGTGAACACCATCAGACAGTCTGGAATATCTATCTTCAACAACTCAGAGAGTCTTCTTCACTTGTACTTGGAAGATGGAAAAATGGATATGTATAACATCACTTAAAAAATGTGAATTACTTCTCTCTCTTCAAGTTTGCTTAATTTAGAGCTAAAAAAAGGAAGAGCAAGTAACCAATTTTAAGAAGAAGGAGTTGTATTGGAAAAGTAAGCCAAATAGAGGAGGGCAATAGCATATCCAGCAGAGAAAACTGCTGATGAAAGACACATCAGTTCAGCAGCTTATATAGTGGGTGCCTCTTACAAATTCATGAGTGACAAGCATGGAGTAAATAGTCTGTCATCCCAGCATCCCAGACACAAGAACTGGGTATGAACTTGCATGTTTGTAATACAAACCCTAAGAAGATGGAGGCAGGACAATCACAAGTTCAAGGTTATCCTTGCTATGTAGTATGTTGGAGACCATCAAAGGCTACATTAGACCTCATCTCAAAAAGGACAGAAATGAAAGGGAGGGAAAGTGGGTTGTTAAATCATCTAGACAGTTCAATCCTGCGAAATTAAGAATAAAAAAACTCCACAGAAGTAACACCATGGGTATACTGGCAATCATTTAGCAACTCATCTAGAAAAACAATAAAACAAAAGCAGTGATTTGTAGTAACTGCTGATTTCTCTAGTGCACATATACTGTGGTAAGTTTTGAGTTAATTATAGAATGAAATGTCATGGAACGAAAGCTTAGAAGAAAAGCACCCAATCTCTTATTGAAAAAGTCCCAATTTGATGCCATGGCACTCAAAATCTACACCTTATGCACTTTTGCCCATGATGGTCTGTATGCTCTGTCAAGATGAAGAAGCAAAGCAAGAAATAAGGATCAGAAAATAGAGGCTCCACACCTGCCTGACAGAAGTGGACATGCCAGGAAATGGGCTATGTATGCATCAGATCTGAAGATCACACACAGAGTATGTCAGGAAAGCAAAGGTCCCCAACACCACAAGCTTGAAAACAATACAAATAAACTAACAGATGCTGCACCTGCTTAGTTATAGTTACTATTTGAAAAACCATTAATTTGGCAGGGAGGGATCATAAACAGGAATTAGTGGGCTGGATAGGTGGCTCAGATTCTAAGAGTGCACGTGTTATGCTAGGAGGGAAACACTGGATAGAGGATGGAGATGGCAGTGTCAGCTCCAGAGTTCAGATACACCATACTGTCTCTAAACCTGAAAACTGAAGAACAAAAAGGTGGGTACCAGGGGGAACAACTAAAGAAGCCATGTTTCCCTCTCAGGGGTGAAAGCTGAATGGCTAGGAAGTTGCAGTTTTCCTTTTACTGAGCCCTTCACAGTCAATGCCATGCTGGGATTAGAGCATGTAATATGGTATCAGACAATTTAGGTTTAGGGTATCACTCTGAGCTCTAGCAGCTGTGTAATCTGGGCAAATTACTTAGCCATTTAGAGCCTCTGTTTTCTCTTCTGCATAGTAGGAAAAATGAGCATCCTCATATAGCCCTGGAATGGCTTTATCCATGTGTGTCTGATGACAGCACTAACTCTCCTAAGGAGAAGTTAGTAACATTTAAAAAAAATGGTTTCGTAATATTTTTTTGGTTGTTAATATTATATTGATTTTCATGGCAGAACTTTTTAAAACAAACCTTATGATAAAGACTATTTTATTTTAAATTCTCCATTGAGTACTTTCTTCTGAATAAATTTGAATTGGGAGTTTGAATTTGTTATTGTTCATCGTTTTTTTAGATTGAGCCTTATTTTTTACTTAGGCTGGCCTTGAACTCATGGTAACTCTCCTGCCTCAGATTTTCAAGGGCTGGCATTACAGGCATGAACTATCATATGTAGCTGATTGTAAATTGTTTCCTTGGTGAGTTAAACATTGTTTACTTATTATGATGCTAAAGTGTATACTTTGCCTATAGAATGTTCACTTCCTCACCAGCATTTAAAAGTACTTTTATATTTCATCAATCATTATCTTTATAATACTTACCTTTATCCAGAATGTCAGGGAACAGATTTATATAGTGTCAAGCCCCACACAAGGAGCAATAATACACACCCCTTATCTTCTGTCTATAGTCTTATTTTACCAACATCCTAAGAGCAAATATCCCCAAGCTTTCCCCCAATCCAATCACAAATTACCCTGAAAGTCACTCAAAGCATGATGTGAACTGGGAAAAAAAAAATTAAAAAAAATAAAAAAAACATGACTTCGGAGCTTGCTATCTGATCTTCTCTGTCTCCCTTGAATTTAATAAGCCACTAAGTACCTGGGCTGATACTCATATTCGTGTCTTTAGCAAAACACCCCCTAGGAACTTTGATGTGTATCCCATGAATAGATCAATTTCTAGGTCGTGGCTTCACATCTCCATTTTGAGCTCTTTGGTGGAGGATCCTGGGAAAGTGTGCTGGAAGCTGTGTTAGCCCTATCATGTGGTGACAAGCACTGCCATGAGTAACAAATGAGCCCATTATTGCTTTACAGTGGAGGAGACAGGTTAATCCTTTGTCAAATCGCTGTGTGCAGTGTCCTCTGCCTTGTTCCAATTATCCAGGAAGTGATGGCACTTTCTCATCCAACAGCCCTTCAACACCTGCTGACACGTATTTAGAACATTGCCGGATGTGTGGATTTTAACCACACTGTGCTCAGTAAGCCTCATGGAATAAAAATGTAGCAAAGACATGCAAGGGAGATCGGGAGCCCACACTTTCTGGACTCAGACAACCCCATTTTAAAAACAGAGGCAGGAGCAAAATAAGAGGAAAGAGAAAGACTCTTTTTCCAAATTAAAATATTTACTTAAATTCAGAAGTAAAATTGTCCATAAAACCTAGAAAGCCAACTCTAAATAGCATGCTGGTTTTATTAGTGAGGAAAGCAATTCTGTGGAGAATATAGCATGTCTCCTAAGCTAGTTTATGGCAAAATCCCTCAGAAAAATTATACCCGGAAACAGTATTTGCCATTTTTTTTCAGCATTAGCAATTCAGATTCTCTCTTTTTATTTCAATAGCTTTTTTATTCATTCAACAAATAATCTTTCAGTAACTTCCATTAAGTCAACACTTTAAATGTTAGGGACTTTAGCTAAGGTTGAAGTGTGTTACTGCTGGGAATTCAAAGTCAAGCCCCATCTTGTTGGGGGTGCACCTGCTGTCAGACAATGGAATTCAGCGTTTCAAGCAGAGTCAAACCGACATAAGCTATGAATACACCTGTTCTAAAGTCTGCCCCTGGGACTTGAGGAGTCATTCCTGGGAGAATTGTTTCCTGAAACTCATACAAGCAACAGTGTTTTGTTGGTGGTGGTTCGTTGGTTGGGTTTTTGTTCTTGTTGCTGTTGTTGTTTGTTTGTTTATTTTTGCAAAAGATGAAATGAGGAAGAGCAGAAGGTGCAGGGAGAACATCCTCTAATCACTCAGAGCATTCGGGATGATAGATAGCTCATCCAGTATCTTCAGCTCTTGGTCATTTTTGACCCTGATGATGAACTTCCTTACTGATTTTGTCCTCAATTTTAGGTTTTCATCTCTTTTCTAAATTTAGTGTAAAAGAAGTTAGAGGATAAGCAGTTCTTATGAAAATCTTCATTTCTAAGGAGGAATTTCTTCAGCTCTTAGTGGGGCCAAGAGGAAGAACCTGAGGCTCTCTCTCCCTCTATCAAGTGCTCCTCCCTACAGGAGGACCTTTGTGTTCATTCACTCATTTGTTTTCAATTGAACTGTCACTTTCTAGCACCTTTTAGTTCTGCCCACTGTCGCAAAATGCATGTTAAAACCTAGTTGTGTACATATACATTGAGAATTGTTATAACTTAGTGAGTTTAGTCTTTTATAATGTTGCAAAATATTCTTAGTTATATCTTATAATCATCCTCTAATGCCTAGCTTCTTTTAGTTAATGGGGCTATGCCAGCTTTTTGTAGCATATTGCTCTCTTTCTTGTCTGTTTGCAAGGGAATTCCCTTACTGGATAGATGGGTAGATACATAGATATATAGGTACATAAAGATATAGGTAGATTCATAAATAAATACTGCTGTAAAATGCTGTAATCTATTTCTGCAGAGATAGTTGAAGCCTGAGTTATACCATAGAAAAGTCCCACTTCAAAGGATAGACTGGTGTTATTTACAATAGTACTGTTACAGTAGCATTCAAGACCCACTAAGGGAATGATATTTACTTTTGATCAAGAAAATGGAAACTCTGGCCTGAGGAGAGGAGTTCTTATATTCCAACTTACCCAAAACATAAAAGTTAATCCAGTTAGGATCATCAATTGTCTAGTTAAGGGAGCGCCCTTCAGGATTCATTTTATGCATCACTAAAGAGATGGGAGGAATAATTATACTGCTAGTACAATACTGTTATTTTCCTTCCCAGGAAGTTCAACTTGGACACAGTTGTTTATGGAGCCTTAGCTATAAAGATGAATTAAACTTTACCTCTTCTGAGTTTCTCAGAAATTTATGATTTTACTCCCTTTTCTTTGTATTATCTCTTTTTGTTTCTTTTGGATACTTACCAAAGCCTGGGCAATTATTTCCTGGACTCACTGACCTTTCTTGCTCTTTTTCTTTAAAGTTATTCCCCCCTGGACCCTTCCACCATGTGGCTGCTTACAGATGGTGTGTTTTTTTTTTTCTTCTTCCTCATCTCCTTCCTCCAGGAGGCATTGAGATTTATAGCTTGCTTGCCCTGAAGTTTTTCTCATGAACTATAATAAAACTGTCCTTGAGCTTTCTTCTGAGTCTGTTCTTAAGTTATTAATGAGACTGGGAAATCCCAAGAAGACACTCCAATTTCCCCAGTAACATGTGGCACCTCATGTGAAGCTCCTCTAAATTTCTAAATGAGTGCCCTTCAGTCGACAAATAGACAGTATGCATCCCTAGAGGAAGACACAACCAAAGTAAGGACAGAGGATGGTAAACAAATGCATAGAAAGCAAAATGTGAAATGGCACTCACTCTTAGGAGCTAACTCTGCCAATTCCACTCCGAGAATAAGCACGTCTTTAAATACAGTTTCCTAGGAGCCGTGGTAGGCAGTACCTTGTATAACCTCAATCTCTACCACTGTGACTTTACCTTTTATAGGCTTAATGTGAAATAAAAATCATAACTGCAAAGGGGTTGTTAATATCTACTGTCCATGTTATCTTGTGTACATGGTTACAAACAAATGTTCTGCAGTGCGACCCAGGGATTCCCACACTTCTTGTCTGCTTTTGTAGGCTCAACTGTGTGTCTCTTAGGTCGAATCTTGTTCCTTTAAGTCTCTGAATTAGCCAGTAAAGCACTTCATTATAGTATATAAGTCTATGTAGCTTAGGATACTTTTCTGTTCACACAAAGTAATGGCCAAGAAAAAGTTAGAATTCTTCCAGTCTGCATCGTGAAGGTTTTTTTTTACTATCAATTATTTTACAAGTTTTTTCATGAAGAGAGAATAGGGCAGCCACACCCTGTTTTCAGTTTGCACTGGTATGTCTGAAGTGACTGCTGCATTATCCAGTCACAGTTCTTTTACTGGATTCCTCTACATTAACTAACCATAAGAATTCTCTGAAAGGTGACAATTATAAACCATGGGAAGGTCACCAGAGTAATAACAGTAAGTGATGTGGGAGACAAGACCATCTCTTCATGTAGCTAAATGTGTTCTCTAACCTGCTTATAGTTCTTGGAGTATGAATACCACCTTGCAGTGGCTGCTGCTGTGTGGACTCAACAGTCATGACTGGAGACCTTATTGCATAGTTCACGATGAGCACTGCTGTTTGCACACTCAACTCATGCCCCATAGTTATATAGCCAGTTTCTGCAAGCATCCAGCAACCAGCCAGCAGATGTTTTTTCAAAATTGTATATGGTTCTTAATGAAAATAGCATGGCCATACTCCAGAACCTTAGAGATATATGCTGTAACTCTTCTGCTACGGCTTGCCAAAGACACCACATGATGTCCTTGCTCACTACAAAAACCTCTAGTAACAAGAGATCAGACGAGTTGTGTGGCTCAGATGGGAAAGAATGGATCTGTGAAGAGGCTTTTCTTGCTCAAAATAAATAGCGTTTTTATTATATTAAATAATACACAATGTAAAAGCAATATTTGTGATTGTGAAATATACTATAACCAAACCCTGGGACCCTGATCATCCCTTCAAACTACCATGCAGCTTCAGAAGTTAATATATCTTCAAATGCTTCTGTATTTCTGAATTTCACCCCTCGTTTCAATTGCTAACTGACACACTAAATTTATAATTTTCTATCTTAATTCTCCATACCACCACCCAATTCTGTGTATCTACAGTTATCATTCCAATAAAGTTACAATGATATGACACAAACCAGTGTCTCTCTTGCCACCCACACTGCACACCACTTCATCATAGGTGAAAACAAAAGAGATTGCACTGCCACAGCATCATGATGGAGATCATGAACATTCGAGCTGGAGCCAATGATGGAGTCCCCATTGCCATTCCGCCAACAAATGCTTAAACTCTAGAATGTCAATATTTCTGGTCAACCTTCTAAAATCACTCCTTGTCATTTGGCAGCTTTCTTAAAAGCAAAATATGAAACAGGATTTTTATGAAAATGGTTTATTAAATGAATGTTCTCAAAAGGGAGTTGACAGAGATACAAAAGAGGATGGAGCAAAGGGAACAACTAAAAAGAACATGGTTTTGCTGAAATCTAGAATTGAGTTGAACACTTGGAGAACTATGGAATATATATGTACATCTACAAATATTCTTGATTTAGAGGCAAAGTTGTGGGACTTCTGAATTTTCATATGTGTCAAGAACAACTAAGGGGATTACAACTAAGACATAAGCATGGTGTTTTAAATATTTGAGTAGTCATGTCAGCCAAAGAAAGCTCCTAAGCAGGTGTGAACCTCTACCAGACATTGATTACACAAACTGGGGATGAGGTCTCAGTCTAGTAAGAAGACATATGAATTGGGCTACCAAAGTCTACTGCAGAAAATGAACTCTGAGACCCATCTCTATAGTCTACCTATGAGTTAAGTCATTAACTACCTTGTTGGCCACCTGTCTAGACTCCAACATACCATATTCATGATACTGTCCAAATGCCTCACTTCAAATGTTCTTAGATGCTACCTACTACTGAGTGCCAGCAGCACCTGCCACAATCAGAAAGAATCTCTTATCAATGAGATTAGTGCACAACTATGAGTCATAAGAGATCATCACCAAAATCATTTACTTTATATTGAAGTATGTCCAACAGAGCTTCTCATTGTTCCTGAGGCCAAATTGAAAAGAACCCTGTCATTTTGTTTCTACCTTCTTAGATGGAATAAAAAGTAAAATACCTATCCCAAGACTCAACATTGCAAATTGTATGTAAGTTCAAGACTGTCCCTTTGTTTAGATTGTGACCCTAAATTTTCAGGAATGAAACTTGGTTGGATTTTCTTCTTGGGTTGGTACAGAAAAAGGAGAAAACCAGTGTCCTTGCGGGTTCATTTTATTCCCTCTGTTATCTCCGTCTTTCTCTCTGTCTCTCTCTCCAAAGTCTGTGTGTCTGCATGTCTGCATATGTGTTCATGTATGTATGGACATTTGTTTTCAGCATGTGTGCATGTGAGCATTGGTGCCTGTTGAGGCCAGAGGTCAACGATGCAGCTATGTCGCCAGGATGCTTTAGAGTCCACAATTGGGTCCAAGGTATCTATATCCAGGTTGTTCTTCGGGTTAGTTCTGTCAAATTGATACACATCTAGACAAATCTTGGAAGAAGAAAATCTCAACTGAGGAACTGCCTCTATTGAGATATTCTGTGGTCATGTCTGTTTGAAATTTTCCTGATCAATAATTTAATTATTGATGTAGGAGGGCAAGCTAACTATGGGAAGGAGCACTCCTGGGCAGGTAGATCTGGGTAGTATAAGAAAACAGGCTAGGGAAGCCATGGAGAATAAGCCAGTAAAGAAGACTTCTTCCATGGTTCTTGCCTCTGCTCCTTCTTGAGTTCTTGATCTCAATTAAGTCAATGGTGGACTATGATAAGGATGTATAAGCCAAATAATCCTTTTCCTCCTCTAGTTTCTTTTGGTCATGGCGTTTATCATAGAAGAAGAAGTCAAAATAGGGCAGTCCTTGGGTGTCTATGTCCTTTTGAAACTATAGTACATCAAAGCTGAGTCAAGGTTACAAGGGTTTCTTCTGGGTCTGTAGCCAAAGATGAAGTTAATTGGCCTGTTTCTCACAGAGAAGATTAAATGCAATCTCCTAGTCTTTTGTTTATTGTTCAAGACCAAATAGTACTGAAGCTGAGGCCACACAACAATGAACTCTTTCTGGTCTGCATCCAGTACCTCAATCAGTAACACACCACAGAGGACACAGGCTTGTCTTAGGATGGCCTTCACTAATCCTGAACAGTGGAAAACTGTCATAAAGCCTGAGAAAGAGGCAGGGACTCTCTCAAGTTCACTTGTGGCGAGGAATGGATTCATAGCACACTACACACTCTCCCCAAAACTTCTTATAAAGATTCAACCTGTATTGTTCTACAACCTCTAATATGAGTAAGAGGTTCAGGAGATTTTACAATCAGCCATGTAACCCTATTTCTAAAATCTTTATCTGAAGACTGCCCTGAATGCTGTGTTCACTCTTACATCTTGGTATATCTGAGATATTTTACTCTAACATTTTATTGCACCCAGTTTTTAGTTCCAAATCTAACTTACTCTGAGTCTTTCCCCCATTCTCTGTCCAGTCTATTTTCAGTTTTCTATACCACTTTTCCTCCCAGTCATTTTACTTTCTTACATCTCAAGCTTATACAGAAAATCTTGTCTCTGCCTATATTTAAAGCCAATGTGATTGAAGTTCCTTTCCTATCTTGAACATTTATTGGTTATGTGGTCACAAGTAATTTTCTTAGTCTGAGCTGTGTCTATAAAGTATCTGTCTTGGAGAATTAGTGATATGGTTAAACAACATAAAGGTGTCAAGTACAGCATAGTAAGTTGTCTGGGATTAGCACATGTGGTCTTTTTCTCCATCCACAGATTTCCCAGACATTGTTGATTGAAATGTTTGCCTCATGTGCCCTGGACAAGTCACAGCATCTTGTGACAGATGGTAATTGGAAACCAATATTCTCATTTAAAGGAGAAAGTGGTACTGGTGGATGTGAAACTATATGCAAAAATCTCTGAACCATGCACATAACAAGGGCTCAAGATCATGGAAGCAAGAACAGGAACATATTCAAAGAGCTTACTGTGAACTGAAAATGTGAACCCTTTGTTCAAATATTGCTAAAAATTACAAGACCGCAACATCAGAGTGTACAGCCCAACATGGGGCCTTTCAGAAAGCTCTGGTTGCAAAGCTGGCCTGCACAGAAGGCTGAACTCTGGAACTGAATACTAGCCTCCTTTTTCTATTCTCTGCTGTACAAGCTAAGTTACACAGACAAATAAAATAAGCCTATTCCAGCTTCAAGTTAATTGAAGCTGATCAGGCAAAATCCCCAATGAATGAGCTACTGAACCTCCCCTCACCTCTTGAGCAAGACAAAGGGAGTTTTTCACTGTTACCAGGGAGCCCTATTCCACTGACAGACAGGAGAGGAATCCTTTGCAGATCTCATTTCTGTTTAAAGGTCTCTATCAATTCTAGCACTTTCTA
The DNA here is from genome assembly GCA_026225945.1 of Cricetomys ansorgei. Lineage (NCBI taxonomy): Eukaryota > Metazoa > Chordata > Mammalia > Rodentia > Nesomyidae > Cricetomys > Cricetomys ansorgei. The sequence goes on along the minus strand of JAMJFZ010003871.1, from coordinate 4,485,047 downwards.
TGGTACAACTTGAGGCCTTTGTTGTTTAACAAAATAGAGATAAAAGATAAAAGGAGAACAGTAAGGGCAGGAGAAAGGAAAGGAAAGAATAGAGGAAGAGAAGGAGAAGGAAGAGAAGGCAGGAAGACATGGGCCTCACTAAAACCCAAGCTGTCACCCCAAAGCAATGCATCCCAAGAACACAGGGAAAAATCCAACGTTGCCAGCTAACCATCAGAACTCAGTGACTTTAGATCATCTCAAGCTGGCTGCCATTCACAGGTCATGTGGCATCAATTAATGATAACTCAGAACTTGCTTTTTGTAACAAAAGCATGACAAACACCAAGCTCCCAGGCTCTCAATCTGTCCTTCAACAGCACTTTTATTCAAGGATGTTTGAAGAAAATTATTTTAAAGCTAGGAAAACAAAGAGAAGGATGTATTTGAAAATGTCCATCCAGATCTATGTAGAACGGACATGGAAGAAGTCTCTGTCACTCAGTGTCCCCTGTGGCAAGTCTGTAAATAAAATAAGTGAGGGGACAGAAAGAAAGACATGAGCAGATGGAGAGGAAGATGGAGAGAGAAAGAGACAGAGACCCCGCGGGAAGGAGGGACAGCCACAGAGAGACAGAAGACAAGAGACACTTGCTTAACACATGTGCATTCCTTACTTCATTTACTAAGTATTAAGCTCAGGACACAGCATCATTGTCAGCAGCACCGTGCTACATACACAGTAACTGGTGTTTTATACATTTGTTAACATGCATCACCAGCTGCTTGGTTTCTGACTTCTTATTTGAAATGATGCCTCCTGGAATATGTGGCCAACACTCCCCTTACGAGAAGACCCAGGAGCCCTTAGTGAGTACGTTTGACTCTATAGTTTCATGAGCTGAGTTCCCTGTCAAGTGCTCAGTCTGCTCAGTATGTTGGAGCAAAACTGACCCAGACCAGTAATGAAGACTCATTGCTCCACACTCTAAGAACAGGCCCTAATGGCCTCGTGACTTTGGCATAATTCAGATCTGATGGAGGTAAAGAGAGGAATGGAGGGGAATGAGGAAGGGGAGGAAAAGGCAGCCCTACAGATGACCTTGGAGCAGTGTGAACAATGTCTAATGTTCAGCAGTTATAGGCTATCAGACACTAATGTACTCTCTGGGCTGAACCGAATAGGCCCATTACTTTCAACTGCAATTCACCATCTGTGAAGTGAGCTGGTAGCTTCAGACAAGACTACAAATTGCATTTGATACCAAAAGAGACAGGGGCAGGATGGTGATGTAAAATAAGGAGAAGGACAGACGAGACCAAAGGCCATACAAAGATAGGAAGAGAGGTTCTTAGCCTTTAGAACACCCTTAAAAGGACCCAAGACAATCACAAGACCCAATTCATGTAGCCTAACACTGTCCGGGGGTTTATGGAATCAAAGGTTTATTGCAATTAGGAGAAATGTATGCAGCTGGAACTCACAAACCCTCCCACTCTAGGGTAGCCCTGTTGTCACAATTCATTAGCTTCTTCTGACAGTCATTTGACATCAATTCAAAAAAGGGATCTGACTATATTCTAAAAAAAAAAAAAAAAAAGATGAGTCTTTAGAAAAAAAAATGATGGCTGCAGATTCAGGGTCCCTGATCAGGTTTGAATAAGGGGAGAACAGGAATGACAGCCATGATGTTGACTGAGGACACTTTCCTAATCATTCGTGAAATGCATTTCAATCCTCTACCTCTCAGGGTTTTTAATAGATGGAGCCGTGTGCTTATAAAAGTCCACATGTGGAAATCATGATAACCTTTGATGTGGCTCTATCTGGAAACAGGACCTTTAAGGAAATATTGAAGGTTGAGTGAGCATATAAGATTGGGGCCCTCATGTGATAATGACAATACTGGTATTCCTTTTTTTCTTTTTTTTAAAAAAAAAGACACCAAAATGTCCTCTCTCTCTTTCTTTCTCTCCATCCCCCTCTCTCTCTTTCTCTCCATCTCCCTCTCTCTTCCTCCTCCCTCCCTCCATCTCATTCTTTCTTTCTAAACACATGCACAGGAGGGCTACCCAAGGATACAGTAAATGGGTCTCACTGACACTTTGATCTTTTAAGTCCAGCCCCAAGCACTATGGTGGAATTAATTTCCACGGTTATGCCACTCAGTCTGTTGCATCTTATAATGGCCATGCAAGGGACTAGTAACAGGAACAATATTGGCTGAGGTCAGGTATAGTGAGCGATACCTTGGGCAGTTCAAAAATGTATTCAATGTTTATCAGAGATTAAGGATTTGGTACAGTGGACTACAGGTTGTTAGGTACAAGTATTTCTCCAAAGATTCCAGAAATAATTCAAACAAAGAGGCCATATCAAAGATGCAGAATCTCTGACCTGCTGCTGAAACTAGTTACCAGGTGTCAAGATCCCACTGAAATGGGGCTCCCGTGAGGAACAGAAATAGCCCTTCCCATTTACATTGAAAAAAAGAATTCTCATCTACTGACACCTATATACCAGATACTATATGAATGCTCATGTCTGTTACTTCATTCACGCAACTACCCTGTTTGTTATGATTCAGAAAAGAGATGTAGGTTGCCTAAGAGTACACAATTAGGCAATGGAGAGAATTCTGATCCCCTAAGCTATCAAGTCATACAGTAGCATCTTGCCATCCCCTCCAAGGTAAACTAAGGGCAGAAGATTAGCTTGGTACAGTGAACCTACTCACCTGCTACATACATGCTAGCAAACCACAAGAGTAAAGTGCGCTCAGTCCAGTACCATGGGGCTCTTTGGACCATCTTGTCCACATATATTTAAGACATGGGAAATGCTTTATGATGGGTAAATGAAAGTGTAGCAAAACAGTTTCTAGAACTTTGGAACAAATTCTACGTGTCTATAAAAGGGAATACAGAAATAACTGTAGTCATAGAATTTGTATGATGCTCACTTGACTTTATTTTTAAGGAAAGATACAATTCATGCTATGTATTTATATAAATACATGTATTCATATATAGAAAGCTGCAGAATGAAATATATAAGAGTATTTAATTCGTAAGATAGTTTAATATGTATCATTAAACATCACAAACATCATTGGTGCTTGATCCAATTTTAAAATAACCATTTATTATCTTCACTAATTCTGAAAACATATGCATTAGTCAGATTTCTCTAGTGTGTTGTTGTTGTTGTTCAAGGATCCCATTCAGGCCTCCTCCTATCTGTGACAGTCTCTCAGACATTCCCTAGTTCAGAAGAGCTTCTTAGGCAAGTACTGTTCAGTCAGTGTGGAGAATATCTTTCTGGTAATTAGAGCAGGAGAAACCACCTAGTGAAGTGACCAATTTTAACAAGTCATGCTTAAGAGTTAGTACTGTCCATGTGACTTGTTATTATTGATGTTTAGCATTAACTTTCAGCTCAGCATTCTAGAAGTTGAGTTTTTTCTTTACTTTCCATTTTTTACTCTTTAAAAAGCTGACAAAGCCCTACAGTGATAGCACATGCCTTCAATCCCAGTACTCATGGGGTAGAGACAGGCGGATCTCTGTGAGTTTGAGGCTAGCCTGGTTTACAGAGTGAGTTCCAGGACAGCCAGAATTACAACAGAGAAACCCTGTCTCAAAAAGTAAGCAGTCAAAATGGAGACTTCACTGTGAAATGAGAGGGCAGAGTGTAAGTAATTTGCTATTTTGAATTTTCCCTCTGTTTGTTTACTTGGGCACATCACTCTCTAATTTTACTTTATACTTCCAGATATAGTGCACTGTTATGGTACTGAAATTGCTCCAGCTTTGGTCACTGGGAACTCCTCAGTGGGTAACCATGTCCTCTTCATATATTACCTCATTTTGTATATTTTAATTTTTCATTTTCAGAACAATTCTTTACACCCAATCACCAAAGTTTGCAGCAAACTCATCTCATATATCTTTCCCCAGTCTTGGAGTCAGTTATTTTTGCTTATTCTGATAGTCTCTGTCTTTTTATTATAATAGTTAAAATATTCTTCATTAAAAACAATTGCAATATTCGGTGTTATGTTCAACACTTTTGTAGCTGTTTTCTATTTATTGTATCTATTATATCTTTCTCTCATACTTTTTTTTCCTGCCTTCTCTGGTTGTACAAAACATGCTATGTAATTCAATTTTATCTCCTTGTCCCACATATTAATTATACCTCTAAAACTTTTAGAAGTTGCTATAAATTTCCAATATACATGTGTATGTGTACTATGTGTGTGTGTGTGTGTGTGTGTGTGTGTGTGTGTATTCATGTATATTGGGGTGTACATGTATTGAGGGAGTGTGGAGTCCTGAGGTTGATGTCACATATCTCCTTCAATCACTCTGTATATAATGAGGCCAAGTCTTTCACTTCTATCCACAGCTGGCTAATTTAAATATATTAGCTAGCCAGCTTGCTCTAGAGAGCAAACAAGTTGATACTAAAGAGGCAATATGCTGTAGAAATACTAACAGAAAGCTAACACAACCCCACTAATAGGAGAGAAACTGATTGTTAAAGAATGAATATAATAAAATATACATAAAAGTATTTTGTGCCAATAAAAGATTAAACCTACTAGGAAGATAACAATCCTCAGTGCATGCATCTCCAAAGCACTGGGACTGCAGGTGGGGCACCGTGTCCACCAGCATTGATATGAGTACTGGGAATCTAAACTCTGGTTCACTGAACAATCTATAGCTTCTCAATAAACATCTCTTAGACAATTATAGACCACCTTATGTAAGACTCTTCTTATGTAAGGAAGACATCTGTGATAGCTAGTCTTGGTTGTCAAGTTGGTACACCAGGAAATAAGAAACCTTAACTGAGGGTTTGCCTCCATCAAACTAGCTTAGAGGCATGTCTGGTGGCCATTTATTGATTTTTAGTTGATATTGGAGGACCCAGCCCACTGTGGGTGGTACCATTCCTAGGCAAGTGCCCTTGGTCTGTACAAGAAAAGTAGATGAACAATCCAGAGGAACCAAGCCAGTAAACAGCATTCTTTCAAAGTCTCTGCTTCAGTTCCTGTTTCCAGGTTTCCCTTGATAATACCTTGAAAATGGATTCTGGGCCAAATAAACTCTCCTGTCCCCAAGTTGCTTTTGATCAGTGTTTTACAACAACAGAAAAAAAAAATGAGGACAGCATCTTATGAAACATCTTATTGCCCCACTCATTTCTTATGACATTTCAGTTATACCTTCATTGTTATTGCTAACTACATTGTGTTTTCTTTCAACAATTATATCTTTAAACAATTGATGAGAAAGAGAAAAATACTTTCTTTTACCATCTGCCATTACTTTGGATGTTCTTTCCCCATGTGTGTCCATTTACCTGGCAGTATCATTTTCATTCTTTGTAAGTAATGTTAATGATTGCCCCCACCAGGACAGATTTGATGTGAGTCCCCTTATTTTCCATTGATCTAAGAAATACTGTTTCTCCTTAAGTTTTTAACTGAAAAAATCTATTAACGCAATACCATATAATGTTTGAAATGTGTATGCATATACAACATACAAATCAAGTAAACATATTTCTCCCCCCATCACTATCATTTATTTATGATGGAAAACTTGTACAATTCTTTATTCCATCCTTTCTAAAGATACAGTACCTTCTTTATGTTCATTATCTGTTATCACCTTGTGTAACGGCACACCAGAGTGTTGTATTCCTAGCTAACTGAAACGTACTGCTCATTGATCAAACTCTTCACCCCTTTACTCTTCTCCAGCCTCTATAAACACTGTTGTTCTCTCAAATTCTGTAAGATCAACTGTTTGAGGTTGCTTATGTGAGTGAAGCAAAGTGCCACCTTCTTTTCCACGCCTTTGCTGATTTTGCTCAAGGAGCTCCAGTTCCTCCCAACTGCTGCAAATGGTGGGCCTGGTTTCATTTAGTGTGTGACTTAGTAGTACTTCATTCTGTATGCGTACCACATTTTACCCCTTTATCAACTGATGAACACTCTGACAATTTCTATTCTTGGCTAACATGAAGAGTGTTACAAACATGGAAGTGTGGGTGTCTTTTAGACACGCTGATTTCATTTTCTATAGGTACTGTGTACCTAGTGGTGGAAATTCTGGATCGTATTTTTTTTTTTTTTGAGAAACCTACATATTGTTTTTCATAATGCCTGCAACAAATTACATTTCGACCAGCAGTGGTTGCTTCTCTCCAAGTCCTTGAAGCATTTTTCTTTGGTATTTCTTACAATAGACATCTTACATGGGTGAATTAATACCCCATTGTACTTTTGATTTGAATTTACTTGGTGATTAGTTATTTTAGACATGTTTATATCTATTGGCCATTTGTGTGTAACCTTTTGAGACATGACTGCTTAGATCAATTCAATTGCTTTTTTTTCCCATTGAGTCTCTGAAGTTCCTATAAATATCAGAACTTGTCAGATATAATGTTTGCAAATAGTTTCCCCATTTTAAAGGTTTTATCACTGCACTCCTGATTTTTTCTTTGCTATGCAGAAGCTTTTCTGCTTGAGGAAATCACATTCGTCTATTTTTGCTTTTGTTACCTAGTTGAGGTTTTATTAAAAAAAAAAAATCCTTGCTAAGTTTTCCATCAGTTTTTAAGATTAAGTTCATCCAATATAGAATTTTGGGTTTATGGATTTTTTTTTTCTGCAATTTAAACAGCCCACACCAGTCTGTTCTTGCCTTCATATATTCCGACAGGAAGTTTGCTGCAATTTTGATTTCTGTTTTGCTATAAATAAGAATAGTTTTCTTCCATTTCATTTAAGATAATCTCTTTTAAATGTTTTGAAAGTGTTAATAGGATGTGAGTCTTACTGAATATGCTTTTGTGGTAGTTTAACCTTTCACTACTTGCTTCCTGCTCCATTCCTTCTTTCTTGCCCATTTGGAACACGAATCTTTGTAATCATCCTGTAGTTTTTGTTTGGTCACAGTCTTGTCTGTTGATGCTGTTTGAAGATTTTATTGTTTATCTATTACTTGTCATTACATTTAAGTTTAAGAAGACTGTCTTACCTCAGTTTCAAATACTGAGTCTCACCTCAGTTCTAATTAAGGTCCTGGTGAGATTAACAAAGGTCTTATTCATTTAAAAATTTTTAGCTAGTTTTAATTAAAAAATAAATTTATTATAAAATACCATTATATATATTTTAATTGAAAACAATCATTCAATATGTTCTGGTCAAAGTTTTCCCTCCCCCAAATCTTCCTAGATCTTTACAATCTCCCTGCCAATCTAATTCTACATTCATTTTTAACTTCACACATTTTTTTCTCTCTCTTTAGAAATACAGCACATACAAAAATAAATAAAAATCACATTGAGTGCTTTTTTTTTTGGCTGTCTCTACTGCTGGAAATGGAGTCTACTACCTTTAAGTGTAATTAATATATCCAGTGTGACTTATTTTTTTAAAAAAAATAACTTAATTTTTTTCTAGGTTAATCTTTTTGATCCTTTCTTACAGTTTCTAATCATGATTATCTGTCTACTTTTATATATTACCTACTTTGTCCAGCATAGCTTTTGATATACTTAAGCACAGTTCTGGCCAATTTCTGCCTATTGATCTCACCATTGAGTTCTATCTGACACTAATTCTGAAATAGAATCTCCTAGACAGAATCTTGTGTCCTGGTAGCATTGAGGAAGCATTTGGAGAGATGACAAGTGTGGTGGTTTGAATAATAATGTCCTCCCCTAGCTCCTATATTTGAATATTTAGTCACCAGGGAGTGGTACTACTTAGAAGGATTAGGAAGTGTGGCCTTGTTGGAGGAAGTGTGTCAGTGGATGTAGGTTTGAGATTTCAAAAGCCTAATCCAGGCCCAGTGTCTCTCTCTTCTTGCTGCCTGTGGATCCAGATGTAGAACTCTTAGCTACTTCTTCAGAACCATGTCTGCCTGCATGCTGCCACGCTCCCCACCATGATAATGATATTGGACTCAAACCTTTAAAATGGTAATTAAGCCCCAGTGAAATATTTTCTTTTATAAGCATTGTCATGGTCATAGCATGTTTTTACAGAAATAGAACAGCAGGCATATCCAGATTCATCTTCCAGTTTCAGTCAATCAAGAAAGGTAGATAAAGGATAAGTAACAAAGTAGCAAAATCTCTTCTGTTCCTTTCTGCCTATTCAAAAGTTGATTCAAAATCACCCCCTCCAGGGACTCTCTGAAGACTGACTGCTTAGAGCTTAGGAGAAAGCAGTTATTGACAAATGACTTTGAGGGTGTCACTTAAGTAGAATGTCATTTAGTGCCTGTGGTGTCACCCAGAGGTAGAAGGAGCTTTTCTGCAAAATACACTCAACTCTCATTTTAGTTCAACAAGGTAAGCCAATATGCACTCATTTTTATAGCCTCTTATTTCAAAAGAGGCTAACAAGACTAGTAGATACGGATGTTTATTATTAACCACTGTTTTCAAATTCATACTTTGTGGCAGATATTTGGCTGTGGAATATATATATATATATATATATATATATATATATATATATATATATATATAGAGAGAGAGAGAGAGAGAGAGAGAGAGAGGGAGAGAGACAGACAGACAGACAGACAGAGAGACAGAGAGATAGACAGATGGGGGAGAGAGAGATATGATTTGTCTTAATCTTCATGAATAAAATCTTTGGAGGAAAAAAGCATACACTAAGTCACAGAGTAACTGAACCAAGAAATCAGGATTCAAATAAAACCTTAGTCCTACATTTATCGCCTATATTTTGATGCCTTTAAAAATCCAATCGCCTTCTTATTCCTATGCAGAAGAGAAACCTTGAAGGAAATTTCTCCTTCACTCACATACTCTACAAGGAAAGAAATCAATGGGCAGAGATATACTTAGATTCTTTCTCCCCAAGAACAGATAGCTTTGAAAGAACAAAAAAGGAATTCTATTTAATTAAGTCAGGTTGGTTTGGTCTAAATTGGAAGAGATGGAAAGAGGTCATATAGGTTAGTCCCATGCTACCAAATAAAAACATACCTTAAACATCTAAGATTAATTATTGATCAGCATGAGAGTATCAGGAGAGCCTCTGAAATACAGCTACACAGAACTTCAAACCAGTTAATGGGTCAACTAGAAGATACTGCAATAATCTAGCAATTCTTGCAGAATTCTCTGACATGTCTTCAATGAAAGGCCACATGTGATTACATGTAACTTTTTATTGTGTGGATATCTTTTTTAAAACTGTGTAAATATTTCTCAAACAGTTAGTTACAGATTCTTTCAATCTTTGCTCTGGTATGAGGAAGGGATTAAAAATTGCACATGACTCCTAAATGTCCTTCAACACATGAATAAATAATGAAAAATTGTGCATATACACAATGAATAATATTTAGCTCTTAAGAAAAATGAAATTTGTGGGTAAAGCAAATGAACTAGAAGAGATTATATTGAGTGAGTAAACCCAGTCCCAGAAAGACAAATACTGCATATTCTCTCTTGTCTATAGTTCCTAACTCCAAATTCTCAGGTGTAAGTATACAACATGAAGTAACCACAGAAACCAGGAGAGTAAAAAAAAAAAAAAAAAGGTCCACAGAAGGGGCCAAGGAGTCTTGAGAGGGGAATAACAGAATACAGATGATATGAACTAAAAAATGGAAAAACAGAGTGTAGACCCTATCTGGGATGAAGGAAGCAAGATCAACACAGAAGGGGAAGGAAGAGAGGGGAGGAAATAATACCAAGGTTGTTTGATAAAGACTCAAAAATTGTGTTATTTCATATTTAACAAAAATTATATACAGTAAATATAAAAGTATGTACACACACATAAAAGAGTTAATGCTCCCCATAAGAACCACAGACTAACAAAAACCCCAATACCAGACACAAGAATTCTCCTTCTGAAGGGTTGGTCAAGATAGTCTAAGTGATTCACAAAACAATATGGACTATCTATGTAGCCCTTGGTTGCCTCCCATGGGTTGAAGATGGACCCCTATTGCTGGAAATACTGCCAACTTAGGAAAGAGGAGTAGGATAATTCAAGCTGGATCTGACCTGAAGCCTCCTACCTATTTTTGAGCTTCCATGGTTCCAGAATAATAGTTGCCAAAGGAAGGAAGCAATTAAACAGACCCACCCAGCCACAACACCTGAAAATCACAACAATGACCAGGATATCAAAGTATCCCTAAAGGCATAGTAAGCGGCATTCACATGTTGCTGGTAAGCAACAGCTGTCTGATTGGACTTAAGGTTCATTGAACAAGAGGGAAATCATGCCTGGTCCTGAAAACATAGTCAGCTTCTCAGAGCTAATGAGATCGGAACCATAGAAAAGAATCTACTACTATCACTTTGCTAGACAAGCACAAATCTTTTCCACATTCTAAGTCTTATCCTTATACCCACAGATAAGTGTAGCTAACATCCCTCATTGAAAAAGCCTCTCCTTGCAGCAAACTGAGACCACCATGGAAAATCAGAGCTGGACAAAACACAGAGATTAACAACTCATGAGGTTCCCAGTCCCAAATGATACATCTACATCACAGCTCCTGTATCTATGGCTCAAAAAACATCATACAAGAAGGGAAAGAAAGTTTATAAGTGTCAGAATTCCAAGAAGTCTGTGGTGAAACAGTGCCTCCTGGAAATGGCTGCATAAAGACCAGAACAATGGAAATATCAGTGGAAATCTTAATCTGGAAGAGGATAAATTTCATTTGGCCCACTCCTAGACATAGAACTACAAATTTCTAATGCCTAATAAGAGAACAATTATGTATATTGGTTAACCAATAAGAAGTCTCATCTGCCATGGAGACCTTTTATTGGTTATGTAACATAAAACGCTCAGCTCTGAAATCATATACACACAAACAACAAAAATGGATTCAGTAGTTTGTATTTATATATTTATATATCCATATATTTATATGTAACAATAATAGCCAAATAAAAACTCTATCTAGGGAGGGTACCTGGGAGAGGCTAGAGGGAGGAAAGATATATATACACATGTCTATACGGAATTGGTGTGTGTTGTGTGTCTTCAGTTTTTTTCTTAAGACTTGACTACAAATAACTACTGGATGAAGAACAAACTCCATGAGAGAAAACCTATTTCATCCTCACAAGTCACAAGGTTGGATATTGCCAAGTTATTTAGAAAGACAGATTTCAGAGTCTCACATGAGCACCTTTCAGACTACTCAAAGGTCAAGAGGGAGATTCCGGGAAGGGAGGAGGGCTGACTGTATTCAAGATCCATAAGCTGCCAACTTCTCACTTTAGGTAGCAAAAGTCACAGAAGGGATATTAAAAATCATAAATATGCAATGAGCAGGTAGGACTATAGCTCTGTTGGTAACATGTATGAAGCCCTGGTTTTAATCTGCTCCAAAGTATAAAACAAGTGTAGTGGAACACACTTGTAACCTCAGCATTTGGAATGTGGAAGCAGAAGGATCAGAAGCCCAAGGTTATTTCAGCTATGTAGCAGGCTGGGGATAAAGCTTCCATACAGAGACCTTGCCTCAATGACAACAACAAAAAGAATAGTAAACAACATCTCATTTCCCTTAGCCATGTAATTTTGTAGTCTTCTAACTTAAAGGTGCAATTTCTTCAACTTTTATCTTGGAGATTCTTCACTTTGGGCCAATGGAATGCCAGCAGTTGCCTCTGATCAGAAGCATGAAATGAGCTTGTTGGCCTAGGCTTTCAGTCTTGTGTGCTGCCATCACCTTGAAAACAGCACATTACAAGTGATTTCTTGGACCCAGAAGGATGTGAAATGCAAGAAACCAATCTAAACTAAACACCAGACATGCAGCAGCATGCAGCCAAGCCCAGTGGGACTCTGCAGAAGCCATCTGGCTAACTACTAGAATGAGCATGAGAAATAACAATAGCAGTTTAGGCCACTGAGTTTTGGAGTGGTTGTTACTTAGAATTTTGTGGGATAATAGGATAATGGAAAGGTTTTAACCTTATTCAAAGACATCTTTGAGCATATGATGAAAGGTATGAACTTTCTTCACAATAAAGCATATGCATAAATTCTAAATTTTAAGCAATTTAGAAGATTCATTGACCTCCTGAATTGTCTGTGAAGGCCTGGTTATTAATACTGTTTTGTTTTTCTCATACTTCTAAATAAAGGCAAACCTTCAGCTGTCTTAGCAAACTGGTAATTCAACCTGAAATATGATGCAGATGGAAAAATATGGATCTGTGTTATTTTGCAAGTGACTTTAAAGCATTCCTCAAATGCCCCTCCCCCCTTTTCTCATTCCTCTCATTCATTTCGAGAAACAAGATTTCCTTGTGTCACCTGAAAAATGTGTTTAGAAACTGTCCATCCCTCTCTACCTCCAAGGGCACCAAACATCACCTCTCACCCCCCTCATTTCACTATGATCGTGGCAACCTCTTATCTCCTTTCTTGCCCTTCTGCAACCCATTTTTCAACCAACAAAATGTTTTCAAAATTTTCCCTTGGCAGTGTTTTGTTATTCTAATTTTTTAAAAGTTTATGCTTGTGTCAGGACCACTTTACAATTCACTTAAGAATTGGAGTTACATTCTGCTCAGCATGAATTATGTGGGAAACACCTGATGTTTTAAAAATTGGTTATTCATCTATTCATTCATGTGTCTAGCCCTATTTATACCTAACCAAAGACAGTAATGAATCTTTTGCAATGGTATACAGAACAGTCTATAAATCTACTTTTAGTTATATGCAAAAAAAATTTTAAAAATATGAGTAAGGTGTGAGTTACAGCAAAATTAACAATAGTACTTACCTAGCATGAACAAAGCCCTGAGTTCAGTTCACAGCACCTCATGAACTGGACAGAAATTTCCAGTGCCTATTTTCTAATACTTTCTAGTAAATAGGCACTGGAAATTTGAAGAAGAAATCCAGATATATGCTGAGTCTTAGTAATTTAGAAGCTGTCTAATTCACAGCTCATCAATAGCTTTGTGTAGTTATTATATATTAAACATAATATTAAGTTTCATATCCATTTTACCAAATTATTCTAAATTTCTCTGTTTATATTTGTACGTTTCATATATAATTATTCTTTCAATCAGGGCTTATGTAGCCCAAACTGGCCTTGAACCCATGATGTAGCAAGAATGAACTGAATTTCTGATACTCTTCTATATGCTGGGTGCTAGGATTACAGGTGTATCACCATGTCCAGTTCTTGCAGGTTACCATATTTATATGCATATAATTATTTACAGTATTATACTATTATGCTTTTATTGTGTTATCTGTTAGAATATCATACTTTATTCCTGATATTTTAAAATCTCTATTCTATTTTCTTAGTTATCTAGCTATATAATTATCAATATTATTTTGCCTTTTCAACAAACTAACTTCTTATCAAACCAACTTAGTTTTGTTAATCCTATCTGGCTTTTTTCTAACCCTAGTATCTATTCTGTTTATTTATTCTGTGAAACATTGCTTTACTTCTGCTAACTTTTTGCTTAATTTGTTTTGTTTTGCATAGTCTTAGAATGTGATGTTAAGTGGTTGACTTGAGAGCTTTTCTTCCTAGCATAGAAACTTACTAGACACTCTCTGCTTAGAATGACATTTGCTGCACCCTGCAAGTTTTGCAATCTTGGTTTTCATTTTCATTTGTTCAAAATTATGTTTTGTTTTCCTTTTATGTCTTCATTTGTATTGGTTGTCTGTAGTATGTTAGCTCATTTCTATGTACTATATGTCATTTATTATTGATCTACAATTCATACTGTTGTGGTCAGAAAATAAAGTCATCATGATTTCAATCTTCTTAAAATTACTCAGGTTTGTCTCGCTGCCTGATATATGATATATCCAGCAGCATATGAGCTACTCTGCAAACACCCCAAAAGAATGCATATTCTGCTACTTTTGTCTCTCCAGATGTCTCTCAATCCCATTTGGTTTAAAGTGTAGCTTTCATATACAATTTCCTAATTAACTTTCTTCCTAGATGACCTGTCTTTTGCCAGGAGTAAGATGTTGAAGTCATCTATTGAAACTATACACAAAAGTCATCTAAAATTAATTAAAGGGAAAATATAACAACTAGAAATTTTTCAATTCCTAGAAGGAAATAGAGGAGAAAGCCCCCTTGACACTAATTTTAGCAATGAATTTTTGGATAAGACCTTAAAGCACAAGCATCAAAAAGAAAAACAAACAAGCAGGACCACATCAAATTGAAAAGCAAAATAAAAGAAATACAGCAAAATGAAAATGCAAGCTACAGAATGAAAAATATTGATGAATCACTGAGGGGTTCTTATTTCCAATATATAAAGAATTCATACACCATAATAGAAAAGTCAAGACAGCACAATACAAAAATGTGCTAAGTGTACAAATGGACATTTCTCACATGGAAGAATCAGTAAGATGCTATTCAATGGCTACACACTTCCAGTTAGAGACAAATGAGTCCTAATTTATAGCACAGTGACTATACTTAATAAAAATGTTCTATACTTGAGATTAGTGAGTATATCTTAGTTGTTCTCATCCCAGGGGTTGAAAGTAATGGTTTGCAATTATAGATATACTCATTAGCCTAAGTGTGAAAAAGTAACATTATAATATGCCCATATCAAATAATTACAATGCACACGTTAAATACATATACAGTTTCATATATCAGTTATAATTTCAGTAAACTTAGTAAAGTTGGGGAAATGTGAATAAAGTCTGTCCTTGTGGAAGTAGAAGTGTTCACTTTGACTTTCTGGTTTTGATAATCCCATTAAGTTATATAAGACAGCTACTTTGTTATCAGAATTACACACTGATTAATGAAAGAAGCATTCATTAAGTATGAAAGCTTAAAAACATCCTCAAAGAAAAGCACAGCTGAAGTATTATCATTTCAGATTTCCTTTCAGTTTGTGGTTGTTCGCTATTTGCCTCTTTTATTGTAATGAGGATCAAATTGAGAATTAAAGGCTAAAAGTAAATGACAAATAAATAAAGAGTCTCTGAGTCAGATGAATTAGGGCAACCAAGTACAGAATCCCAGATACATTCACATAATCATCGCCCAAAAATCTCTGAAAACAAGAATTAAATAAATGCCAAGTGATTATAGGTGGAGAAATCTTCCCTTTACCCAAATGAACTTGGACATGACACTTCTTTACATGTGGTATCTATCTCAAGTATTGTTATTGAGGGCACAGTCTGAGGAAATTAAAAGCGACCACTTGGAGCTCTGTGAACCAACTGTGACGATGCCATGCTTCACTGCCCTCTTCTCCCTTTACATATAGATCATGGTGTTGTTTTAACTTTATAGTAATTGAAGGGATGAATGGCATCTTGCGCCGCGCCGACCTCGTCCAGCAAGGAAGACACAACACGACTGGTTCCTTCTCAAGGCAGTTTAATCAGGAAGTTTATTACAAGAGAGAATTGCGAGGAATGGCCCCGAGTCCCAGGAGCAAGCCGCTTATATACCCTGTGGTTCATGCTGATAGGTCACCTCTGCAGCACCTCATTTGCATAACCGTTTTTGGGCAGTTATGGGTGTGTCTTAAAGGGCCAAGCTGTTCTCAACTATAGTGCATGTGCAAAGCTATTGTTTACTACCAAGCTGGCTGAAAACCGGCGCCATCTTGGAATGGCGTCCTACAGCATCTGCTAAACCATCTGCTATTTAAGACTGGAACTATACAGTTACGGAGAAGTGTACAAAAAAAGTCATTAAAGGTGGATTGAAGAGGGAAAGAAGGACAGAGTCAAAGAAGGGAGATAAAGAAGAAAATATGAAGGGGGGGGAGGAAAAAAAGAGGAGAAAATGGAAAGGCAATAGCTGAGAAAAGACAGAAGGGAGATCAGATATATGGATTTTAAAAATAACTTACTGGTCCCTATCTGAAGCAATAACTGACAAAAAAAAAAGCTGTCATGAAAATATGCGTATGAAATAATGCCAGAACTAGCATGCGCATCTTCTATTTCTTTCCAGTTATTCTTGCCATCCTGTTTCTCCTTCTTCCTGTTTTCTCCATCAAATCCTCAAAAATAATAATTTACACTCATCTTCATTTTTGTTTCTGCTGGCATTTTTCATCACAGGAATCTCATTTAGCTATGCCTTTCTGCAAGAATTGTCCTTAACTGGGAACCAATGGCAGTAAATTCCAAATGTGAATGCCTTCTGGGGATACTGTCTCATAGAAAAGGGGATCTCATCGAAAACTGTTTCTTTGTACATGTGTCGTATTTATGGTACACTTATTAAAACACAGAGAACTTGTTATTGATGGTGTTTATGCCAGTTCCTGAACTCACAGCAGTTTAGCTTTTCAAGGACCTTTTCAGATACTTTCTGTATGTGGCATATGATTTAAGAGACTCAGAAAAGGGGAGCAGAGAAGATAAAGATATATGAAATCATGAGGATGATACAAGGAAAAGTCTAATGGTGTGATCCGATTAACCTTGTCCCATAATACTTGACTGTGACAGCATTTAGATCAAAGGAAAAGTGATCCTTACATAATGTAAAATTAATCTATGGAACTCCAAATCGTGGAATAATATTGAGGTATATTGCTCAGCAAGCTTAACGGTAGAAATGAGTAACCTTTTAGATAAAGAGAAATTGCAGAGTCCATTCTAGAGGCTGAGATTTTTTTTTTGTCTCAGCTCTCATGATAGAAAGTAGAAATAATCATTATTTAAATTCTTTGTAATCTATTGCAGTAAGAGCTCTCAACGTACAAAATCAATATTTTATGTTTAGATGTGTCCACTTTTAGGTGGACATCTCTGTACCAATATGCACATACACAAACACAAATACAAAAACACAACAGAAACTGTGAAAAAAAAAACAAAAACGTGGACTGAAAAGATAGCTCAGTAAAGTAAAGCACTTGCCATGCAAGTTCAGGTCCCCAGAACCCAAATAAATGCCAGTATCTGTGGCAGCATGCTGCAGAATCCCCGTGTACCCAAGGCAGGGACAGGGGATCCCCAAAGCAAGCTGGTTATGTAAACTAGCCAAAGTGGTCAGTTCTGGATTCTGGAAAAGATCCTGCCTCAGTAAATAAAGTGGAGAATGATGGAAGAAGATACCCAATATCAACATCTGATCTCTACACTCATATGTGTGCCCATACATGTGTGAACATGCAGGCATGCAAGTATGCTACACACACACACACACACACACACACACACACACACACACACACACACACACAGACATAGTAGATAAAAGCAAGGATTAATGTCTAAATTTTACTATATTGTCCTTTACTGAAATAAAGAAGCTGAAGCTGGGTGTGGTAGTGGTGCATGCCTTTAATCCAAGCACTTAGGATGCAGAGCCAGGTAGATCCCTGATCTGGAGGCCAGCCTGGACTACAGTGCAAATTCCAGGCTAGCCCCTGCTAAGAAAGAAAGAAAGATAAAGAAAGAAAAAGAAAGGAAGGAAGGAAGGAAGGAAGGAAGAAAGAAAGAAAGAAAGAAAGAAAGAAAGAAAAGAAAGAAAGAAAGAAAGAAAGAAAGAAAGAAAGAAAGAAAGAAAAAGAAAGAAGAGGGAGGGAGGGAGGAAAGGGAAGAAGAGAGGAAGGAAGGAAGGAAGGAAGGAAGGAAGGGAGGGAGGGAGGGAGGGAGGGAGGGAGGGAAATAATTGTTTTTGTTGACTGTTAGGATAACAGCTGCCTAGACCTTGGCATTTTGTATTGTCTGCAGTTATTGGAATTCTGTTGGGGGATGTTTGATTGCTTATGGTCTGCACCTGAGGAGTTTTGAATGAAAGTTCAGATGCTTGGGATTTCACTGTGCAATATAGTGCTTGCCATGACAGTGGTTCCCTCTGCTGAGGTCTGGCAGAGTTTACATCTATGAATATGCTTCCGTGTCTCTCTTAGTGAGGTGCCCTAGCAGCAGGAGCATATTACTACAAATGGTGCACCAACATGGGGCAGGACATCACACCAGCTAATCCAATGTGGAGGCAAGAAAGAAGAGAAAGAAACTGCAGACTTCACAGAATCCGGTAAAGTAAGCTCCAGGAAGTTACCAGAGAATAGAGATCAAGGTATTAATTGAAGATTCCTGAAGGAAGAGGATAGAGAGAGAAGGGAAATAAGCCTCTATGAAGAAAAAAGGCTGTGAAATTAATAAATAAATGAGGAAAAAAATCCTAGGAGAGACTCACAGAATGGAGGCCCTTAGAGATAAAGAATTCAGTTGGTAGCAGGAAAAAGCAAGGTTCTTTCTGCTCTTCCTGATCATGAATTCCATGCTCCTTCCCACTGCTAGTGGTCTCAGAAAACTGAGTTTTCTGAGAGCTGTGTTATATGTGTGTGAAGCTCAGGATATTGTGTTTGAGATCTATGGAAGAGGTTGTATGTTTCTCCATAGCAGTGGTGAGAAAGAATGCCAACTGCCAGAATGTTTCAGCCAGAAATTCTTCCCATTAGCTCAAGACCCCATGCTGTTGTGGAAGCATTGGGTTAGAGCCAAAAAGCCACTTAGTTAAATTGAACAGGTTTTTTATTTAATTATTTATTTTTTGTTTTTGTTTTGTTTTGTTTTCTGCAAACCTGACTACAAGCAGTCCAGTCATTGGTGATGGTGATGAGAACTCCACCCAAGACCGAACCCTTCCTGCAGACAAGGAACAACTGCAATGATGCTGAGAATAACACTAAATAACTAACACTAACTAACAGTTATTTTCTCTGAAAACCAGACTCTATCTTAAAATCTGGAAAGTGTTTCCTCCGAGTCAGCACACAGAAGCTATTTTCCAGAACCGGCTAAGTTTGTTTCTCATGCTGGTAGCAAAAGTCACCCAGGTGGTCTGGTTTTGAAGGCATGAAGGGGTCTTTAGAGAGCAGCTGAGGCTTGGCACTATGAGATGCCAGGAGAGGCCATTGATAAAAGTGCAGCCTCTATAGCAGTTGAAGGCCCAGATGAAGGGGTCATGTAAAGAAATTGAGGCTTGGCATCATAAAAAGAGCCCAAGAGAGGCTATTGGTGGCAGTGCAGCCAGTTACAGCAAGGGACCCCAGCAGATTTTGAGATGCCAGTACCATGGGACAATCACCAAGAGCAGGAGCAACAATGGAGTAGATCCAGCCAGAGCCTGCAGGACAAACTATGTGTGCTTCAGAATGCAGAGCCGGAGAAGTAATCCAAACCCTTTGGATGAGCTCAGAATATTGTGACTGAATTCCAGAAAATTGATAATGTTTTTATACTGTCAAAAGCTTGATAAAAAGCTTGATAGATGTTTGGTTTCATTTGGTCCTGTGCATTAGCAACCCTCATGACTGTTCCTCTTGCAAATGGCTTTGCTGGTGTAGTATTAAATTGTGTTGTAAAGGTAAAGCAATTTTTTTTTAATACAGAAAAGGGGAAATGTTGTGGAAGTTTTTTAGTTGTGCTTAAAATAATTGTTTTTTGTGCACTGTTGGAAAAAGGCGGCCTAGGCCTTGGCATTTTGTATTGTTTGCAGGTGTTGGATTTCTTATGATCTGCACCTGAGAAGTTCTAAATGAATAAAACACTTGAGCTTAGATGCTCAGGGTTCTATTGTCCAAGATAGCACTTGCCATGGTGGCAGTTCCCTCTGCTGAGGTCTGGCAGGGTTTCCAACTATGAAAACACCTACCTTACGTCCTTGCTGTGCCACACCATAGGTGTACAACTACAAGGAAGGAAGGAAAAAGGAAGGAAGGAAGAACCTAGTGAGACTGTTGAATAGCAGGCACTCTTTCTATAAACCTGGATAAATAGAACATCAGAATTATACAGTGCTAATTCTTTGTTTATTGGTCAGTCTCATAGTAGTTACTGAAACAAGCCAGAGTTATACGAGAATAAAAGTACCTTATTGGCCAGAATATCAGTTTAGAAAACATTTAAGAGTTCAAAGTCCCCCATTGAAACTTTGTTTTCAGTGAACTATGAGATTTCAGAATGAGGCTATCCTGTCAATAATAATAGTTTTGAAACTATACAGCTCTGAATTTGAATTGGATTCAGCATTTTAGCCAATTGCTTAGCTATTTGGTTTTTATAAATTATGTTTTTCTGATTTGTATCTATAATAGAGGGAAATATGATGGAAGCTGAAAGTGTTCAACCTTTCAGTACCCAATAAATATGATTTCTTCTTCACTCAAGAGTTTGTTTTCGAGCCAGGTGGTTGTAGTGCACACCTTTAATCCCAGCATTTGTGAGGCAAAGGCAGGTGAATCTCTGTGAGTTAGAAGCCATCCTGTTCTACAGAGTAAGTTCCAGAACAGACAGAGTTACAACAGAAAAACCCTGTCTCAAATAACCAAAAACCAAAAGGAAAAAAAAGTCTGTTTTTGTTAGATTTCTGAGGCATCTTAAGGAAGCTGAAAGTCAGAAAAAGAGATGTACATCTGACCTTAGAGAAGGGGGACCATGTTTATTGATCAACATAGTTTTGCCCATGGATACAACCCATAGATGCATTGCAACCCTTAATAGGGTTGGTGGGAATTCAGGAGGTGGGGGAGGCTGGAGTGAATTTCCCACATAGTCCCTCCCCTCCAGCTGCAAGGGAAGCTGGAAAGTGTAATCTTTTAACAAAAAATTGTCACTTTTAAAAATTATTTTTCACACCCATAAATGAAGATAACAGTTAACTGCCAGGATATATTAAAGAATTGTTTAGAAGATAAAATGAGATTGAATATGTAAAAATACTTTCCTAATCAAACACATAAGATTAAGGTTGTAGGTTCTCCTTGCTCTTCTCCATTGTCTTTGTACAGAGTTGTCAGTAATTAAAAAAAAACATAGCAAGAAAACATAGGAATGCAAAGGCAAAACCAACTTTTATAATTTTATTTCTTAAATAACTTACTTATGAATATTATATAATAACAGTAATATTTATCTTTCAAAATATCTGCACAATGAATACAATGTTGGCTCCCTGTATTTCCATGTATTAGTAATAGATATCACTGGAAGTCACCTGAGGGAAAACCTGTCTTGGGCAATATGCTACATGTGTTATGAATCTCTCATTTAAATCTTGTAGTAAGCAATGCTCCATCATTATGTCTGTATCCTCCTGTCTCTAGGTATGGGCCGGAGTTCAAGCACAAACTTCACTAGGCATGAAACATGGTAAACATTCCATAAACAAACAATCTAGTTTATGATGACAATTATGGCACCATAGGCAAGAAGGATTTCATTTCTTCTACAGATAGAAAATCTCCAAACCAGAGATTAAATTTGTCTGTGCAATTACAAAACCAATGACACTCATACACTCATACACTCAGATCACAAAGGTACTATTTGCTGGATTGACAAATATCTTTAAAAATTAGGACACCCAATTCTATTGTAAGATCAAGTAATATCCTTTAAATTTCACTTTTATCTAGATTCACAGGCTTCGAGGGGGAAAAGTGGGTTCCAGGACTGAGTTTTCCTTTGGTAGCTCTGACCCTGTAATGGAATCAATGAATAGCCCCCCTGGGCTCCATGTTCCATTGTCTACTTCCCAACACCATCATTACTTGGCTTCCCCACGCCACTCAGAGTCAGAATTTGCCCATGACAGACATTGACTAGAGGCTTGAGAACTAAGAAGAATATTAAGTCTTTCATATCAAGAGGTCATCTGGTTGACCTAAGATTCCTGCCCTTGATCAGAAAGACTTCTCAATTTCCACAGCACCCCTGCTCCACAGCCCAAGGTGCCTAGCAAAATTTGCAGTGGGCTACCTCCTTGAACTACCTAGACTCAGGTTACTTCTACTCTCCAATGGACACTCCAGATTCTACCATGTCGAATCTTTGGGTTGAGGTGCTTACTGGCCATTTTTCCCATCTTTTGGATAGACCCCTCACTTCTCATCTCCTATTACATTTGTATGTGTACTAAAGCCTTCATATATATTTGTGACTTTTATAATAACTATTATTTTTCTAACTGAGTCAAACTAATTCAAGTATGTTTAAAACTGACTTGTTATTTTAGTCTCTTTCTCTCCTTACTTCCATGGCTGTATATCATTCTGTTCTTTTTAAAAATACAGATAATTTTTTGTCACTGTCATAAGTAAATCTTATTGTGTTTCAGAGATCATTCATTGAGAGTCAGATGTAAGTAAAATACTTTCATTTATTAATGTATTTATTAAACAAATACTCGGTAAGCATCTATGCTGTCTTAGTTAGGGATTTATTGTTATGAAGAGGCACCATGACCACAGCAACTCCTGTAAAGGAAAGCGTTTCATTGGGGCTTGCTTACAGTTTAGAGTTTTAGCCCATCATCATCATGGCAAGAACCATGGTGGTGTGCAGACAGACATGGTGCTACAGAAGAAGCCAATAGTTCTATATCTGGATCAGCAGGTAGTAGGAAGAGAGAAAGTGACATTGGATCTGGGTTGGCCTTCTGAAACCTCAAAGCCCACTCTCAGTGACACACTTCTCCAACAAAGCTGCACCTACACTAACAAAGGTACATATCTTAATAGGCCACCACCTATGAGCCTGTGAGGACCATTTTTATTCAAACCACCACATACACTATACCAATTATGAGAAATGGCCCAATTTTCAAAGAACTTATAAAGTAGCAGGAAACACTGATTATTAAGCAATCTGATCTTTCAACTCTAAGGAGGTCCAGGAATGTTAACATACTTGGGGACTTCAGAATTTCCCCAGTTGAACAGTGAAAATGAAAGGTACAGAAATAATATCCAGCTCCCTGAAGAATGTCCTGATACCTACAGGAGGCACTGATGCATGTGGGAAGTCTTGGTGATTGCCCAGTGACCAGGTGCCTGATCCTTGAGTGATGACTGGTTACCTATGGGAGGCCCTGATCCCAGTGGGATTTCTGGGGGGCCTGTGGGATGTCCCTGTGCTAGCAAGATACAAGGGAGACTGCAAGGTTTCAAGGTTTGAGCTGTGAGGCCCAATTTCAGAGCGAACCCTGTCATGCCTCAGGCTAGTATGGGCCAGGTTAATGTACACAATCAGAGCAATCTTCTGCCTCCAGAGACCATGATGAAGCCCACCATCCACACTCCTGCCACACAAGCTTGACTTAATTTTCTTTTCTTTTTTTTTCTTTTTTGAGGGCATCGGGGTAGGAGTGTGGAACAGGTAGGAATGGTAAGAGGGTGTTATCGAGATACATTGTATGAAACTCAAATTATTAATAAAAGTATTATAAATAAAATATAGAAAATGCAAAAAATAAAGAAACATTTAGTGAAGAAGAGAGAAAGGAAACTGCTTTAAGAGTGTACAGACAGTCTGGATAGATCACCAAGAGGTAAAGAATGAAAGGCATATGACTGCTGCAGGGGAGTGGTGCCAGGCAGAGCTAATGTGCTACATGTTGTGAGGGAGGGAGATCAGACCATGCTGGTCGATGTAAACCACGTGATCACTTTTTATATTTTTCCATCGTATAAGTAATATAATATTATGGTCATCTGTAGGGAAGATGTTTATGTAATCATATTTACGTATTTAAAGATTATGCTGACTGACTAGCAATGAATTAATTGGAGAAGAATTGTCTGGGAAGGGGTTAGAAAACTTTAGCATTGGCCAAAAAGAAAAAGAGTGATTCCTTTTATAGTGGAAATCTAAGAGATGTTGAGTAGCTGGAATTGTAGCTGACATGAAGAGAAGATGATGAAATTGAGACACAATAAGAAAGTAGAATCAGCACAGTGTGATATTCTATTGGGTGTCAGGAGTAAGAAAGGACCAGTAATTCATTTCAGGTTCTGAGCCTATACAGAAAGGTAGATGGTGGAGCCAATCACTGAATACTGTAGTTTCTCTTGATTGCTAACTTGACAGAATCTAAACTAATTATGGAAACAAATCTCTGAGTAAGTCTGTGAAAGCTTATCAAGATGAGGTGGATGACACTATAGCATGGGCTATGATCTAATACTGTGTAAAAAGTAGAAAGATTACTAAATATCATCATTCATCTCTATGTATTTTCTGATTGAAGATGCAATGTGAATTGGCTGTACTATATTCCTGCTGCCATGCCCTGTCCATCATGATAGACTACATTCTGGAATTCTGAACTGAAATAAACCCTTCCTTTTTAAGTTGCTTCTCTGGGTTCTTTGTCACAACAATGAGACAAGTAACCAAAAAGTTAGTAAGAAAAGTAGAGGACCAGGTTTGATGAGGGAGATCATGGGCCAATTGTAGATATTTGAAGTTTCATATATTCATGAAAAGTGAAGTAGATACAAGGTCTGTGTTAAACAGGGTTGAAGTGAGACATTCTCTAAGTCAGAGATACAAAAACTACTTTCCCATTTTAAAGACTTGTCACATCAGATCTTAAGCCTCGGGTGTGTACGTGATAGATTATCTGGAAGTACTGATCTTTGGAAAATGATTAAAATAAGTGGAGAATTCAGTGAATATGGGAATTATCATGTCAGTCTCATATAAGAAAGTGTACTCCAGATTATCATGTTGGGAAATATGGGCCACTGAAAATTTGTTAAATTTCAAAATTGTCAGAATGTGTAAGAGATAATCAAGAGCCACCCAGATATTAGCTAACTCCTATGGTTAGATAAGCTATGACAACATGAAATTTTTGCCTGGTTCCCCAGGGCATGAAATCCTAGGAATTAGATCATGAGTGTAGGGATGAAACAGGCCTGGGGGACCAGTCAGAGGAAGAGGTGATATGAGTCTAGTCTCAAAGACTGTAACAGTCCTGTCCTAGACACATGAAACTAGTAAGACATTCTGATTATATCCACTAAAATAAAAATAAAATTTGGAGAGTGTTAAAAGTCTGAAAAATCACTTGCTTTAAAAAAAAATTCTCTAAATATCCATTTATTTAGGGATGAGATAAAAATCTTATTTTAGCCTCACTAGCATATTTTGCTTGAGAAAGATATTTTTGTATGTAAACTTAAGAATAAATTAAAATAGTGTTGGCATAAAAATGAAATATGTTCTTAAAGGACTGCCATAGACATGAATTTGTTCTCCAGAAAATGAGAATATAATTTCACAAGGTTAGAAATTATGTCATGGTGTGTGTAATGACAATTCTGAATTATTTCTGGGCCTTCCTTAGTATTCAAATCTTAAATTGTGGTTGTAATGGACATTTGGATGAGAAATGACCCTTATAGGCTCACTTGGTCCCCTGTTGATAATACTTTTTGAAGAGCGTTTGGAAATTTTAATAAGTAGAATCTTTCTGGAGGAAGAATGTAACATAATGGGCACGCTTTGAGAGTTCATATTCTTGCTCCACTTCCAGTTCATCCTCTCTACTTTCCCCATGTGGTTGAAGATGTGACCTCTCAGCTTCCTGTTCTGACCATCATCTGCCATGAATCCTTAGCATTATGGAATCTCTCTCTGGAACTATAAACCTAAATAAACTCTTGCTTCCACAGGTTGCTTCTAGTTGTGGTGTTTTATCAAAACAATAGAAAAGTAACAAATATAGGGGCCAAACTTACTGGAATGATTTGGATCCTAGTGTTCTCCAGAGGTTCATGTGATAAAAGATTGCTTTCCAGAGTGGGCTACTAGGAGGTGTCTTAGTGTTTTGTTGCTGTAAAGAGACACCACAACCATGGACAACTCTTATAAAGGAAAACATTTAATTGAGACTGGCTTAAGGTTCAGAAATTTAGTCCATTATTGTCATGGTGGGAAGCATAGTGGCACACTGACAAATGTGGTGCTGGTGAAGGAGCAGAGAGTTCTACTACTGAATTGGCAGACATCAGAAAGAGAGAGAGCCATTGGGTCTGGCTTGGTCTTCTGAAACCTCAAAGCCCACTCTCAGTAACACACTTTCTCCAATAAGGCCACACATCCTAATAGTGCCACTCCCTATGACCCAGTGGGGAACATTTTCACGCAAACCACCACAGGAGGTGTGGGAATTTTAAAAGTCAGAGACTAGTAGAAAGACTTTAGTTCAGTACAGATATGCCTTTGAAGCAGATTGTTGAATTCTAGTCTTATCCTTTCTTTTGCTTCTTGGCCATTGTGTGAAAGGTTCAGCTCCACCATATATTCCCTGCCTGACATGCATTCTTACCCAGGCAACAGAGTCAACTGATCACAAATTAATAACTCTAAAACTGTGGATCATCTTATAGTTTTTCACAAGTTGTCTCATGTGTTTTTTATGGTAGTAGAAGGCTAACTAATGCATCTAAATAATGGAAAAAATCATTATAATGATGAATTCCTTCCCTTCATGTATCCATTTTCCAATATCTCTCCACTTTATCCATATGACAACACAGAATGCACACATGGCATGTCCTCTAATTGGCATTAAATCAGTATTTTGTATAATTTATCATTATCAATAATAGGAAATGCCTTATTTGGTCTACATATTTTACTAAGTGAATATATTAATAATTTGACTCATTGGTTTCATGGTATCCATAAGAATCAAATTTAAGACTTCAAAATATCAAGTTTCCTAGCAATTTTCCTCATGTTATTGGAACAAGAAATCTGATATAAGATTTAATTTATGTATGCTATCATTCATCTAATCATTCATTCAATACATATTGATATCATGCATTATTCCTGGTCCTGGAAGAAGCATTTGAACAGATTAGGAAGATGAGGAAGGAATCTTTTTTCAAATCCACACAATCCTCTAGTTTCCAAGTACAAGCTCAGTAAGAGAAAGAGGAAATACAGAATAAATTTTCAGACTTATGTTAGAGCCTTTAATCTGGAAGTTGACATAAAAATGCAGGTAAATGGAGTGTAGGTAAAAGATATGGGGATTCTTTGGAAACAGTGATCCTAGATTGTAGATATAAATTCGTGAGAGGACATTCAGAGAAGGGCAGTGTAAGAGGAGATATATTACCAACAAAACTAAGATGGTAAGCAAAGGCAATGAGGTGAAGGAAAGGGAGCATGTAGAGAAGACCATAGTTTTGTCAGCCAAGCAGCCATAGAGAAAGACTTAGTGTATCAACTAAGGAGGCACACAGAGGTGGCATAGGCGTATCCACTGAAGAGGCAAACAGAAAGGGCCATAGGTATATTATCTAAGGGGACAAACAGAGATGTTGTAGGTGTATTAGCTAAAGAAGCATAGAGATGAGGTAGTCATGTCATCCAAGGAGGTATACAGAGATGGCATAGGTAATATCATCTGAGAACGCATTCAGAGAGTATCATAGTTATCAGCTTTAACCCCACTCCATAACTTCCTGCTTTATATATGGGATCAGCCACAGCTTCCACAACACCTCATCTATTAGATTATTATTTTTTACTCTGCCCTGTACCGTCTGAGTCTGACACTCATCGTTGTATTGCCATTGCTAATCTACATAATGTTTTCTCCACTAGAATACAGATGGAACAAGAATACTATCACAGACTGAATAGTTCAGGTTCTGGTACAGTGAACTTTGAAATTTCCAAGAGAATGACTCACAAAGATTACATTCAGAATCAGCATCTTGGCCTCACAACCTCTTCTGAACTTCATGTAGCAGACCTCAAGGCTACACTGGCAAGGCCAACCAGTAGTCAGTGGATGGATCTGGACAGATGTTGTCGCCTAATGTCTATGTCTAATCCCTAGAACTGATAAATATGCTACTTTAAACAGTAAAAGTAGTTTTGCAGGTATGAGTAAATGAAGGACTTGAGACTGAGAGATGGTTGTGGGATATGTGGGTAAGGTCATTGTAACCACAGGGGTGGTTATTAGATGACCATAGAATGAGCAGATGGAGAGAAGAGTCACAATGTTGGAAGGAGAGGAAGGGAAATTCTAAGCTTATGATTTGAGATGGAGAAAGAGGTCATAAGTGAAAGAATGCAGATTGTCTGTGGAAAGCGTGAAAGATAAGTATACAGAGGAACTCAGTTCTATTGATGGACTGATTTTATTCCAGAGAATCTACTTTTGGACTTATGAATTTTAGAACAACAAACAAAAAGATGGGTCTTTTGACTTATCAAGTTTATTTTAGCATAAGAAATAAGAAATTAACATAAATTGTTTCCCTGATGTCTGCAAAGTTTTCCCTTGGTATAGGAGGGATTCATCTAACCAAAAGGAATGTATGATAAAAGTAGGTAGACACAAAGGAGAATTTGGGAGCAGAGTCTAATATAAAGGTTCTTTCACCTCCCTTTCCTCCTAAAGTCAAGTTTTTGTCTTGATTTACTTCCTCTTCAATGACAAGAAAGTTTCTCAGTCTTCCAGGTACAAGACCAAAGGCAGAATGAGAGGCAAAAAGACAAGAAGCAAGCCCAGATCACCTCTCTTCCCCTTAGGTTACACTCCTTTGATCACCTTCGTTCTGGCTGGCACTCTGGAGTCTTGCTTGTGTTCCAGAGGCAGCACTACCCAAAAGGGAGGCTGATCCACACCACTGAAGGCAAGATTGAAATTCTCTACTACTGTGATTAGGAAAGAATCAGAGCTACAACTAGAGATCAGTTTGCTCAGCTCCACTGTAGGAAGGCAAAAACAAACAAATAAACACACACAAAAAAACTGCTTATGACTACCTGGTTTCCTTCTAAGCCAGAGCCTGGGGCTTTACCAGATGTGCCTTTACCAAAACTCAATCAGGTGGTGTGATTTTTTGAATAAGAATGTCCCCACAGGCTCATAGATTTTAATGCTTAGTCAACAGGGAGTGGCACTACTTGAAAGGTTTACAAGATATGGCCTTGTTGGAGGAAATGTGTCACTGGTGTGAGCTTTGAGGTTTCAGAACTCCAAGCCAGGTCCAGTAGATCTCTCTTAACTGCTGCCTATGGATCTGATTGTAGAACTCTCAGCTACTTCTCCAGCATTATGCCTGCCTGCATGCATCTATGCTCCCTACCATGCTGACAATGAAGTAAACTTCTGAAACCATAAGCAAGCCCATATTAAATACTTTCTTTTATAATAGTTGATAGGGTCATGGTGTCTCTTCACTGCAATAGAACAGTTACTAAGACAGATGGTATACATCTGACAAAAATTCCAAGCTCCATGTCAGAAGGTGTAATCATTCAGATTCTGTTACAGTGAACCTCCATACAACCAAGAGGATGATTCACCAAGATTGATTTCAGAATCACCAACCTGGTCTCAGAACCTCCTCTGTCCTTCATGCAGTACATCTATGAGCCCCCCCACCCTACCCCTTCCAGAAAGGCACATCAGTAGTAAGTGGGTGAACCTGGTTATGTTATCTCCTAAGCAAAAAACTGCTTCTCTTCTCAATGGACTATGCTAGTTCTCTAACTCTAACATCTACAATAGCAGCTAGTTTTCCAAGCCCCATTACCATACCATCACACTTTCCAAATAATTTAATAGGGCCCAAAAGTTTGCCACTTGCTGAAGCTCTAGCTTGTAACAGAGCCAAAACTCAAACCCATACTTTTTTGACCCTGGAGTTTTTTCTCTAATTATGCATAAAATGTCTTTCCTAAACATTCATTCATGACTCAACTTTTCATATATGATCATCACAACACAGCTATAGTGGTCTGAGGCCTCTGAGGCAGGGGTTACCTCTTATTTATTATGACATCCTTCCCACTTTGCATAGTGGTAAACATTTTTAGGGCACCTAGATTAAGAACTATTTCAAGGATATTACACGAATGAACTCATCAGCAATGCTACAGTGTAACTACAATTTTAAGGTTGTGAATTACATCACAAATGAGGGGCAGTCTCATCTGTCCCTTTTGCCTATGAATTAATCTGTCTTTGAAAACAATAAGGAGATGTCTACAGTTTGAACATCTAAGCCTTTTGGATCATCAATATCCCAAAGCCCTGATTCCCCCCAAACACCTGTGTGGAGTCCAGGGATAAGCCAAACCAGTGGACAGGACAAAAATAAAAACCCCAACCTATCAGTCTGTGCCTCTTCCCAACCTCCATCAACACAGCAGCATTTATCCCTGTTATCAACTGTCAGGCTATCACAATGAATGCTAATATCACTTACATTTCTGCAGGAAAGGAGCTCACTTCATACACTCAGAATACCATTTGTCTTCAAGATGTCAGAGATCAGAAGGTTGCTCAAGAGCCTAAGAGAATTTTTGAATAAACAACAGATTCAATGAAAGTGAGATCTGGTTGGTCCCTGGTTATCTGGTATACATGTTGATAGTCCCATGATAAATACTGCCATGTATGAAAGTCACAAATTCCATTTTCTGGGTCTGCAGTCAATGTGATAGTTATTAATCTGATATCAGTGTAAAAGATCTAGAATTAAACAGTAAAGCCAGATAAATTGAGGGTGACATGCAGAAAACAGCTTTTCACACACTAATCAGAAATAAAGGGACACTTAGAAACAAGAATTCTAACTACATTCTCATCTAGCATAGAGAAATTGCCTATTCCATTTGGTGGAATACAATAATGTTCACTGAATATTTGGAATAAGACTTCTTTTAAACCCTGAGATCCAATCAACACAGAGAATGTTTTCCTGAACTTCAGAGAAAAAAAATATTCTGGTCAAGTTAAATAAACTGAATTTTAGATTTAAATTCAATCCATCAACTGATATGAGATTGGTGTATAGGACTTAAACTGTAGAAGAAAAGAAATTATCTACCCAAATTCAGTATCACATTTAATAGCAACCAAAGCAAACTGCTTGAGGAAGAGCCACTAAATGTTTGCTCAAGACTGCTACCCCATCTGAAGCATGAGGCTGAGATTGCATCTGCCCCCATGTGACACTCAGTGAAGTTGGACCTACCTCAACCTACTGGAACTCCCAGGATAATCATTTACCAACATGCTTCTCTTTGCACATCTTCAGAGTAGAGATATATCACAGGAATGAGGTTAAATATAGAGAAGTGCTTTATTCATTAAAGATTGTCTCACTCCTGCCCTTAATGCTTCCACACACTCAGAGTGCTTAGGCACCCTGCTTGTTTATTCGTTTCAACTTGCTTGGTGATTTCATAGCACAAGCCTATCCACTCCAACCCCCAGGGGTTTGGTCAAAGTTAGTCTGGTTTATCCCTAGAGCTTCCAGAAACTTCAAATAACATAGAAACATCATTGAATATCAGTGTTGGTTGGAAAGAAAGTGCAGCCAAGAATAAACACACTCTCCCAAAGTGATGTCCACAAGATTTAGCATCTCCTTCCTTTCTTACACAGAGCTACATTTTCTAAACAACCCTCACCACATAGCAGTACTTTTCATCTCTCAGACATGTATGTATGTTCATAATTTATGATAACCACAAATCCAACAGATCCAAGCAGAAAATTTTACAGAAAATCAGCCCCGTTTGCTAGAAAGACCACCTCTGAATGTTTTCCCATTCAGCGACAGCCTATTGAAGGCTCCTTTGCTTTATCATCAGACTTTCTTGAGAGGTTGGAAGCTCCTCCAGGCCCCGCCAAGCCCAGTCCAACCCAGCCTGTTCAGGCAAATATAATGCACAGTTGCTCCTGCTGGGTTTCAGCAACCCCTTTATTGTTTCGCTTTAGAGACTCATTGACATTTCTATTTCTTATTAATCAGCTTTAATATATTTTACAAAGTGTACTGGTAGCAGAACCACTGGGCTTCTGCATTTATAGAACTCAACTCACTTCCCAAATATCACATTTGGCAGAACATGTGTCATTTTCTATAAATATTGAAAAATCAATAATTGCTGCCAGAAACCCTATATTTGTTCAAATCCCAGGCAAGATAAATGATGAATAGAAATGTCACTCTCTTTAACATTCAGAACCAAGGCAGATGTGATTGTTTATTCTTTTGATGTTTCCACAGTGTGTCTGGCTTCAATAACGAGAGATTCAGCCTGACTCCCTCCTCCTCCTTCTGTTGCATTTAATTCTTTCACAGCTTCTTTTAAATGAGCATTTAGATGCAGCTTTCCAGCTTCCCAAGAGGGAGAAGCTGGGGTCTATACAGGAGCAAGCACACATAGTATAGGGTTGTGAAAGAGAATGGATTCAAGAACAAACGCGTTTCTCCAAGATGATAATAGTATGCCAGCTGCTGGCACGGTGGTCACTAAAAGGGTTTTCCTTGGTTTGATTGGTTTGGTTTGGTTTTTGGCTGTGCACTAAAATCATTTATAAGTTTTGAGTTCTCTTTTTTCTCTCTCCTCTCACTCTTTCTCATTCCTATTTCCCTCACACAGATAGATGATAGATAGATAGATAGATAGATAGATAGATAGATAGATAGATAGATAGATAGGCAGATGATAGAGCTATCAGTAGCACAGCACACTAAGCACCAGAAACCTCGTAGCCAACTGGAACTTCAGCACTCTCATTGCTATTGTCTAGCAGCAGGCAGTTCTGAATACATAGTAGTGGTCCTAGAAAATTCAGAATTCAAAGTATCATTTCTGTGCTGGGGAGATGACTCAGTGGATAAAGCACTCACTGTACAAGCCTGGGGACCTGATCTTGAATCCCAAGAACCCAAGTAAAGCTGAATGTAATAATTCTTCTGTAACTCTAGTACTCCCATGGTGGGATGAGAGGTGGAGATAGGAGAGTGACAGGAAGCTTATGGACCAGTTAGCCTGCCATAGGGAGTGTTACCACAAACAACAAAGACACCTCACCTCAAACAAAGTGGAATGAGAGGACTATCACCTGAGGCTGTCCTCTGACCTCTACACACAAGCTGTGGCACATATGGCCCAGTACACATCATACTTCACACAAACACACACATGCAAGCAAGCACATACCAGTTTCTCTCTCTCTCTCTCTGTCTCTCTGTCTCTCTCTCTCACATACACACACACACACACACACACACACACACACACACACACACATACACACACACACATCACAAATGTGATTTCCCCTGGAAAACTGTTGTGTCACTCTCTAATTTTCATCAAGTAAAACACTGTTGGGTCCAATCATTGTAAATTGAAAACCATCTGTATATATACATACTATAGATACAAACATAAATTAGCATGTTGCATACTTTCACTAAATATTATTAGAATGCACATCATATATTCAAGTACTATTATTTAAATACTTTTTCAAAACAGAGAGAAATAATAGAAGTCAAACACATTTTTGTTTTACCGCTGGATTATCTTGCAGCCACCTAGTAAACAAACCATTTTCAAGACAATTACTTTCGATCTTATTTTGTAAATGACAAAAACCTTCTCTATAAATGATCTAATAGTAAGCAGTTCATCTTTGACAGGACATAAAGTCTCTGTCTCTGATAATCAACTCTGCAATTTCACCTTAGATACAACCTTGAAAAACATATGTAGCTATGTTCTGATATAACTTCACTTACAGAAACAGGTAGGAGGCCAGAGAGAGCCCCTGGGAAGCTGGAAGTTGTTAAAGGCTTAGGATAAGATGAAAAGATACTCAGGCCAGTGGCAGGAAGAAGGGCCCATGAGAACTAGTACAAACATAGTTACATCCACTTGTTTATGTGTTCTTGCTCTATATACATTCTTCTACAAACCAACCCTGAAATATGCTATTTTTATGTGTTTGTGTGGTAGCCAGAGGACAGCCTTGGCTGTCACTCCTCAGACACTCTTCTCCTGGATAAGTTGGTTTTCTTTTGTTTCGTCTTGTATCATTTTGTTTGAGATAGCATCTCTCACTAGCCTGAAACTCACCAAGTCAGCCAGACTTGCTGGCCAGGATCCTCCTATCTCTGCCTCTCCAATGCTGAGGTTACAGGCAGACACGTGCCAGCATGCCCAGACTTTTATATGTGGTTTCTGAGCATGGAATACAGCTCCTAATGCTTGCAAAGCAAATGCTTTTCTAATGGAGCCACATTACCAGTCCTATGCAATACATTTCACAGCTACAGACTTGACCTTATTTTAGAGCATACATCTAAAATCAATAGAATGAGACCAACATATATGATAAAAGCAGGCTAGACCCATTGTTTGATGGCCTAAATTCTGAAATGCCTAAAATCAATATGACTGCAGATGCAACATAACAGTAGCCTCTGAATTCTTTCCTAGGGTTAGTTAGTTTTTGTTGGGTTTTTCACTTATAGCTAGTGGTGTGTGATGTAACTTGATTCATAATTCTTTATTTCATTTAATACAAATAAGGAATGAAAGCACTATTCTCTCATTTTAAAAATGAGGAAATTGCTGCACAGACATGTAAATCACCCAACTGAATACTTCCATCAGGCAGTAGTGACAAGTTGTGAGTTCTGATTTTGGCTGACTCCAGATATGCAGTGAGTTCTAGTGGCCATGACACAAGACAATGCCCCCTCATAAATCTGGGTGCAGCGTCACAAAATAATAACACAGAGAATGAGTTCCAGAAGCCACCACTTGTGTCCCTGAGTTAAATTCCTATTTAACTAAGAGAAAATAGGTATCGACCACAGTTGGCTTGATTGCAAATGTCAGGCTCCTTGAATTATTGGGAACTGCAATGAAAAATTGATTACATTTAAAACATCCCGTGAAAAGTTTTATAATCGCACATTAAGAAATGGTGTTAAACAAATAAGAACTAATTGTTCTCAGCTGTATTGGTAATAACCTTGTCTGCCTTCCTGGTACGATGCATATTCATTTTATTTGAACAGGAAAAGTAAATAAAAATACAAAGTGCAGATCTCATTCACATTCAGTCACTATAAATTCTAAGCTGCAGGTTACCCTTCAGAGGGAGGAAGAGTGTGTAACCACTGATGCTTTCACTGAGAAACCTCTGCCTATCTATGACTGTACTGAGACTGTAAAGAAATCCTCAGAGAAATGATACCATATATCACACAGTACATGTGAATCAAAAAATTACACTGTAAACTTAAGGGTGAATTATTTTTAAGTACCCCAATGATGTCCAAATCAAAACAAATATCAAGGCAAGTGCCTTTCCTTCTTCACTCATGGCCAGCATTAGCTGGCAGCAGTATGACCCACAGAATAAAAACCCAATTAATCCCATTGACCTTATCATCTTGTGAATCATAAGGAGCAAGAACATAGTCTGGTCAGCTCCACAATGCTCTCATGGAGTCTTCTTCCTACTCTGTGACTTCTTTTCTACATTAGTCATAGTGCGTGAAGTTCTGAGAAGTAACGAACCATACCAATATGTTCAGTTTCTTATAATTACAATGTTTCCTATCTAATTAGGGCAAAAATGAACCTCTTGGGATCCATGTGTGAGTCTCAACCAACTGGACAGTTCATCATTCTCTCCACACATGAGAACTCACAACCATACTGTACATCAGTGAGTAGCGTATGCCTCTAGTGAATTTCACTTGGGTGAAGACCCTACTGACTTGGAATTAAGCTTTTCTATTCAAAAGTTTTGGAAGATACTTCGTCTCAACAATAAGACACGTGCCTAACACATTATCCTTCTTTGTCACTGTTATTTATATCCTGAATATCGGTTCCAAACTCTACTGACCATCAGAACTTCACAAATCTAACCACTTCATAACATCACCACACTTGGGAACACATGCTTACCTCTGAGATCTTCAACTTTACCATCCTCTTTCCTAGTCTGACCTCACTGTAGTGTCATTCACAGTCCCTTTTCTGTGGGACTTTCCTGGAGCTGAGGTGGGGTAGAAGCACACTTGGAACCCAAGAACTCTCATTCTGAGAGCAGAAGGCATTGGGATGCCCCCACACACACGCACACATAAACCATAAGCTATACTGCCTGCCTTCACAGCAAGGCACCATGCCCTCAAAGGTATGCGACCTGGCAATTGTTTATCTGAAGCTGAGACTTATTACTCCCTATATGACCATATAATGTCTCTCCCTCTGGTCCCTGGGAAAATATCTAGGTCCAGGGTTATGAGCCCTAACATTCAATTGGGGTGCCAAACCTGTACTTTCCTAACCAATGGGCTTCCCCTGATGTCCCTGGATGTCAGAAACCCTTCCCCTCTCTATAAATGTGACCCGTTCCCTCAATAACTCCTCTGCTATGTTTTCCTGGTAATTCTGTACTTCCCATCAGCTCTGGGAGCCTCTAATCAAAGAACACGTGGACCGTACACCCATGTCTTATGATTTCCCCCCGGAGCTGTGTAACTGGCCATGGTGTAGTGCTTCCTGGGCATGGAAGTAGCCATGAAGAAATCTTTCAACTCTGGGTTAGAGGAATAATAAAAAGTGAACTACCTCTCTTAAAGAGCTTACCAAAAGCCTTTAAACCTTACCAAGTTTCCCTGTAGCATGGTGACTTTAAAACATAGCTGTGTATCAGTCACTGAAGGGTCTGTTTTAAAAGCCTGCTTCCAGACAATACCCCAAATCATTTAAATCAAGTGTTTTTGTGTCAAGCATCAGTATCTTTTATAATCTCCTGATGTGATTCCAGTGTGAAGAAAAATTTATAATCAATGATCTAGAGGAGTTGTCTGACTATGGCAGGTGAAGTACTTCAAGAGGCATGTTGGTTCCCAGCACCCACAAGGCAGTGCACAACTATCTCTAACTTCAGTTCCAGAGGATTCCATGCCTTCTTATGGCCTCTGCCGAGGGCTAGATCAATTGTTAGCATCTCACTGAGGCATCTTCACATAAAGTAAGGGAGAATGGGTTTCTGTGCACCTCTTCTTGCCTGTAAGCTCCTACTGGCATAGAAATGCCATCTCAATCTATCCCCGTGGGAAATTTTATGCTTTCTTTCCCCTTCTCAAAACAGAACTTTTCCACAGGCCAACAAATTTCCAGGAACATCAAAAAATTCACTTATTTAAGCCCAAACCCTTCCTCTCACCTAGTGGTATCAGGAAGCCAGCACACAGGAGCCACTTGTTAAATATTCAGGAACTTTGAAGACTACTTTCCAATCTTTATCTTAACTTGAAATCAGACGTGATGATACTATTTCTAAAATAATAATTGGAAAATCTTACAAATTGGGACTTCAAAACAAGAAATCCAGTTTACTACTAAAATGTAGTATGTATAAAGTTTACAGAATTTTTCGAATTCTTTATATTTGAATTCAAATCCCATTATAACATTGTAAAGTCCTATTTTCCTCATTCTGCGTTAAAAATCTAGAAGCTCAAAATTCTAAAACCCTTTGCTTATTATAACTAAGATCCAGCCACAGACCTGATTCCTAGTTTATGACCTCTATCCAACAGCAGCACTTCATTTACAAAGTTACCAACTTGTAAACCCAAGGCAATGGCTATAATTGTTTTTTGCTTGATTCATTCATTCGTATCTTTCATTCATCAACAAATACTTACTGACTACTCTGTGCTGGGGACTAAGGTTACCAAGATAAATAAGACATAGTTTCTGTCCTCAAGAATTTCTCCACCAATTGAGAAAGAAAAATATCTTAACAGATAAATTATAGCAGAACGTGATGTTTGAAGCCCTGAGCTTCTCCACTGAGAAGAAGTCAGGTGTGTACCGACAAATTGAGCTCCTAAAGTTAATGAAGGTTTTCATGCAAACAGGATAATGCTTTCAAAACCTCACAGCTTCATTCATCTCCATATGCACAGCTCATGACATGATAGCCCTACACAGTATATCCTTATCTATATCATGTGCTCGAGGATTAAGGAGAAGCAATTTTTTTCCTCCCGGTTGTACATCAAGCCATGCAAATGTATTGTCATTGGTTTCCTTGCATCTGCCAAGAGGCAATATGTCAAATAAATAATTTAAACCAGCTGAGGCACTACAAGAAAACAAAGCCATCAGTCATCTCAGCTGCATTATTGATTGCCAATAACAAGGTAGTTGCTAAGACAAATTGCTCAACTATTACACTAGTGAGGTTTTACCCTGTCCTAACTACATAAATCATGTGGAACCGCTTGTTGTTTTAAGGTGTACAAACATAATCATAATCCCCCTATTTTGTTATTTATCTTGACTAGTTCTTCATATGCAATTTTTATTACTTCATTTACCTACTTACATACCTTTACCTTCCTAGGTAATACCACATGATTGCTACTTATAGATTACTTCTATTTATGCCTGTTCCCCAAAGATCTATCTATTGGCTTAGAGATAAAAGAGAAGGAGTAAAGTACAATGGTTTTAAACAAATTGATCCAACTTTGATAAACCAAGGTTTCACCAAAGAAGCACATGGCTATTGGGTTAGAAGGCGTGGGTTCAGGAGTAACTATTGCTTGTGTGAACTTGAACTTTGCATTGTTATCTTATTCTTAGTTTTCTTTACAATGTGGAAATAATATTATATGACATTCCGACACCATGGCGTTGTTGTAGGAATAAATAAAATTATTATAAAAGCTAGTCAGAATGGATGAAGCTTCCAGATAAACTACCAAGATTGGTTTCTCAATGTTCTGTGTCTTCAGTAATAGAATCTTCTCAGAAGTGGGGACAGAAAGACTATAGCAGTCGAAGATGATAGATAACTTCAAAAAAGTCTTATCGTCAGGATAAAACAAGGAAGTTGCACATATGGACTCAGAGAGATTATGAGAGCATGCAGAAGACAGGTATAAAACCCAAGTCAGACAAAATTCCAGTATGAAAGGGGAGGGGGGCAGAAAATCCCATCATTAAATAAGAAGCTATTCACATTTGAGACATTTTGGAAAAGAGAGAGTCAGTTTACTTTAGTAATGTAACAATGTGACCTCCCTCCCCCATAGGTCAACCACACTTAAGAGATAAATATTCTAGTGCTCAGTCCTGGACCAAGTATCTTCCCCAGAGATCAATAGAAGTGATATCAGGCACAAACACAGAGAGAGAAAGAGAGAGGGGGGAATGAGGAGACATTTGGATTATAATGATGAGGTTTTAATTATGAATTATTGGACAGTGCTTATCACAGAGATTCACATTGCTCAGATATTTTGACAAAGGCTGTTGTGGAAGTTCAGTTATGTATAAAATATTTTATGTACTATTGTGTGAGTGCTAGCCTAGGTCTTGGTGTTCTGTATTGTTTGTAGGTGATAGATTTCTGTGGGGTGATGTTTGATTGCTTATGATCTGCATCTGAAGAGTTCTGAATGAATAAAAACACCTGAGCTCAGACCTTTAGGGTTCCACTGTCGAGTATGGTATGGGCCATGACAGTGATTCCCTCTGCTGAGGTCTGGCAGAGTTTGCAGCAATGAAAATACTCCCCATATCTTCCATCCTGAACTACCACAGCAATGTACAACTACAAAGCCTTCTTTAAATTATCCAGATATCAGTTTCACATGAGCCTTTAGAACACAGATAAAATTGTCTCTAATACACAATCTTGCATCTATAAATAATCTAATTATTCTTGATATTTCTTCAGGGCCTTTCTTCACATCAGCATCTGGTTTCTAGCAGCAAAAGATGCTACCTCTATTCTGAAACATTTTGACCTTGACAAGCTCAGCTGTTCTTGGTTCCCCCAACAAAAGCTCAATGCCCCACCCCCACAGAAATGGCAAATATGACTCATTATTTATTTTAAAATGTACATTACCAAAGAAGTATATATCAACATAAACTATCATCAACATCACCCAGCTACAAACTTTGTAACTTACAAAGGCAACCTGCCAGCAGGATATACTGGTTCAACAGTGACAAAAATATTATGAAGTAACCAACCACTATTTATTGGATTTAAGGTCTACTCCATCAGATGAATTCCATACTGGACCCTGCTAAAAGGGCTAAGGACCTGAGACTATATAGGTTATGGGCATAGGGGAAATCTTAATACTATTATTCATCTAAAGGACCATAGCAGTAATATGATTCCTAATAATATATTACTATACTCATATATCAGTGAATTATTCAGCCTTCATCCCAGAAACTTCTTCTTTCAATAAATGGTCATTAGCACAGAGACCCATGACTGGAAAATATGCTAAGAGTGAGAGACTTTGGAGTATTCAGTCTTCACCACTCTTTATCAAACCCCTCTCCTTAAGTCCTGGGATCAGTCAGTCAGAGGAGGCAGACCAAAAGAATGAGAGGTGGTGGATAACTGCACGAGAGCAGTGTCTTCCAGAAACAATAGGGCTGTGACTGCTTGCACAAGACCTCCATAAGCCTAGACAAAAATCCAGCACTGGGACAGAGAAGTGGCCACAATGTCCCACCCCTTACCTGGTATTTGAAATTGATACCTGGTAGGAGAGAAAAAAATCTGAATTCTCAAATGGAGTGACCCTCATGTATTAACCACACTTCAGGGCACGTATCCCAGCAGTAGTGATGTCTATTTCCTCTTATTTGAGAAAGAAAAAGACCATGCAGTTGAGTGGGTAGGTAGAGAGGATCTAGAAGAAGTTCAAAGAGGGGAAAGGATATGATCAAAATATATTGTATGAAAAACAAAATTTTAGTTAAAAATGAAAAATGAGACATTATGAGGGATATATATATATATATTAAATTAAAAGCCTCAAACTTCTTTAGTAGCTTATATAAATTGAGAATAAGTTTGAAGAGTCTTAAAATGTCTCTTGTAATTACTTGAAATGACTTTGTAGGTTCAACTCTGATTCCATGTTTTCACATCATACTGGTTTTGAAATACTGTATTCCATTTTTTTTTAATGAAAGATCTTGTATTTCGTGGAAAATATGGTAGAAAACTCATTAACAATATACAATAACTTTAAAATAGCCCTTTCTACATACTACTCAAGCTAAAAAAAAAAAAA
Source organism: Cricetomys ansorgei (assembly GCA_026225945.1). Lineage (NCBI taxonomy): Eukaryota > Metazoa > Chordata > Mammalia > Rodentia > Nesomyidae > Cricetomys > Cricetomys ansorgei. The sequence continues at coordinate 4,444,291 of JAMJFZ010003871.1, read as the reverse complement.
ACCACTATAAAATCCAACATAATGTTCATATGATGTTGTAAACTGCCAAAAGATAGAATGAAGGTTCTTGTCTGTAGCCATTGATTCATGTTCAAAGGGGGTTTATTCTTTGGCTAATTCAATCCCCAGTCCTAGTCCTGGAGCTCTAGAGCATTTCATCCACCATGCAATCTAATATATTTAAGCCTAGAACTGGAAAGCTTCAGCCTTAGCCTCCATAATAATCAGCCTCCAAGATTTACTGCTGACTGAGACACTCTGACTAGCTCCTTCCAAACCCAGAGCAGTACTGTACTCTGACTCTTCTGGTTCAAGTCAACTCATTTGCTGTTCTGGCTCAAATTCTTTCTCTGTGCTGCTGGATCAAACTGAACTTCTGTGCCAGCTGACTATTTCTGATATATATATATATATATGTATCAGAAATAAATATATTTTATATATATATATATATATATCAGAAATGTATATATATATGAAATAAATATGTGTATATATATATATATATATATATCAGAAATGTGTATATATATATATATCTGAAATAAATATGTGTGTATATATATATCAGAAATGTATATATATATATATCTGAAATAAATATGTATATATATATATATATCAATATCAGAAATGTATATATATGTGTGTGTGTGTATATATATCAGAAAAAAATATATATATCCCAGAGTTAATTCATCTTTTTCATAGAACAGCAACTATAGTCTCCTCTGGAACTCATGCAGAAAATTTACTGATCTGCCTTGAATACCTGTGATGCAGCAGGCATATAAAACATCAAACTGTCCCAGTTTTGAACTGGGACAGAAAGTGGGAATCACTGAGGAAGGTGACTTGACTTTTGAATAGAATTCTCAGTGTTCTCCCAAAAGAGTGATACCTTCCTCAAAGGAATTCTGAAGAACAGTGGACCTGTGAGCTCATGCTAGCTTTATATCTTCTATGTGTGTCTTGTCCATCTCCTAATAATGTAATTGTCTTTAACTCTATATTTTTTATTTTTATTATAGTTTATCATTAGGGTATGTCCTTTACATACATTCCTAGTTTTACTACACCTTTCCACTCCTCAACTTTCCTTTATACCCTCACCCCATCCCCTCTTAAACCTTTCCACACTAGTGTCAATTTCATGTCATATGTGTTTTGCTATTCCCCTTGGTTTGGCTTTCTTCTGTGACTCCTTGACACTATTCAACTCAAACACAGAAATCTAAAACTCCAAGAGCAGAAAACAAGTGTATGAAGACTTGAGTTCTTCATTTCTGACATTATTTTGTTTCATTTTTATAATAAAGAGGAAAGAGAATAAGCTCAGGTATTGAACCACCCTGACTTCAAATCCCACTTACTAACATTATAATACAGAATAAGTCACTTTATGCCTCAGAATCACAGCTCCTGTATTTTTTAATACATAGGCAAAGTAGAAACTGACAATTATCTCTGAGTTGTCATAACATTCATGAAGTTCATGGCATCCAGTCAATGCACCTGCCTTGCTATGGTCCTCTTGAGAAAACCCATAGGAGCCTTGTTCTCCAATATTAAGAAATTGTAGCTTTGCTAGAGTAGAATGAGGAGATACATGCAGTTATGAATGATTGTGCCATGTAGAGGGAGAGCGTATTCATAAAGAGAGAGAACTAGATTGTTCAGAAAACAGAAAAATTGTTCAGAACGACTAGAGAACAAATTACTGACACAAAGCGGGAGAAAGGGATTCTGCACAGGTAAGGAAGAACAGAAAGGACAGACTTAGCACATTGGATCTAAGAATGTATAGCTGATTAATAAACAAAGGACATCTCTCACAACACCATTTCCCATAAAACAACATAGAATGTGTCAATGCCTGTGCACTGGCTAGTTTTATGTCAACTTGACACAACTGTAGTCATCTGAGAGGAGGAAACCTCAGTTGAGACAATGCCTTCATAAGATAGGGCTATAGGCCAGCCTGTAGAGCATTATTCTTAATTAGTGATTGAGAGAAGAGGGCCCAGCCTATTGTTGATGGTGCCATCCCTCAGCTGGTGGACCTGGGTTCTCTAAGAAAGCAGGCTGAGCAAGCCATATGGCACAAGTCAGTAAGCAGCACCCCTCCATGGCTTCTGCAACAGCTCTTGCCTCCAAGATGCTTCCCCATTTGAGTTCCTGTCCTGACTTTCTTCCATGATGAAAAGTGCCTGAGGAAATGTAGGCTGAATAAACCCTTACCTCCCCAACTGACTTTTTGGTCATAGTATTTTGTCACAGATACTGAAACCAAAACTAAGGCAGCTTGTGTACCTCTTAAATCCAAACCAGAGGGAAGCACAATTTATATAGTCTCCAAATATTCAAAATGGCTTTCACTATAATAATGTTATCTCTAAAATATCTGAGAAATAACTATACAAAAACCTTATATATTTTCTAAGACCATTCTGTGTTCACAGAACCACACTTACAGGTAACCTATGTATTTATGTTGCACACTGCCTCTAGGGACTGATGAATGGTTGTCGTGATTTTGGTCAGCTGTATCCAGGAGTTTGTGGAGAACCTGTCAGGTGACATGGTATTCTGGATAACTGAAATTTTTCCTTCTTCTATAAGGTATTGTCATAAGGCATAGTATTTTTCAAACTAATTTTTCAACATATTACATTTGATTCTTGCAAGCACACATATATGTGCCCTTTAAACCCAATTTTTCTGACATGAGCAATACCCTAATCTATGCAGATGCATAGATCAGAATGGCAGATCTAGAATATACAACTGTAATAATTCCTTCTATTTGCATAATGCTTTTATTTATAATTTACACACATCTGCTCCAAAAATGGATGTGAGACAGCTAAAGCACTTTATAATTCATAAGACATTTCATCTTATGACAACCCTGTGAGGAAGAAAGAGTAAAGCTTAGTGTTCTTTTAAGAAGAAAAGGAAGGAAACTGAGGCTCGGAATGATAAGAAGACTTCTCAAGCCCACCTCTAGATCTCTGAAAGCCTCACTCTATGCTCTTTTACATGAATTAGGCTATATGCTCTAACAAATTGTACACTTGGCAGTTCTTTTGAAGATACACTGGGAAGTTAATAAGAAATCAAAATGAATATGGGGGCATTTTACAAAATATCTTCATATGATCCCATGTCCCCATCCTCAGTCACTCAAGGGTTAAAATCAGTTGCCAATATTAATGGGTGTCTATGGTGCTTGCAGCTGGACACATGTACAGAAAAGCTGGGGTGAGGTGAGGCATGAGCTTTGATGGAGATGCACCAGCAGTAGCTGGGAAGCTTAGCTTGTTTGTTATGTACTGAAGGAGAAGCTGGTTTATTTTGTACAGCTGAAGGAGGAGGAGGTAGGTTTAGCAACTCTCCGTCAGAGAATTCTATAGGGAGGGTATCAGTCTCAGGATGTAAACATCCCGGAGGAGAAAGCTGTGGTGGATACTTTCTGTACACACATTGTCAACATCCGCACATGGACCAGGGGAAGGCTCTGCCATTCCCATGGGCCTGAGGCACTGGAGTACTTATTATGGCTGTGCTCATGTCAATAAGCACATTTGCTAAGTACTTCATCTGTGTCTTACAAGAAAGCATTAAGGATAGTAGGAGCATGGATAAATAACTTCCCCGGAGAGCAGATTTTAGAGCTGTTTTCTACATTCTGCCAGACTTCAATCCAGGACCTTTATGTGGAATAACCACTATGTTGTTGTTACTTTTTCCCAAGAAATGTCTTTAGAATATGTATCACAAACATTTGATTTTTTACTAAGAAATTTATTCACACACACACACACCACACACTATAGGTGTAGTCCTTTTCCTGGATGATTTAACGAAGAAGTTCATCTTTAATATTCTTAGTATACCTATAAACATTTTCAAACCCACAAGCAAGTAGAATTGCCAACATCACTCTCCTCTTCCTCAATGCAAGATGATTCCTCCATATAACCTCTCCAACTGATATCCACACTTAACAGAGACAACTTGACATGGCACCTTGATTATCTTGCAAAATAACAAGATGTCTAAGGTTGTTGCGTGTGTACAAACACTATCCAAATAGTAATCCCCATATATATTTTAGGAGAAATAATACTGCATCACAATGTCCCTTTGCATTAGTATATCAAAACTGTATTTGCCAGTACCACAGATTCCTACATTGTGCCTTCTAAATCCTCACTGTAGGGCTCTAACAGGCCTGAGCCTGGCAGACTGGGCATCTGCCCCCTGAGAACAAAGACTCAGAAGGGTCCAAACATGGCACTGACAGGTCCTGCCTTTCCTCCTTCCCCCTCTGTTAGTAAACCATAAGCTCATACTCCTAAAGCCAGCCACCAAGGTCAATCCTCTTATTTGGCCATTAACTTAGTTCTGAGACTGAGCACAAATGTCATGTCCTCACCCTGTCAAAGTCCAGGAATCAGAAACCCCCCATGGGATACTGTAACTACCATGCCCAATCATGACCCACCACCTTATCCTGACTTGTCCTCCCTGTTTTCTCCTGTTTTTTAAACAAGGGTACACCTACAAAGACTTTTCTCTGCTGTTCTGTACAAGTCTGAAGAGACACCTTTGCTTTTCCTGCTTAATAAAAGATCTCTTTGGCTGAAAATTGGTGGGGGCTGTGCATAATCTGAGGTCCTGGAGGGAACACCTCAAAGTGTGCAAAATTCCCTTCACTTACCTTTTTACCTTTGTCCCCAAGGGCACATATGCTGACAGTTACAGTTGTCAGCTGTAACACTGGGTCACCAAGGTACCTTGGAATATTGCTGCTGCTTCTAACCTGAACCTCTGGAGACCAAACTAGCTAACCTCACCCAGAAGACCTTAACCAGACAATGAAAAGAATAGTCATTAGAAATCATCAAGAGTTCAAAATCTAAAATAAAAGAACTGAGTTATGGGCAAATAATCAGTTATCATTTTTATTCTTATTTAGCTACATAATTGAATTGGAAGATTCATGAGATCTTTTATTTAAGGAGGAAAAAAGCATAAAGGAATATCTAAAGGGAATTTCATATTATTATTATTTAGATATATGTATCATTTATATCAAATAATCACATTTGCCACTTACAATATTGAAGCTAACCATAGCTGAAAGCTAGAATAATATATACATGTTTTTGATTGACTAATATCCATTCCTCTTCCTCCTAACATTGAACCCAAATTATGTTGGTCACCATATTCCCTACAAAAAATAAAAGAACACAACCAGAAAAAATTTTTTTTAAGTGGAAATAGAAGTCAGATGGTGGCACACACCTTTAACCATAGCACTCTGGAGGCAGAGGTAGGTGGATCTCTGTGAGTTCGAGGACGGCTTGGCCTACAGAGTGAGTTCCAGGACACCAGAGTTACAACAGAGAAACCCATCTCAGAAAAAGAAAGAAAGAAAGAAAGAAAGAAAGAAAGAAAGAAAGAAAGAAAGAAAGAAAGAAAGAAAGAAAGAAAGAAGGAAGGAAGGAAGGAAGGAAGGAAGGAAGGAAGGAAGAAAGAAAGGAAAGAAGGAAGAAAGGAGATAAAAATTTAAGAGGATGAACAATGGTTTGTTATATATTTATACAGATAACATCTCCCAAGTACTTTTGAAAATATTGCTCCTTCCACCAGGGCCACATGATAAGTTTGTATAGTGACCTATGCCCCTTCCTTTCCCTACCCCTCCTCCAAGGAGACAAGTCTGACTAATGTGTCTTTAAAAGATGGAATTTTCCATGGCAGTGTCCACATCTGAAGATCGTTTACAGACAGGTCATATTGACACTAGCCACCTTCCCTGAGATACGTGACAAGAACCAACTATCAGCAATTCACAGTAATCCCTTCATTCCAATATATACTGTAGGGTACAGACTTAAATGTTATTAAGATAGCCTATTATTATCACAAAGATCTACGTTGTGTACTAGCTCAGACCATCAACATTAGATACAATATTAGATACAATCCCATTAGATTATTTAAAAAATACTTCCTTTCTAATTCATCGTGAATGACATCATTTAACTTTCACAGAAGTAAATTATTATACTTATTATCATTGCTTAGTCAACAAGTTGAAGCCACACACCTAGTATTTTTACAAAACACTTGTGAAGAAAAACAAGAATAATTAAGAAGAAAAATGGAAGATCTAGATACCTTTTATAAGTACTTCAATATTTAGAAACCACTGTCAATATTTCAAACAACCTTCAAAATTCACTAAATGCTTGCTCTATGACTCATTTATTTCTTTTATTTCTATAACACTGTTAGACTACCCTCTAAAATTAGAGGCATAATATTTGAGAGACAGGTAAGTACTTTGTTCAAAATAACACATTAATTAAAAAATACCCCAAATCTCACCAATCTAAGCTGTCTGGTTTCAAGATTTATTATTTATTTTTAATTTGTGTATATGAGCAAAAGGTGGTGTGCACATGAGTGCAGGTACCCACAGGGGCCAGAGGCATCAATCCCGTGGAGCTGGAGTGACAGGTGGTTGTAAGTAGTGCAAAGTGGATGCTAAGAACTAAACTCAGAGCCCTTGCTAGACTAGAACGAGCTCTTAACTACTGAGTCATCTCTTCAGCCCCAGGCTGTCTGAGCTTTTGATGAAATTGAGCATTTCACTCTTACTTCTCAAGAGTCAAAAATTTAAAAAATAAGTTCTGATGGATAAAGGCAATATTTTAATATCAAAACAAACTAAAATTTTGGACATTTATAATATGGTGAGTTGTTTGTAGTTTTTGTTCACAGTGAAGGCAGAAATAAGCAACTCCTTTCCTTATTTTGTAGTACTTACTACATGCAGTGTAAAAGAATTCTAAAGACAGCAAGATGTTTCTACTCGTATACAAATTTAAAGCGAACGTTAGGCAAAAAATAAAATGAACGATGCTGAAATCAATAGTGGAAGAAGCCAAACAAACAAGATTAAACCTATATCAACTTAAAAAAAAAAATACAGATTTAAAAGTAAAACAGAAATTACACGTGGCACATTGCATGTCCCGAAGACGGTCTCACCTCAATATGTCTCAAATGATATATTCTTCTTAAAATATATTTTTAACACAACTTTACTAAGAGATGGAATCTGCAAACGTGGAGAGAATTGCCTCAAGGCTTCCAACAATGATGGTCTTGACTCCTGACATCCTGAAAGACAGAACAGCTTCTATCCAGTTCCCTCTCATGGTATACTGTTCTTTGAAGTCAAACACTACTGTATGGAAGCCTAAACTGCACAGAGAGGATATGTGAGTAATTCTAGGCAAACAGATCCAGGTAGCTTCACAGCCAACACTAGCATCAACCACCAAACATACAAGCAACGGAGTTTTTATATGATCTTAGCCCCCCGAACTTCAGATTATCTATTTGAAAACCAAACCATTCTAGAACAGAGGAAACTATTTAAGTTTCTTGTGAAGTCCTGATCCAAATTGATCAGGAATTGTAAGAGATAGTGAAGCAGCCATTAGCAGCAGCCAGTAAGTTGAGAAGTAATTAGGTTCACATCAACAGAGAACCAACCAAGCAGAGAACTAAGGAGCACAGAATTAGATGGCAAGAGTAAATCCGAACATATTACAAATAGGATGAAGAAAGAGGGGCTAAACTCACCTAGAGAACTGATAAGAAAAACTAAAAGATGAAGAGGGGAGGGTTGCAAAGAAAGAGGACTTCAGAGATCTGCAGGAGGCTGCCCTCAAATCTTCATGAGTCCTACCTAACAGGCAAATGTGGAACTACTCAGGCCAAGTTAAGCAGCTCCTGTAGCAAGCAGAAGCTACCAAGAGAGCTCACAGAACCAGAAATGCATTGTTTGTACAGACTTGAAGGCCAAAAGATTAAAAACATAACTAATGGAGCAGAGGTCAACTATTCAATAATGAACAAACAGTTCTAGAACAAGTGTTTCTCTGGTTCTACCAAAAACATCCCCAGGTAGTTGTTAAGGGAATATTTCAAGTTCAAATAAATACACCTCAGAACAAAACTCAAAAATACTTACAGAGATGCAAAAACACTATTACTTAGCAATTAAAATTCACCATGATTATTATCCAATAAAAAGAAATGAGCAGGCAGACAAAGATGCAGGAATATACAGCCTGTAATTAGACAGCAAAATAGCACCTTTAAATTTGTGAAAGAAAAACAAAACTGTCAAATGCTAATTCTATTCCTGCCCTCACTCAGAAATCTGTCATAAACAACAAAAAAGAAACATTTTTATATAAAAGCCCAAACAACTCAGAACTAGCAGGCCCATAGCACAAAAACATGATTTTCAAAAGCTCTTGAGATAGAAAGAACATTATAGCAGGGATCTACATCAGTATGAAGGTTTGAAGCACTGGAAACTGTAACAACTGGAATAAACATTAAATACCTTTACTTTTATTTTAAGAATCTCACTAAAATATCTCATTAAAGAAAAACAATAACAATGTAATAGGTTTGTACCACATAGAAGTAAAATGTACAATCTATGTGGCACAAAACCTGGAAAAGGTAAACTGCAAGTATAATTTTTGTATATGTGTTTTAAACTATGCATTGTATGGTATATTTTATTTGAAAGTACCTTGTATTAAGTTAAAGAGAGATACCACAGAACTGGAGAGATAGCTCAGTCAGCAAAGTGCTTATTTTGCAAGAACAAGAACCCAAGGCTTTTTGTTGTTGTTGTTTTGTTTGTTTGTTTTTTTACCAAGGGATAAACATTAAAATAAAATACCAGAGTACAGTCGCACAGGTTTGTAGTTTCAGGCCAAGAAGGGAGAGACTGGTAGATTTCTTGGGCTTGCTAGTTAAAGAGTTTAGCTTCCTTTTTAAGGTCAATGAGAGATCCTTTTTACAGGAGAGAGAGGCAGGGGGTAGGGGTGGGGTGGCTGGCTCCTTAGAAATGAATGACACCTGAGATTTTGTTCCTCTGGCCTTCGCACACATGTACTCACATCTACAAACACATTTACCTCATGCATAAATACATACACACACTAGAAATATACCATAAACTATAAACAATAACTAAACAACAGATAAGTTTGAATCACAAAAATATCCAGTTAATCCCAAATAAGGCATAAAGAGGCAAAATTTGACAAAGGACCTCAAAAGATAGGATCCTAGAATTTCTGATGACTTACAGTAACTGTACTCGTGACCACACCAAACAATTAGTCTAAACCTCTCAATTAAAGGGCATAAATTTGGAGTTATACTTGAAAATAAGTAACAACAAAAGAAAAATGTATGTACTCCCTATAAGAAGTAAACAGATTTAAAAAGAAGAGAAATATATACCATACTAACATTCACTAAAAGGAAGCTGAAGCGTCTGTAGGGTTTTTTTGTTTTGTTTTGGTTTGGTTTTTTTTGTTTTTTTTGTTTCTGTTGTGAAATTATATTAATTATATTATATTATATTATATTATATTATATATATATATATATATAATATATATATAATATAATTATATTATAATTACATTTTCTCTTCCTTATCTTCTCCCTAAACCCTCCCATATACTGCTCCTTGCTCTTTTTCAGTTTTATGGTCATTTTTATCATTAATTAATTTAATTAATTAAAAACTGATTTCATCATTTTATCATTAATTACTGTTACATGCATATATGTACATGTATATGCATACACACATGTATTTTTAATTATAACCTCCTCAGTCTGTATGTATATGTTTCCAGGGTTTACCATTTGAAATTGGATAACGAATTGGTATGCTCTTCCCTGGAGAATACTGTCTCACCCACTCTCAACATCCCTTAGTTGAGGGGTTTTCCCCCATACATTTTGGCATGATTATTGGTGTCATCCTTGCTCAGCTCATGTTTGGTCAGTCATGTTGGTGAGATTTTGTAGGTGTAACTTCTGAAAGTACTGGGAGACCCAATCACATAGAAAACTTTCCGATCCCTGGACTCTTAGAATCTTTCAGCCACCTCTTCCACAATGTTCCCTAAGTCTTAGGCTGTTGGAATATTCTGTAGATGTATCCACTGGGATTGGGTTCCACAGTTCTGAATTTTGATTAGTTGTGGTTTTCTGTGGTGGTCACCCTCTGCTGCAAAGGGAAGCTTACTTGATAAGGGATGAGAACTGTACTTATCAGTGGGTATAAAGACAAATGTTTATATTGTAGTTATGGATTATGCTGATTTAGAAGAGTGTTGGTTATAGGTTCTTGCCTTATTCAGTGTTCTATCACTGTGAAGAGACACCATGGCCAGGGCAACTCTTATAAAGGAAAGCATTTAACTGGGGCTCGCTTACAGTTTCAGAGGGTTAGTCCATAATCATCATGATAGGGCACATGGAAGCATACAGTCAGACATGGTGCTTGGGAAGCAGCTGTGAGTGTTACATCTGGATCTGTAGGGAGCATGAAGAAATAGCCACTGGGCCTGGCTTGAGCTTTTGAAACCTCAAAGCCTACCCCAGTGATACACTTCCTCAGACACCCCCTAATCCTTTCAAATAGTGCTACCCCATGGTCACCAAACATTCAAATCTATGAGCCTATGGGGGCCATTCTTCAAACCACCATATTCCACTCTCTGGTTCCCATAGGCTTGTAGCCATATCAAAATGTAAGAATGCATTCAGTCCAACTTCAGAAGTTCTCATAGTGTATAACAGTCTCAACACTATTTAAAAGTCTGAAGTTTAAAATCTCTTCCGAGATTCAAGGTAATCTCTTAACTGCAGCCCTTTATAGAAACAAAATAAAAAAGCAGATCATATGCTTTTATCATATCATCATATCCAACATATGATGATACAGGATATACTTTACCATTCCAAAGGGGAGGAAAGGGAGCATAGTGAGGAAATGCTGGACCAAATCATGAACAAAAACCAGCAGGGCAAACTCCAGTCTCTGAACCTCTATGTCTGATGCCAAACCACTCTTCAGATCTCCAACTCCTTTCAGCTTTGTTGCCTGCAACATACTTCACTTTCAGGGGGCTCCACACCCAGTCTTCAGCTTTCCTTGGCACATATCCCTCAATCTAGCACTCCAACATCTTCTGGTCTCCAACACAATCTAGCCTTCTCCTTCACAGCTACATGCAATGGTCTCTCTGAGCCTCCATGCAGGGAAACCCCGATATACTGTCCTTAGCTGCAGATGGAAATTCCATAACCCCTTTCTTATACTCCTGATCGTAAAGCCAGAATCATGTGGCCAAAGCTGGTCTTCAGCTTTCTGGAGCTGAAACATGGCCCTGTCATTCAATTACATCGGCATCAGCTTTCTGTTGTTAATGGTTTCCTTCACTGATTAAGATTTTCTTTAATTCATTTCTATAAGTTGGAAGTTTAGCTGGATGGGTTCTTGCTCTGAGGTCACCATTTCCTTTATTACATTTAGCACTAGGCTTTTCTTTCAACCTTTTATCTTTTTGAGCACTGGACTTAGCACCATTATGTTTCCTGGTGCTCCTAGTCTCCTTAAACTGTACATTTTGCATTTTTCCTTGTCCAGCTTGCTTCTTTATAGGTCTGTATAAGAGCAACCCTTATTAACTACATAGCAGAGTCAACTCTAAGCTGTCTTTAAATATCCTCTGCCAAGACCATTAATCCAAAACTTCAATTTAGCCTAAAGCAGATTATGTTTTGGACCAAAGATGAAAACAGTCACATTCTTTGCAAAAAAAAAAAAAAAAATATATATATATATATACATATATATATATATATATATATATATATATATATGTATATATATATATATATTACAAGAAAGGTCTCTAGGGCCACCTACTTGGACCACTTAGAAGGGCCACTTGGTCTCCTCTGGAACCTCTTAATCTGTGCCCCCACATTCCACATCACCCTCAGCACCACTGGCTTCCATGCTCCTACTAGGATGACCCATTAAGCCCTGCTTAAAACATCCAACTACTTCTCTAGTTCAAAGTTCCAAAGTCTTCCATATTCCTCCAAACAAAAGCATGGTTATGGTCAGGTGTATCACAACAACACCTGGTATCAACTTCTGTCTTAGTGTTCTGTTGCTATGAAGAAACACATGACCAAGGCAACTCTTCAAAAAGAAAGCATTTAATTGGAGCTTGCTTACAGTTTCAGAGATTTCTTCCATTGTCATGGTAACGGGGAAGCATGATGGCATTCAGGCAGACATAGTACTGGAGAATTAGCTGAGAGTTCTACAACCAGATCCACAGGCAACAGAAAGAGAGAAGAGACATTGTGCCTGGCTTGAGCTTTTGAAGCTCACCCCCAATAACACACTTCCTCCAACAAGGCCACACCTACCCAACAAGGCCATATCTCCTAATTCTTTCAAATAGTGCCACTCTCTGGTGACCAAACATTCAAATCTATGTGCTGAGCCTTTGGAGCCATTCTTACCCAAATCATCACAGTTCTCCAATAACCGTGTATTCACTAGCACTGAGTAGTGGGCTAGGTTTCCAGTTCTAGGAATGGTTTCCCTCTTCTTGAGTGGCTCTGAAGTTCAATTAGATAGCTATTGGTTACTGCCAAGGAATGCATGCCAATATTATATGCTTACAGTTATCATATCATGCTGGTTGTTGCTGTGATTCATAGCAATCATAGCTGAATTAGGCTGTTGGATGATTCCCTACTTTGGAAGCTTGCATGGTGTCTTCTGATACCAAATAAAAAAATGTATTTCTGAAGGAAGCTGCATTCAGGTCAATTCTAGCTCAGGGACCTCTGGACTCTGTGTCTAAACTGCAAGTTCATGGTGTCTTCAACTATAAAGACTACCTCTCTGTGGTATATGCTCAAAAGACTTAACATCCTACTCCACAGATATTTACTCAGTGTGAATTTCTTTGTCCGCTCCCCTCCCTGGGAAGTAGCTAGGCATTTCCATCAGACTGTTTTCAGTGGAACAGCTCAGCTTTTTGAAGCACTGGTGGTTACATTTCTAGCGAAAAGGTTGGGAGGGGTCCTTGGCACCCAGGGATGAGGGCCATTGGTTAAGACAGGGATACTGGGGCTCCATTTGCAGGAGGGTGGTCATATTGTCATTCTAAGGGTCAAAGTCCTAGAAAAGCCTCTACTATATAGGGTGTGGTCTCACAGGGGCAGGAGGAAGACATCTTATCAGAAAATGGGCCCAGTTCAAGGCATGCCAGCCACAGTGATCAGATAAGCACCAACTAGGCCACGTTCCTTTTAAAGGGCGTGCTGTGAAGCAAGGCGGCTTTAGAACTTAGCGGGGTTTTGTCAGAGTAAGAAGGGGAAGCAGCAGAACACCTTCTACTCTCAGGGTGAGAATTCTGAGGTTCAAAGCACACTTCAGCCCCCTCTTAACTCTAGGACAGCTCAGCATGTTTGTTGCTGCTCTATTCCCAAGAGCTAGGAAATAAAAACAAACTAAATGTCCTTAAAATGAGAAATAGATACTTAAAATGTGGTGCATGTATACTGTGGAATACTATTTAGCTGTAAAGAAAATAAAATCATGCAGGTAACAGATGGAAATAGAAAAGATCATATTGAGTGAGGAAATCCATGCCAGAAATACAAATGTTCTCTCATTGGGCTGTAGTTTTTTCAAACATGTCAAATGCAGAGCAAAGAATGCAATTAGGCATAAAGCATCATTCCATGCTCTAAAAAGGACACTGATAACAAAGTATCAAAGTATATGAGGCTCAAACTAATGGCAGTATAATAGGGATTGAGCTAACTTAGTGACACAGTGATTGCCTAGCAAGCAAAGACCCTGAGGCTCAAACCTTAACACTGAAAATAAAAGAAGAAGTAAAATTTCACATCCAGATAATTTTATAGGCAATTTGAGTAAATGTTTAAAGGAGAAATATCAATTCTTTATTTAAAAAAACAGAATGGGAGGGAATGCATATCAACTTTTTAGTGAAGCCATTTTCTGACTGATAACAAAACTAGGCTAACACATTAAATGAAGAAATAAGTCACCCCAGCTCATTGCAATCACAGATGAAAAGAAAATCCTAGCTTTTAATGTATTAAGTCTAAGAATATGTAAGAATATCAAAATTACATCCTGGGAATGTGAAGTTGTTTTAATACTTGAATGTCAAAAGCATTTTATTAAATATTATAGACTAAAAATTTAAAGATGTTAATATCAATAATGAGGAAAAAACTTTTAACAAAATCTTGTATTTATTCCTAAAAAGTGTTATTAGCCAAAAAGGAATATAAAAGTATTTCCTCAATATAAAACAGAAAGCACAAATTTTAAAAAATCTGTTTTTCCTATAATAGTAGAAAAAAGATAAAAATCTAATCTTACCACTTAATAACATTGATATTACATAACAATAACACATTGTTATGTATTAGAGCAGTGACTTCCAACCTGTGGGACATGATCCCTTGGGGGTGAATGACCCTTTCACAAGGGTCATCTAATACCTGCATACCTGCATTTCATTACAATTCATAACAGTAGCAAAATTTCATTTATGAAGTAGCAACAAAAATAATTTTATAGCTGGAGGTCAGTACAACATGAGGAACTGTATTAAAGGGTACAGCATTGGGAAGGTTGAGAAGCAATGTATTAGAGGGTCATAGTAGAACAATGAATCAAGAAGAGAAAATGAAATGTACCCAGACTGAAAAGTAAAAATGAAAATCTCATTACTCATAGATGGTATGATCCATCTCAAAGCTGCTAGGATTAATTAGTTTAGCAAAATTGAAGGATAGGTCAGTACATTTTTAGAGGTCTCCATTTTGTTGAATTTATCAATAGCTTATTTTTGAGAATCCATTATGAACTTTACACTGCTTTTTAAGAATCCCTTATGTATTTGTAAAAGTTTAGGTTTATTCTAGTCTGAGATCATTTTAAATAACTTGTTATGAAGATATGTATAGATTTTGTTGACTCTTCTTTTGACCTATGGTTTTATTTTAATTATATAAATATCTGAGGGCAGAGTAGCTGAGTCTTACAGTACATACATTCTTGACTTTTTAAGAAACTACAAAATTATTTCCCAAAGCTGTCATACAATCTGAAATACTCACCAGAAGTGTTTGGCACTTCTGGTTGTTTCACAACATTGCCAACAATGGATAGAGCCAATCTTTTAACATTATGTATTCAAGGGTGTGTAGAGTACTAGACAGATATGCTTTTAGTTGGCATTTCCCAACGGGCTAACACTCTTACAAGTCTTCTCAAAGGCTTACATGACACATACTTAACTTCTTTGGCAAATTTTTAATGTGTGTCCTTACTCAGATTTATATTTATAGATTATTAAAAATTTGCTCCTCTGAAATTGCTCTAAAATACAGGATAGACTTATCTAGAATATAGAAAACTCTATAAGAAAAAAAAACAAGGCTAGGCAACTTTTAAAATAAATTATATCACTACAGTAAAACTGGAAGAAGTAACTTTATAGGTAAGGTGATCATCATGTGTGCACATCCTAAAGTTAGAAAAGTCTTGGGCGGGATAGAAAGACAGCAGTTAAGAACACATGCCACTCTTGCAGAGGACTGGGGTTTGGTTCTTAGCACCCACATGGCAGCTCACAATCATCTGTGACTCCAGTTATAGGAGTTCTGATGCCATCTTTTGGCCTCTACAGGCACTGCATGTACATGCTGCACATACATGCAAGGGGTGTATGTACACATGGATGTACATACATCCACATGTATGTGTCCCACATGTACATTTCGTGTTTATACATGAAATATTTTTGTGTTTTTATTTTATTTTATTTTTTTAGAGAACAATCTTGAGGCCAGGTTGTGGTGGCTCATGCCTTTTATCCCAGCACTTGGGAGGCAGATCAGGCAAAGATTTCTGTGAGTTTGAGGCCAGCTTGGTCTACAGAGTGAGTTCCAGGACAGCCAGAGTTACAACTGAGAAACCCTTTCTCAAAAATTCAAAAAAATAAAAATAAAAAAAGAACAATCTCAAAATGTTTCCAAAACTTGAAAGGCCTCACGCTGGAATACTCTACAACTGGTAGGTAGCATGGTATGGGCTTGAATTGAGACAGAATCATCCAGGATCTTGAAGCCATCTTAGTGAGTTTGCTAGCTGTTCAAATTATAAAACTTTCTTCAATATTTTTTGTCATTAGTTTCAAAACTATAATTCAAATGGAATGTTTTAAAACTTTTATATGTCTCTGTAAAGTGCCTTTTCCAGTAATGAAATATTAATAAGGAAATGATGACAGAAAAATAGGTAAGACATTGATTGTTTCTCTTTCCTCCCTCTGTCTTGTCTCTGCCTTAGGGCCTTGCAATTAATATGACAGATTATTCTGTAACTACTGTTATAAGAATCTTACTTTGAATACCCTAAATGGGAAGGAAGCAGATCTTACTCTCCATTCAGTCATTCACATAACTTGCTTCACCTATTGTCGTAAGTAAAGACTGACTTTTATATATGTCTGCAACATTTACTTTTCCATTAAAACAGTATTTCCAAACTACTTTTTGAAACCCAATGCATTAGCTTTACTCCCATTAGTATATAAATAGTACTGCCATTTCAAAATATATTAGGATGCTGGAAAATGGTTTAATATAGTAAATATCAATATAATCATATCTAGATTTAGAATCATAAAAAATTGTGAAGTGAAGCCCCTTGAGACCTATTTTTTTTCTTCACTTCATCCCTGTTGTCAACCAATACCCTGTGTTTGACTTTTCGTGTGTGTGTGTGTGTGTGTGTGTGTGTGTGTGTGTGTGTGTGTGTGTACCAAGAACCTTAATTCATGCTATCAGGTGTTCTCTTACTGATTATACCCCATCTCCTGAAGTTGAGCTTTGTTGTAAGGCATGTTCCCACTTTTTATTGTACAAGTTCACCTACAAACACCACATAGAACTGTTTATAGGATTTAATTTTACATAAACTGAGTCACTCTATTTGTGGCAACCATAAAGATAAAGGAGGCTCGGGCCTCCTGCATTAATGATCATAATGGCCTGTTTGACATAGTTGGTGCCCTATATTATACTTTCTAAAAGATGCTGTTACCAGTGACTGAGAAGAAGTGTCATAATGAAGTTGAATGTTATATTTTAACCTTCATTAAAATCTCCCCAACCATTCCTGCATGATACAGGACTTCTGGATTGGGTGACTTTGGTTATTGAGCTCTAGCAGGAGTGAAACCTGCACTGTGGTTTGGACACAAACCCCTTCTCATTCGGAGGTGCCCATCCCCTCTCAGTAAATGTATTGCACCACTAACTTGGTTGTAATGCCTTCATTGAACAATATCCAGACTACAGTGGTATTATTTTCCTGTTATAGAAACTTATTTTTAGTCAGATTTAAAATAATTGTTTTGTGAACTGTTGGAAAAAGGGACGCACAGGCCTTGGCATTTTATATTGTCTGCAGGTGTTATATTTCTGTAGAACGTTTGATTGCTTATGATTTGCACCTAAGGAGTTCTGAATGAATAAACACCCGAGCTCAAATGCTCAGGGTTCCACTGTCCAGGGCAGCTCTTGTTGTGATGATGGTTCCCTCTGCTGAGATCTGGCAGGGTTTGCACCTATGGAAATGCCTCCTTGTCTTCTTTGGTGAGCTACCCCAGCAAGGTACAGTTACAAATGGTGCATCAACATGAGGCAGGACATCATGTCAGCTAAACCAACATGGAGTTAGAGAAGAACAAGAAAGAAACTCCAGACTTCACAGAGTTCGGTAAAGTACACTCAGAGCAGCTCCTAGAGAACAGAGATTATATATATATGCAAAAATAATGAGTAGAAGTCTCCTGAAGGAAGAGAAGAGTGAGTAAAGAAATAGCCTCTATGAAGAGAAAGCTATGAAAATTAAGTGTGAAACAGGGCTCAAAAGTAAGAGCCACAGTATAGAGAGAGCTCTTTAGAGAAAGACGCTTTCATGATGGAAACAAAACATTCAGCTGGGAGCAGGAAAGAAGCTTTCCCATGGCTTTTCCTGATCATGGACCAGACTCTCCCTCCTGCCTCTGGCGGCAGCCAGGGAACAGGAAACAGAAACCAGAGTGTACTGTTGTATAAACTGAGTTTGTTGATGACTTTTTATGTGTGTGAAGTCCAACCAGGTCTTTGTTTGAGGTCTATAAAGAAGGGTGTATGTTTACCCATAGCTGTGGTGAAAAAGAATGCCAAACTACCAGAATGTTTCAACTGGAGATGCTACCCACCAGTGGAGAAAACCCTGAGACTTAGAGTCAAAAAGCCAATTAGTTAAACTGACTAGTTTTTGTTTGTTTGTTTTTCTGCAAACCTAACTAAGAGAAAGACAAGCAGTCCAGATACTGGTCATGGTGATGAGAACTCCACTCATGAGGGGACCCTTACTACAGACAAAGTGAAAAAAGTGTTTCCTCAGGGTCACCACACAAAAGCTGCTTTCCAATACTGGGCAAAGTTTTATCTTATGCTGATAGCCAAACTTGGTATTGTAAGAGTCACCCAAGTGTTGCTGGTTTTGAAGGCTTGAAGGGGTCATGGGGAGCTGCTGAGGCTTGGCACTGTGAGAAGCCAGGAGAGACCATTGGTGAAGGTACAGCCTCAGTAGCAGTTGAAGGCTTGGAATGAAGGGGTCATGCAAAGAATTTGAGGCTTGGCCTCATGAAGAAAGCCCAGGAGAGGCAATTGATTTAAGTAAAGCCTGGTTACAGCAAAGGACCCCAGTGTTCTAAAGATGACAACAACCAAGAACATCAGCAGCAGTGAAGTGGAGCCAGCCAGAGCTGGAGGACAAACTGTGTGTGCTGTGGAGGACAGAGCCAGAGAAGTGACCCAAGCCCTTTGGAGGAGCCCAGAAGATCATGAGTGAATTGGTCATTGATGATGTTTTCTTTTGTCCAAAGACCTTGTGAAAAGCTTGATAGATGTTTGGTTTCATTTGGTCCTGTGCATTAGCAACTCATGATTTTTCCTCTTGTAAATGGTTTTGCTGGTGTAGTGTTAAATTGTATTATAGAGATAAAGCAGCTTTCTTTTTTTGCAGAGGGGTGGCTTATAGAAAAAAAGGGGGAAAATGTTTATTTTTAGTTATATTTAAAATAATTGTTTTTGCGTACTGTTGGAAAACAGGGACATATAAGCCTTGGTATTTTGTATTGTCTGCAGGTGTTGGATTTATATAGTATGTTTGATTGCTTATGATCTGTACCTGAGGAGCTCCGAATGAATAAAAATACTGAGTTCAGATGCTTGGGATTCTACTGTGATTATGGCACCAGACATGACAGTGGTTCCCTCTGCTGAGGTCTGGCAGGGTTTGCAGTTATGCAATATGCCTCCTGGCCTTCCTTGCTGAGCCACTCCAGCAGCAGCGATGTTCTACTACATCTTCCAATTTACTATCTTTGCTTAGCTTTTACATCTTTGTGATTTATTCACACGGATGCAGTTATGTCTAGTTCATTAATTTGAATCATTGAGAAGATTGTTCTATGAGCATCCTACAATGGTTTATCCTTTTACCTTTTAATGGGCATTTATGTTGTTTCCTTTGTTCACCATTACAAGTGATGCTTTGATGAAAACTCCAATACACAGGTCACAGTCTATGCAATCCTTTACCAGCTTTTGTCAGTTATATCAAGTTTTACGTCTCCAGACAGCCTGCAGGAACATCAGTGTTTCCACCCACTTGCAACCCTTGACATCGCTAATTATTTTCACTTGATCACTGGCATTACCTCTGCCATCTAGCAGATCTTAAAACATATTTCCTGTGTACAAGGTTCCTAGTGTAGTCCACATTTCTATCTACGTTTCAATAGCACATTGTTCAAATTAGTAAAATATAACAATTCTTGATATCTGAATATTTTGACATAAGCTGAATGTTATATTTTAATCTTCATTAAAATTCCTCCAACCATTCCTGATCCTCTGTTCTATGTAAACTTTAGAATCAACTTGTAAAGGTCCATGGGAAAACACCTTGGTACTTTGAATGGAAATGACATGAATCAGTGGATTGAATTTCAGAAACTGAGGCTCTTCATGATTTGAAAATTTGAAGTCACAATTATATAACTCTTTATTTCAATCTGTCAGTAAAGATAAATAGGTTTTCTAGACCATTATTTTGATATTACTGCAATTTTTATTTGTGTGTGAGTGTATATGTAATATATAGGTATGTTGTATGCATGCAGGTAGGACAAGTTACATGTGCCAGTATGTACATGTGTAGGGCTAAGCTGTCAGCCCCTGGCTCAGCTTCAGGGAAGGAAAATGCCTGGCGTGGGTCTACACCTCCAGGCAGGTCCTGGATTGGAGGATCTGGAGCTGGCAGGAATGTATAGAATTCCCAGAAGCACTCAATAGAAGGCATAACTCAGTTTGTTGCCAGAACAGGGTCACATATATAGAAAAAGGAAAGGTTTCTAGTATCCAGGGATATCAGGGAAAATTACTGGTTAGGATAGGGCAAGTATGACAGCCCCATTTGTATGCTGGGGCTTGCAGCCTGGACCTAGGTATTTCCCCAGGGAGTGGAGGGAGACATCTTATATGGTCATATAGATTACATATGTTACAGCTCCAGATAAACAGTTCTCTAGATTGCATACCTTTGAGGGAGTGGTGCCTTGCTGTGAAAGCAGGCAACCTAGCTTGTGGTTTGTCAGAGCAGGTGGTGAAGGAACAGTTGAATGCCTTTGGCTCTCAGAATGAGATTTCCAGAGTTCCAAGCATGCTTCTACTCCACCTCAGTTCCAGAACAGCCCCTCACACATGTGGAGGCATGAGAGCACATAATGTTTCCTGACCCATCATTCTCTGTCTACAGTATTCCCTTGAGACACAGTCTAGTACTGAACCTGAAGCTGGGCTGGAAACAGCAAGTCCCTACCCTAGTACGTCTCCATCCCACCTCTCAGCCCCATGAGTTTAGCTTTTTATTTTAATGCTATGGTTGAATTTAGGTCCCTTATACTTGAATTTAGGTCCAAATGCTATTACCCACTAAGACATCCCCCTATCCCTATCAATACTATATTTAAATTAAGTTTATTAATCAGGATAGATATAAATTTTTTTATAAATTTGAACTTAATTCTGTTATTGCACCTGTAGCTTTACATGAACCTTTTTATGCAGACAATAGTAAAACCTGAAAAGTAATGAGATTTTTGTCTTTTGTCTTCAGGTTTTATACCTTTTTGCTTTTTATTTCCTCCCGTGTGCTTCCTTACACAGGAAAGAGTCTCCTTATAAAAATACAACAATTAAAATAAATGTGTCTTCAGTTAGTTCTGGTGTTGAGTGGAAATATATCTACCATTTATATTAAGCATCGATATCTTTTCTTGTTTAAGAAATTACTGTTGCTAGTTTCCTAACAGTGTGGGTTTGCTGTTTGACCATTTTTATGACTTCTGATACATTTTTGTTCTTTCATTTATTAAATATACTCATGCTGCCTGCTTTATTCTTAGCTAGCTTCTTTCATTAAGAAATGGTGCGACCCTCAACGGACTGGGTCAAGTAACAATCAAGACAATCTCTCAAAGATATATCCTCAGGCAACCTGTTCTAAATTCTTCTATTGAGATTCTTACGAACCAGGTAATTGTAAGTTGTGGAAAGTTGATATTTAACACTAACACGCACAATCCGCCCCTTATCAACCCGACATGCAAATGCATCTCTTGTGCCATAGCTTTTCATCTCTTGTCCCCCAAATCTGATGTTAATATCATAATGTAAAATGTAATGTAAAATATAGTAAAGTCCTGTGGTCTTTAAAAATTCCAATACTTTACATATCCAAAGTCTCTATACTGTGGGATCCAATAAAATATAAAATTTTTTTTAAAAAAGTAAAATACTTTTTATTCCAAAAGTGCAAAAACGGGCATAAAAACACATCATAGAAAGTCACAAACCAGTAATATAAATGAAAATTCTATCACTCCAGTGTCTGGCATCTGGTACTCACTTGTCTAGTCTGCTAGGCAACAAAGAGCTTGAATGGCCCCTCTTTTCCAGCTCTGTCATCAGCCCACACAGCTTCTCTCTTAGGTTTAGCCCAGCTCCACAACATATCTGAAGTTAACGTTGGTAGAATTATCACAGTTCTGACATCTTCAATATCCTGGTGTCTCCTGTGCAACTGAGGCAGCATCTTCACCAACAGACTCTCCTGGTCTCTGTATGGACTCCGACCCTGCCTCGCAGTACAAGGCCTCAGACACTCTCAAAACTCTTTCAGTCTTGCATTCTTCGTGCCTTTAAACCCATTCTAGGTTGGACCAAGCTAACATTTAAAACTAACCAGTATGAGTAATAAATTACGTTTATTAATTCTTTAATATGCTTTTGATATGAACTCAGATAATTCATAAAAATTTTTCTTAAATATACCTAGATCCAGACTGATATTTTTAAGGATTACTTAATCCTCATTTATTAATGAGATTTATTTCTGATTCTTCATTTTAATGTTTAAGCATCATGATTATATTTGATTCATTAGATGAACTAAGAAATAGTCTTCTTTTTCTCTTCTATAAAATAATTTGCATAAACTTAGAATTTACTGGAGTTTTTTGAAGGTTTAATAGACCTCTCCTGAAAAATTCCACATTATTTTTCAGATCAATTTTAACTGTTCATTTTATTTCTTTAATATCTCTTTAATAGCTTCCTTTTTCATCTTGAGTATTAGAAAGACAAAATTTTCTAGAGAGTTTTTAATTCCTCCACAGTCAAATTGATGGTTCTAGAATTCTGAATGGATGTTATTTTAAGGTTTTTGCTTTTTACCTGTAGTATGTCCAATATTTAAAATTGTAATATATAATATATTATGTGAGCCTTCCTCCTGTTCTTCACTAGTCTTTCCAATTTTTATCTATTTTATTCTTCCCAAACACATAATTTCAGCCCTGAATGTTTCTACTTTTATTGTTTCTTGTTTCATTAACACCTGCTACTCCATTAACGATAGCCTTTCATAGTCTGAAGATTTACCTTTTCTTTTTCTAACAAACTTCGTACATGAATTTTCTCTTTTTTTCCCAATACGATCATTGAAAACTCACTAAATTGATATATAATTGTCTGTTGCATGCTACTTGTATTCATAAAAAAAATTTAAGTATAACTGATATTTGTTATTTTTTTATTCCATGATCCATGAATTAAATACAATAATTTTAAATGTTAAATAGTTAATATGTAATTTCTAAGACAATATTTTTTAATTTTTAAATATGTGTTTAAAATATGTATTTAAAATATACATTAAGAAGAAAACTATGCATAGTTATGTATATATGGTTTCTTTTTAATTATACTCTTTTTATTTTGATATTTTTATCATAAAACTCTACTATCTATTATTTTTTAAAAACCCTGCAAATAATTTTTTTAAAAAACACACACCAAAATTTATTTTTTACTATTTTTTAATTTTTAGATATTTTCCATTACTAATATTTTAAACCTGCCTGTCTTACTGAGAAGCACTCAGACTTATATGGGATACCTCTTGTATCTTACCCTCCCAAGTCTCAGAGATCACCATAGAAGAACAGGTATAAGATTGGAAGAGTCAGAGATAGCACATGACTACAATGAAATGGTATTTTTCGATATGACAGGGAAGTTGCAAGCATGAATTTATGACAGCTGTGAAGGATGCATAAATCCTGCTAAAGATCAGGCTAGACAAAATTTCAGCAAGCATACAGGAGGAGGTCATAACCTCCTACCCCTAGCTGAGGAGCTATTGGCAACTGATGGCTACTAGGCTAGAAAAAGTCAGTTTTCCTCAGGGATGTAGCCTCTTGAGAGGCTACTCATACCCCAGTATATGGTCCTATATCCACGCACATGCTAACAACATAAAATAGACTCCGTTTTTAAAAATCACATGAAGTTGGGAAAGAATTCGTGGGTAAGGGAGAAGTTGGAAAGTGCTGGTGGGTAATGGAGGAGTTGGAGGAGAGGGAATAGAAAGTAGATTTGACCGAAGCGTATAAATTGCGTGTGTGAAATTCTCTAACAGGTTTTAATTGAATAATGAATCAATAAATAAGATATCTGGCTCTTTTAATCTACCAATTGCTAGAACTCTGTTATACACGCACTGCCACATACTAATTGGTAGGCCACTGAATACCCTACATGTCTGTTTTAATTCACGATGATAAACATCATTAAGTGGAATTTCATGTCACTTATGATTATCGTCTCTATACTTTAATCTATTTCTGGTATCTTACTTTCTGTCATTTGTTTTCTGAGATCATATCCCCTTATTTCATCTTGATTTTGTATGTAACTTCTGGCTATACTCTAACAGTAAATGGTTCTGTGGCTGAGAGGATGTTCCTGGGCAATGGGTACAAAGTCTTACACACGAAAAAGGAACAGCTTCTACCTGCCTGCCTGTGATTGAGAACCATATGTCATGCACTTAAATGTTTGTTAAGAAGGTGGATCACATGCCAAATACAAAAAGAACTCCTAGGAAAACCTTTGGGACTAAGGGTTACATTTGTTACCTTTTCTGTGATGAGGATTCCATTGAGATATTACATACATTCGAACTCACCAAACTGAATTCAGTAACTACGAGCTTTTATTTTATTAGGTATAGCGAAACTTTGAGGTTTGTTCTAAAATGAAGGTGTCATTTTAAAATTTTTAAACAATAGGAATTCTAGAAATCCTTAGAAATTTTAGAAACATATACTCCTCTTTTCTATAGATTCTAATAGTCCAAGGGAGTATTTCCTCTCTTAGAGATCATTCTTTTTAGATGTGTGGATCAAATGCTATCTGAAACCCTTTATTTATAATCATATTCCATTTTTCAGCATCAAGTATATCCAGAACTTGTGCAGTGACTCCTATAGGCCAAAATATAATGTAGTATCTCCATTAGCCCTACATCAGGAGAGAAAGCTTTTCCATTTTCAAGCAACTGTTAGGGTTAGAGCTGGGATTTGAAGCCACATCTGTCTACTAATCCCAGTTCACTCGTAGGTATTACTAGTTTCTATTGGAGAATCAAATGTAAGCAGACTGACTTCTGATATGAACTTCTCTCAATGTGCATAATATTATTGAAAGCATTGCACAGGCAGAGAGGAGAAAAGAACAATCATAAAATTAACAAGGTGTTATTATTTAAACTTTATACAGATCTCAGAGTTTGAGCTGAGCTGAAAACTTATAAACGCTAGGTTTTCCTCTTTTCCTAAATGAGAGTCTATGACTATTGGAAGCCAACAATGAGCTAGAAATGAAGATTGGCACAGAACATTCTAGAAGCTAAGTTGCTGTTCTCACTAGTCAAGGTGTTATTGTTCATGTGCTTCACCAGTTTTGTCTTATTTGTAAATTCCCAGATAGATTTGACCCCTTCTTAGCCCAGTTGTTTGTGTGCAACACACATATGCTCCATTTTATTTTGTTTCATTTTTATTTGGTTTTGAAGTTTAAATAAGCACATACATCATGGCCTGAACACAAGAGAAGGTAAGGTGTAAGATATCTTCAAAACCTCTGGTTTATTGTTTCACTTAAATTAGGTATAGCATCCACTACCAACCATTGTTTCCGTTGCTCCCTATCAAATCTACTGCTTTGCTCCATCTTAGAGAAGATTCTCTCATCTTTGGTCCAGGCTGTGCAAGTTCCATATTCTCACTACCAGAGCTTGGGGACATTAGTGCCAACTTTCCTGGATATAATTGTAACTTGGATGAATATATGTTCCTGATAGCCACTGCAAAACCAGCCAACAACTTTAAAAAAAAAAGACATATAGACTATGCATTCCCTGCTCCCTTATGTCATTAAATGATAGAAGATAGCTCAGTGAACTCGCAAAAATGCTTTTAAATATTGGGGAATATAAGATGCAGGTATAACTCTGCTCAGAAAAAAAATCCACAGAAGAAAGAAATTAAACACATGGAAGAGAATGGCAAAATCAAAAAGACAAAAACTCAAGTCGGTTGGATGGTTTTCCCTCTTTCTCAAGAGAAATCATATCTAAAGATGCATCAGACATTTGAGTTCAGGACTCCTCAGTTTGAGACCATTTCTATAATGTCAATTTATCAACACTAGTTTAAGATTAAACTGAATGTTTCAATTTCCCAGTTCTTCGGATCATGAAGAGAAGGCTTTAAAAGTCTGGCAGATGGCCAGTATCCAATTTCAATGACAGCAAATAGCTAGATGTTATTCTGTTCTACTCATTATTAATCAATTTTTGTTCAGTAAACACTTGTAGCAAGTTGAGCATGTTAGATGAAACAAATCAGTTGAAATATTTGTCTTGAAATTTATATGGTCACAAATATACAGCTTAACTACAGACCCCATATCACGGCATTTTCAGTGCTATTTGGCAATAAAAATCAGGGACAGAAAACACAGAACAAAGCTGTACACATCAACATTAGCATATCCATGATTTTTGTAAGTTTTTACTCACTTGAGGCATCCATGTTATTTACCAATATATTTTAAAATAAACTCTTCTTTCAACTAGAAATCCTCTCCACAAAAAGTAAACAGTTTTATTATTGAATAAGCTTAAATCAGAATGCAATTCTCATCCTAAACCATCCTTCAAGAGACCCCAAGAACAGAAAGCAATCTCAATCTTTTATACAGTTGAGTAGATACAATCCATTTAACACGTGTTCTCAAGATAATACCTAGCCTTTATAGAGGAGAACTTGCAACATCATTTCTCACACACAGTTCGTCCTCAATTCATGAGGTGGCCATCCGCACTAGAAACTGGCTTTATGCTAAGAAAATGTAAACTTCTTATAGGTTTATAGTAGGTAGTTTGGTAACTTGAAGTAAAGCACAGGTTCAAGCTAAGCTCCTAGTTTTCCACAGAAACTGAGGTATAAGAGTGCTATTTTCCTTAATTACATTTCAAAGAGATGGGCCCAGGGTCCTTGAGAGAGAGATTCCTGGATTGTAAAGCTGACAAGAGGCTTAAGTTTTGAAAAATTTACATATATTTCAAAGAAATGGAAAAAGAACTTACCATTACAAATTTTCTAAAGTAATTGCTCTAAGGAAAGACCGGTGGGGCGTGAGTTTCTTCCCCTCATTTCAAAGGAGAGAATTTTAAATTTGCATTTGTGCTCATAAGGTATGAACCCTGTACTGAAGCTTGTACAACCCTGGTAAGCTCTCAATGGAGCAGAATGTCAAGCTGTCATTAAGCCAGGGTTCTTAGTTCCTGTCTGCAGTCCTGCTGATCTCGTTTCCTCTTACATCAAAGCATAGTATGTGGATCCAGAATTCAGAATCTATCTTGAAAATGCATACAGATGCAACTTCTACACACTAAGGATGCTTTGGCCTGTTTATCCTAAGAGACAGCCTTCAGTCCGATAGCGACAGCTGCTACAGAAGCTCTGGAAGCTGCATCAAAATGAGAGATATTTGTATTTTGTGAGCACAGGGACAAATGTAATACTAATCTACTGTGTATAATTAACATTCATGGAGCACTATTTAATGCGGAACACATTTTTTATTAGTAAAATGCACAGTTTTATGCTTAATGGGAGTAAAAAGCTCACTGATAAGAATTTTTATCTGCATGTGTGCATGAGCATAGAGAGGGGTATTTGGAGCTGATTATGTTCCTAGACTGAAATTTAAAAGGCACGTTATGGCCTGAGAAAACATGATGAACTCATCAAAGAGAGAGATTGAAGAGAACCAAACCTGCATGTGAGTACACACTTGACCATAGATCAGCTAGTTTTTCTCATATTCATCCCAAGGGCTTGGTCTCCATTTTTCAAGGGAAAATAAAAATAAAGTAGCCTCAGTTAATTGATAGGTTAATGAAAAGACAAAATAAATTCATAGACACAAAGAGTTTTGAGAAAAATGCAAGTGTGGTACAATGTACTTCTTACCCACTATTTAATAATGACTCGTTGTAAACAAATCCTAAACTCTATAGAATTGCAGAGCTGAGACCTACCTGGAATTCAGCAGAGGGAATGATTAGAACATGCGCAATGTCTGTGAATAAAAAGCACCAGATTTATTAATAAGAGTAAAATGTTGAGGAAGCATTCTTACATAGATGACTTTGACTGAACCTTGAAAGATGCATTGCCTCAAAGTAGAAAGAAATTAGAAGGAAAAGGAGTCCTCCACCCATGAATTTGGAAGGTTTTGGAGGACGGAAAGGGAAGAGAGATGATATAATTATAGTATAATCTCAAAAAATAAAAAAAATAATTTTTCAAAGTCCATATTTTTTATTACATTCTTTCCAAAGGACTATTACAGCAATCATTTTGTCTAGCATAGAACAGCATTTTACTATTGATTGGATTTGTTTACTCTAGGAGAGGCATGGCTTCAAAGTGGAAAGGAAAGGTAAATTTTAGATCTTCACAAGTTGACACAAAGAATAGCTTTGCCTCCCATTTAATTAAACTTCTAAACAGATACTTAAATATTTAGACGAGCAATTATCATGTCTCTGCATTCCATTATCAGATATTGTATTTTCTAACTGCTATCCCTGACTAAGCTTTGATATACGATAAAGATTGTAAGTGGTCTGTAGTCTTATCTTTTTGTGTTTTCCTTTAAAACTGCATTGTCCTCTTCACTAGCCTGTGATTTGCTGAGCTCCCAAGACTATCTTGTCTTAAATTAATGCTCAACCATCTGAGAAAAGACAGGATACTCTTAAAACGTGAGACCGTAGTGTAGAACAATGCAGCAGAAGGGCTGGACAGGTAGCTGGGGAGGCTCCACAGGAACACAGAACTGGAAATCAATTTGGACAAAATAGGAAAGAAAGACACCCGAGCCTGCTACCTGATCCCCAGATTTCATGTAAAGTTCTCAGGGGCTGTTTTCCTCCATTCTGCCAGTATCCTCATCCCAAACACCAGGACCCGCTCACAACCACCATATAGGTCTATCAGCACCTCCATCCTGCTTGTGAGCAGTTCATGAAATAGCCTCTTCAGGGTAGTATGGTCATTAGGGGTGCAAGTCAGAGTTTGAACCCCACAAAAAAACAGACCATTCCATTCTACCATACAAATCCTCACGCTAAGATAAAAAATCCAATATTTTCATAAGCAATGGAAGACACCTCAACATCAAGACTTTGTTTCAGAAAAGGTAACATTTCTGAAGGCCATCACTAAACCCTCAAGATTGAATACCTCATCTGCATTGATCAGTCCGGATTGTCTCGTTCCACCTTTGGTAGGCCTTTTGTTTGGGATATAGCTATAGATACAAACAAGGATATAAATTTGATACAGCTGTAGGGACAGATGTGCACATGTATAAATATTAAATATAATATAGATGCAGATTGTTAAATGAGACATAAGTATGATGTAGGCATATGTATAAGATTATATATAGATGATGCTAATAGATAGAGGACTAGCCAATGTATAAGTGAATATCAAACTTTAGCTCTCATCTTTTTCTCAGGTACTTAGTAATTCTTCTTCAGTGTCTCATGAAGAGAGCTAACCTGACATGATATCCATCAGTGGTTTGGAAAGGAACAATGATGAGAAACAAACAGCCCCTTTTTACATAGAACCGAGGGTGGGCCCTGATTCCTGCCCCCCTGAAACTGAACTACTAATGTTCTGTGTACACTTTTTACCTGACAGATTCCATGCAAGGGAATGTGTCAGAATTTTTGTGATTAGAATTATTTTGCACAGTCTGGTGCTGCGATCTGACTGCCTGCAGCCTCTCTTCTTTTGACTCTATACATCACAGCGCCTTGAAATTCTTCTAATGTTCAGTTGTCATTGTGACCTTTCAAACCAGCTTATTTCCTTTGTAAAACTGAAGGTCAAAAGCATCTGAAACAGACAAGCCTGTAGCAGTGTGGCCTCAGAATGCAGATATTATTGGGTGTAGTTTCTGGCAGCTTTGTTTCTCAATGGCATCTAATAGTAGAGGAAGGAGAAATGAAACATCAACTTAGAATCCTCCTCCCCACCAAATTCGTGCACTTCTATACACGATATATATATATATATATATATATATATATATATATATATATATATATACACATTAATGTGTATATAATAAATCACACATTTTCAAGCTCTTTCTCATACCAGGGTGGGACACACACTTAATCATATAGGTGTTCACGTAATAGGAAAAAAAAATTGTGATTGGGCTCTAGACCCCAGATTTAAAAGAAAAAAAACCCAAACCAAAATAGACTATAATAGTGGTTTTTGTTGTTGCTGATTGTTTAAATCCATCCTGTCTCTTCCTAAGGTCAGCTATAAGACTCTTAAAATAAGAGGAAAGCTCAAAGACCTGGAACAAGCTTGTTCTTTTGATGAATCATATCAGGTTGTATGGGAACAAAAACACAATTGGGGCCAATTCATAAGAATCATATATTTTTAAAATCCAAACTTTCCTCATTTTTAATTGCTTGTTGAGAGTCTCTTATATGTATATAAAACATTCTGGCTACTCTCACCCCCTCTTTTTGTGTCCCACTCCCAGCCCTGTCAAGCCTCTCTTCCCTATAACTCCCCTTCACATAATCATGACTTTCTAATTTGTCTAGTGACATACTGAGTTTAACCAGAGCCATCTGTGTGGCCACAGGTTTGAAAGTATCCACTGAAGCACAGTAGGCTCCTCAGTGGGTACATAATAGAGACAATGAGTGTCCATCCCCTAGAATCCTCTGGTAGCTAATAGTTCAGAAGAGATGGGTAGGGCCCAATGAGCCCCTCCCTCATCCATCCTGCTCCTCAATAACTGGCCCAATATTCTTCAGGCCCAGTGTAGGTAACATCAGCTGCTGTAGAATAAAGATTGTAATAGTTGTCTCATGCCCAGAAAGTAACACTTTGTAGCCTTTCTCCCTATCTTCTACGTTTAACATTCTGTCTGTCCTCTCTTCTGAAATTTCACTGAAGCTGGAAAACTGCATTGTTGTTGTTTGCTTATGGTATCAGCTCAGCAAACAGGACAAGGAGGTATTTCCATAGGTGGAATTCCTGCCAGATCTCATCAGAGGAAACCACAGTAATGACAAGTGCCAGACTCATGGTGAACATCAAGCATCTGACCTCAGATGTTTTAATTCTTTCAGAACTCCTCAGGTATTCTACTGATAGCATATGCAGATCATTAGCAATTAAACAATCCCCACAGAAATCCAACACCTGCAAACAATACAAAACTCCCAAGACCTAGGCAGATCCTCACCCAACAGTTCACAAAAACAATTATTTTAAACACAACTAAAAATGCACTTCCACAACACTCTGTGGTGGTTCACTTTTATCATCAACTATGAGATTAAGAAACACTTGGGTTAATGAAGGAAACTCTGGATATGTCTATGGACTATGCTTACTTAAATCATAAAGAAGGTTATCAGTGGATTCATCCGCTGATAGCATCATAATAAGAAGACATTATTAAAAGTGACGACGTTCTAAAAGGGGTGGAACTTAACTATGTGGGCCCTTAGTACTATATATTCCCCATCCCTTTCTTCAGTCCCTCTTCTCTTAGCATCCAGTGTCACTGATATGAGGTGGTCTAGTTCACCAGGCTCCCCTTCTGTGATGGTCTGAGCCTTCTGAAAGTCTGCACAAAATAAATCCTTTCTTTATTCAGTTATTTCT
Organism: Cricetomys ansorgei; assembly: GCA_026225945.1. Lineage (NCBI taxonomy): Eukaryota > Metazoa > Chordata > Mammalia > Rodentia > Nesomyidae > Cricetomys > Cricetomys ansorgei. The sequence continues at coordinate 4,412,537 of JAMJFZ010003871.1, read as the reverse complement.
GACAGGTATTTTGCCACAGATGTTAAGGATAATTAACACACCTTGTTGTAAACACATAGTTGAAACGATGAGATTTCTACTAGTCTTATGGTGATATTAAGCAAGGACAAAAGAAAAAGAACTTCAGACTCATGATGATGAACATCGTTTGACTGGAAGTAGAACAAAGCATTACCCCTTAGTTATACAGTGGATGAAGATTTTATCAAAACCCAGCATTTCAATACAAAATCGTGTCTTTGGTTATGAAGAACCTATAAAGAGGCTTCTGTTAACTCTATAATTAACCTTAGGTAGTCTATTCTATAATGTGATGGTATGAAAAATGTTTGTTGGCAAGTATTAGAGTCGACTTAGAGTGAGGTTAGTCTGAAATCTCTTCTGTACAGAGACATGTGTATTTCCAATGACACTAAATCACTCTCCCACCAAAGTTTCAACCTGGGTGTGGGTGTCTAGGGATGGAGGAATTGCTTAGAGGTTATGAACGCTTGTTACTCTACCATAAGGCTGAGTCTAGATAGCACTCATTGTTGGGAGTGGGGTGGCTCACACACAGGGCTCCAAAGAATCCAATGCCCTTGCCTGCCCTCCATGGACACTCACATGTACATGTATGCACTCACAGACACACACACTAAAAATAAACATTTAAATTCAGATTTTTCATGCCACTCAAATCCTTGGAACTATTAGCCCTACCTCTAATTGGTAGTACCTTCTCTAGAGAAAAGAATAGTACATATGTAAACCAAAATAACACAAAGACACATAGCTTAAAGAAAGGTACAAGAAAGGCAGGCGGGCAGCCAGAATGAGGGTTTACCTTGAGAGGCAGAACCCTACTTTTCTTCCTGAATAGATGAGTTATCAGTCGTTCCCTAGCTGGTGCCTACCTGAGTCTGTCCCGTACTCAGTGCATCCTCTATCTCCAGAACTTAGCAGAATCCTGATGCCTTGGTGCAGAAGATGTTCAGTTCGTATTCACTGAATGAAGTAAAAATAGCTTATTTTATCTTTCTGACCTCAATTTTCTGAACTTAAAAATGTGGTATAGCTAAAGGTTTTGTAGGTTTCATAACACCTGACATATCAATTAACTTCAACCAGCTTTTTCAAAAACATTTATGCTGAATCCCAATATAAAAGGCAGAAAACACAAAAGAAGACAAGGAAGAGACTAAGAACCCATATTCTCAGCCATCCATGCTCTCGTGCTATACACCCACGGAACACTGTGATTCAGGAGGAAATTATTCTAAAGGCCCTTCATCTCAGATTCCTATTCCATGACATGATTACCTCCTGCCTCAGAGAATGCCCCCTTTCCTTTTACAGGAAAGGCAGACCTTGCTTTTCTGGAGCAGATGAATGAAAATATTTCTTTAACACTGTGCCACTCTCTTCTCACCTACAGAATGGGCCTGTGGAGCAAGTACCTTGTCTGTCCATCACTGGCCATGTGCTAAACTTCCACAAAGATCAGAAACAATTGGTAGGGTTTCTGGGTATATAATTGCTCAAAGATGATTTAGAGCCTGAGATATTGTTAATGGGTGCAATCAAATTTTCATTTCAGATGAAGTTTCAAAATCACCAGAGGCTAATGTCAAAGAATTAAAAATTACCTTATTAAGGAAAGGTCAAAGCAGAGAACTTGGGGCTAAGATACTTCTGAGGATGTAGGTAGACAGTATAGGGATAGTAGATGGGGAGGGGAGGAATGAGCCCTTGTGTGCTTTTCAATAGTGGAATCTGTTGTCTAGAGAAGATATACAACATAGGATTCTAAAGCTTCACAAGATTCCTAACATTAGTGTCTGAATAGTCATAATAGTTAGCACCAGTTGCCTTCTTACTAAGTTCCAAGCAAAGTTTTGAGGATATAATTCCATTACCACATATAATCCACTCAACAATTCTGTGGACTCAACATACTTTTTCTAAACCTCTATTGTATGATAGAAATAAGGTTTAGTTGGTTGAGACACAAAGAGTCCCTCTAATAAGAAATAGTAAAACCAGGATTCAGACTTGAGTCTGTCTGACACAGAAGCTCATTCATGCAAGCCCTCCACTCTGACTCTCATTGAAGTCAAATTTACCCTGTATGGATGTCTCTAGGATGCTAGTGTATCTCTTCCTGATCCTAAGGGCCCTGAAATCAGGAAAACTTACCTACTCACCCCCAAGTCACCTGCATCTATTCTTCTGCCCAAATCAGGCACAGCAACTTCTTTAAAGGGTGGGACAGCCTGGGAAATGACTAGATCACTGTGCAAGCTTGAGGGTCTGAGCTTAATCCTCAGAACCCACATGCAAGGGTTGGGTGATGTGGCATATGCTTGCAGTTCCTGCTCTAGGGATGCCAAAGATAAGTGGATTCTGGGACTTGCTGGAAGGCCAGTCTATCCTGCTTTGCAAACTCCAGACCAATGAAAAGCCCTATCTCAAAAACCAAGATAGATGGTAGCTGAGGAAAGACAGATAAAATTTACCTTTAGTTTTCACTTACAGACAAGCAAGTATATCTGCACCCACAGAAAAACACACACACACACACACACACACACACAGAGAGAGAGAGAGAGAGAGAGAGAGAGAGAGAGAGAAAGAGACAGAGAGACAGAGAGAGAGAGAGGGTTAGGGAGAGAAGAAGGAGAGAGCTTGGGATCATCTAATCATGTTCTGTGTTTTTGCATTTGTTTCTCACTTTCTTAGCTTCTTCAAGCAGATAACAATCAAATACACATCCACCTGAATTCATCTGCAATACTGATAAAAATGCTATAAGTGGTGTGCTTATGGTGTGAGATAGTGATATCAACCTAGTATAAAGAGAGCAAAGTTGAATATAGAGAAAAGATGACTTAACTCCCAGGTCTGCCATACAGCTCTGAATAGCTTGGGAAAACTGCCTAAGTGCTTTAAAACTCAGCTTTCTTATCTTAATAGAAGTTCGATTCTACCAGCCTGTGTACATTAGGATAGTCAAATGAGATTAAGTGAGCCTGTTTCTAATGCACAGTGAATATCAATGTACAAGTCTGCCATTCTTAAGGTTAGTGGTACATTGACTTTAAGCATTCAGCCCTGAAAACAGATTATCTCAATTTAAAACTCAGCCTTGAGGGCTGGAGAGGTAACTTACCCAAATGGAGCATTGACTGCTCAACCACAAGAACCTGTGTTTAAATCCCCAGCATCCACGTAAAAACAGGGCATGGCTGCCTATACCACGATGCTTTGGGACTAAGCAGGGAGTTAACACAGGAGGATCACTAGGGCTTGATGGCCACCAACCTAGCTCCAAGGTTCACTGAAAAATCCTGTCTTGTGGCAGTAAGGCAGAGGATGGTACAGCTGGGTACTCCACAGCCATGTGCACATTGATAACACATACACACATACTCATGCGAAACAGAACATTTGAACTGATTTTTTAAAAGTTTCATTAGTTCGCTGGCTTTGAAAGTTTATTAATGTCACTGTACTTCGACATCTGAACCCTAAAATATCATGTGTCGTTGTTGAACGACTTAAAACATTCTTACAATGTCTAGCAATCAAAACTAATGGCAACAATTTCATTAGTGTGTTGTATGAGGTCTTAGAGTCACTTGTAAATATATATTGATATGTAACGTATTTTACGAAATGCTATAAATCTATATTCATATATTAAGATGTTATCATTAGTTTCACCATTGAATTTTTGTTTTAGGAATCTACCATATCATATCACAGCTCATTCGCAAAAACTAATTGACATCTGCTGTGTGGATGCAGACATCTCTTACAGAGGTGAAAGACACATCTGAGACACATGAACAATTGTCTGACAAATCACCAAATGCTACCGTTTACTCTTTGTCTCTTTCTTGGACTGCACCCCTTCCCTGTCTGTGGTTACTCCTGTTGACACGTGTCCATTGCTTCATCTCTCTGGAGAGTCATTACTCTTAACTTGATGGCACTGATCTGATAGACACAAAAAGCTGTCAGTCCAAGTCTCATTCTCTTCCCAGGTCCCCTCCCATAATGTCTTGCTCTGTTGCTCTGCCCCCTTATTCAATATTCTAATAGAGAGAGGTTGCCTCGTTAAGTCACCTTTGGGCTGTCAGCCACAGCTGGTTCAGTCAACTCTGGCAAAAGGATATCAGAAGGGACCTAGACTGCATTTTTAGGCAATGAAATGTCAGAGGCACTAACAGGAAGGTAGCAAAAGTGACTCAGGCCTCAACCACCAAATATGAGATAAGAGAAGTATATACTCCAATCTGGCCCAATCAATAGTGACATCCATGCTCTAGCTGGAAACTAGGAAAAGTATATTCTCTTGGCTGGACTGGACCCTAAGAGGCCACCATATTAAGGCTCTCAAAAAGTATTATACAGAATGTAAAAATGAAATAACTGTAATGGAGGAAATTTTAAACCCTGACTAGTACAAGAACTTCCATGAACCTCTCAATGTTGTGAATCAGTAAATACCTAGACCAGTTTAAATTGTGTACTCTATTTTTAAAACCAAGAAGAACATAAACTGTGAGAGCTGAATGTCTTCAAATGAGCAGTTGCTCTCCAATTGTGCAAAATTAATTAACAGAAATCACAATCCAGCCATGATTTTCCTTTCAGCTGTGTTTGAAATATGGCCCCTGTCACCAACACTCAGCACCTGTAGAGACCTCTGGGACAAAATGTATGTGATAAATGAAGAAGGGTTCCATGTTCATTGTGTGGTCTGAGGCCAGAGAAGATGTTAAAGAAATAGAATGCTATAAGGCACAGAGCTGAAAGGAACAAGAAAGCAGTAATTTATATGGGGCTCATATCTTAGGAGGGAAACATGAAAATGGAGGCTGTTCTAAGGGACTTTGTCATTTGATTCAATAACAAGGAAAGAATACATGCTTGGTCTCTCAGGTCAAACAACACACACTGCAAGCGATGGTCTCTGCTCAGTCCTGAAATCCAATTGATACAACAATAAAGGGATATTTAAAGGCATAAAGTTACAAGGACAAACAAAATAGAAGATGTGAGCACTATGGAACAGTGTGGCTATGGAAACCAGGATGCCAACAGAGGAGAGGCGACTTATTTAGCACAACAGTGGGGATTCAGCCAACAGCATGAAAACAAAAGAAACAAGTCCTTTCATGCCCCCAGAATTCCCCAGAAGACACAGAAGCTAGCAACAATGAGCATCTTTGAAGACAGGGGTGAGGGTGGGATTAAAAATAAACAGAAAGGCTGAAAGTATGTTTAAACAGCAGTTAGCCCCTATGATCACCACTCTGACCTCCCTGTAAAGGTGAGGTTTATTACAAGAAATGCCAAGTCATCAGGTGTCTGTCTCTGAGCATGGTGAAGCTGGACTACCATGGTGAAAGGGGACTGAGAGAAAGGAAAATTATCCAAGCAAAATTTTCAGGCCCTGGTCTTTTTTTCTCCAGCTGCTTGCACTATGCTTCCCAGAGATAGCTAGGTCGCCAATAGAAAAAAAAAGACTAGAAGACACTTTTTTGTAGAATAAGACCAGCACCATCCCCTCTCAAAAGATAAATAACAAACTTTAAAATACAAACATAGGAAGTTCTCCCAAGAAATTACCCCAGGCAGATCACCCTACAGCGGAACTTGATATTAAAGAAAGTAGTTTATATGCGGTTTTCCAGTCTGCTTCTGAATGTAATGTAATGGTATGTATGGGCAGATAAGCATCACTAAGTACAGATGGTGTACCTCCACCAAAGTAAATGTGAAGAAGCAACACACTAAGAAGGCAAGTAGGAAATGATGGTGAGGGAGGCTGACTCCTAAACAAAGAGCTTTTGAAATTGTGTGTCTAGAAGAACAGACAAATTTTCTTAAGTATTCTTTTGTTTGTTTTGTGATCCACTGATTCTAACCATGGTTATCTCTGTTAACCATGGATTTGAAACTATCCCTGATCCTGATAGGTTCACAATGGGTACACAAATGAAGACAATGATTGTCCCCCCCTCAGAATCTATTAATAGTATTTCAGAAAGAAGCGGTAGGGCCCCACAATCCCATTATGATCCACAATTGGCTAATGGCAGGCTCAATCTCATACAAGTCAAGTACAGGAAACCATAACTACTCTGAGATTATAGTTGAAAAAGCTGACACAGCACCCTGAACAACTTCAAAGTCTTTGTCCCTGTCTTCTGGCACTTACATTCTTTCCACAACCTCTACCATAAAGTACCCAAGTCTTAGAGGGAATGGCATTTAATGTCCTGTTTAGAACAGTGCACTCAATCACTTGTTCATTCTTAGTACCTTGAGCAGCTATGAATCTCTATACCTACCATCATGCATTGCAAGGATAAAATTCTATGGTTAAAGCTGTTATAGCTTTTGTCTTAGTACAAACATCAGTTTTAGAAGGTAGTATGGCACCATTTCAATTCAGTTAAGCAATAGTAAAAAGTTTTTTCATTAGATTGATAACCTCCCCAGTCAAAGATTTTTTAGCTGGAAGTTATCATACCAGACATGCATGTCCTCTTTTGAAGCACCTCAAATCCAATCAGTGAATGGTTGGTTACCCCTATAACAGTTGTCCCACTAATGGACCAGTGAGCACATCTTTCCTGAAAAGTTGGCATTGCAGTTCATATGGTTCACAAATGGGTTATAGTTTTGTCCCTGGGCAGCCTACATTATACCTTTCTGGCACTATGAAAGCTAGTCAGAGTAGGAAGGATTCCTCAAGTTCAGTTCTAGTTTGGTTTCTCTATGTTTTACAGCCAAATAGTGTATTGTCTTTAAGTAATATGGTCTTATCATTTAGTTCTGGCAGTAATCAAGATTAATGGCAAGACCTTATGCTGTTTGGGGAAAGCATTTCCTTGGTCCTTTCTGACCAACAAGAAGATACCCCATGCCTGGTCCTGTAATTTTTATGTGACATAGGATGTCATCTAGCAGCAACATCATCCAATGGTAAAGGATGTCTCCCTTCTAATAAAAAATACTGTGTGGATGTATGTGCATATATATGTGTATGTGTGCATATGTATGATGTATGTATATGGGTGAGGGGAGTGGTTCATCACAGTATGCATGTGGAATTCAGAGGACAGCTCTATGAAGTCAGCTCTCTCCTTCCACCTTCCTGTGTCAGTTTCATCAGATTTGAATCATCTCTTCCTAGAGTGAGGCTCATGAGATTTTGAAAATAAGCTTCATATGTCTATGAAAGCTGAAGCTTAAAAGATTCCCAAGGCCCCTCCCCAGGTTTACAGAAGTTGTGAATAACTGCTGATGGAGGAAATCGACCAACTGAGCTTCTTGGAGGAAACTCCCTGCTCTGTGGAGGTGCCTGCAAATCATGTAGAGAGCCCAATTCTAAGACACATAGTCACTACATTTCAAAGCATTGGAAATAAAGAAAACATTTCAAAACCTTCCAAAAAAGGAAAGCAAGGAAGCCTTCTTAGGCGGATTCCAGAAATAAGAGTAGCAACAGGCCTCTCAGCAACACTGGAAACCGAAAGAAAGAATTGGCAATGCTTCAGACTATAAAAGAAAAATAATTGTTTCTCACTTAGAGTTGTACATTTCCCAACCTCAGAACTGAGTGTGCATAGTGTGGAGACATGTCTAGACAAGTCTTCCAATCCAGGACCTGAGTGTGAATATTATGGAGACACTTGCAGACACACCTACCAACCTCAGAACTAAGTGTGGATATTGTGGAGATATTTCCAGACATGTAAGTTCTCCTAGTTTTGTTTCCAGTGCTTCTTCCCTCAGGAAATTGCTGGAGGCCACATGTCACCAAAAGGAGAATGGAAAGCAAGCCAAGGAATGTGAAAAACTAATTTAAAAAAGAAGACAAATGAATCAGATTAGTAGTGAGAGTGTCTCAGAGTGACAACTGGGAACAGATTGGTAGATCATTCAAAAAGTCTTTCAGAAAAAAAAAAACTTAACATAAACATTGTTCAAGAAATATGATAACTGAAGCTAGGTCTCTATGTGTCTGGGCTTATTCAGAAAATATGTACTCAACATGGATAAGGAACATGAAATGAATAAACTATGTGGTCTTAGAAAAATGACTAAGTAAAACCACATGACTAAAAGACAAAATCCAGGGTAGCTGGGTAAAATGAACTATGTGTGCTACATGAGTCAGATGTGAATATGTTTACATAACCACAACAATGCATTACTAAATAACCACAGGTCAATGTAAACACTGCATAATGATAGTAAATCCAATACTTGGTAATGGTAAGAGAGATCTTAGATAAAAATGTACAGTACCTGGGGATGGACGTGGTCAAAGTGACTTTCATCTTCATTGTCCATTGTGGAAAACCATTACAGTATGCTGAAAAGTGGTGAAAAACAAAAAGAAATTTTGCCTGCTGTTGTGGTTTAGGCCTGTGATCCCAGCACTTTAGAATCTCAAACTAAAGAATATTTGTAAGTTACACACAGACACACAAACATATACACACAGTCATCCACATAAACACATATGTCCACACACATATATACCAGGTATATACACACAAATACGTAATATGCACATAAATACACAGGCACATACACAGAGACACAGTCACAGATACACATATGCACGCATACACACAGAGACACAGCCACAGATACACATATGCACACATACACACAGATACACACACACATACACATACACACACAGAAATCACCTTGTGCCAGATACAACATAAAGAGCTCAACATGAATAATATTCTTCACCACAACTTCATAATGATAAATCTTTTGTTACATCTATTCCATAGGTGAGGAAACAGATGCACAGGAAAGCTATCCTACTGAGTGGTACCCATCCATTATGTAATCATCCAGCAATCCATGCTACACAACCATGGAAGGAGTCTGTTTCAAAGCTAAGCTATCACCTCAAACACCGAGTCCAAACAGGACACACAATTAAACCCTTGCTTCAATCAGATGACTACTTTTGAGAGACTATCATAGAAAATACTTGTGCTACAATGAAATATAATCCCTTAAAGGCTAAGTCCCATGCTTACAAAGCAGAGCTCTGAAGCAAAGCTTCTTAGATATGAAATTGGCCCTGGCAAGTTGCTTTAAGTTGCCACAGCAGGTCTTCTTTTCAGATCCCCTGTGTCTCTTTGTTCACAGTATGTATCCTGTCAGAAAGTTCATGTATTTCCCTATTTTCAAATAGGAAAATTGAGGCCCAGTTGATTTTATTCTATCATCAAACTAAGACACAGACCAAACCAAGATCAGTCACAACACCAAAACTTATTGTTCATTTTCACTAGTCAGAGCCAACATAAGTAAGAACTCTTAGTGACTAACATTTATTCAGCATCCAGAGAGCTGAGGGAACTGTAATTAGCCACTAACCATGGAGACGAACTATACAACAGCAGAGGAATGGATTTTAGCAGGTGACCTTCCAAGGATGTTTTTAAATAAATGATGAACCTTTAAAGTAATGGAGCCCATATTTATCCTATTGCTCAAATAAATATCTGGGATATGTTTTATGGAATTAAAATAGTGATAAATATATATTTGATTTCCATCCATCTCTACTAGGAATGATAATGTAAAGTTTAATCAGCATTTCCCCCAACATTTGAAAGGCAATTATAAGATGATGTTAGCATCCATCTCACACGGCTTCTTAAAAGGCTGAATTGTTTAGCATGGCTGGTAGATCATTAAGCAGCCTTACTGTTTGATGCCATAAACAGATCTGGTATGAATTCACTATTTGCTTACCTAAAACATCGTCTCAGAGGCAGAGAGAAGAAATCACCTAATTATCACACAAGGGCCAGATACAAGACTCACTATCTGCCATCTCACTACCATGGTAAAGTCAGCCATCAAATACCTCAAATAAAAGCAAATTATCTTCATCAAATACATTTCTTTAAAAATTTAAACCTCCTGGCTACTTCAACAACTTAATAAGAGAGGCAACAAGATATGAGGGGAGAGTCAAAGAAATAACTTTAACCACAAGGAACGACACAAAAGAATTCTATCAGTAAAATTCACTGCCGTCTAACCTGAACTTTAAGACAAAGAATTCATGTTGACCTCTCTTCGTCAATATTACATATCCTTGAGCTTTATTTCAGGATCTTGCTGGACTTCCACAGAAGCAGCTGTGTCTACCGGCCACATTCCTTATTCTTTCCAAGCATCCGTACTAAAGAGATGGGAGTTGTTTTCCTCTGTAACCTACTGCTTTCATACCTTTGCTATTCCTGGTTAGTTGCATCTTTGATGTCCCTTCTTTATTCCCTGCTACTAATTCCTTACTCAGATCTTCATCGCTTTCTATTTGATCTCCTCCTAATTTATCTTATCTGCCTGATTAATAGTTCATAGTGTAGTCACAAGCGAGGCCTGTGTTTCTCTAGAGTCTACGGTCTTCAGGCCTGCATCCAAAGCTATCCTCCACATATAACCCTTTCTCCAGGCTCACTTCCTATTAAATGAAACACAAGGTGCGTGATAGGGATTTTTCATTTCCTACAGGATCCTCAGTGGATCCTGAGAGAGAACACCACACTGAATATATAGAGATCAGAGGACAACTTGCAGGACTTGGTCCTCTCCCTCCACCATGTGGGTCCTGGATATCAAACTTATGTCATCAGACTTTTCAGCAGTTGATTTTATCTGCTGAGCCTCACTGGCCCCGTCATAACCATTTCTACATTTATCATGTAATAGTATTTAGTGTTCTCATATTGTTGTATAACCATCACCACCACCTGTCTCTAGAAAATTTTCATCATCCCCAACTGACATTCACCCCACCGGCTCCTGAAAGAAAAATACTATTTTCTGTCTCTTCCTCACATAAATGAAATAAAACAATATTTGTCTTTTGCATCTGGATTATTTCACTGAGTGTTCATCAATGCTGTGTAGCATATGACAGAATTTCAACTTCTTGAGGCTAAGTCACATTCTACTGTTAATGCGTACTGTATCTGTAGTAGTACACCACTGTGGTGGCTCACCAAGGAAGACAAGGAGATATATTCATAGGTGTAAAACCTGCCAGACCTCAGCAGAGGGAACCACAATCATGGCCATGATACCAAACATCTATCAAGCTTTTTACAAAGTCTTTTGACAGCAGAAAAACCTTATCAATGTCCAATTATCTGGAATTCACTCTTCTGGGCTACTCCAAAGGCCTTGGATCACTTCTCTGGCTCTGCCCTCTGCAATGCACACAGCTTGTCCTCTAGGCTCCAGCTGGCTCCACTCCACTGCTGCTGCGCTTGATGGTAATTTCACGGTACTGGCATCTTTAGAACTGCTGGAGTCCCTTGCTGCAACTGGGCTGCACTTTCACCAACAGCCTCTCACAGGCTCTAAGGGGAAACATACAACCCCTTCCAAAGATCTCAAACACAAGACCTACTTGGGCTTCACACAGACAAAAGGCCATCAACAAACCCAGTTTATAAAACAATACACTCTGGTTTCTGTTTTCCATGCATGCCCTGGCTGCTTGCAGAGGCAGTTGGAATATTGGCTCAATGATCAGGGAAATTGGTGGAAACCTTGCTCCTTCCCTGCTTCCAGCTGAAATCTGTTTTTACTATGAAAATATCTATCTCTAAAGGCCTCAATTCTGTGGCTCTCACTTTTGAGCCCTCTTTCTCACTTAATTTTTACAATTTTCTCTTCGTAGAGGCTTATTTCCTTCCACGCTCTCCTCTTCCTTCAAGAGATTTCAATTAATACCTTAATCTCTATCCTCTAGTAGCTCCCCTGGGCATACTTTACCAGACTCTGTGAAGTCTTCAGTTTCTTTCTCTTCTTCCTTGTCTCCATGTTGGATTAACTGGCATGATGTCCTGCCCACATTCTGGTATGCAATTTGTAGTAGTTTGGCTGCTCTGGCAGCTCACCAAGGATGACAAGGAGACATATTCATAGGTGTGAAACCTGCCAGACCTCAGCAGAGGGAACCACCATTATGGCTAGCATCCTACTCAACAGTGGAACCCTTAGTGACTGAGCTCAGGTGTTTTTATCAATTCAGAACTCCTCAGGTGCAGATCATAAGCAATCAAACATTCCTCACAGAAATCTAATACCTGCAAATAATATAGAATGCTAAGACCTAGGCTAGACCCTCACCCAACAGTACATAAAACATTTTACATATAAAAATACTTCCACAATCTGCATCTTATTTACCCATTCTTTCTTTAATAGACATTTCAGCATTCCTTAATGAGAGGGTTAAATTTTGGAGACATTTATAGATACTACATATCCAAGAATTATAGAAGCCAATGTATTAGGAGAAAAACATTGGGTGAGAAAAAGCTTTGGGCTGCTAGATTTATAGACAGGGGTAAAAATGGCAAACCAATGCCAGTTCTCCTATGTACCTAACCAAGCTTTAAAATACCTGATTCTGAGCAAGAAAAAGGAGAGAAATCTGAGACACATTTAGGGAGTCAGATATTACAAATCAGATTCTCCTGTTATGTTGAATTGGGCATAGCATAAAAAAATTATGGGCAGAACTAAGGTTCTATCATGTGTGCATTGGGACAAGAGCTGAGGGACACTCCTGATGCCTCTGTCATGTTAAATAGTGGACAAAACTTGCTCAAAACTTTTGCTATATCAAGAATTCAGGTACTCTGCTCTTTTGAAGCCCTGAAAATTGAGTCAATACATTTGAGTCTCTGGTGTGTTTGTTTTTAAAGGCCAATTTTACTTTATCACTCAGATTTAAGACTCATTACCTTCTAGGAATGTGCCCTTCTCAAGAAGATGCTTTATCCTCCAGGTATTTCCACCAGAGTCAGAATCAGCTGCAATGAGTCGTGGATTATTGAATTTCACAAAACTGTTTCAGCATTCTCCCAAATGTACTCCCCTTTCTCCTCCTACTCCTTTGCTCACTTCACAGCAACATCAGGGAAATAGAACAAAATAAGAGCATTAGTTCTATAACACACTATTATCAATGATGCTTAATGTGTACTAAATAATAGACTTAGAATTACTAAACATGACCAATAGCTGCTTTGGGGGTCACCGATTTTATACATGAAAAGATTAGATTATGTATGTTCATCATTTATATATGTGACTTTTTCAGTTTTGGAATGAGTAGTCATAGAAGAGAGTTATTAATAATGACAAATTCTAAGGAACACTGTTGATTGTCTAGTCTTGATTTTTATCTAGATTCTCTATCTCAATTCATAGCTATGTGTGTTTGTTTTTTGTTCACTTTAAAGGCTCTAATTTTCTTCAAACTAGTGTGTGTGTGTGTGTGTGTGTGTGTGTGTATGTGTATGTGTATGTGTATTATAGCATGTATGCAGTCATAGCCATATGGAGTTAGAGAATAAATAGTAATTAAATAGTTAATCTATTTCCAAATATAATCTAAAAATCACTGTTGCTTGTGATCTAAATGTACAGATACAATGAGATTCAGCAAATACATGATCCAGCCTGTTTGTTAGTTACAAGAGATTTTTCCAACGAAAGTCAGTGTCTCAACATCAAGACTCCAGGAAACAAGATTCTGCCTTGCAATAAAACCATTTCAAGTTCCTGCCTGGTTAGTAAGTTTCCTAAGTTTCTCCTGCCTTCAAACTACTTGTTTATCTTTGATATTTTTAAACCCCTGACATTTAAAAGATAACTGTGCACAATAACTTTACTCTAGTTCCTAACAAAAATGACATTTTCTTGCTGTGAAAATTGCCAGGGGAGACTTTACAAAGAAATTTTACATACAAAGAAAAAGTTCCTGCTTCTCAAGAGGAAAAGTGGATTTTACTGCTCCATGTCAGACCTGCAGCTCTCAAGGCAATTCTATCAGAGCTGAGTGCTCTTAGTTGCCTTTCCTATCAAGGAAAGACTCATTAGCTACATTTGGGTTACAGAAGTATGGATGGCTGATGAATACGTTAGAAGACTCTCCATGCCAGAGAAGTGTAGCAGGAACTCAACGTCTTAGGGGCTCCTCTCTCAGTTCTATGGGACAGAATTCACTTCAAATAATGAAAGGATAGCACAGAGGTGCAGGTGCTCCAGTGAGGGGCTCTGCGGGGATACCTTTGAGACTTTTCTTTTGGAGTATAGCTTCAGAGGGAGTCAGGCAGTTCCCTGGGGTTAGGAACTTTGTTTCACAGCTCCGAAGTCTGCAGGGGAGCAGATGAGGGATGTAAAGACTGCATCAACAAAGGGCAGAGATGGCTGGTCTGTGGTGCATGCTGGCCATGAAGGGAGCCATCAGCAGAGCAGTAAGTTAGCTTTCTGAAGCCTCAACTTTTTATCTCTGGATCCAGAAATCACAGCATGGATGGCAGTGGATCTGTTCTGATCTCTTTGATCTCATTGGGTTTGTAGATCCTTTCTCCTTCCATTCTTCTTGGCTGGCAACCACGAACTGAGGATGGTACTCACACTGAGAATGAAATACGAAGTTAAATAGCAATCTTACAATTGTTGATAATTTTAACCAAAGTAGGGGCATTGATTTTCAAAAGCAATATATAATTCTGAGAAGACAGGGAATAATGCTAGGCTAACACAAACCCCTCCCATTCTGGAATCCCCTCCACATTTGGAATTGTTGTTATCATGCAAGAAATTCAATGTGAAGAATGCCCTCTACTTGCCTTTGCACTTTGCATGTTGTCTTGAAAGGTTTCAAGTGCAGTGGTATTGGCTCTTATGGCTCTCCATACATACTCCATAAGTGACTTACTGATTGTGGGTTTCTACAAACAAAAAGAGGACAAGGAGATTTTTGCTCTCCCACCCAAGACCATAGATCACACTTTACATCCAACCTCCCTGCTTTCATCTGCCAGTGGCCCAGTAGACAAGGTGTCTCTCTCTCAGCAATAAGCTCCTCTTTCCTGGGCCCTACGTTTCCCCCAAAACAAAGTGATGTTTGTGAAACAGAGACAAAATATACCCTACTGTATATGTTCTAATCCAAGACAGAAAGCCTGCCTAATGAATAAATAGACATGGACAGATCCAGTGTGCAGCCAGTAACAAAATCACAACGTAAATTATTCTTTTCCAGCCAGCTCTCTCAGGCTCAAATTACTGCTTTACTACCTGCATCTTCAGTGCTGGTTGATACAACGCATGGGAAAGAAAATTCTGATCCCTTTTATGTTGATTTATCCACTGGGGTGCTTTTCTCTACACACAGAGATATATACACGTACATTTAACAGTCACCCAAAATTAGGAATTCAAGACAAAAGAGGATGAAAAACATGGGTTGAATTTTTCTGAGAGTGGAAAATAATTTGCATAGATAACAACTCTCCTTTAAACTATTATTTAATTTGCTCTGGGTCAAACAATAAAGAATTCTGGGAGCTAGAATGAGGTTTTCTGTTCATATTTTAAGATTAGAGTTGTCTGTACTTTTCATAGTAATCTGAAAGGAATATGATTGGACAAGCCAAAATGATTCCTTTAACTAAATTAGGAAGATGAAAATCATAACGAGTATGTTTCCAAATAATTCCAATGTTTTCCTGAAACTTGAGGTAGTATCTAGCACTTGAACTCTAACTCACAGGTGAGTTACCTGACCGGTCATTGTCACACATGTAGGTAAAGCAGCTGGTTTGGACATAGACATGCTGTCAACAGAAACAACGACAAGTATAGAAAGTTCGGAAATGAATCAGAGAAAGAGGTGCCTCGCTGCGCTCCCCTGTGGAGACGTGGAAACGCTAAAGACCACGGATTGCTTGAAAACGAAGACAAAGGACATAGCGGATCAAGTTCGCGGAAAACAAAGTGTTTACAAAGAGAGATGGTGTTCTACAGTAAAGTTCTTTATCAAATGACTCTTGAACACGGAGCAGTGGGTCCGGTCCAATAATGAAACATCATAAGGACAAATGCTTAACCTTGCATTTGGGTTCTGAATGCTTTAAATTTGAATACTACTTCTCTATAGGGTGATGTAGCCACAGAGGGGCAATATCAATTGACCTAGGGGATAAGCACTGTGGTTGAGAATGGTAAGCACCAGGCTCTTTTATTTATTTATTGTGTATGTATATTTATGTGAGTGTGTGGTAAAAGTACAGGAGAGCATATCTGAGCATGCCTAGAGGCTATTATGTATCCTGCTCTATCACTGTCTGTCTTATTCCTTTACGATATTGTCTCTAACTGAGCCTGCAATCAGGCTGGCAATCAGTAAACCCAAGTAATACCCTTTCTCTTCTCCCACAGCTCTGGTGTAATAGGTACATGTGGCCATGTCAAGTTTTATAAGTGAGTGCTCAGGATTTGAACTTAGGTCCTTGTGTTTGCACACCAAACACTCTTAACCCAACTTTCTGCCCTTTAGACTCTGTCCTAATCAGGTCTTTGTCACCCTTGTGTGTGTGTGTGTGTGTGTGTGTGTTTTCACTTATTTATGAAGTGAGCTATAAATAATACAGAGAAACTGAAACACAGTCAGAGAAAAGTGACCAGTATCACCATCAACCAGAGATGTTGAAGGAAACTGAAATGAAAGCTGGTAATGGTAGCCACACTGTGCACAGACCCTGCCTCAGCTAAGCACACCAGTATTGTCATGTGTGCTCTGTTTTCCAGAGTAGAAAACAATAGTCTTTGACAGAGTGATGACTGCGGTCAGTTGACTATAACTCATCTGAGAAAAGAGGGATGTGACAGTACTGCTGAGACTATATGTAAATGCAGCCAAAAAATCAATTAGCAATGACTGCTACAGCCTCACTCAATAGATGGAGTGGCACTTAGCCTAGGCATTGGCCCTTCCAGTCCTCCCTACTACCTTCTTTGGCTAATAGAAATCCTGGTCTGGACCTTGAGCCCGCCTTCACCTCAGCCTCATAATGACCTTTCCAGAAACACTGGAGTAAATCCTTCTGGAAGTTAGCCAGGCCAAAATGAGACCATAAAGCCACCTTAACAAGCAGCAGGACTGCAGAGGAATATTAAAGGCTGTGGCTCCCCTTCATTGCCCTTCAGATGAATTAGAAGAAGCATGTCTGAGCTGGTGCCACATGTAAATTGTCTTTCTGCGGACAGTAGGGGCTGAATCCTAATAAGTTTTACCTATCCCTGTGAGCATATTCAAAGAAATCTAGCTGTAGACGATAAAGAAGCAGGAGTGAGGACATGGCTCAAAGAGCAAAGTACTTGCTGCTTTTTAGGCATGAGGACCAGAGTTAGGCTGCCCACCAACCAAGTCAAATTACAGGAGGAGCAACCTGTGCCTCCAATCTCCATGATGGGGAAGCAGAGACAAGAGGATACCAGAGCCTAATGGCCAGCCAGGCTATCCAAAAAGGCAAGTTCCAGGTTCAGTGTATTCTTGCAACCTGGTCTTAAAATTAAGGTAAAGAATGGTGAAGAAAGACCCATAACCAGCCTCTGGCCTTCACACATGTACACAGAGGTGCCCACCTGGATGCAAAGGTACACACACATGAACATACATACATACATGTATACACATACAAAAATAAAGGAAACTTTTGAATAAACAAAAAGAGGCTAGATTTTCATCATCTCTAAGATGTCTGAAACACCCACTTTTGGAGCATTTTCTTCCCATTTCTTTTTTCTTTTTTGATTTGTAGGCCCTCACAAAGTCCCAGTGAACTGATCTTGGTAAGAGATTGGAGGGAAATATTGCAGGGAGCTTTTGTACTCTGTTAGAATTATGAATGAGGCAGGAAACAAGGGTTTAAATCCCAGTATTGCCAGATAAAATTGTAGAGAAATTACTTAATCCTATTAGAAAGTGGAATACAGAGAGATTAATACCCTCATAGTTACAGTTGTTTTGGACATTAAATGGTGGACCCCATCAATATATATGTTTCTGGGTTGATAGTAGATGATCATTGCAATGGAATAGTGTGTGTGTGTGTGTGTGTGTGTGTGTGTGTGTGTGTGCGTGTGTGTGTAATAAACAAGATATAAATCATTCCTCATGCTATGACCTAGAAATAACCCATAGCCATTCAGTCCATAACACTTATTGATAGATTGATAGGAATAGAAATATGTAGTACACACACTCACACATACACACACACACACACATGGGAAGGGGTGTTGAGGGAAAGAAAGGGGGGAAAAATGGGGAAGGAGAGTGGAGAAATAAGACGTTTTTAAAAAAAACCTCCAGATCCCAGCATGACAAAAATCAAAAGTGGCTGAATGCCAATAAACATCAACATACACTTTAGCTTCCAAAATTCTCCCCTGTAAGTATACACATAACCCATTAGATGGATTTAGTCACTTTCAGTGTAAGCAAGAACATCATGTAACTGTGAGGTGCTATATTTGCCTGGGTAAGCACTACTTCTGATGAGACCCTGGAAGACACCATTGCACTACATACAGAATGCCTGTCACACTACCAGCAGCCTCAGCAGCTTCACAAGATGCTCATGCAGGTAAATGCTTGGTACTGAGTGGTCCCAAAGCACCAGCTGTCTTCTACCTAGTTTATCACACATTCTACTCGTTATTTGTGTTGCGCATTCCAGGAGAATCAATTGCCTTCTTGGTCTCATTCTTGAAGCACACACTGATTGGCCTCTCTGGATCATAGCACTTGGGTATTGAAAGGAATGCACAAAAATGAGACAAGGTAAGTCCAGGCAAGCCCTGCAAGGCCTGGTGCTAGGAAATGCCTTCACTCCCTTCATGCCCAACCATATCAGGTTAAGGAGGAAGAGGGATGTGCTCATGTTTAGGCAAAGCTGTCTAGTTTCTCTCCATAAAGCTTGTTTGAGCTTTGATTTCAATCACATGCTCTTTGGGCCCCTTAACCATTCAGTACCTGCTCATCTTTGAATAGCGTGGGAATAGAGGGGAGGGACGACTTGCGATTGTGCATATCATGTCCAACCTACAAGCCACGTGGGCCCCAGGCAGTTATGAATGTGGCCCAACACTAAACTGTAAGCATACTTACAATATTTAAGAGATTTTTTAATTCCTTAACTCAATTACATGGTTCTCAAAAGTCAAACTTCGTAGCTGACAATGGCCTGTCACAATAACAAAAAGTGGAATACTCCTGCTAGAAGTTAGTTTGGAACAAACTTACTGCTACCCTTTCCCAGTCTGATGTCTTGGCTATTGGTGCAAGTTAACCCCAGCGTATAGACAACTTCCTTGAGAGGAGAGTCACACTGTCAGGCTGTCAAATAGAATCAATTAACCAATGAAGTTATAATCAACCACAGGGGTTACCTAATTAGGAATAAGAAATGAAGTCCAGTGCAGTTCCTTGCCATTGACCCTGACACAAGTCCAAGAATAATAAAGTCTCAGAAATCACACACAGGGCTAACTATTTAAGTCATGTGAACATTCATCCAATTAAGATGGTGTTAGATACACAGCTGTCATCAATTCTGGAAAACCTGTTTGAAATGACAAATGAGGGATGGTGGGAGTCTGGCCAGGGTTGTTTCTGATGTATCCATTAGACGCTGGACTCACTACACTACACAACAACTCCCCATAGGCAGAAAACCTCCTGAAATTGCCAGTAGGCTGTAGAGTATAGGAAATATGTTGGTATTTAGTCGTATAAATGGATTTTATCACATTTTAACTCCCCCAATATCTTATTTTTGTTTTGTTATATGTCAAGCCTTCAAATAGTAAGATTTGGTTACAAGAATAATGATTTTCATGTCTTCATACGGTCAAAATGTTTAGTAATTAGTGAAGTGTTTCAGTTCTTTACTCTCTGCATGTGCACATCGAATTAGATGACTTACAGAAATCCTACTCCAATTGGCATTAACTCGGTGAAGATTTTAAGATTGAATTGTATGGATTTGAGTGGCAATCTTAAACTGACAGGAAAAGATAGAGGTTTATTCTGGAAGCAGTAATGGCTTATATCCTCTCATTTAGAACTCTAAAGCCAACAGACACAAAGGCAATCATTTTTTGAATAATGACGTAAGTGCTCACCTTAAAAATTTACTTTCTCCTTTGAGTCAACCACTACATGAAGTCTTAACAGCCTTTCAATGTCAGACGTTAATATCTATAGTTTTCAGTGAGCTTAGAGAAATTAGTATGTTTCTAAACTTTCTATAAGAGATGGAGGAGAAGGTGATAGTGGGGGAAGAAAAGGAAAGGGAAAAAGAGAGAGAATTAGAGGACAAGGAGGTAGGAGGAGAGAGGGGAGGGAAGGAGAAAGGGGAGGAGAGGAGGGAAAGGGAGGGGAGGGGTAGGGAAGGGAGAGGAACAGGAGTGTTCCCACTATATGCTCTAGACCAGCCTAGAATTCTTCACATAAGCCAGACTGACTTTCAACTCTTAACTCTTCTGCCTCTACCTCCTGAGTGTTTTCAAAATATTTCCTATTTTAAGATTTATTTAGTCTTATGTGTAAGAGTGTTTGTTCAGCCTGCATGTATGTCTGTATGCCACATTCATGTAGTGCCTGAAAAGCCAGAAGAGTGCTACGAGTTCTCTGAAATTGGAGTCACGATTGTTGGCCCCAAGGAAGGTGCTGAGAACTTAACCCCAGCCGTCTACAAAAACATCAAGTATGCTTAACCCCTTAGCCATCTGTTCAGCCCCTCCAAATATTTCTTCAGTGAACTAAAATAGCATGGCTACTTAAATATTCAGTTTCACTAAAACAAATTTTAGTGAATAAATTTTAGTGAATAAATCTCTTAAATTTATATTCTCTTTCTGTTCTCTCTTATCTGGAGCCTCTTTTTCCCTGCTCAAAAGTACATGAGAAATAAAAGTAAGAACAAGGTCCCTGCTGACAGAAGGGTACAAGCTGGGGAGACAGATGAGGAGAGGTATGGGGAGAAGGGTCAACCAAAGCAGAGTGTATAAGGAATGTCACAATGAAACCTGATATTTTCTAATAAAAGCTAATGAAATGTTAATTTTTAATAAGTTGTTTTCTATAGTGTTATAGCTGGAAAACCAACCTCCATACCTAAAATCAGTCCAAATTGACAACTGCAGAAATGAGAAGGGTACAGGGAAATCACTTTCTCAAAGACACACAGCTAACATGTAAGACAGACAAGACTGGACCTGAACTCAAGCAACTATATAACAGCTGTTCTACATCTCCTAGAAAGGAAAACACAGATTCTGGGGTCCAAGAGGGATATTACAGGCAATGAACTAAGAATGAAGCTTTATCATTGTTCTCTAAGGTGCAGGAGTCAAGGATAACAGGAGGGTGACTGGATGAAACACTAGGGACATGAAAGAAAGGTTTGGTAGACTTGGTATCTTTGGAAAAAATATCTATTTTTCTGCCTTATTCCTGCTTTGTTGCTCAATATTCCTGCCTCATTCAATGAGCACACACTAGAATATCAATTCTACAAGTTAAAAACCACACACACACACACACACACACACACACACACAAATAAGTGCAGTCCCTGCAACTGAACTGGCTATTATAAATTGCTTTAATTCAGTACAAATTGTCACAGAGGGTACCTAGGGAACAGAGTCTTCTTGTTTATTTCCTTAGAGTCACTATAAACAAATAGCAGTCTGGCTTCTTGAAGCTTTCCTGCTGATGACTGATATGAGGTTGCAGGTTGAGATCTCCTTATTCAGTATTAATAGTCACTATGCAAAAACATACTTGCTCTGACTTTGGTTTCCATAAGGAATAAAGGAATACAAGTGTTGTAAATCAATCATTCAAAAGTTCTTCCATCAGATGAGACTCAATACTGGATTATGTGCTGGCTATTGTGTCTGGTTTTTCTAAAAGGCTGATGGTGTGGGATTTAGGCTATGTTACTCATGGGAACTCAAACAGGAAAGGGGTGAAGGAAGGAACAGTATGGTGTAAGATGCTAGGTCTGCAGGCTATATGAGGGGGAAGGATGGATGGATGGAGGGAAGGAGGGACGGAGGAGAGTTTTGCATTGAGCACTGCAGAGAAGAAAGCTGGGAGTCATGCAAGGAAGAATAAGTTGTCTGGCACAGATTTATTTGGTTCTAAGAGACCAAGTACCTTTTGTATTTTTTAAAATCGCCTAGGGTGGTTCTATACCACTAGCACTGAGAACATCTAAAGTAACAAATTATAATATGAGTAAGAAAATGTGAAAGCACAACTTGGGTTCTCCATATATCATTGACTTAGACTTTCTAGTCTCTTGTACAATTCACAAATGATACATTTACACTATACAAATAACCTCAGCAAGGGATGAGAAGTGATAAGCACTGTTAAGAATAAATTCAATCTTAGAGGGTTGCTGAGTGTGAAGGAAATTGCACTTCTGCCCTGGGGCAAATAGAGAGTTTGGGAAGGCTTTTAGGGGGATGCACCTATTTCAGGCATAAATAAGAATATTCATATGAATATTAAACCCAATTCAAGTGATTGTAAATTTCAAAGGCCATAAACACAAATATAAAAAATCCAATTTTCTTACATTTTTTTCTTCCCACAGCCCCTACTTTCTGACTCACAACTCACCTATCTACCACCTTACCTGATAATAGAAATTTTATCTAGTGTATTTCCAGATGCATGCAGTCCATTCTGAGGAAATCCAGTCAATTTACAGTCGATATTAGGCAATTCAGGATTTTCAGCCTTTTGGGGCTGTGGCCTATGAGGCAATGTGGTACCAGGAAGCAATGATCCAGGGATGTGACAGGTCTGCAGGCATCCTTAAAGCTTCATGGCACTCCGTGAGACATCACTCAGTTTCTCCTCCTCCATATCTCCTCTGCTGGTCTCTCTTGGTGCTCTACCCTGGCACATGAGAAAGACTCAGGATGCTGTCTCAGTTCCTCTACTTCCTAGAGACAAGAATGAGATACACTTTACACACATGCTTCTGCTCACTCTGTCAAAGGAATAAAAGATGTAGATCTTGGCTCATCTTTCTGACTTCATGCAAACCTGAATAGTTCAGGACATTTGTACATATAAACTCTTTCTTTATATTTGCTGAAGTTTCTCTCAATTGCCTCCTCATAATTGGAAATTGTAGCTGGGAGGGGAAAACAGGGTTCCTTGCAGCCAAAGCTGCGGCTACTTCCTTCGGGAGTCTCACATCCAGGCACAGCCCTACTTGACTTCTAGAAATGAGAAATTCTTACTTCTGCTCAACTGCCTCCAAATCTACCCTTTAGTACACATGCTTCGGCTTCTGGTGTTGAACAAAACAAAATGAAATAAAGCAAAAACCAAGAGTAAACACTAGCAGGCGTACACGTACATTCTGTGCCTTTGTCATTTCTCTGAGTTTCTTATGTTTGGTCTTTAACTCTGAGGCAGGGATTAGATTAGTTCTTTCTTAATAACTTTAACTTTATCATAGGCACAGAGCAAAGAACAATGATAAATGTTACAAGCTATGTCCTCACTTAAAAGAAGATGCATTTTATTTAAAAGTATTTTATAATAAAGTCTATAACATCAAAAATTTTAAGAAATAATAGCATGTGTAACTTCTGTAATTATAAAATGCACAAAAGCAATTTTTAAAACTCTAAAAAGGAGAAGGGAGGGAATTGATATTGTGTGGCAAAGTTAGAAATTTTACATAAAATCAAGAAGGCTTTTTTTCTGTTTCTTTTATTCTTTTCTCTATTTTCTCTTTTCTCCTCCTCCTTCTCCTCCTCCTCCTCCTCATCCTCTTCCTCCTCCTCCTCCTTCTTCTTCCTGGATAAAAAGCATAATGATCTAATTGTTAGAACTTTCATCTTGTCAATACTCTGGGTTCAAGCTGAGTAATATGGACTCATGGACCACATGTGATGCTATGATGTAAAGCAGGCCTCCTTTGGAAAGATTACCTTTGCCCTTTGCATGCACTGCCCCCTTAGCTACATCATTTCAACAACACTGCTGTTCAGACAAGTGAGCAGGGCTGAATTATGCAAAGCACTCTCCAAATCCTGAAGTCCCCAGTGACTGACTATTCCTGAAGACATTTTTATCTCTCTTATTTAAGCCCTTGTCTTTCATGATTGAATAATTGACTCATTGGTAGCCATGGGGTGCCTTTCCCCTGAGATGTTGTAAAATAGCTGCACGCCTTGGCTAGAAGGCTAGGGTAATTTTGTTCAGGGGAGGAACAGAACACCACATGCTTGAGATGTGACAGAACAAATGTTTGCTAATTTTCTGTTTGGGGATTTTCAGTTTTCCACTTGAGTTGCTGCTGCTGAAATGGGAATTTTCACATTTTGAATATGCCATAATTTATGCAGGAGACATTCAGTAATGACTACAGCTAATGCCAACTGTAAAATTAGCCAAATATCCTTGGGTCCAAAAAAATGAAAGCTCAAAACAATTGCTAATTGAGCTGTTTCAGTTCCTTTATTCAGAGACAGAAGCCCTCATAAAACAGATCCACAAGAAATTGCAGGCATTTGTCATGGGTACAGTCTAATGTAAGAGTTCTTATGCTGCCTTGCTTCAGAACTAGTACTAAATGCCAACACAGAGGACCTAAGAGATGTGACATACAAAAAGGGAGAAAGAAAAACATATCAGGAATAGGAAATGGATTCACACCCATCCATACCATGTCTGCTCTACCCCAACCATGTCCATGTGGGAGGCATCTATTTATCTACTTAAAACTATAAAAGCAGGAAACAGAGTCCAGCAGGGGAATCCCAAACCACCTGAAGTCAGGACTTCTCACTTTTATCTCAACGCTTTAATAGCTACTTTAAAAAAATGTTTAATAAAGGATTCAGAGTATAAACCATTGGGCCGTGATGCCTGCCTCCTATGATGAAGGCCACCATGGAAGTGTTGATATGCTTTACTTTTCCATCACATTCAAATCTAGTGTGGGTTTTATGAAATGTTCTTAGAAAAGATGCACAGTGCAGACAGACTCCTATGGGACAGGTTTAAGGAAATGCGAATTGATCCAAATGGTGTTTATAAAGTTCTTGCATTTGATATCCACAACTTTAGATGCACCGGATGTAACAATGAATATTGAATCACATATGAACTCAAGGTGTGAACTCCACAAGCTGCCGTGGGCCTCTCACTTACATCACTATCCACTATTGTAAAATCCGCCTAAGGGCTGGAGATTAGCCCAATGGCAGAGTTAGGCTGGCATTCACAATGCTCTGGACTCAATCTCCAGCACCACTACACACAAAAACAATTAAAACACAATAAAAGTGAATGTAAAATAATGTAGAGAGAGACACTCATTCACAGTAATAATGGAGTGACTGGTTTATGATTAGCCTTTCCATCAAAATAGTTATCAGTTCAAGGTTGGTGAAATTTGCCTCTAAGTCTGATGACCTGAATTCAATTCCCCTGATCCCACATGGTAGAATGAGATTACTGACTCCTTCACATTGTACTCTTACCTCTGTGTATATTCTGTGGAACACACTTACACGAAATACACACACACACACACACACACACACACACACGCACATGCACACGCACACACACACACACACACACACACACGCACATGCACACGCACACACACACACACAATAATTAAATAAACAAATATTTGATATTTAAGTTATCACACTGGAAATTTTCCTTGAGACAAATGGCTTCAGGAATTTCACAGTGGACAGAGTGGAAACATACAGGAACCAAGCCCATATCTACCACTTTGCCATGCGGAGATGGGTTCAGAGTGGCTACAGCATATCCTTTTCACTGAGATGAGGATGCAGGAAGCTGAAAACTCACAACCCATCACACACCTGTAGCCTGTAAGTAAAAGCTCCAGAGAGCAGGACATTGAAAAACAGAAGCCTGGGGGCCTCAAGAGGATGCTCTTCAACTTCTTATCCCAGCTCTGACTCTAACACAAGACCATCTATTTTCAGCTTAAACCCAAACACCAGCTCCATCCTATCCACATAGCAAACTCGGGGGGATTTCAGGTGGTCTTATGAAATCTCCGTTCCATATTAATTCCCCAGCATGTAGTGCTGAGGGAATGCTCCATGAGTGAGTGCTCCAACACTGATCCACACCCCAGCTGCCTAAGGTTTTACCATTTGCATCTTCGGAGTGGCCATCACCAGGCCTCCAATGTATCCATTGCAATGTCCACCACAACCAACCTCAGATCCAGATGTTTTGTAAGCTGCTGCCACATGCATGGCTAAATATCTGGAACCTCTGTAAAGATGCTGTTCCTTATATGGCATCTAATTTTCATCCATTTTTATTAGTGTATATTAATTGCAGCAAATGATGGGTTGAACGATGATATCTTAACAAATGTCATAAATACTTTTATTATATCCAAGCATTTAATTCCTGGCTGAGAATGTTAGTACCTTGCTTATTTCTCTTGGTGGTTTGTCTATAGTGTAGTTCCCTAGAAGGTTTGCCATAAAATTTGAACTGAACATTTCTTTACCAGTAACATTTACAAAACCACACAGTTTTCTGGATAATTTGACCCAAGAAGAGTGGCTCTTTGGACTTCAGCTTGGATCTACTGCAGGTATTCTTTTACTGCTTCAGGTACTCTTAAATTTTGAAAGTTTCCATATGACCCACTACAAAAGCTGGAGAGGCATTCCTGCATGGATTTTAATGGATACCTGTTTGTGGTAGGGAATGAATGGGACAGTGAGTTTTCCTTCGTATTGGAAAGGAGATCCCAGTATCCACTGAGACTTTAAAAAGCTTTACTGCTATGGTGGATCACTGAATCATCATAGTGTTTGTTACCCAATTGCTAGAAAATATGAGTCTTTTGGAGGTACTTAGCATCCCAACCATCTCACCCTCGTCCTTTTTAATTGTTATGTGATCATTACTTCCATGAGTCAGTAAGGTAGTCCATGTAACATAGAGAAAGTGGAAAGACTGACATAGCCTTGAGATGAAACTATAGATGCATATATTTGTTGGTTTCAAATGAGAGTATATTGCTTTTATTTCTTGCTTATAATTGTTACTGAAAGGAAAATGTCAGAAATTGAGGGGGTTTTGTTTTACTTTCTTTTACATTCATTTATTTGCGTGTCTCTGTGTGTCTCTGTGTATCCACACATGCTTATATATGCTACATATATTATGGCACACATTTGGAGGCCAAGAGACAACTTGCAGGAATTGGTTCTCTCTTTTTATCATGTGGTTTATGTGGAAAGAACTCAAGTTATCAGGCTTGCTGCCAAACATATATACGCACTGAGCCATCTCACCAGTGCCCAAATGTGATGTTATTAATCTGCTCTACATGACACATGCCCCCACATTGAAATCTAGATTGTAACTAGTTAAATCTACTATGATGTTTGCTATAGTCATCCTCCAAGGTTCTTTTGATTTCTGCAGAGGCAGTATTACAATGAAGTAATCAGAGATACAAGAGGGACTATTGTCCCTGAATCCTTGGGGTCTTTAAAGGAAATGATAATCTTAATCAGACTGAAAGAATGCAATATTATTTTTGCTTGGTTTTAGATGGATTATTTTAGCCAGAACGGGTAATTCAGAGGTTTGCACTTGGCCTTTCCAGTTTTGACATCACTCATCTAAAGGGCCTATAAGATGGTTGTTTTAACTACCAGTTATATAATTTCTGACTCACACTTAGTTCTAACAGAAATGGAAAATGACTATATGGTGTGTCCATGGACACAGCTGAGCCATCATAAATAGAGTTTATCCAAGACTCCATTTACTTTTCCATTTAAAAGATTCTGTGGTAGCCAGTGACCCCTTCAATTGAGATGGCAACTCATATCTGCACATACTGAATATGTATGTTGTTTCCATATACAGTCACTGAGTTGTTATCAGATATTATTTTGGAGAAAGACCCTAGAAATCATGATAGTATTTATCTGATAGACCCTTCTTCTTACAGACTTTACTGCCTCACAGGCCACTAGTTCCATATATAAAAACTGACTTGAGTCAAGTCTGAGCAATATTGGAACTGTATTTTTGAGAGATGTCATAGATTTCGTCTCTCTAGAAAACTATTTCTAGTGTGTGTGTACATGCACCATTGTGCATGTGTATAGACATTAAAGGAGAACTTCTGGAAGTCCATTTAGTCCTTTTACCATGTGCATACTGGAATCCATTCAAGTTTCAGGCTTGGTGTGACAAGTGCCTTTACCCACTGAGTCATCTCACCAACCTAGATCTTGTCATGTCAGTTGGCCATTAGTCATTCTTTTGTATCCTTTTACATGCCACCTTAAGGGTGAGTTTGCCCATTCTGTGAAATATTATTCTAGTACTAAAACTCATGCTGAGAAAGCAAGCACCATGTCAAAAAAAATTCCAACATACCTGGTTTCACTTTTTATATCTTCTTTATTGAAGAAACCTGACAGTCTCTAACCTGTTGAGCTGCCTACATTGTGCGGTGAGCTCCAGGTTTCCAGCTTTCATGAACTGTTACCATGCAGGAGTTGGCTTTGGTGATGCAGCTGTCTCTGAGTCATTTCTGCTCCTGTAAGTAACCCCTCACCCTATTCTTCTAAGTCGCCCCAATACAATTTACTGATTAACCAAGTTGAACTTTGGAGATATTCTAACTTTGGTCCACCATTGGCCTCCCGCTCTGGGGTGAATAAAGATTTGCTCACGTCACTCCAGGGGAATAGTGCTACATAACAGTGTTTCAGAATGTCCTGGTAGAGTTCTCTAAAACATTTTTCCTGGTGAGGAATAGGTCAGAAATAGGTCAACATGTCTGAGAGCTTCACTCAGAGGGATGCTGAGATACCTATACCAAGGCCATCTACCAATAGTACATAAAAGTGACCTCATCACAAATGCTTTCACTGCTGGTACTTAGTGTCACAGAAATAAACACCAACTCCTTCCTTTCCCACTCCCTTCAGACACAAGGACACTTGTCCCTCTCTTGATAAAAGGTTTTCTTCAAAATGCAAATTTAATTTGAGTTAATTCCTAGCAATTCATATTTCTGTTTCTCCTACTACAGACAAGCAGAACTGCAATTCTGCAGTGCATTGAAGGAATGTAGTAGCTGTCACCACAGGAGTTGAAGAAGAAGAAGAAAACAAAAGCATATTTAGGGTAAGCTAGAAATGTTTTGAAAACATTTCATGGAAGTGAGGACACACAAAGATGACTGTAGCACAGTGAACACCCCCAAAAGGCTCACAGTGAAGGGAAGGAAGCAGCTTTGTAAACAGATAGTTGCAAGACAGGGTTGTACTGGGTTAAGTGCTTAACCACCTAACTCTAGCCTGCAGCTTCAATTAATGAAGCTGGCTGGCCAAGGCCTCTTACTGTTGAGAATGGCCGTGACAAGACATGATCTACAACCCACTCAGAACTGATGTCCCACCAGCTCCTGCCAGGCCTAAAGAGCATTTTCCTGTCCTTGTTTGACCTGCCTTATGTCCACGAGAGGAGAAAAGCTTTTGTTGAGAATAGCCATCAAGCTTCTCGGAGTTTTGGGTTTTTCTGGCTTCAGTAGAGTCGTTACTATGCCATTCCAAAGACAGGAAATCATAGATCCATTTCTGCTAATGGAGAGACAGTGTACAGTTTAAAGATGGTTTATTAGCTCCTAGTTTATGATACACAGGAGCTATTTGGGTGCATAACTCACCTCCTGGGTCCAGAGCCAGCCTCATAAACCTCAGCAGCACTTTCTCCCCCACCTTTTTGACTAAATAGAAGGCTACGGTACAGTTCCAGCCCGATTATATATGATGTTAATAAATGTGCCGAATCCACTGTCCGCTCCTTTAAGTAACTCTGCTAACCTGGAAACATTATCAGAGATTTATGCTACTGCAGAGTCTGAGGGGGATGAGGGAAATGGCTCTGAAGATGGAATTAGACCCACTCTCTCTCTGTATTTCAGGCAGGCCAGGAGGAAGACTGCACAGCAGTACTTGTAGAGGATTAAAAGAAAAATAATAATAGAAGAAGCGCAGTGGAGGGAATCTCTGCAACTTTGTCAATGCGGCTGATTTCCAATTAAGCGTCGGTTAAGAATTTTTGTCTTGATAAAAAAGAAAGAAAGAAAGAACTCTCTCAGGAAACTTAGTACGTCACACACTTTTCGTACTCTATAACCTGTTTTGGAACTCTTGTTAGTTAATTAAGCCTATTACTTAATTGCTTATAAATAATCGTTAAATGAATAATGACTAATCTGCAAAGTACCTTGGGTCAGGGGCTGTGTGTGTGAATGACTATCCCAGGACTCCAGAAGAGATATATAAACTCAGCGCATAATAGGTGTGCCATATTCATTATTACCTGAATGGGCGATATAAATAATGTCTCACTATTCATGGCTGCTGTTTAGATTTTAATTTACCCTTTTATGTGATCTTGAAGGATGATGTTCTACTGCCATTTCTGAAGGAAAGAGCTCATGGTATAAATATGGGCATTTATTTAGATGATTCTAAATACTGAATCATCCAAACGGAAGGAGACAGATCCTGAAGATCTGCAGTGTAGTTGAACAAGATGGCAGCAGGCTCATGTGCTGAGCTGGCGTTTCTTCTGCTGGAGAAGCCAAGAACTCCTTCTCATCAGCTGGTGCATCATGTACACAGGAGTGAATCATCTCCGAACATCTTTAAACAGTGTTCTTTGAAATGCAAGCAGTAGGGGCTCCTGATTTCCTAACGGTATATCCTTCAGGCAGCCTGCATCTTTTACACTTCTGTGTCATGAGGCTGTGGTGTCATCTCAGCAGTACTCATAACTTTAAAAAGAATCTTGATTATCTACATTATCAGTGCCCATCACATCTTAAAACCCATCATCAATGTTAACTCCAATTTGTACTATGCATGTCACTCTCCCATATTTTCTGATTAGTTATCCATCCTTTATTATTTCAAACACTTTGAACAAAGTCTATTTCTATAGCTTACTTCCATCTCAGCAAGTACATCTGTCCCCGTGAAGTCTGAAGGGGGACTTTGTATAAAGGGGAACTTCAGATAAAGTCTGAAGAGACTTCATTCCCCCACTTCATACCTTCTTCTTATTCTAACTCTCCTTTTCTGCTACTTTTCTTAAAGGAAAAAAAGACTCAGAAAAAGTGTCTGGCCTTATTGCAATTTTCAATTCCTTTATGGAACAGTCGAGGACTTTGTATTGGTCAGCTATTGCTGTGTAACAAACTACCCTCAAATGTAGGGATTTCAAATAATCGTCCTTTAATGTCTTATGATTCTGGAGATTGGCAATTTCTGAGTGAGCCGAGATGTGACAACTTATGTTTCTTATAGGGCCAGCTGTGTTCACTCATATCTAAGGAAGCTGGGGTTGTGTCACATCTTGGGCTTCTCTTCACATACTGTCATCAAAGCAACATGTACTTGTGCAGAATATCACAAAGCTTCCCAGGTTATCTTGGAAACTGTCCAGCATTCTTTCTGTCCACACATCCCTGATTAGAAGTAAATGATGCATCCAAAGGAGGAAACAATAGTCGTAACTTTTTGATAGAAAGAGGTGCAAGGGATTGGCAGCCACTTTTGTAACTTATACCAAAATTAAAACATATTTCAATTTTCAAAGATGTCCAGAAGCTTAAAGTAAAATTAAAAATAAAAATTTTATCAAGGGATTACTATAATTTATCAAGCCGCAGACTTTATACGGTTTACACCACACACAGTATTTTCTTTTCACTCTGTACATTAGTGTGCAGGTTTGGAAAATTATGGGCTGCAACTCAAATCCAGACTACTTCCTATATCTGTTCGTGTACAACATATACAGCAATTTTTAAAGTATGTGCACGTGTGTGGTACCAGGTAATCCCAGGTTTCCTACCTGCTGCGAAAATACTCTACCACTAAAGCATATCCCCAGCCTTCTTTTTACTCTTTAAAAATTTTGTGTGTGTGTGTGTGTGTGTGTGTGTGTGTGTGTGTGTGTATGCACATGATCATATGTGTGTGTGGTATATGTACTTGTTGGTGTGGGTGTGATCATATTTAATGGTGTACATGTGCACATGCAGAGTCTAATCTAGGCTGACAGGGTCTTCCTCTATTGCTCTCTACCTAATTTTTTTGAGACAGGATATCTCACTGTGCCCTGCCCAACCACCTCAGTACAGGAGAACAAGCACTGCTCTAAGCCTTTACATAGATCCTGAGGATCTTAACTCAGGTCCCCATGCTTGTTTGACATAGTTTACTGATTAAGTAAACTTAATGCAGTGGGGCATTCAGTGCCCCAGGCTGGCTTTGAACTCAGTCTATAACCCAGGCAAGTCTTAATCATGGATTAGCCTGCTTCAGCCTTTTACATATTGGGGATTACAAACTTGTGCCATGCGTTCTGTCTTTTTCTTTACATTATGAAATAATTGATTAAAAATATAATAATAGGTGACAACACATGAAAGTCAAATACTATTGAAATTCTAGTGCCATAAGTTACCTCATTGTAGATGTGTAGTTCCTGTTTGTGCTCGAAATGCAACAGCAGCCGAGTCAATATATTGGAAACCCAATGTGTTTACACTGTGGCATTACCTCCTGAGATGAGCCATATTCCCTGGACCTCCTTGTGAGCACATCACTCAGTGGGCACAGGAGAACAGAGATGAAACACGCAGAATAATTATACCTCCTGTCCTCTGACACAAAAGAACAATCAGTCAAAAGAAGCTCATGTAAGGAAGCCAAATGTACCAGAAGATACTGGGATGGGGAATCAGAGCATAATGCACAATCTTCCTGAGATCCTGGTGTGTGGTGCCCTAAGATGCCCTTCCCTGGCCTTCTTCCACTGTGGGTATCAGAAAGGACTTCAGATTGAACTACACTGGAGGCCAGGGATGGCCCAAGATGGTAAGACTGCAGCAATGAGAAAGCACCACCACCTACCTGCACAGCTCATGGTGAGAACCCATTCAGTATCAGCAAAAGCTAGAATGACTTCTTTTCCCTTTAAAAGAAAAGTCAACATGGTCTGCTGTTTATCTGAACACCGAGGAACAAAAACTGTAGAGTTTCTGAAGAAACTGAACAAACCAAGCCTACCTCACAGAGATAGAAGGCTTCTTTTGATAAACTTTCTAAATAATGACATTTGCAAAGGTTTTGCTTGTTTGTTTATTTGTTTGTTTGTTGTGGGCGCTCAAATAACACAGTTTACAAGTGAAGATGCAGTCTATATCATGATGACTTGAGTGCAATCCCTTGGGGAGAGAAAAAATTCCCACTCGCTGTCTACTGGCTGCCAAGCATGTGCCCTGACACTTGGGCACCAACAGACATACCAGACACTAGACAGACAGACAGACAGATGATAGATGATAGATAGATAGATAGATAGATAGATAGATAGATAGATAGATAGATGCATTTTTTAATTGGTTAAAATGATAAATCTTATGGGCGTAAAAATGAAGGGGTAATATATATAAATCATGCTTTTGGGGTTTCTTTACAATAACTGTCAATATTGCTAACTATAACTATGTTAGAAATCCCAAGTAAGTTGCTTTAAAGTAGTTATTTATACTACAGCCAGAACTGGAACTCAGATCTTCATGACTACCAAACTCTCACTACTCTCCCAGGAAGATAAGAGCAACTACCTTTTCTGGAAACATTTTATATCATAGTGCCTAATCTCAATGAGTGCCTTCTACTGGGGGTGTGATTAGCCACCTATAGAGATAAAGAACTAAAAGTAGTATGGAGTAGTTTGGCAAACTCTCTGTGACTCATGAGCATCAGAAGTAAGATGCAGAAAGAGTATCCCAGATACTACCAAGCCTTAGCACATTTGCAATGGAGACATCTCCAGACACCAGTTACCCATGTGTCACAACCAATGTCATCATTAAAATGCAAAGAAAGCCTGTATCTTCTGAAGTCAGAAACAGCAGAGAAGTCAGTCAGTCATAAGGCAATCAAATGATTAAGAATGGGTTTCTCCTTCAACCTGGCTTAAACACAATTAACGCATAGAGAAACAGATATACTTTTATTTCTTCTTTCACATAGTATACCCCACACCCTTTCTCCCCATCTTCCATTCCTCCCAGCTCCCCTACATCTCCCCTCAGCCCCAGATCTACTCCCCCATCCTCCTACCCACACCCCTGCCTCTCCCCAAGAAAGAGCATTTTCCCCAGGGCTATTGCTTAAACATGGCACAACAAGATGGAACAGGACCAGGCACGATTCCTTACTTCAAGGGTGAATTAGGAAATCCAGCAGGGGGAGAATGGTCCCAAGGGCAGGCAAAAAGGTTGAGAGACACACACCCTCACTCTAGTCTATATGAGTTCTGCAAGAGTACCAAACCAGGCAGCCTCAAGACATAGCTGGTGGACCCAGCAGATTCCATGGCTGCCACTTCAGGCTCTGTGAGCCCCTAAGAGTGCTGCTCATTTGACTCCCTGAGCTTTGTTCTCCTAGTGTTCTCAACTCTTCCAGTTTCCACAATCCTTCCTCCACATTTTTCATGGGACTCCCTGAGCTCTCTACTTTATTTGGCCTTGGGCCTCTGCATCTGCTCCTATCAGCTGCCAGAGGAAGCCTCTCTGATGCTGATTGGTCTAGGCACTGATCTATGAAGAGACAAGGATAACTTGAAGTCCTCTCCTGGCTATCCAATCTCTAATCCTGCCCTGCTCTGGAGTACTGGTCATGGTTTCACTCCTTTAGTATGAGGTTCTGCCCTTCCATTGTTCCAGCAGCTCCTGCAGGGAGGATAGACAACAGGTTGAAGTTTTTGAGGCTAGTCCTACCACTGGCAGCCTTGCCTGGTTGCAGGAGATGGTCTGTTTAGGCTCCTTATCCCCCATTACTAGAGGTCTTCACTAGGGTCTCCTTCATTGATTCCAGTGAGGGAAACAGATATACTTAAGCCAAAATATATTCACCAGAACTACTAAAATTAAAGGATATAAATAATAAAGAAAACTTTTATTCTTAATTAGAGATTAAGAATAATTTTATTCTTAACTGGACCAGAGAAAAAGTTCAAAGAATGATACTGAAATTTATATAAAGACATGCATTTATTTAATTTTTATGTTTGTGTGTGTACCTGAGTACATTTATGTATACCACATTCATGCAGGAGCCCACAGAGAGATCAGTAGAGGCCTCAGATCCCCTGGAACTGAAGCTGGATTTACAGGCAGCAGTGAGCTGCCATGACGGTTGTGGACACTGAACCAGATCCTCTGAAAGAACAACACATGCTCTCAAATTCATCACTCCAGCTCTCAATACTAAAAATTTAACATGGACTGTGTATGAAAAAATAGGTTTATATACCTAGTGAAACTCCTGGGTGCTACCATTGCACTGTGACTACATAGGAGAATGTCTTTGTTCTTAGGAGATGCTGAAGTGTTTGTCAAGTGGATTAGTAGCTTACAATCTAATGGTTAAACATACACACACATAGAGAGAGGGACACACACATACACTCCAAATAGTTAATGTCTGGGTCTGCAGAGATGGCTCAATGGGAAAAATTTTGCCATGCAAGTGTGAGGACCTGAGTTCAGATTCTTGGAACCTGTTTAAAACCAGAGGCAGTAGTAGAAATCTGTAATCCAAACACTTCTATAAGAAGATGGGAGAAAGAAATGATAAAATTGCTATTTATTCCCAGGCCAGGCAGCCTAGTATACACAGTGGGAGACAAGGAGAAACTATTTCAAACAAGAATTAACACCAAGGTTGTGCATTGACATCCACAGGAGCACCTTGGCATACACATGAATTCATTCACACAAACACACAAAGGTATATCATGTACACATTGTGTGTATACACACATGCACACATATATTTCAACATACTAATAGCCAAATGTTGTATGTGTGTGTGTGTTGATTGTTTGAATCTTTATTGTTCCTCAAAAGTTTGAGGATTCATAACTTGGTCCCCAGCCTGATGCACTGTGAGGTAATGATCCAGTTTGGGGGAAGTAGGTCCTAGAGAGAGGATTTAGGGTGTTCTCAAAGGGGACTATGGGACCCTGGTGTCTTTTCTTTCCATGTTCCAGTCATGAGATAAGAAGTTATTCCGTATACTGATACCTTAACATGGTTTCTCCCACAGACTCAAGAACAACAAGGTATGAGTTGCTTATCTCAAGTATGATCAGTAGCTGGGAGCTCATTTCACATGTACAGTCCATATGGATGAAAACAGGAATGGAGGAGAAGGGGAAGTGAGAAACCATGACCAGAAAGGATCTAGATTAAGGAATGATTGTACCAATTATACAGATGTTCTCGGCCTGTAGCTCTGCCCTTATCAATACCATTTACGTTTTTAAGTATAAAAAAGCTGTATCTATTTTCCTAACTTTACCCATAGGTTCCTTGCTTCTCCAAAACACAAACACAGGCTTTGTGCACTTTTGAACCTAAGGGGATGTAACTTTGGACATCAGATGACCAGGCAGTTGTCAAAGAACTTCAGTTCATGCCCTACAGGAAACTTTGACACTTAGAGGAGGTTAAAGTCTCCATTCAACTTGTCACGCTGAGCTATTTTGAAGCCTTTAAGTACAATGACCCCTCTTTCCACAAGCAATTTCCCAAAGGCCTCTGTTGGAACACACACAGACCAGCCTGCTGTAAGTGCCCATTAGTCTTCAAACCTGAAATGCACCCCCCCCTACACTGAAGGAAAAAAAAAAGGCATGGACTACCTCAAATGAAAAATAGCAAAATACATCACAGAGTTCAAAAGGCAGAGTTGAGTAAGATGATCCCATTTCATGCTACATCAATACATCTCTATAATTTTATATATGAATGAGGCTCCAGAATTCAGAAATATGCGGGTATCCAAGCAAATAAATCTCTTTCATTCATGGGGAGCAGGAGCTTATTTCTGATGTTCACGAGCTGGTCTAGATATTTAGGCCATAGATAGATAGAGGTAGATATAGATGATAGAGATAGAGATATGGGTAGAGACAGAGAGAGAGAGAGAGAGAGAGAGAGAGAGAGGAGGAGAGAGGGAGAGAGAGAGAGAGAAGGAGAGAGCGAGAGAGGGAGAGAAAGACAGAGAGAGAGAGAGAAGGAGAGAGAGAGAGGGAGAGAAAGACAGAGAGAGAGAGAGAAGGAGAGAGAGACTTAAATATACTATCACAGCTGGAAGGCCTGGTTAAACATGACTCAATTGCATTTGCCATTGCAGGCAAATCTCAGCTGATGTTTAAATCACCTAGTCTTTCACACAAGCAAGAAAATCAATTATTCGTGCATTGATTTCTACCGTTATCTCCTGGAGAACTCAGGATGTGACTTTTAATAACAATCATAGAGGCAGCAATATGATCATGGGCCAGCAGCCCTGGTACTCTCCCATTTGGTGGATTTAATGAAACAGCCGTGCATATTGATGTTCCTTTCCAGCACCAATTTTTCCAGCTATTGAATTTCACCCTTTCTCTGCCCTCCCACTTCTTCGAATTTTGAAGGTCATTTTCAATTTCAATCCCGTTTCCAAGGCGTTAGCCACCACATCCAACTCTCTGTCAATGGGATATTTAATAAGCACCCTGATTCCACTATCCAAGAAATTAATGAAATTTCTGAGTCCCACAATGAAAGTTTTTTCAAAGCATCTTTCCTCTCAACTTCAAATCACAATGACCCGTTAACAAATACTCTCGATCTGAGCCAGCTGTGTACTTAACAGTAAAATGAGCTAAACCCCATTTTTGTCACTTCGTGATGAATATGACAAGGGAGAGTGGATTTTAAATGCTCCGGGAGGTAATAAGAAGGGTTGAGATGCATTCATTTGCCCTTATCTGACAAAATGAAGAACAGTAACCATGTCAGGTAGCATGCTTAGTCTTTCAGGGTTGTTTTCAATTGTTATTTCAAAAGTCCTTGAATTCTTAGGTGTTCTCTGAACCATCTTCTTTAACATGTTAGAAGAAGCATGAGTTTGGAGTCAAACTTCCTGGAGGCCAAGTCCTATTCTCTACTATGTGAGAACAGAACAAAAAGAACAGTTTCTTCCTTTTGTTTTTAACCCCTTGAGCACCAAGACCCTTCTTTGTAACAGAGACACCATTCTTACAATCTCTTAAACCATTTTCAAGGACTGACATCATAGCTTTACTTGAATATAAACTCAATAAAACACTTTTTATCTCCTGTTTTGAGTTACAGCTGTCTCCCCCCACCCTAAATTTTACACATATGTACCCTTTCTGATTGATTTCTTACACCCTGGAGTGGGGAGAGTCCAGGACAATGGTTCAGGCTTGTCCTGTAGTCAAGGAAGTGCTCGAATATGATATGTGTTAATTATGGGTCTCAGAGAAATTATCCTCAACTTCTCAAGCCAGTGCACTCTTCTGAAAAAGTACTTGTAAAAGCACCCAGCTCCCAGCTTATAGGAATCCTCTTAGGGGGGTATCAAAGATTGGAACCCTTGTAGTAGCATTCAACAAAGGATTATTGTTCTGTGCTGTATTGTTGTATTGTGTTGTATTGTTGTATTGCACTGTATTGTGTTGTGCTGTATTGTTGTATTGTGTTGTATTGTTGTATTGCACTGTATTGTGTTGCGCTATATTGTTGTATTGCACTGTATTGTTGTGTTGCGCTGTATTGTATTGTATTGTATTGCTAGATTGTGCTGTATTATTGTATTGTGTAGTAACACTGTATTGTGTCATATGGTTGTATTGTGTTGCATTGTTGTATTGTGCTACATTGTTGTATTATATAGTAATGTTATATTTTGTTACATTGTTGTATTGTGTTGCACTATCATATTGTGCTGTATTGTTCTTTGTGCTACACTGTTGTATTTTGATGTATTGTTGTATTGTTTTGTTAGATAAGTTGAATATCTGTAATCCAGAAAATTTGAGACAAGCAATGTTTCCCATTCTGAGTTACTGTGGGTTTTAAACACTTTCCTGTGGACGTTGTAGATGTTAAGAAGCACTGAAAGTGGAGCCAAAGCACAACATTCACTTACGTCTCATGTACACCTCTTTGTACACATACCCATTTTTACATTTTTAAATAATATTTTTATGAGTTTATTTTGTTAGTCTCCAGGACAGCTTCAGGCTCTTTTACAGTTGAACCATCTTTCTGACTTCTCCCCCCAACCCCACCTCTCTCTCCTGTGTGTCCAATGGTGTCTTAGAGTTACTATTGCTATCATGAAAGGCCATAAACAAAAACAACTTGGGGAGGAAAGGGTTTATTTGGCTTACACATCCTGAGTCACAGACCATTGAGGGAAGCCAATTCAGGAACACAAATTGGGCGGGAATCTGGAAGCAGGAGCTGATGCAGAGGTTACACAGGAGTGCTGTTGTCCTGTTTGCTGGCTTGTTCCTCATGACTCACTCTACTGTTTTATAGAACCTAGGACTACTGCCCCACGGGTGGTAGAACCCATGATGGGCTGGACCCTGCCTCATTAATTTCCAATTATGAAGATACCCCACAGCTAGATTTTATGAAGTCTTTTTCTCAGCTGAGGCTTCCTCCTCTCAGATGACTCTACCTGTGTCAAGTGGACATAAAACTAGCCGGCACAAGTGATCTTTCTAAAAATAATTTTTAGCCAGGTGGTGGTGGCACACGTCTTTAATCCCAGCACTCGGAGGCAGAGGCAGGCGGATCTCTGTGAGTTTGAGGCCAGCCTGCTCTACAGAGTGAGTCAAGGACCACTAGAGTTAAAACAGAGAAACCCTATCTCGAAAAAACAAAATAAATTGATATAAAATAAAAACACAAAATAACAAAAACATTTTTTATTTAATTTCTTTCCTGTAACTTATTTTGACCATGTTTTTCCTCTCCCAACTCAACTTCCCTCAGAAACTTCCTACTCCCCTACTTACTTTTCTTTTCTCTCAAAAGAAAAAAAACAAGATGGAGTTTTCAGACTAAAGATGCACATCTGCTCTGCTGGTTGGTTTCTTGCCCATGACAATGAATTCTTATAATCTGTACTCTCCCACTTCTTGCTGTTTATATGGTTCCCTCCTGCAAGGATGGACCAGACTAGTTTTATTTGGTTTTCAAATTCTGATCCTAGGACACTGTGTATCACATAATAAATCCACAATAAAAACATGGTGGCTATGTGAGGGACGCATGAATGAAGGCGCACCTCCTTGATTCATGCCGTAAAGTTCGAGTCAGATCCAGGGAAGCCATTTGCTGATCCTGTCCACTTTATCAATAGCAGCACATCTGTCTCCTTTAAAAAAAATTTCTGATTCTCTAGCATTTTCACATGAGCAGATTTGGGGGGCTACCTCTAAACTTCAACAGCATGGTTTATTTTCTGAGAGTCTGTGAATTCTCACATGAAAAACAGTCACAACTGTCAAACTCTCCTCCAAGCTCTACTGAAGAAAAGAATGAATAACCATCCCTAGGGGGATCCAAGAGTATGGATGCAAATACCTATGCTGCTCATGTACCAGACGCCTTTGAAGAACCATATCATATTCCAAGGACATCGTTAGATGCACAAAGACACACACAAAAGACACCCCATTGTTTGTCATGATCATGACGAATGACCTAAGTGCAAATAAAAATATAGGCAGCCCATGAATTATGTACATGAATTATGTCAATTATGAAACAGCCGTTCAAAGTTATAGTGCCTATGGGATGGCAAGATTCTCAGTGGGTAAATAACCCATGCCCAAGCCTGACGACACAAATCCAATCCTCAGAACCATATACAGGTAGAAGGAGAGAACCGACTCCATAGTGTTGTCCTCTGACATCTACAGGTAGAGCATGGTACAGGCATTCACACCACACAAAATGAATTAGAAACATAACCCTACAGTAAATGATATGAAGGTATTTTCAGATATATGATTAAATGAGGGAACTAACAAGTGCTAGTTAGTAAACACTGAAAGGATCGTAAAGTGAATTTTAAAACAGTCTCACGGGCAGGGATAGTAGCAGAGACCGCAGAACCATGGAAGATGTAGAACAATGACCGTGTGTGTTTCAACAGTTTTGTAATCCAATAACTCTGTAGTTTAAGGTGATCCTGGAGAAGGCTGAGAGGTAGATGGTGCTTGCTAAAAACCCCAGAAGTACTCAGGAAAGCTACCTACCATTGAAAAGGATAATCCATATATTCAGAAACAAAGAATATTTAAATAAAAAATAAAAACTATTCCTGTCCAGCATATCTCCAACTCACTGCCAGGAAGGTGAGACTCTGAAAGCCATAAACTTACTCTCTGGAGAAACTAACTCAAAAATAACTCAAAATAAATTTAGGGAAACATTCTAAAAGCATGTGAGTTAAATTCTAAACCCTGGGATCCCTTACTTACTTCATTCACTTAAACAGTGTTCCAGTCTCCAGTTCTTTCTACCTTGGTCTTGGGCTTCACTCTACATTAGCCCCTTCAATCTTCTTTTAAGATTTAAACAAGATTATCAGAGGGAATGTTTAAGCTATTAAAGAAAAATAAGTGTTGCAATATAACATAACAAAACTTTTACAAACAATTGTATCCATCTCTGTAAAGGTTAATAGCTTTTCTGGGCTGAATCTTCAGAATCTCTACCTAAAAACACTACTCTTATTGTTTTGGTTGTTGTGAGCCTATGTTTTAATGACTGACCCATCTCTCCCGCCCCCGAAAATTCTATTCTTGATATTAATTTTTTTCATTACATGCTTCAGTGGCAAAAAAAAAACACTTCTTAGAATAAAACCCATAATTTATACTTCTCAATAAACTTCAGCATCCTTTTCCCACTTGGGCTTTGTCAAAATCATTGTGTAAAGAGACTTTACTGTAGAGGTTCTCAGTGTGGGACTAGTGAGACTGGAGGCCTCATCTTCACCCTCATTCTCTCCTCAATTTCCGGCCAATAAGTGAATCAGAAATTTGACAGGCCTTTAAAATTAAACACCCACATCCCTACCCAAAACACACTATGGACCTACTACCTTCTAGTGATACCACCCTGGAGACTGAGCCTTTAATTCCTGGGCCTTTGTGAAACATTCAAGATCCAGAATATTACAATACGTACAATCCAGGAATGTTAATATCATCTCTACTTTCATAGCTGAGAAAACCCAGATGTGTAGGGATATGGTCACTCACTTGCTCAAATATTTAAGCCCACATTCTAACCCACTACAACACTCTTCCCTGTCATGATCTGTTGGTTATCTTGTATCTAAAGTACAGAGATGAAGATTGCTCTTAACTTTAAGAGGGTTTGACCTTCTAAGCATTCTAACTATTTTGACATTTCAGATCTTAGTGAAATGAGCCCAACTTCACTACTGAAATTTGCATGTAGGTTTCTTAGAAAATGCCCCCAGGGAAACAGTTCCATCTGTAAGTAGGTGGAACATGATAAATAATGACAGTCTAATGGGAAGCGCCTGACAGGGACTGAAAACCCTCAGCTGATTCTGTTTGACTTGTGGTTTGACCTGAAGGCAGGCACTCCACCTTTAACCTCACTGGTCAACACTCTGCCTATTTCTGATTTAAATAAATAGTCATTTCCCCGCTTCCTCAAAATATAAGGAGGGC
This sequence comes from Cricetomys ansorgei, assembly GCA_026225945.1. NCBI lineage: Eukaryota > Metazoa > Chordata > Mammalia > Rodentia > Nesomyidae > Cricetomys > Cricetomys ansorgei. The sequence goes on along the minus strand of JAMJFZ010003871.1, from coordinate 4,369,918 downwards.
ATTTTGAGGACAATGCATAAAATTTTTCATTATTCTTAGAAGATGTTAAACTAGACAAAATCAGGAGAGGCTTGAATCTCTGTCTCCCTCTCCCTCTCCCTCTCCCTCTCCCTCTCCCTCTCCCTCTCCCTGTCTCTCTCTCTCTCTGTCTCTCTCTGTCTCTCTCTCTCTCTCTCTCACACACACACACACACACACACACACACACATGAAGATTGATGTCAAGATAGAGGCAGGTTCCCTGACACAGGAGTGACTGTATGGACACTGGAAGGTGGTGAGGATGGAAGCATACACAGAATGGGGTTGCAGGAAGAGTCCCACTGCATCTCACATTGTATTCAGCAGTTAGTTGTCAAGGGCAGAGGCTGGAAAGCATTTTCTCTACAAAGTAGGACAGTTTGTTGGGTTTTGAGGACCCTCTAAAGTCTGTGTCATCTACGCACCTTCCACTGCTCTGGTCCCATACAATACTATGAGCATGACTAGGAGGAAATCAGATTTTCTCTCAAGTCATAGTTTCCAAAACTCTGATTATGAGTTTTTCATGATTGAATATGAGATGGATATGCTAAATAGTACGTTTCAATAGTCTTCTAAGCTGCTACGGTTGAACAAAAAAATAACTATATTGAAATGTAGATAAAGTCATCTTTGATTCTTTAAACAGCAAATATTTCATCTTTTAGATGTTTCCAGATGTTTTATAAGGACTGTGAATTAACTTCAGAACTAGCTATCCACAAAGGACAAGCTTGCTGGATGGTCCCTTCTTCTGCCCTCTGTCAGAAGCTCATCTAAACCATTATCTGTGGTTTGTAGCCTCTAAAAGGAATTTTCAGGGCTTTTTATAGCACTTTGTGTGACACACTGCCAAGGTTAGGACAAGATGCAGTAATTGTGGTCCTAGCCTTAACTCATCACAGTAAGATATGGTGAAACAACAGACTGACTACACAGAGGGAAAGAGCACTTGGGTCTTAAGTGTAAGGTATAGCTTGTAAGTAAGCACTACTAGTCAAGGCTTGACTTTTTGAAGACTTTCCCTGAGCTTTGGCCTCCTTTACCTTTCAATTATACTCCAGTCCACAGAGGGCATGGCATTTCATAGGTAAGAAAACGAGGTGCCTGAACTTGGGGAAATGTGCATAAGGTTGTGGAAGAAATTAAGCAAGTTGAACATTGGGATACACCTCTGCATGCTTTCAAAGACTCCTCCTTTCACTTTCTATTCTATGTCCCATCAGCCCAACCCCTTCTCTAACCACAAGAGCTAGTGAGCTTGTCAGACCTGAAACTGGGTTCACAGTGCTAGTTCAGTGTTCTCTACTATCTCCCCACACCATGAAGAAGGGATGGCCAGCTAGACAGCTACAGGCAATGAGAGTTAATACTGAACAGTGACAAGCCACAGAAAACTACAGAGTGAGATCCAAATACAGATGACTGCATCAAATTAAAGTGAGACTATGGGCAAGAGGGACAAATTCTTTAGAAGAAAATGATTACATATGTATATGTGTGTGTGTGTGAGAGAGAGAGAAACAGACAGACAGACAGACAGAGACAGAGAGAGATATGGGGGTATGTTTGGACCCCAGAATAAGAACTGAAGTTGGTTGAAGAAACTTATGAGCTGAAAAGGATCGTGGTGGTCCTTGGAATCACAGTCTCAGTTTGTCCTAGCTTTTATGTTTCTGTTGTTTTTGTTATGATAAAATACCCTGACAAAAAAAGCAACTTATGGCAGAACAGGAATGATTTTCAGTTTACAATTCCAGATTATAATTCATCATTGTGAGAAGGCAAAGTGACAGAAACTCACTCGTCACATCCACAGTCAAGAGATTTGGGGCATATGTGCTCACTTGCTTGCAGCATGATTTCTCCACTAGTATACAGTTCAGGAAACCCTGCCTAAGGAATAATGCTACTCATACTGGCTGGGTCTTCCACATCAGTTAAGATAGTCCCTGCAACATACCCACAGACCAATGTGAGCTAGCCAATTGCTCATGATCATCTCTTTCTAGTTTGTGTCAAATTAATAATTAAAGTAACTGTCACCATTAAAATCCAAAACTTTCCAGTTACTATGTATTTTCATCAGAGTTCTCCAAAGAGCATAACCAAGGGTGTGTGTGTGTGTGTGTGTGTGTGTGTGTGTGTAGGAGAAAGGGAGGAAAGTGAAAGCAAGAGAGAGAAAAAGATTAAGGTATTATGTATTAGCTCTTGTGGTTGTGGGAAACAGTGAGTCTGAAATTAACAGAGCAAGTCAGAAGGCTGAAGACTAACAGGAAGGCTGTTACTGCGCAAATCCACCAAATGCAGTCTGAACATGGGTTTCTTCTTTCCTCTTGGGATCTTTATTTATTCCCCCTTTAGGAGTCCAATGGACTGGATGAGGCACACCCACATTAGAAAGGTGATCTTCATGTAGTCTACTGATTTAAATATAAAAGTCATCTAAATGACAGTTATTTCCACTGCAATATTTACACTGGTATTTGTGTTAATGCCCAGGTGGCATGGACTAGCCATGTTGAACTGATGATCACACTATGTAAATGCTCACGAATAACTTGAGCAACCAAACCATGTTTCAAAGAAGACTAACTGTAGTCGCTTCAGTTTCCGTGAGACTTCAATGAGTTTAGCTTGACACCTGGGAAGCACTGTACAGTGTGTAAATCTTTTCCTCAACCATCAAGCCACCTTTATTCTGCCACATCACTGAACTCCCAGACTTAGCTCTTAATTTAGTAATTTATAGAACAAAAATCTATTTGGATATGGTCCCCACGTTAGAGAACACGTCATCAGGAGAAATATCACCAACTATGTGAAAACAAGTGAGTTTGGACACGTCTATGTTATGGTAAAGCTGTTGGTTAGAGCGGTAGAATCAGGGAGGGCTTCCTAAAGAGGCAGAGAAGGAACTGGGTTTTCAGGGTGTTTCTGACTTGTGTAGAGAAAGAAAGAGTAGGAAATGGTGATGAAGATAAGACAAGGGAGTGGAGAAGACACAGCTTTGTCCAACAATGACTTTGTGTAAAGGATGTGCTCCAACCTGAAAGAGAAATGACACAGGAGAGGATAGGGTAAAAAATAAATCATGGAATAGGACCTTTAAAAGCCACCGTGAAATTATGAAGAGCCTGGGCTGAGTTCCCAGGACAGCAACGATGAAACAGCACACGCTGACAGCCTGTTTAGAATTCAACATTGCACTAACATCAGTCCGTTCCCATAACACCCTGCTTCCTAATGAGCATCATTTGTAAGACATTTGAATGAGGCTGCTTTTCAGCTCAGAAATGCATGGGAAGGTGAATATGAACACGTTCACCCTGGGGTCTCCCACAGGACTTTGTACACAATCTTCTTCAAGGAGCAAATCATGCTCTGTTGTAACTGTCTCTGTTTACATGTTCACATTCCCCACTAGACACGAATTTCTCCAGAGTAGCAGAGTCACATTTCTAGGAGCATAAACAAGAAGCCCATTCAGCTAGGCCACAGAGACATTTATCTTAAGGCTATACTTGCAGCATCAACTCTAACAGGAGGAAGTCCAGCCATTCCTCACTAGAACTGGGATGCCCTCATCCTTTTCCCCAGGGCCTGTGCACTTTCATAACCATGGGGCTTCTTAGCCAGCCAGCTGAGCTAAATAGGTGAACTCCAGGTATCTCTAGCCTCTACAAGGACATGTGTACATATGCACCCATACACACACATGCATATATGCACATACCCACATGAATGAAAGAACTCAGCACTTCACCTCAAATGTACACACATATTAATTTAAGATGCAGAGTTGGGGTAGGGGCTGTGGTTCAGGGTAAAATGGCTGGCCTAGTAGAAACAAGGTCCTGGTTTTGATTCCAAGCACTAGAGAAGGAGAGGCAGAGACAGAAAGGGGGAAGACAGAGACAATGACAGAGTTCTCACCAGACTCAGTATTATTTTCTTCAACAGATATCTTAAGCCAGGTATGATGGCATGCACCTTTGAGCTCAGCACTTAGAAGGCACAGGCAAATAGATCTCAGTGAGTTAGAGGCCATCCTGGTCTACATAGAGAGCTCAAATATACCCAGGGCTTCATAGAGAGATCCTTGAAAGCAGAAGGAGGAGGAGGAGGAGGAGGAGGAGGAGGAGGAGGAGGAGGAGGAGGGGGGGGAGGAGAAGGAGGAGGGGGGGAGGAGAAGGAGGAGGAGGAGGAGGAGGTGGAGGAGGAGGAGGAAAGATGAAGAAAGAGAAGGAGGAGAAAAGGAGGAGGAGGAGAAAGGGAAGGAGGAAGAAGAGGAGGAGGACAGAGAGGAAGAGGGAGAGGAAGAAATCTTTATTTAAAAAAAGTATATAATCTGAAGAGAAATCAGAGCATTAAAGGTAAAGTTTTTTAAAACCTTAAAAGTCTATTTCAAATATATTTATTTATGAGAAGGAAGAAACTGTAGAGGTACGAAAACCTCTACCAGAGCTCTTTCTAAAACTTAAAATATTTTAAGTGATGAAAACAATGTTACAGCATGGAGAAATAGTAGATTATGTCTTCCTGAGCAGTAAACTTATAACTGGTAATGTCTTTTGCTTCTTAATGTCTTTTGCTTCCAGATTACAGGGGCCTTTGGGCTGCCAGATCTTCGAGCTACAACTCCACCTCCTGTTAAAGTGCAAGTTGAATTCTCTGTCACTGCCTCAACTTCCTTGTTTCCTTTCAAAATCTCAGGGGGGAGAGCAAATGTCATCCCCCACTTCAGTCAGGTTTCCATTGCAATTGAATCAATCGGAGGGAAATATTCCAAAGGGTCTATGAGGCATTTAGTCGAAGGCAGGGAAAGTGGCATTTGTGTATCCACCTTAATAAAGCAACTCATCATAAAACTCAATTAGAGCTGGTTAAATGGAAGCTACTGCAATGAGCAAAGGAAACGTGAGAGCAAAGTTGGCACTCAAACTCACAAGAATGAAAATAGAAGTTTAACTAGTGAATGGGAAAAAGCTGTGTTGTCAGGTGGAGACGTCTGTCCTCAACTCAAAACACATGACTTTCACAACTAAACACATGAGTTTCACAGATTTGTATCTATTGCAATCACAGAGACCGTCCGACATTTGGGGAACTTTGCTTAACATTTCCTTGTATATATACTTGTTTCATAGCTATAGAAGATATATGAGCAGATCAACAAACGAAATGTATCCCAATCACCCTAGAGATGGTCAAAACGGTTATAGAAACCCACTCCTCATCATGAACTTATCTCTGGAGATATATCAGAGAATTGGATATTTTAAAAATTCCCTGTATGTATTTTAATGCAGTGGCCTGGCTAATATACTATGAAAGTGTGACTACAACTTCTGTTTCCATAATTGGACATCCCTGTGGCATTTAGTTGAAGTTTTCTATGACTACTTGGGTCCTCTGAACAAGATGTTCCTTTGTTATCACATTGGGCTCTGTGGTATTAGAAAAGAAAAGTTGTTTTGTTTTGCTTTTTAATTGCTTGACAATCATGCATTTATACGATGACTTTAAATAGTTTTTATTCCCATTCATCTTTCTCATCCCCAACCCTCTCCTCTGAAACCCTTCTTTCCAATGAGCCCCCATTCTATCTTCCTGTCTTGTTTTAGGGTGTGGCCCAGAGTTTCATTTGTGTGTCCTACCTTAGTGTTGGGTGGGAAGTTATTTGCTGGAGCAAGAGAACTGTTTCAGAGGCTACACTCTTGAAGAAAATAAAAGGTTAAGAGGACATGGTGAGGATATAGCTGGAACTCCCCCCCTCCCAAAAAAAAAGTTTTAGTCAAAAGCAAATATATTTCATTCCGCGTTCCACATCATGGGAAGGTTAAATACCAGAACAAGGCTCTTCTTCCACTATTATCATCAGATAATTTATTAATACATCTTTGCAAATGCTCTTCACAGGGAAGTGTTGAAGGGATGAATGCAGAGGTCGGAGGATGACCTTCAGTGTCCTGCTCAATCACTCCCCTCCTTATTCCCTTGAGAAAGGACCATTTATTGATCCTGGGGCTTGCCATTTTTCAGCTAGGTGCCTAAGCAGCAAGTCCTAGCAATGGTCAGATTCCTGCCCCACACAACCAAAATGCTGGAATTAAGGTGCATGTGTGACCACACCTAGCTTTTTATGTAGATGCAAGAGACCCAAGCTCTGGTCTTTGTGCTTGCAGAGAAAGTATCATTACCCATGTAGGCATCTCCCAGCCTATGAGAATTATTCTCATAGACTCGTTTTTTAAGCTATTTTCAAATTGTGCTTAATAAAACCATGAGTTTATAAACAGCAGATATTACTTATGATTCTTTACCATATCCTCTCAACTACTTAGAGAATGAAGATTTGGGAAGGACATGCTCAAATGCCTGGTGAACGGTTTCAGTAAGATTCAGCCAGTAATGATATTCACTTGGAAATCAGAAGAGAAGAGAGAAGGTGGGGCTAATGCAGACAGGTGTAAGCACTCTTGGAGTCTGTTATATGTGACAGCTTTGCTGGAGACTTCTAGGGTTCCTCACAAGCAATGTCAGCTGAGATCACTGGCAGCAACTCATCTGCAATGTTTACACATTTGTATTCCTGAAAGCTTGGAATAGGTTTGCTGTTCTTTGCTCCCCAGCCTTGTGAATAGAAGTGAAATCTTATAATCCCCTTTGTTAAATGGTCTTTTACTCAAAATTCCTACTGTGAGGTCTGACCAAAGTCACGTGGCTTGAAATTTCAGTGTGCCTAATAACTTGCAGATCTCCAATCACACATCAGATTCAGGAGTTCTATAATAACCCTAGACAGAAGCTGCATTTTTATTAAATATTCCAGGTGACTCGGAGGCAGCAGGCCCTGGGTCTATATTGAAAAAATACAGCCTTCATGCATAAGAGAAGGCCCTTTAGTCCTAGGGACCTGGTCTTTCTCAGTGAAGAACATTCTAACCTTTATCTTACTCATCCCAGGTAAGTCAGTACATTCTTTACAAACTACTAACCAAAATAAAATTTATTACCACACAGAAGTGTGTTTATCATACTCATCAAATTACTCATTTGCTGAAAATGTATTGTGTGAGAAATCATTTATCTATAAGGTACAATAAAAATTTAAAAGTGAATACTGCAAGATTGAACTTAGCATTAAGTCCTGGGTCTACACTTTCTGATGCACAGAATGAAACTGGCACAGATTTTCTGATACTGTTAGTCTCTTCACCGTGGCCAGCTGTGGTCTTCTGCAAATTAAAGCTTCTCAGATAAGGGTTGAGAGATACATTAACTTACAGGTAAGATGATAAATCTTTAGGAGTTGGTTTAATACTATGTCCATTTAGCACATAATAGTAGCAGGTTCTCCCCTAGGGTTGATAACCTATCTAGTAACAAGTTTTGGGCCCAATAATGGTGACAGGTGTGGGTTGGTTTAATACTATGTCCATTTAGCAAATAATATTAGCAGGTTCTCCCCTAGGGTTGATAACCTATCTAGTAACAAGTTTTGGGCCCAATAATGGTGACAGGTGTGGGTTTTGTCTCTAAGAGCAGGACTTCAATCCAATCAGAAAGTGCTCAGTTACTCTCCTGTTAATCTTGCCACTATTGCAACACTGGACATGTCTTTCCAGTCCTGAATTATTGGAGTGCTCAGGGTTCACAGCTGGGTATGATTAATGATTATTTTCTCCTATTGTAGTAGTGTACATAGCACCTCCCAGAGCTAGGAAAGCTAGCTAGTAGGGTTGAAGTTTCCAAGCCAGTCAGTACTACCTTGATTTTCCATGGTCTATAACTCATGTAGATGACGTCTTCAGAAATATGAACTTAACATCAAGTTGCGGGGGCAGGAGAAGGTGACACAGAGTAACAATGGCTTGTAATGGAGGTCTATGAGGCCTCCCTGGCCAGCAACTCCAAAAGAACGATGGGCTCATTACTTGCATGTTTTTTGTTTTTAATTTGAGCCTCTGTTTTCCTGTCTATAATGTCTGTTTCATGGAACTGGTCACCCTGTGCAGCGTAGGACCGAGTCTACCTTTTCTTCTTACATTCAAGTCCATAAAGGCAGCAGCTATCTCCGGTGTTTGTTGTTTTATCATCTCTCGGCCTCTGCTCAATAAATAATTACTGAGTGTTTCATGTGTGTTGTGCTCTGAGAACTCTAACCACAGACACAGGTACTTAACCCAGGGGCTTCAAAGAGTCCATGCTCATAAAATGTTCAATGGCAGTGGCAGCTGCGACTAAGGTAAGTGGCTGATGGCTGGCTTGCAAAGGACATGGACAGGGCCAGGAAATGGTGGCACACGCCTCTAATCCCAGCAGTTGGGGGGAGGGGTCAAAGGCAGATAGATCTCCATGATTTCGAGGCCAGCCTAGTCTACAGAGTGAGTACCAGCTAAGTGACAACAGAGAAACCCTGACTCAAAAAAAAAAAAAAAAGGTAGGTATATAAGTAAACCATAAAGGATGCACTTCGTGCAATAACAGTGGTAGCCTAATATAATACAAATCCAGTGGGAAAGACATTGTTAAATATTCCTGTTGATCTGGATGACCAATTTGGTCTGTTGCTTCCCAGGGAATGTGACTCCAGGAACATGACTGATAAAGGGTTGTCTTTGTCATTCAGTGGGAAGGAGCATTACTTATTTAGACTATTCATTTCCATTTTTCTATCTTGGATGCTTCCCAGATCAGCAACACTTGTTTGGGACAAACTTGTATATCCATTAACTTATCCACATGAAATGTAAGAGCAGTTCACAGCCCTCCAGTTTCCCTGTGTGAACAGTTGAGGTGGGAATTACAGCTGCCACTCCTGGGCACTTGATCTGTTCTGAACCCCACAGATGCATGATAGATAGACCCCCCCCCCCAACACACACACACAGGTGACTGAGAAATCCTTGAGATCTGACCTCCCTCCACAAGCAGACATGAAGGAAGAATCGGAAAGAGACTGTGCCTTGGCACAGTTGTAAAGGTCAGGACGAATCCTGGGAAATACTTGAACAAAATTCATCTCCCACAACCAAGCCTCACAAAGCCATTCTCTTATAATTGCATACTGCATTTCCAACACAGAGATGATCTCCTAGAGCAACTTTATACTTTCACCACAGTATTCTATTTCTCTTTTCCAGTTGCTTATCAATCTTTTGACTGTATAAACAGCTAACATATGTCAAATCTTCTCCTAAACTCCAAGAATTATTAAGCACCTTGCATGCATTATCATATTATTTCCTCATAAGAAATCACAATGAAAATAGCATCCTTAGCCTGCTTGACAAGGACAGAAAGAGGGACCTAGTATCACTCAGTGAGTGTCACAGGCTTTGCTCTCAGTGAGATTTCAGAATACATACTCCATACTTTATGATACCATTACTAACATTCATCTGTAGAAAGGAAGCTATAGCACTGAGGTAGAGTAGTTGTTAGCAAAATATTTCCACAAGGTCCAAGATTCTAAACACTGTAAACAGTTGCCTGTTCTAATCACTCCATTTTCCTACAGTTGAGTGAAAACAACCACACAGGTAACAGATAAACAAGTGGGTGTGGTCATCTGTCAAGCAAAAGTCAATTATAGAGAGAGCATGCAGAGTTATGCAATGCCAAAACTGACGTTTTGACTTGACATTTCTGCAACTGCAGAGTGTGTAATTACAATGTACAGGCTACTATATACATACAAATAATATTATATGAACTGAGCGGGTTGTCTTTATATATTTAAGAACACACACATATGTGTATACCCACACGTTGGTGTAAGCATGTGCATATGTGCATGTAGAAGCCAGATGTTGACATCAGGAGTCTTTCTCTACTGTTCTGCACCTTATTGCTGAAGCAGAGTCTCTTGCTGAACTTGGAGCCCACGTGTTCTGCTAGACTGACTATTCAATGAGCTTCAGGAATCTTCCCATCTCCAATCTCCTCCCCCCAGGCTTCAGAGCCACAGTGCCTGACTTGTAAATCAGCCCTGGGGATCTGAACTCAGATCTTCATGCTGGCACAGCAAGCACTTCACTGCCTGAGCCAGTTTCCTGCCACCAAGTCTCTGTTTGTGTAAGCTGATTACCTAAACCACTCATCACAGTAGCTGAAACCTGAATCATACATCTGAGCAGGACCATGACTGATAGGCACTAACAATGTACTTGGCCTCGAGTAAAAGAAAGAACCCAAAATCCATCAGCTTCTCACTGTTGGGCCACTGTGTCCTAACACGGCCTCAATGGCTGCCATCTGTTATCCTCTTGTGAAATGGCCTCTGAACTCATACCACATGCAGGAAACTCAGGCCCCTCTCTTCCTCCACTGTATTCTTCCCCTTGTGTGGGTGAAAGCTTGTAGCAACACTGAAACAGAAAAGAGTATAGGAAGAACATCTGGAGAGTCGAAACACAGTCTGCAGTGAGTGTAATAACATTTAGAAGATGCATACACATTTACCATTTATGCGTAATGACCATGCGACACAATAACTACTTGAATATTGATCTGGAGACAAGAGCTTGTAAGTTGTATTTGATTACAATAAGCCATGTTCATGCCCTCAGCTGTCACAGTCTGTTGCACATGAAGCATGAGTGTGTCTGCTCACAATTAAGTACTGTGACACAGAGCATCCGTCCTCATCCCTAGATTCCTACTGCTTTCTCAAAGAATCCATATCATATGCACATTAATAAAAGAGCAAGTCTTCTTAGTGTAGAGTGGAACATTGTGGTGTTAGTGAAACACGGCTTTAAGTTGGACTATTAATTGCAAACCATTCATCAATGTGTCAGGCACCAGTAGTATACAGATTGCATAAATTATCTCCTATTAACCTCAGAAACTTCAAGATGGAAACACTACCATCCCAATGAAGAAACTGAGGCTCATCCTCACAGTAAAGTTTTCTCTCCCACTGTGACCAAGACCATGCAATGCTTTGCTGTTACCTCTCCACAAGAAAAATTATCATGCCTTCAGGAGCTGACAGTTTTTAAAATTGTTCATGCCTCCTTGTCACAAGATCAGGGCTCTACATAAACCAGACAGGGAACCCTCTGGGAGCAATGTGTCACCACTCCATCACACCATGACAAAGCTGAGAAATCAGAAGGGATCAACAGCACGCCAGCCACTGGGGCTCCCTTTTCCTGCCACAGACAAAAGAAAAGAAGCAGTTAGAAGTAAACAACTTGATGTTCAGGGGGTAACAAGGAGATCATAAAAGCACCATGATGATTAAAAAATAAATAAATAAAAACCTGAGATTGAAATCTTTGACATAAATGATTTGAATAATTTAAAAGAATATCCGCTACAGATTTAAGGCCTGACTCTTCTTACACTTCTAGTTGAGATGGATGTATTTTGTGTATTCGTTAATCCACAAATAATCAAACTCCCCATCATAAAGAAAGAAAATTACATAAACGTACCACACCAATGTATATTACAAAGGACATACACAATACGCACAACAAGGGGAAAGGAAACAGAAGCAGGAAAGATCAAGATGATCCACAGACACTGCAAGGAATAGCAAGGATCATGAACCATGTGCAGGGAAGCAGCATTATTCAATCCTCTTAAAGTTAAGACCAAGAAATAAACAGGATAAAATTAAATAAACAAAGAGCAGACATCCTCCATTCAAGGGATGACTAAACAACAGAAATGATGACAGACTTCTGCAGGAGGATGGAGTTCATCTCCTAAATGAGTCACATTCCCAAAACAGCACAATCCAGATTTGTAGAAAGTAAAGAATGTCTGCAATGTAGCCTTGACAAAACAAGGGCATAGTAATCTGTAATGCAAAATTACTCTTATTGAGCAATGGTCTTGGCCCAGCAATATTTTCTCATGGACAAACCGACAGCTCAGTAATAGATTGAAGAGACATCACCATTAATACATCCACTGTACTAATCCATTTCTTAAATTAACATCGTATAAAATTAAATGTCACACAAACAAGATATACTTGTTCATTAAATATAGTTGAAGAGAGGGGAAGGGCAGTGACCTCTGAAGCTAATGGGTATCCTTAATCAGGCCAGGCACATTGAGAAGCTTTGTGTCGTTGGATGAAGCAAAAAGAAGGGAACTTGTGTCATGTCTCAGCCAGGCATGAAAAACAGGGGAGGGGTAGATCATAGCATGGGAGAAGTATTTGCCTCCTCTTGGGTTTTCTAATGTCACATTTGGTCATCTCTAAATGAGTCATAAGCTCTTACAAATTATAAGGAAAGAACACGATAGAAATAATAGTACAGAAAGGAAGAGGTAGAAGAGAGGGAGGGAAGGAGAGAGAAAAAGGAAGGGGAGCTGAAGATGGAGGAAGAAAATGTAAGTCAATGGGGAGTTGGCAAATTCCTTTGGCAGACTAAAGTTCCAAAGTGACTGACCTACTTATAAATATATGCCTGACACCCCCATCCAAAGTCAATCACACTACTATTTCTGTCACCACGTATGGTTTCCCCATCAAGACCATGACAATAACAGTCATAATACATAGGGACTGATCAAAGATACAAGTAGTTGACAAGAATCTTGTGGACGATCTTAATGTGAATTTTAAATAGCTATTCATTAATATCAGCAGTTTTAAGAATGACATTGGATTTTACGGGCCTGAAATCCCAAGGACTATAATATCCAGAAATCTAGAAGCAGAAAGAAGGTTCTATTCCTAGTTCCCATCATCATCCCACCTATCCCTGAGATAGGAACATTGAATCCCCAGGGTGTGATCTCAGCAAGGTCAACAGCTCTAGTGTAAAAGAAGCCAAAATCTAAGTTCTAACTTTGCCAGTTTACCTGCTGTACAATTCTTAACCAAATTATCTTTCTAGACCTTCAATTTTTCATGTATAAAAATAGAAGAAATTGTACACCAGAAATCAGAATTTAAAAGGATATAGCATATGCAGTTCTTTCTTAATACACATGGGGGTTATTACTATGACTTCATGCTGATATCAAATTCTATGGTCACTTATACAAAATAACATGGTATTTGCATATACAGTATGTACATCCCCCTCTATCATATACTGAAAAGTGTCTTTAGATTATTTATGATTTCTAATATAATAAAACATCTATTGTGTTATATTGTGTTATTTAAAGAATAATGACAAAAGCCAGTGTGTTGTCAATAATCTATATTCCATACTGAAACAGATTTCCCCGAATGTATCTTTGACCAGCAGATGGTTGAACCCAGCAATGTGGAGGGCCAACTGCAAATACTTAGTCCATATTGACATAGTTAAGTCCTCAGTATTAGTTACTATGAAAATAAGCCTCCCAGAGACTGACGTCTTAGCTAGGTAGCATCTGTTGTTCATTCTCAACACACCACACAGAATGTTAGGCCCTAGAGATTAAAAGCTGGACAAGTCACAGACCATAGCTACAGGCTTTTTAGTTGCTTGAATTACTGCTACTAAAACCAACCATTAACTTTATTAAATTTCAAATTCTCACTGGTAATAAATCAATGTGCTCAAAGCGGGGACTATCGTTTCCTGTGCCAGACACTACAATATCAATTTGTTAGTGAGGACAGTCTGTGCACAGAAACTAAAGAAGCAGAGAACAATTGAAAATAAAGAACAATTGAAAATAAAGACAGGAGCATATAATTGGTTATTCTTTATTCTTACTTAGTGAATTATCACTCTATGTCAGGCACTGTGTTAAGCATGAGATATTCCCTTCTACCCTGTGACAAATTTATTTATGAGAAAATGAGACAATTGAGACTTAGAGATGTTTTTAGTATGCCTGTAGGCATACAATAGTATGTAGTGAAATGAAAATGTAAACCCCTGATTCCAAAAGCCGTTACTGTACTGTACTACAGTCTCTATAGGTATAAAATGCTGTAATATACCAATTATTTTAAGCTGTCAGGAACTTGGATACTGTCTAATTTATCTCATTCAAATTCCTCACTGCAGGTGAGAGAAAACAAATCAAGAAATGAAAGTGACAAAGTCATCACTCAGTTCTTTAGTCCTTGAATCAGGATTTAGTCAGGGATCTTCCACTCAGGTTATGCTATGCTATGCTGGCGTCTGGCCCTAGTGAGTCAAGTCTGTCCTGAAGAAAGCAGGTTGGTAGAACTGTAGGATTAGAATGGAACAAATATTAAACCAGGGTTTCTACCCACAAAGGGAGGTAATCACCTCTCTTGCCAAAACATAGGCCAGGCATAGAATTGAACAATCACATTTCTGTGCCCCAAAAGAGTCTTTCGAAAGGAAAAAACGTAGGATGGATTTCCTTCCTGTGGGTGGATGTGCCAAGCCACCACCCCTCGGTCTAGAGTACTCTTCTCTCCAGTTTCTGTTTCTATGCTTGATGGTCTTCACAAGGTTCACTGCCCGTTTTCTGAGCTCTTTGTCACCAGCCGCGGTGGACATCGGGGTTATAAACACAAATGCATTTATGGGACGGCATATCACACAAATCAGTTATTAAAAACTGGGTACAAGACAATAGGATGCCATGAATGGTGTGCCAAATTACAGTGTGCTAGACCATTGCTTCTGTGAGGACACATGAGCTAGGTTTTATAATGTCTAAATGAACAATAATATTTACATAAATATTTCCAAATAGTTCATCTAATTATCAGGTGAAATCTAATTTTCCTATTCAACATGTAGTTTGAACCCTTATGTCTGCCAAATGTCAGAATTTATTTGTCACCCTGAAATTGTTCTTTCCTACATTTTTAAAACAATTTCTTCTAACACACTATACCATCATGTACAAACTCATTAAAAACAGAGCTCTGTTTTAGTTCTAAGTTTTTTGGTAGATAGCTAATTGCACAGCCTATATTTCAGCCACGCTTGGTGAATCTCCCAGAATCACCAGCTCCAGGCCTACATCCAGTCACATAGCCTGAATGCTAGCCTCCCTGGGTAGTGTCCCAAATCCTAGCCTTCCTGCTGCATCCTCATCCTTCCAGGCATAGCTCATGAAATGCAGCTTACACACCAGCCCAAGCAGACCTACCAGAAGTCCCATTCACAAACTGTAATCTGTATGAATTGTAATCACATACATGCTCAAGTCAAAAGTCAACTCTGAACATCTGAGGACTGACATACCAACTTGCTTTACCTGGTTTGAAACCAACCAACCCCAAACCAAATTTTCAGACAACAGAGGCAAGCTAGAATCTTACACCAGGGACACAGCCAAGGAAAGAAGTCTGCATGCCTAGGTCACATTTCAAAATCACAAACAATATGAAAGGAAAGACACTATGTTTCCCAGAAAAACACATCAGTCCTATAAAATATTCTCCAGTGGGAATTATCTAAATGAAACCTAGAACACAAAATTTAAAGGACAATCGCAAACATGATTAAGGAATTCAAAGAGTTTAAAGAAGACACAAACATTCCAATTAAAGGATAGAAATAAACTCCTGAGTGAAATCCAAGAAAGTACAAACAAGAAAAAGTCTTCTTTGAAATATAAAGCTATTTTATATTCATTAAAGAAATCAGTAAATGTTCCTTGAATACTGTTCATCACAGCCAGAAACCGTGTTATTTGTCAGAGTGCAGCAGCAAAAAGTGATGTTTGGTTCTAAAACTCTTCCAGTCTGTAAACTCTGGAAATGGGATTTTTAGCTTGTACCAAGATTTTTTTGTATGTCCTCTATCATTCTCTATAATATTCTAGTTTAGTAGTATGAATAACTTTAGGGAGAAGTGGTTTACCCAAGTTTACTGAAGTTAGATTTATTAATCAGTTATCCTTCTATTTAAACTAGAATATTCTTTGTTTTGAAAAGTAGAAGGGAGAGATGTATTGAGTAAAGAATGGATGGGTAGATCTGAGGACAGAGGTAAAAATAAGAATAGAAGAAGGAAAAAAGGAGAAGGTGGAGGGGAGAGGAAGTTAGGTGCAAAAGAAGAAAATGTCCTGTAACCAAAAGGTTTGGTAATAAAACCTACAGCTTCAAGCTCAGTAGAACTTATAGGTGGTAACTCTAAACATATCCTAGACCTAACAACATCAGGGAGAAGAGAGAAACCGCCAACAGTCCTAACAGAAAATGTTCATTGGTCTAGATTGGTCATGCTATTCACACATGATATAAACACCCTAGGAAGGTATTGGATAAAGGATAAATATAAGTCATGTTGGAACTGAGCTTAGAAGCTTCCACCCTGCTAGCTGGCACTCATAGTGCTGAGAGGTGCTATGTACACTGCTAGGGAGAAAAGCCATTCATTCTTACTATGGACGCTGAGTGCTACATAACTGATCTGTCAGAAATATATGACTATTGGTGCAATAGTGACATGACTGTTTGGGAACATCACAAAATAGGAGTTGGAAAGGTCAGAGCAGGAGAATGAAAAGGAGTGCTATGGAATTCTGTCTACTGGATATGACAGGGCCATTGTAGTCATAAATACACAGCTACCTGCACAAGACAGAGAGAGGGAGGGTGAGGGTGGGGGAAGAGTTTTGGAAGCAAGAGAACAAGTTGGAAAGAAAAGGAGGTCATCAGAGTGAGAGGGGATAAGAGACAGTATGGGGAGTGATCACAATATGCAATATGCAAGCATGAAGTTATAAGAAGAAAAGATTAGGTTGGGCTTGCTGACACAGAGCATGACCATCAAGTACAGAGGAGAATGGAAATGTTTGATCAGCATCTCTGCTGTCCACCACAGACATGTTAGGTGTTATGATCTAGAGTTTCTGTACAGGTGATACCTTGTGAAAATCAGGTGGTTGGTTTAAAATGTCTAACAACACCACTCATAGTAAAATCATTTGGATATCAATGAGGACCCACTTCAGAAAGGAAAGTGAGAAAGTTGCAGCAAGAGCAGCAAAAAGCCTACACAATAGAAGGAAGCAAATTTGTTCAGTTGTACTATGGCAGCCAAAATAGTACTGCATAGGATAGCAATTGAATCCTGACCTGATTTCTTACTTTAACTCAATGTCAAATTCTTTAAGCAGCTATGACTGATAAGTGTGTGTGTGTGTGTGTGTGTGTGTGTACATTTGTAAGGTGCTGTTGCACAGTATATATACATATTCATGTGGAAGTGTGCACATGTGAATATGTGTGGGGCAAATGCACATTTGTGTATGCACACATAGTATCCAGAGGTCAATAGCAAATGTTTCTTCAGTTGTTCTGCACCTTGTTTTTAGAGACAAGGTCTCTCACTGAAACTGAAGCCCTTCTATTTGGCTAGACTGACTACTCAATGAGCTTCAGAGAGATTTTCCATCTCTACCTCCCCCACCCCTGAGAACTGGATTCCTGGAATATAACACACTCATTTTCTTAGGTGAGCACTAAACCCAGGTCCTCAGGATTGTAAACCCAGGTCCTCGGGATTGTGCAGCAATCACTTTTACCAACTGAGCCACTTTCGTAGCCCGTTTCTTCATATGTGTAAAATGGGATGTTATGGGTCGTTAGATGATATGTGCTAGACATTAGAGCAATAGCTCACAGAATATATCTGCAAATGCTCTTTTCATTTCATTATAAATTGACCTAAGCCCAATATAAATTTATGCCACATAGAGGAAATTCCTTCACCAAATCTACAGGTAATTCCAATAACCCCAATTTTGAAGATCCTATTTCCTTGAAAGCAGAAAATTTAAACAACTTTTTGGGAAAAACAAAAGGAATGATATTTGTAAGTCACAGTAAATCTTCAACTAAATTATTCATGCTATTTATTTATAAACAGCACAGTGAGTCAGCCATGAAGTAAGAATTGGGAAATCAATTTCCCTGGAAAATAGTTCCGGTTCTATGGAGTTGTCTTTGAGGATGTGATGCCTGTGATGATGAATTGTTGTTACAGCCTCGGTCACATAAAGAGAGCATTACAGAAAGACTAACACAGGAACAATTGTGACTTACAAGGATGGGGGTGCGGGAAGAAATTGGCTTGCATCTCTTGGGAAGGGCTTCTAGGCATCTCTCTTTCTGCTAGTTTTTACTTCTCAAATGAAATGTGTGCGGTACATAGAGAATTACTGCAGAGATGTGATCAAAGATATAATTCAAATTAATTCAAGCCTCAAACTCTAACACTTCTAACAGTTAAACATTTTCAGAAATGCATCTATCATAAATTTAACGTCAAGGAAAATATTACTCAAAAGCTAGCTGAGAATGAACAAAATTGTAGTGATCTTGAAAAGAGTGGTTATTATTTTGGCACGTATAAATGGTTGTTTGTCCAATTTCTATTCCGCTCTTTCCTGCTCACAGAATATGAAATTGTTTTCTGGCTTCTCCCAAGCTTCCTGCAGCCATGACCTTCAAGGATGGCCACTCACTTAGTCATAAGTAGCAGATCTGCTTTGGTTAATGTCAAACCTGCTTCGCTGAAATGAATGCAAGTTTTGAGAAGTCCACTAAGTTGTCTCCAGAAGAGAAGATTTTATTGCTGAAGGGAGAAAGAAGTCCTTCTTTTTCTTATAAGTGTACACTGTGTGTGGATCTGATGACTGGAACTGCCACAGCATCGTACTGGAAGCATGAAGAAAATGCTCTGCTAACTCAGCAAAAGGAGAGAGATGAGAAGAATCTAATTCCTGGAGATGTCCTTGACCAGCTGAATTGCTGCTGTAACATGTCCTACTTTAGGACACCTGCTGTGTGATAAGTGTATTTCCTAATTGTTTATGCCAACTTCCTTTGAGCTTCCTGATTATCGCAGGACAACGCACTCTGAAACAAAGGTCTTAAAGAGTTTAAGGAGAGTCTGAGAGTCATGACTCTAGCCTATCTGGTGTCTGGTCTCCTTTTCTAGCCTCCTAACATTACATTGTGTTTAAGGTGGTCCCATTATGGATACACAATCATCTATAGACTATATAAACACTTAAGGGAAATAGATCTGTCCATGCACGTTGTCCGTTTCTGTTTCTCCTCCTTTCATCCCGACATGTGGACTAAATGACCAGGGGTGGCATAGCCAACATGCTCAGGCTGGCAGAGCAGTACACCAGAAGAAACTTGAGTTCTTTATGCTTTTGAGAAGCTGTAGTCTTCCTAAAGACCTCCATCCAGTCTTCCTTGGGAAATGAGAAAGAAAAGCTTCCATTTAGATGAACCCTTATTGTTGAGTTTCACTGATACAGCAAATCAATCCCAATAAAAGTATTAAGCTAGTTATTTAGCATTAAATAACCTCCAAAATAAAGATTACTTGGAGAATAATGCAAGGATAAAAAAAAAGATGTGGGCTCTAGGAATAGACTCCTTGGGTTTGAAGGCTGGTGCTGCCTTCTGCAAGCAGGAGGAGTTTAGATAAGCTACTTAATTTCTCAAAGTCTCAACTTCCCAAATGGAAAAATTAAGATAATAATAAAACTAAATCCCCTCCAAAGAGTTATTAAGAGAGTTTAATGAGCCAAACCACAAGGCGAAAAACTGAGCCTGGAACTCAACACATTACTTCATCCAAGAAATACCAAATCCATCAGGCCTGTTCTGGGTACTAAGACCACAAAAATAGGTAGGTCCCTACCCTTCCAGAACATGCATTCTATAGAGAAGGACTAGATAATAAACAACATAAGCAATGATGATGCAGTTTTTACTGCATAGAGATTACAGCAACCGAAAATGAATACCACGGAAGAGAAATAGAGTGGTTGAGGGGTGGATTGTTGTAATTTAGGTAGAATGACTAAGACAGTGACATTGTGATTAAGACCTAATTAGTGTAAGGGAATGAGACATAAGAGCCCCTGGGGTAAGGAAATCTTAAGGAAAGAGGAAAGCAGTGAGAAGACCTGAAGCAAGAATGTGCCCTTGTTTTAAAAGTGATCTACAGAATCCACACAATCTCCACCAAAATTCAATGACATTCTTTGCACAAAGAAAAAAAAAATCTAAAACTCACATGGAAATAGCAAAGGCTCTAAGTGGCCCAGGCACACCCTCACAGAAAGACCAATAGGTACTTAATTCTCACTTTACACTAGAGAGTCACAATCATTAATCTGCATGGTAATGATCCTCACATGTAAATGAGTGAAAGCAGATCCATCTCTCTTGGTCTACACAAAAGTTAGTTCAAAACAAATCAAAAGTCTAATGTAAGATCTGAAACTTCTAGAAGAAAACATGAGTGAAAAGGTCAAGATATAAACATAGGAAGGGACTTTGGGAAACTTACTCCAAAACTGACAAATGGAATTGCATGAAAATTTAAAACTTCTGTACCTCAAAGGAAATAACCACCAAAGTAAACATACAGTTCATAAAATTGGATAAATCTTTAGCTATCTGGATATGTGATGGGAGATAAATATTGAAAACACATAAAGAACTAAAAATTAAACACGAAAAATTAGATACTGCAATTAACAAACAACAAATGAGATGAATAGACATTTTTCAAATGAAGAAGTACAAATGACCAATAAGTACAGGAAACAAGTCCAAAATATAAACACCAGCAAAGTGGAAACCAAAACCATATTGAGATTGTTGCTCACTTCAGTAAAAATGGCTGTTACGTTTATTCAGTTTGGTTACATTTCTCTCCAGGCGTGTTTTAAAGCTATAGTGAATGAGATATTTTTCCCTGATATTTTTTCCTAGCCACTTTGTTATTAGTATATACAAAACTTACAATTTTTTAAACTTGATTTAATATACAACTACTTCCCTGAAATTGTTCAACAGGTCTAGAAATTTTCTGGTGAAGTCTTTAGGATCTTGTGTGTGCAAGATCAGATCATTAACAAACAGGGACAATTTGACTTCTTCCTTTCCTGCTTGATTCTTTTTATTCCTTTATCTTACATAATTATGATAACTAAGACATTGAGCACTATATTGGTAAGAGTGGAAAGCATGTACACCCTTGTTCCAGATTGTGGAGTAAAACCATTCTTTTTCCCCTTTAGGTAGTATGTTTTTTTGCACCTAGCCTTTATTGTGTTGAGATATGTTGACTATCCCTAGTTTTTCTGCATGTTTTAACACAACACAGGTTAAACTTTTTCAAAAGCATTTTTGCATTAATTGAAATAATCACATTTCTATCCCTTAAGTCTGTTTATATGCTATATTATAGTTGCTGATTTGTGTATGTTGAAACAACCTTGCATGGCTATAATTAAACCAACTTGAATATAGAATAAAAGATTCTTCTATATGTTGTTAAATTTGGTGGCAAGAATTTAATTGCTATTTTTTTAATTTTGACAATTTTATGTATATGTATACAATGTACTGTGATCATATCCACTCTCCATTATCATCTCACATCTCCCTCGCACTCCTGATGCCTTCTTATATCCAAGATAAAAATTCTTGATCATTCTCCTAACTGACCTGTGTTACAGCACTTCTTCTATTGATATGGTCGTCTATCTTCCATTTTTATTGCATTTACAGGACCACGTGATGACATGTGATATGTTGCAGTTTACTACGTATGCTCAGATGGTTTTAAATGGCACAGCCCATGAAATTTCTCTCCTTGATTATAAAGCGTTTGAGTTTATAATGATGAAGCAGACCTTTAAACTCCCCAGCAGTGGTTTAGGATGCACTTGTGTTATTATCAAAATTGAGTGTTATGCGTATATTCTTGGTAGTTCTGCTAATATCTCTTAAGATTTATGTGATCTAAAAATTCAGATTCAAATCATATTACGTGTCATCATTCCCTTTCGTGGTCAGATCTGGAATTTGATCTCTGGATTGTTCATGACAGAAACACCACCTATGGGAAATATGCTCAAATATATAATATATTTTTTCATGAAACTTCAAGTTTTAACTAATTAATTAAAATATTTTTACAAAACTTCTTAAACAGATTATTGTTTTTATTTTTAATGCAAATTTTTAATATTTTTAATACGAATGGGATTGTCAGTCATCTGACCAGCAAAATGTCCCTCAGGAAGCTGTGTGCCCAAGAAACTTTATGAAACAATATACAATAACCTGAATATGTAGTTCAGCACTATGGTCTCTTTGTCCCTGTCCTTTTAATACACCGTTTTAGCTGTATTAAAATGACCATTCATTAGAATGAACAGTTCCTACCACAGTGCTTATGTCACAACTGGAGTAAGACACCAAGGTAACTTCTTCTTTGAAGGAAACAGTGAGACTTCTTCAATAAACCCCATCTAGGGATCCATAATGCTCATGACTAAGGCTATAATGTTGGCTATCATCTCTCTCCCCCATTAGTATGGCCAGACATTCTCCCAGGGTTGGATTAGGGGAGGATGCACTTATTTTCTAACAGAATCCGAGTGTGTGGAAGATCCCACTGACAATTAGTTTTAGCTCAAACTTTTCTAACTGGAGGCTGGAGAGATGACTTAGCAATTAAGAGTCTTTGCTGCTCCTGTAGGAGACCCACACTCAGTCCTATCACCCATGTGGCATTTTGTAACCATCTGCAACTTTGGTTCTGGGAAATCTGACACTCTCTTCGGTCTTCTACAGACGCTGAGCACACGTGGTGTACTTCCATACAGGAAAACATAAAAATAAATATTTTATTTAAAGTTTCTGAATTGGATCTATATGTCTCTAAATGGTTGCTTTTTTTAGTCCAATTAAGTACAGTCGTGATTTAATTTAAGACAGTCTGCTATGGACCGAATTCTGGCATTCCAAAATTTGTGTATTTAAGCCAATGCCTCATACTGATTGTATTTAGAAACAGGGCTTTTAGGAGATGTTTTAAGGTAAAATGAAACAGAAGACTGGAGTCATGATCTAATAGGAGTTGTGACCTTGAAATGAGGGAGAGAAGAGGAAGAAAAGAAAGGAGAAGAAAGAGAGCAAAGATGACTAAAAAGTTAGTTGGGATGAAGTTTGCCCCATTCCTCCCTAGTTAACCACAACCCCTCAGAAGACCTCTACTTTAGTTCTGCTTTAGGTATTCATCATTGACTGACATCTATTTCCCCTGAGGAGCTTTCCTCAGACTGGCTGGCTGTTCTCTACACTGACTGAGTCATAAGAACCTGGGAAATATCCTACCTTTAGCTAAAATAAGAGATCATTACTTATGATCCAATATCAGGAGACTGCAGAGACGATAGGGAAAAAGCTTGAAAACATCATAAATGATGTGAATTTACCCAGATTTGTCCATTATTGTGAAACTCTCCAGAGACCATTAAAGAAAAACAAAATTCAGACGTTCTAAAATTTGACTCTAGTTCAAATTGTATACATAACTACAGTCACTAGAATTTAATCAAGGAAACCCTATAGCCGATAGCTACTGTGTAGGTCCGCAAAAACAACCAGGAAACATTTTCATAGACACAAAACCTACCAGACCTTAGCAGAGGGAACCACATATCATAGGCAAGTGCCATTCTGGACAACAGAACCCTGATCTGATCTCAGGCAGTTTTATTGATATAGAAGCTCCTTGAGTGTTTTATTGATACAAAAAAAAATTCTTCCCCCTCATCCAAAGGCCTATCTGCATAATGAAGGATACTTGTAGTTTTAGTCTCATCTTACAATCCTTCAGCAGCAGAACTATATCACCTTTATAGTGGGCGAGTTTGAGGCCCAAGGGGAGTGTTCTTCCTTTGTTGCCTGGGACTATCAGAGAGGGACTACAAGAATTCCTCCACAGCAACTTTGCTCTTCACATGGAGATCCCAGACTACAAGCTATCAGAGAGCCTTGAGTAGGTGCAGGACAAGAGGAAACAAACATCTGAATCACAGATTTACATAAAGCCAACACCTGCAGATAAACAAACTGCCAAGATTTAAGTAGTCCTTCCACCAACAATGTACAAACAGTTGCTCCAAAGTTATATAAGCATAACTAGAAATAAACTTCCCCAACAGAATTCCATCATCAAAATTCCCAATCTCTTTCCCAAAGCCTCATGTCTACACACTAAAACCAGATTAAGACACCCCCTGACAACTTCATCAAAATTCCTAACCTCTTCCCCAAAGCCTCATGTCTAAACACTAAAACCAGATTAAGTAGCCCAAACCCCCACTTAGTATCTTGAAATGGATACTATATTTTTACATATGAAGCCTTAGGGTTCACTAAAACCTTTGCCAACCATTACAACCTACAAGGTATTTCTTGTTGTTGTTGTCAAGATTTGGCAAGTAGGGGGCTGGAAGGGAATGAGTAGTTAAGAAAAAGACTCACATTGACATAGGTGGTAAACAGAAAGACTGATTTAGGAATCCATTCTATCTTATCTCTTGCCCCTCCCCCCATCCATTCCAGACTGTTGCTACAGCTGCTGTTTGAAAACACATAGGTATCCCTAGGATGTTTGCCTCCTGTTATTTCACACATTACTCATCCTAAGGCAAGAGCCCTGTTCCAGTGGGAAGAGGAAGCAGGAGAAACACTCTGGTGTGAATGTTTGCATCTCTCTGAAATCCATATATTGACACCTATCACCAGTGTGATAGTGTAATGGGCATGGGAAGTTGTGACTCCTTGGGAGCAATTCAGCCATGGAAGCAGAACCTTTATGAATGGGGTTGGTGTTATTATAAAAGTGGCCTGAAAGACGTTTCCCACCTCTGACTGATAATTTTAAAACAAATGTTGAGGTTAAAAAGAAGAACTATCATCATTCATAACTTTGTCACCCAAGGGTGATCTTTAATTTTTACAGGTAAACACAAGAGGGTCAATTGTGGTGCTGTAATCACAACACATCTTCACACATAATAAAGAGCTTCTCCCAGGAACTTTGTGTAGGTACTACACTATAGGCGCTCGGTGTTTAAAGAAGCTGAGGGTAAAGGGGTATTTGGAGAAATAAATATATTTGTATTGATTTAACTCTACAGATTGATCTACTCTTGCAAACATAATCATTAAGTGGGATGCAGTCTTCCATAAGAATAGCCTCAGGACTTAGGAGGCAAAGGCTAGCCTGTGCTACATACTAAGTTCAAGGCAGCCTAGGCTACATATTGAGACCTTAACTCAAAAAAAAGGAACTTTCAGGGAAAAAAATCTTACTTCTATGTAATTCCACATATATTTCAAATATATATTAGAAAAAATATATATACTCACGTGTATACATATATACAAATGTATATACGTATATATATGCACACATGAATATATATTTTTTTGATACATATATGCATATATATACATATGTGTGTGTATATATTTATATGTGTGTATATATATATATATATGCACATGTATATATGTATGCCTTAGGATGAGTAATGTGTGAAGTAACAGGAGGCAAACACCCTAGGGATACCTATGTGTTTTCAAACAGCAACTGTAACATGTATACACACACACACACACACACACACACACACACACACACATCGGAAATTTAAAGACTGACATGATGTTTTTGAATATTAAGATTTTTCTGTGCCTAAATTATATAATTTCTATATAACAATCAAAAACCCTTAAATTAAGATGAATGATTCAAAGACAAAACAAAATTTTACAACAAGAGGAAAAAGACAAAAATGTGTGTGTGTGGGGGGGGTGTGTTCAAGTTCAAGTGCATGTATATGAGGGGTCAGAAAGCAACCTCTGATGTCTTTCCTCTGGAACCATCCACTCTGTTTTTTAAAACCAGGTCTCTCCCTGGCCTGAGAATTGCCAAGTAGGCTAGGCTAGCTTCCCAAGGAGCCCCAGGGAAGCTAGGTGCTGATGCTAGGATTACAAAGTCTGGAGAATCAAGCTTAGGTCTTCAGACTTGCAAGGAAAACACTATACTCACAGAGCTATTCCCCCAACCCTTTACACTTTTTCAGATAGGTTTCCACGTAATCCAATTTGGCCTCAAATTTAGTATGTAGTCCAGGCTAAACTCCTGATCTGCCTGGGATTATAGGCCTGAGAATGTGTGGTATTTCTCATGTACTAGATCTAACCACTGAGAAATGTGGAGAACCTCGAATATCAAGACAGTACTGAAAAATAAAGGCATTTGAAGACTCAAAACACGCAGGGCTGGGAAGGTAAATAAGGATGCTTATAGCTGAATTTGAGGTAGCCAGCTAACTGGAAAAGAGGAAGGACAGTGCTATGGTCTCAGTAGACTCCCAGGGCTCCCACGCAGCCTCATGACCATTAGCAGAAGCAGATACAAGATGCTACTGTCCTTTCACTTAGCAAACTTCTCAGCTTGACCTGTAGTTACAACCCATATAGCCCTGTATCTAATACATCTAATTATAACGGACTGAATAGTGGTAAAGAAGTGTTCTACGAACACTTCCTCCTATTCTTGGATGGAACCAGCATCTAGAAGACTACCCCAGACTGTGCCAGGGGTGACAAAATAGGGCAGAAATTATAGAATAAGTGTTATAAGTCCAGATGC
This sequence comes from Cricetomys ansorgei, assembly GCA_026225945.1. NCBI lineage: Eukaryota > Metazoa > Chordata > Mammalia > Rodentia > Nesomyidae > Cricetomys > Cricetomys ansorgei. The sequence continues at coordinate 4,343,489 of JAMJFZ010003871.1, read as the reverse complement.
TAGAGAAAGGCTTTGCTAGAGTCACTGGACTCTGTGCACTTTCCACACTGGCTGGAGGGTGACCTCACTGCTCTCACTGTGTGGCCTGCTACAGATAAACCTTGACCCTGTGCTTGTTCCACCTGCACCACTGGTGCGAATTCTTCTCCTTCAGAAGCACAAGAACTGAAGTCTTTGCTACCTGTGAGATCATAGGAAATTCAGAAGGAGGCATCTCCCTGTCCATCATCCCATCATCTGAGGACACAGTAAACAGGAGACATTAGTGAACAAGGAGGCTGGCTTTTTACCAGAAAATAAAGTTGGCCTTGATCTTAGATTTCCCAGCCTTAAAAAGTGTTGGGAAATCAGAGACTCGAGATGGCAGCAGGGCAGTAGGCAGACTCCGGCAGGGCTCTGGCTTCTACCCACGCTGCTGCCCCCCAACTATGATAGCCTCCAGCTCCTCAAGAGTTAGTTGACCTAGAAAAACTATTGTGCCTTGGAGTCTGGTGGGGGAATCTACAAGAACTAAAGGTGGTTAGAAAGGAGACAGATCTGGAAAATCAACTGGCCGTGTGTAGAAAGAAGAAAAATGGCAGAATGCAGCAGGGTGTGTGGCAGAGACGTGGAGCTAAAGTCTTGGAGGTGACAAATAGAGAAATACTGCCGGGAGGCTGGGGCCACAGCCCCCTCTCCCCCCACACAGTAGGCAGAGAGACACTGAACTGGAAACAAGGTTGCTGTGGTGGCACAAACAAGGACAATGGAGCTTTGCGTCCCAGAGTACTCAGGCTGCCAGGATGCTAGGGCTACAGTTGCCCACCTTTTCCCTGTTGCTACCCTCCAGGCAGGGGCTGCAACTTGAAGAATGGAGTGACACATGCAACAGAGAGACCTGAAGTCGGGCCAGTGGAACAATGGAAGCGCCACCGAGAGAAACAACTGGAAGTGGTGGCAGTCATGGGAGCTAACACAAGGATTGGTCCTCAGGTCATCACCAGACCTGCTTTGCTCCTTCACAATCTGCCCGGCAGATGCTGCTGCTCATATTGCTTGCCCTGATGGTGTTGCCCGCAGGCTGCAAGCACAAAGTGTGCAGCAGACTGGAGCTCAAGCAGGTACTGTCCCCAAACACGCTGCCAAACCACAGGATCACCCTGATTCTGAGCAACAACAAGATAGCCCAGCGGAAGAATGTTTCACTTTTGGGGTTGAGTCTCCTCAAAAGACTTCCATAAACAATACCACAGTAAAACATGTCCATGTCTGTAGTCCATGTGGCCTCTAGAATCCATGTTGACATCCATGATCTGTGCTACAGTCAGAAGCCATGTTGATATGCATAACCCCTGCTACCACTGGTAGCCATGTTAATGTCTGTAATCAGTGCCACAGCCAGGGGCCATGTTGATGCCTGTGATCCATGTCACTACAAGAGACCATCTTGTTGTCTCTGATCTGGGCTGCTATGTGAGGTCATGTCAACATCCATGACCCAGGCTGCCACCATAATCCATGTTGTTGTCCATGATCTGTGCTGCCAGTGTGGACCATCTTGATGTCAGCAATCTGTCCTTCCTCTGGAAACCATGGCAAGGTCCATGATCCACACTCCTGCTGCAAACCATGTTTATATCCCTGAACTGTGATCCCTCTGGAAACCATGTAGATGTCTGTGATCCATGCTGCCACTGAAAACCATGTTGATGTTTGAGGTCCATTCTGCCACCATCAATTATTGGCAGGAGAGCTTCTGTAGCAGTGGTGTCAGCAACAGTAGAGTCATGGCTGAGAATAAGAGACACTGAGGACTTCTCGCCAACCCTGTACTACTCCTGAAAGAAAATTGTGATAGAGATGCTAAGGTGTAGCTCTTTATAGTTGGTGCCTTCTGGTGGGGTTGAGGGGAGATAGGAGTCGGTTTTCTTTAAGGGTCTATCCACTGGGAATCTGAATATGCTCCAATGACAGAATAGACTTAAGGATTTTTTTCCTATCTATTTCTTTCTTTCTGTCTTCCTTTTTATTCCTTGGAGGGCACAGGGGTACGAGGGTAGACCTAGGAGGAAAAGGAAGTGGTTATGATTAGGATACAATGTATGAAATTCTCAAATAATTAATAAAAATATGAAACTTGAAAATAAAAAAAAAGAAAGTAGGCATCAAAAAATAATTAACTAATTAAAAAGCGTGGGGAAGAAATTTCTGTCTTTGGTATTTTGTAATAGGTGCCTGAATAGATTAAGACAGAAATGGTAAGAAAAGAGCACATTAGAGAGAGGAAGATGGAGAAAGAGAGTTATGTAATCTCAGTCTTTTTTCTGAAGCAAAACAGTGTTTTCAGAGAAAGGAGATTTCTCTGTTGCAGATTTGAATTCTCTTCGTGTTAATAAATGGGCCACAGAAGCAGCTGGATGCCCCCTTATCACCGCTGTGGGAACCATTTACGCTAATCCTTTCCCTTGTAGCCCGGCTGGACAAGGATGAAAATCCCCAGCATCAGGTATTAAAAGAGACAGAGGAAGCACACAAACCAATTTACAGAGTTTTGCTTGACCAGTCTTCTTCATTTGAGTCCTATTAGCTCTGATAATGTATCCTCACTATTAATCAGCCCTGCAGAAAGCAAGGTAACATCCGTGTGTGAATGCGGGTAGACTGTCAGCCTTTGGTGATGTTGAGAGTGCCAGCTTCCCAGCTGGAAACTCAAAATGGCAAAAATACAACAGGAAAAACATAGAAATCACTGCTTTAGGTCTCAGGAAGTAGTGAGTGCTGCAGAGTATACTGGGAAAAGTCACCAGGGGAAGACAGTGAGTAGAAGCTCACTGTGGTTTTCCAGCTACTTGGTGGCAAGGAATTCAATGACTCTCAGCCTCTGCTTCTTCAACTTCAAAGCAGGGAACATTGTACACCCTGCACAGGGGTTGTAAAGATCTATGTGAGGTGTGGATGTAACAGCCAGTGTTCAGTGCCTATCACACAGAAAGTGCTTAATAACAAGAATAATGATAATATTTTAACACTTTCTGATTCCTAATGGCCACGTGTAATTTTAATAGGAAGCATGGTAATTGAGAAGCTTCTTGATTCCTTTCTATGACCTTTCACCTCAAACTCACTCCCAAGTTCCCTTTTCTTGATTCCTTTGCACTGAAGATTATCTCACCTAAAATGAGGGAGGCACCATCCACATGTGAAAAACTAAGACAGTGATCTGTCTACTCATAAGTTCAAATTTATTTTTTCCCAAATCCTTGAGTTCTCCTTACATGTAAACACTTACCCCTCTGTATCCTGATCTTCTTCTAGTTCCCCACCAGTCTAATGTGACAGAAGACAATTTCACGGTTATATCAAAAGAGATGTGTTTACCTCATCCTTCCAGGAGAATAGCTGTTTGCTTATGGCTTCTCAATTAACATTTCGGGGATGAAACAAGAATCTTTGAATTGAAAAACTTGCTGTTTCTGAATTAGGGCTTTTCCATTAGTCATTAGTCAGAAAAAAAGCAAAAGATTCAGAGAAAAACTCTATATGTAAACAAGCATGGTAGGAGTGAGAAAGGAACACACAAGTCTCATTGTAGAGAAAATATCGCTAACAAGACTGCTTAACTCACGAACTTCACAAAACACAAAGAGGCCCATTAAATATTATACAGTAGAACTTTGACTTGAGTCAATCAGATCAGATCTTCAGTCTTATATATAAATCTATATTTTTAAATGGCTATTTCATTATTAGAACATATGAAAAGTTTGTTATGGAAGGATATTTTTAGGTATGTATAAAATTATATTTTTATGCACTGTTGAGTGAGGGGTTCCCTACATCTTAGAGTTTTGTATTGTCTGCAGATGTTGGAATTCAGTAGGGGATGTTTGATTGCTAATGATTTGTACCTTAGGGGTTCTGAATCAATAAACACACCTGAGCTCAGATTCCAGGATGATGCCATGCCATGATAGTGGTTCCCTCTGCTAATGTCTGGCAGGGTTTGCACTTATGGTTATGCCTCCTTGTCTTCCTTGGTAAGCCACTCATGGGCATATTACTAAAAAAGTTTACTGGAAAAAAAAAGTGACAAGGAGTTAAGCTTATCTAGTCTAATCCTAAGAAGAACAGCTACAAGAATACATGGTAAGAGAGGAGGTCCCCTTAGTGAAGAGTTCTCCATCATGGACGATCTCCAGCTGTAAGGTGGAAAGCTGCTGATTTCAGCACAAGTGTTCAGAAGATCCAACATTTAGAAGGTAAGTCTTAGTGCTAAGTTAAACACTGCATTTTAGAGTCTCTACAGATATCTATTCAAGAATAGGTTACTTGAATAAGACAAGAAGGCAGACTATCTAATACTGTAAATACCAATATTTAAGAGGTAGATGAGGAAAAAGCATGAAGGATGCAAGAAAGGTGTTTCAGTGGAAAGAATAAAGCACCCTTAGCATCCATTATCACTGACCTGTAGATCATTGAGTCATTCAGCTTAACATTGTGCTTTCTATGAACCAGTCATTATGGCAAGTAGTGGTATGGTAATGAATACAACAATCCAGAACTGACCTTCATGGAGCTTACTGTCTGCATCCAGGTACAAACAAGTCACTGAGCATTCACTAGGAAGCCATTCAAAGAACCAGTGGAGATACAAGAAACCAGGCAAGAAGTATCTGTGAAAGTTAAGACAATACAAGCAACCTCAGTCAACAAGTTACTCACGTGAATGCAAATAGAAGGGACATGAGGTTGGTGTTCTAAAAGGGTTTCAAGCATTTGATGGCACTGGAAGACTTCTAGACTTGAGATTCAATGATTCATCAGGGCTTGGATTTCTCTAAATACAAACAATGGCATGACTCCTGTCTACAAGGACTATGGTGAAAGCAGCTGTTTGGGAAGATTGACTGTCCTTTTGTGTCTTCAGAGACCATCAGCAGAGGCACTTTTCCCTACAGACCACTACAGCATATGCTCTCATCTGCATTATGAGAATATCTGCATTAGCCTAAGTACATACAGTAGGCCCTTTAATTAATGCTCAATACGCTTCACACATTAGCAAATATCACTGTGTCTCTGATGGAACTCTGAGACATCTGGTAGACTTGTGTCTCCCTCAAGATCTCGTTTGTCTCTTTTATAATAAAACGGCACAAGTTACACACTCTTTGCCAAAAGACATAGTCAGTCCCATTGCCCAATACCCTCCTGGGTTTCAGCTTCTTGTTGAGTGGTTTAGCTCTTTAGACTTCAAAAGTATCACCTCAGCCTTATTGTCTATATCTGTTTCAAAAAGCATCTTAGAATTTTGTTGTCATACTCAGGGGAATTAAAATAAAAATGCCAATATTTTTAATAGTTGTATCCAAAAATAAAATAATTTATCGCCACTGCTTTATGTAATTGATTCCCCTATGGCTTTTCTTGTGATTCTAATTAATTCATTTTCTACACTGTCTAAACTCTTGTACTCTTGTCCATATGCCTCCAAGGTAGTAGACAGGCAGTTCAGCTTTGACCTTCCATCATATTTACATTGCTATTTCATCAAGTGGGCCATCTACCCATGGAAGTGTGTTAAGATTCCAATATGCCAAGATAAACAGGCTAATTGTGTGATTTCAGAAAAAAACTAGATAGCTCAAAATTAGCAATGATGATGATAATGATGATGTGTGTGTGTAACTAAACTTAGTGCCTAAATAATCTAGCATGAGCCCTACTACTGAGCTACATCCCAACGATCTTCACTTTTTTTCCTCACTTCTTATTTTGAAACAGGATCTCACAAAGTGTTCGGGCTAATCTTGAATTTGCGATCCTTCTGTCTCAGATTCCTAAGTAGCAAGGACTGCAGGGTTGTGCCATGGACCAATGCAGGCAGTGGATTTTTTTTTAAATAAGAGATAGCATGTTGAATTATTTTATTAGAAAGAGAAAATGTCTGTAGGTATTTATAATTTTCCCACAGATCATAAGGGCCTATTATTACCTATATAACACCAAGGTATCTAGAGAGAACCAATCAGTTAGTAAAACACAAGTGGTTACATCTTAGTTTTCCCAAGGCAATGTCATCTTCCTTTTGTTGGTCACGTTCATGGTTTTCCAGTGACAACGTTGCTTTCATCCTCAAATGTGCTTTCACTTAAGCAATAAATTACTTGGTCCTCTTGAATTAGACATTGAACACACACAAATATTTCCAATCAGTTAATTGATGGAGTTCCCTCAGCGTTTTAGAAGTTTTCACACCATGTAACAATTCTCCAAATCATTGTTTCATGGAAGCAAGCATCTCTAAGAGAAAATGTGGGAACTTCCGATATAGGAGTATATCCAGGGACACTCAATTACAAAGGAGCTGACTTCCTACTAAACAGTGGGTGCTAAACAGGCTCTTTTTTCTAATGACTCCCATTAGGAGTGGAAGAAATATTCAGAGCCTTGGCTTCACATTGACAAAGTAAATCAAAGTTATAAGAATTTTATGTGACTCTAAAGAATTCACTAAGGTCTAAGGAAGAGCAAATCAAATCCTATAAGTGAAAGGAAACAAATCTATATGTATGATTTTGACAACTTCCCAGGTTCTGATCACCTCTTGTCCCATCCCAACACTAAAGCTCCCACTCCTTACTAAACAAATATTCCATTGTCTGCATAGGATACAGAGCAGAAGGGCTGAGTCCTAATACTTGTTAGAAGTCTCATGGCCAGTTGACTTAGCATTTTGTAGATTTGAATCTTTCTGCTTTACTTCCTCCTTCCAAACATTGCAAAACTGTGCAAATGACTTATTCTTTCAGACACTATCCAGTGGAAAGTTTCTGCTACTGAATCCAGAAACTCTGTGATTTCTCATCACCATTTTTAATACCAATTGTCAGCAGCTTTCCAAGCAATTTCTTTCATGAAACCAAGCTCATTAAAATGTATGTGTAAATTTTCACAAGCAGCTGGATCAAATACTTAATGAATGTCCAAGGATACATTCCACAATCACCATTAATTTCATGAACCTATTTGTTTATTACTGAACTTAGTTTTTCCAAACCATTTCCTTTAATACATATATGCAGTTTTCTCTTCTCTTGTTTAACCTCTTTTTTAGATCTGCTGATATTCGATCACCTCACTTGATATGATCACAGCCCTGTTTTCCTATTTAAAGGATTCAAAGGTATGTCACTCGTATTGAATGTAACTGAGTGATATAAAAATTCTTGAACTGCCTAAAAATGTGTAAGTAAAAATGTAATCTCTACAACCATGTGTCACTAAGAGGCAGCAGAGCCAGGCTTAAGAGTTATGAGAACATGCCTTAACAAATTCATTTGATATTTCAGCAAACAATTCTTGAGAGCCTTCTAAGTAACAAGCACTATGTTGGACCTGGGGAGATCACACAAATTATTCTGAGTCTCTCATTCAAGTCCCTTAGGACTACATGATATGTGAGAACAAATAGAATTGCCCAACCTTGGATGGACTGAACTACAGAGCAAGGAACAGCTGCTCAATATGTTGATACACATAAAAGCTGAATCATCACCTGTCAGGTATACTGTTGGAAAGATTTTTGTATCAGGTGGGTATTTAGTTATTCTCCATTTTTCAGCGGGGATTCTCAGCATGGTTTCTTCCTTGTTCCCAAGCCATGTGTTTGATGAGTAACAAGGTATTATTTTTGGATCTTCCTTAATCACAAACTCAGCATTTTCTCCAGAAGCCCTCTGTCCTTGAAGACCTGGCCAAAGAGGAAATGAAGTAGATATAGGAAAATAGAAGCAGAAAAGTAGTCTCCATTGGTCCTGTAGACTAAAGGAAGAGTAGATGTAGTCAGAAGTAAAAGTCCTTATTTTCTTCTCTTACCTTGAGACCATAAGGAAAGAAGGGTAAAATTACCATGATAATTGTAGGAAATTATCAACACTGAGTGAATAGTGGCAGAATTTCCAAGATTAGCATAACAGAGGCTCCCAGTCCCTAGGAAATATCCCAATGATTTCAGATATGCTGTAAAATTGTAATGAATCAAAAACAGTTGCTATGCTGGGTACATGAGTTGGTAGTACCACTAATAGAATTCCCAGTCAGTACCTAACATTCAGGTGATACAGAAATGTCCAAGACATATAAACACAGGAAAGTCAGTTAAAATATCAAGTTTTAGAGCTGACACAATGATTCCACAATGAACACATTCCATCAGCCTATACCAGCATAACATCTCCCTCCAAAACATCAGAAAACATCACTGGGGTGGGGAAGGGCAGAGCAACCACAACACAGAAAAATGCAGCAGAAAACCATGAAATATCTGACTGGCCCCATTCTCTTCATTAAACACAGAATAACATGACATAAAATTTCCAGACTGACATGGAGACACACCCTTTCCAAATAGCAAAGTGAAAGAAAATTTGCAAGTGTCACCATGTAGGCAACATAATCACAACTCCAACATGGATAGTTGAATATGGAAGGGAAGGAAATACTCTCCTGAAGTGGTAAATTTCATATTTCCTCAAAGCTCTCTAGTGATCATAAAGACTTCCAAACACCTATCTACACAAAACACATATACTTTGCCACTCAGTGCAATGGGATACATAAGAAAGATCTGATTCAGGGCCAAAAAGATCGCTCAGTGGGTAAAACTGTTTATCTGAAGCTTAGTGATCTGAGTTTGATCTTCAGGTCTCACTGTAAGAAATGGGAAATTCTCTTATGCTGTCTGAATAAGGTACTGATCTACTGATATATCAGAATATTATTAGGAGTCATTTTGTTGTTACTTTTTTTCAGATCAGTAGTATTTTACCCTAGACTTCTGGGATAGCTTGTATCTGGTCCTTAGTTACCCAAGAAGTATTGGGTATAAGTTTTATCTCGTGGAACGTGCCTTGAGTAAAATTAAACATTGGTTGGTTACTCCTACAAGTTTTGTGCCACCATTGCCTTAACATAATTTGAAGGCAAGACAGATTGTAATCAAAGGTCTTGTGGCTAGGTTGGTGCTTACACTTCTCTTTTGGTAGCTTGCAAAGTACCTTTCTGAACCAAAGACATTAGAATGTAGGAGTGAAGGTTCTATGTAGGCACCAGCTCGCTTTCTCCATGTTCAATGAGTTGTATGGGTGTTGCCACCTTCTGCAGCAGATTGGAATAAATACAGAGAGCCACAGCCAGAAATTACACAGAGAGAAAAACCTTGGAACACACAGCTCTAAATGTGCGTCCACATTTAGGTCAAATTCCCCCACACACAGCTCAGGGAACTCTGCAAAAGAGGCGATGGAGAGCATGAGTCAGACGGACAGGGCCCTCAAAATCATCTTGTCAACGCTCATATAAGCTCTCAGAAACTGAGGAAGCATGCACAGGTCCTACATGAGTCTGCACCAGGACCTCTGCGTAGACATTGTAGCTTTTAGTTTAGTATTTCTATGGCACTCCTGAATGTGTAAACAAGTGAGTCTCTGATTCTTGTGATCTTTCTTCGGGCTCTTTTCCTTTTGTTGGTTTGCTTTGTCCAGTTTTGATGTGATGGTTTTTGTTTTGTCTTATTATATTCCATTTTGTTAAAAAAAAAAAATAAGAAATGTTAATTACCAAAACAATGAGATTTAGACTCCCTCAAGTTGTCCACTGACCTCCATTGCTTAATGTATACCACACTAATGTGTGTGCATGTGTGTGCACATATGCACATGTGCACGCTAAATAAATGAATTAATAGAAAGACTTTTAAAATGTGACTTCAAAAACTTTTTTGAATGGTATACCAAAACAGTCATATGTAGATTCCAAATTCTGGTAGAATTTTGTGGGATTGTATTCACGTATGTGAGACTAACTACTTGATAACTCATTCAGAAAAGCTACTTGGAAAGAAAGAGTCAGGCTCTCTTTTAGCAGGGATATCAAAAGGCCCCAAATATGTTCGCACTGTTTATTTCTGTTCTCCATGATGATTACTTTCTCAAATGGGATTATTAGCCTGTTTTAATGCTGTGCTTTAATCTACATCATGTTCTTGAGTTTTAATGAGTTTCCTTCATACTCTCCATTGTTATTCATTTGCATTCTGAAGAAGTTGGTTGCCCTTCTATTGCTTCTACTCACTGAACCCTAGAACCTATTTTACATGAAATATTAATTCTATCAGCAGAGTTGCTGGAAAAAAGTGTGTCTCTTTTTCCATGCAGTATCTTCTTCACTATGCTGGGGGTTTGTGAATCATTACAAATGTAAATTTAAGCTTCTCTCTGTTTTACAAGATATTTGTGGTTTTCTGTAGAAATCATAGACTATAAACCCCTTCCTCTTTTATGTTAGTTTTGTATTTCTGGGATGACTTATAGAATTATTAATAACAGATCAATATTACTCAATATACCTAGTAGATGCATAGAGTTGTCTAGTAGGATATATTATAACCAGCCACCAAATCCTAATATTGAAAATAGATAGTCATGTAATGCACTATTGCCAATATGTGCTACAGTAATTGGCATTTTCATTTCCCAAGGAGGATAAGGAAAGGAGAAAATAGCTAGCTATACTCTCTCAATGTATCAGTTGATGTTCTGATTAAAATGGGCACAGAGCTGTTAGTAAGCAAAGATTTCAAACCCATAAGGATTGGAGGGAAGGACAAACTGTCAATGTAGTTAAGTATGGTCTTCATCAAGAGCCCTGGAGCTCAGCCAGGGATGACACTGAAGCTCTGAAATGGCTGCATCTTCTGAATTTACACCCCTATAATTCCCAGTCCTCTGAATTCTCTCAGCATTTTCCAAATACCAAAGTTCACAGAGAGAGAGAGACACAATGGCCAGAATGAGCTACAAAAATTCTACCAAGTCCCTCTTTCTTTGTAACAGCATGGAACTGGCAATACATGTCAGTTTGATTCCCACTAGGAGGGGATGGTATTTTTACTAAAAAGGGTTAAACTGCTAAGTAAAGCAGAAGGTTCCACAGTCACTTTGAGTCCAGCCAGCACACTGCCAATCAATCCTGGCCATGTTCCTTTTCTTACACTGGATACTAAAAGGCTATTAAGTCTCTGAAAAACTGTATCAAACACCAAACAAAACCCTGAATGATGGCAAGATTGAAAGGAGACTCTGAAGGCAGCTGGTCAATGCCTGAAGCCTGAAGTCTTTGTCTGCACAGTTGCTTCTTTTCATCATCGCTCAGATCCTGCATTGTTTAAGGCCTGTGCAAGGTGTGAGGGAGACAGCCTACTTCTACAGTTAGGCCAAGTCTGGCATATGAATGCATGAGAATTCTATCGGACTGCTTCCTCTCCAGCCAAAAACTTCAGGATGTTTCAAAAAGCACATCTGAAGACCTAATACAGGATCATTCACCCAGATCTAAAGCAGAGTCTAAAAGTCATCTCTCCTCCAGGTGAAAAATGGACAATGAAATCTCAGAAACAACCTGCTCCCTGTGTTCTTTTGTTTTTCCCAATTTATCATGGACAGACAAATCAGACCTTATTTTTGATTGTTGAACTTTTACTACAGAAGCTTTTAGACACACAATATAATAATTTTCCAATATCAAAAAGAAAAGAAAAAATAAGTAGATATTCATTTAAATTGTACAAAAGGCTGTAACCATTATTGCTTAGTGTCTAATTTAGCCATTAAGATTACAGCTAACTAGGACTTAGTTCCTATTAGGACAATCTTAGTCACTAGGATTCATAGGGAGCAAAATAAAATTTGTAACTAATGGTGAAAATGTTAAAGATTTTAATGACTTCATGCTATCCTCTATTGCTATTCTCTATCATGAGGGGTTTAAACAGTATGTACAGTTAACCCTGATATAGAAAGCACATGGCATTCAGCAAAATTTTATAGCAGTGAAAGTTCCTAAGTCCCTTCTACCAATCGTACTCCCTCCCAATTCAAAAACACTATCATTGCTATATCCACCATGAAGGCTGTGGTGTTGGAGTTTGAGAAAAATTCTACTGACTCTTCATCTTGGAAAGTTAATTTCATGACTGGAATTATTCTCTAATTTTCCAATATGTTATTAAAAAGTTCCCTTGAACTTCCAAAAAGTCTTCAGTAGTATCCCAAATAGGATGGAGAATGAAGTTTCTTTAGCACCAGCACTTTAATTCAATTACCTGGGATGGAGGGGGAAGAAGGAAAATCATGATATGAGCCAAATCAATGAAAGCTGAGGCAGAGACTGAGGAAAAGTGTCAAAAACAACTGCTTCTGTCTGGTGTATTGGCCCTCTTTAATTTAATGGCAAGCTTCTGAGGAGCAGAACTCAAGTTTTCATTGTATTCAATTATAATTTTCTAAACAAAGTCAAACTGGAAGAAACTTCTTATTTCCTCTATGAAAAAACAAATGAGCACTAGGAAATTTTTCATGTTCCTACCACATAAATTATATATATATATATTCATTCAATGGACAATAGTCAGGGTAAACTACTCAAATGTGCCCTAGCTTACTACTTGCCTGTAATAAAGGATGACAAATTACCTTTATGGAGTAGACAGTTCATGTTGAAGGAGAAAGATATGGTGAATATCAAGAAAAGATAGCATAGGGAAAGATACAGAGATCTACAGAAAGTTCCTCCCAAGTCCTTCCAAAGCCTGAGAAAAAAACAGTCAATAAAATCAAGCGGAATGGTCTTCAGTGCTCACAAAGCCAAGGATTTCATTCCCACAAGACAAAGATAAAAGACTAACATATGGATTGGTGAGTACATCTAATCAATAATTATCAGGAAAGCAACAGAGCAAGTAATCATGGACCATAACAAGGAAAACAAGTAGAACCATCTTAAAGAGACATACCTTGTCAATTAGTAAACAATGACAATCTGGTGACTCTTACAATCAGATCCCAGATATTGATAGAAGTTGAGCAAAGTTTAAGCATCTCAAGAACAGAAATGGCATACATTAAAAATCAATCTTCTAGAGATGGGAAATGCAATATCTGAAATTACACTTGAGTACTTGATAGATTAAGAGCATTTAGACAGAGGAGAAGAATGATTGGTGCCCTTGAAGTCATGACAGCAGAAACTATTCACATGAGACAAATGGGGAGAAAAGACTAAAAGTCAATGGATGAGGAATTAGCAAAGCATAGGAGAACACAAAAGAATTCTTGAAATGCTTGTAATTGTAGGCCAGAGGAAACAGAAAAGGAAAAAAAGAAAACAGGAGAAATGATTTTAACAGAATAATAGCCCCAATTGTTCAATTTGACTTTAACCATGGATCTAAGAAATTCAATAAACTCCAAATAAGAAATCTAAAGGAAATTAGGCCAAACTTATCATAAATAAGTTGTTCCAAACAAAGAATGAAGAGAAAACTTAATAGTAGTCCAGGAGATGAGTCATAATAGATACACAGAAATCTACCCAGGTTTGTATACCACACTATTCACAATATCCAGGTTAAGTAACCAGCTCAGGCACCCATCAACAGATGACTGGCTGAAGAAGACAAAGACTGAATATGCAGTAGAATTATGTATGAAGAATAGTTAACTTAATCATTTGAAGTAAAATGTGCTGAATGTATGGAACTGCAGATCATTATGTTGAGCAAAATAAATCAGACTAAGACAAATAGAACATGTTTTTACTCATATGCAGAATATGTGTGGGCTTCTTTGTGTGTGTGTGTGTGTGTGTGTGTGTGTATACACACACAAGTGAATGTGTGTGTGTGTGTGTGTGTGTGTGTGTGTGTGTGTGTGTGTGTGTGTATGTGTGTGAGTGATGAAATTAGAAGGGACATTATTTAGTAAGATGAAGGGGACCATCAGGAGGTCAGAGTGATGAGGCAATATGACAAAAATATGTTATAAACATTTTATAAACACTCTTGAAAACATCATAATGAAACCCATTATTTTGTACAATGATTATATGCTAATTAAAAATCTATAAATAAAGCAGTGCAGTTTAAAGCAAGTAATTGTGTCTTTAAAAATAACTAAAGGAAAAATACCAATAATAAATATATCTTTTAATAATGACAAAATGAAACTATCTTTTCAAACATGCAAAAATTGAAACGATTTATCACAAACTGACCATTGTTAGAAGAAACTTTAAAGGAAGTTGAAAGACTCATGGCAAGAAAATGCTATTTAAGGGACATCTAGGCTTACAGAAAGTGAGGGAGAAGACTAGAGACACTAGTTGTGTGGATGAGTGTATCACCTATGTTCTTTTGTTTGTAATTGACTGAAATAAGAACAGATAAATTTGTTATACAGGTTGGCTGATGTACTGATGTAACTGTATCAGCTGATGGTAAATAAATCATCACACCACATCTTAAAGACTTAAAGCAAGAATTTATTATTGCTGTTGGTCATTTGGACAGCAAATGTTGTTGTAAGACATTTGTGGCTGATCCAGGTGTAGAATGATCTTCATGCTCAGGCCTCTTCCATTCTCTGAGAAGGCAGTTTGAAGAAAAACTGTAGTTCTGCTTGAGTGGTACAGACAATAGTGTTCATTATTACATTCAAGAAAAAATGTATTTAGGTTTCTATAGAATCAATCTCATGTAAATTGAAATTGACAAATTAAAATATTTTTAAAAACAAATGTGTTTTATGTTAAATAACATGGACTCCATGAAGAAAATGATATTCATATTCTTCTAAATAAAATTCATTTGTTCTAGTATTAAATATAGGAAATCTAACAGAAAGAAGGGAGGGAGGGAGGGAGGGAGGAAGGAAGGGAATTATAGTATAGTCTCCTTTGGAACATATGGAATATTTTGAACAATGAGAAACTCTTAAAATTTAGTATGGAAAAAGAATTGATAGTAATCTAAGAGTGGAATACTACTCTGAGATGGGACCATGTCCACTCAGATGGCATGATCATAGAGTTTCTCCATCTTCTAGCAGATTAATCAATCAATCATTATGAAGTGGCAGAGGTCTATAATGAAGTCTGACCTATCATACAAAAAGGCTCTGCTTATATTAAATTTATTAACCTCCCATGATCTAAAACAAGTCATATGGCCAATCACAAACTCAGTTTTCAAAAACTACAAATAACTTAAATTATAGAGAAAAATCATGACTACAAGGAAATAATTGGACTTATTAATAAAATCATTCTACTTTAATCACAGAGGGTTTGTCTTCCTACCAGATATGCATATGAAGTACATACTACATAACACTCATAAGGGAACTTCAACATTTTATCTTTCTTATCAGAACCCACAATCTCATTACAATGGATTTGAGAAGATTGCAGATTATACAGGCTATGTTTACAGGAGTAAGACCTGGATGATCTATAAACTTGAGAAATGCCCTTTAACAGGGCAGATAGGAGGTAATTACCAAAGAGAAAATGAGAGTCAGAAAAGAGGAAAGTATAAGCAACTGCCTGATAAGGAAGGCTCCCATTTCTCTGGCAAAATTTTATATTGCCTTTTTTTTGGGGGGGTGGAGTTTCAATCATGAGAAATAAGTAAGATTATTAGATAAATATACAAGGCAGAAATCCAAAACTGAATCTGCAAAATGGGTTCTAAGTACTATCTCAGGGAGAAACAAGTGTTTATTGTGACCTGTGTTACCAAAACCTGAATTACAGCCCTCTGATGGGCTCTAATTTTCAAAAGAAATAAACCAAAAGGAAAGGAGAAAGGAAATCCCCACTTCACAACTGAATGTAACACTTCTGAGAAATAACAACTTTGGTTCCTTCTGCACCTCACTTAGCTTGAGGCCTGGTCCCCTAGCAAGCCTGCTCAAATGAGATGACAATAGGTTCTACTGTCAACCTTTAGTAAAAAATATATTCAATTGTATTAAATACAATTAAGCTGTAGTTCTGCTTGAGTGGTACAGACAATGGTGTTCATTATCACATTCAAGAAAAATGTATTTAATTTTCTAGGGAACTGATCTCATGCAAATTGAAATTGGCAAATTAAAATATTTTTAAAACAAATTATATTTGGAATTGTATGTGTTTTATGTTAAGTAACATGGACTTCATGAAGAAAATGATATTCATATTCTTCTAAATAAAATTCATTTATTCTTGTATTGAATATAGGAAATCTAATAGAAAGAAGGAAGAAGGGAGGGAGAAAGGGAAAAAGAAACGGAGGGATGGAGAGAAGCACAGTATAATCTCCTTAGGAGCATATGAAAATACTTTGAACAATGAGAAATGTTGTAAAGGTTTATTTTTTAGTTGTGTTCAAAATATTGTTTTGCGCACTGTTGGGTAAGGGTTTGCCTAGCACTTTGTATTGTCTGCAGGTGTAGAATTTACATGTGGTAGGGGAGTTGATTGCTAATGATCTGCATATGCTATCAGTAGAACACCTGAGGAGTTCTGGATTAATAAAAACACCTGAGCTCAGACACTCAGGGTTCCACTGTCCAGTATGGAGCTGGCCAGGATAGTGGATCCCTCTGCTGAGGTCTAGCAGGGACTATACCTATGGGTGAACCACAGAGCAGCATAACAGCTACAGAGGAACTGTTAAGATTTAGAATTGACAGTATTCCAAGACTGTACCACTATTCGGTATCCAATATACTATTCTATTAAATGTTCCCAGTTCCCGTCAAATCCTAAAGAACAATTAGAAATTCATTGAAGATTCTAGTTATATGAAAATCAGCACCATTAAGTATTAGATGCAGACTTATTTTACACACAACACTCATGGCATCAAAGTAGAAGCTGGGCTAGTAAAAATGTATTGGGTTAATATGATCAAAATGCATTACACAGGGGCTACAGATATTGCTCTGCAATAAGAGAACTTGCTTCTCTTCTAGAGGACCAAAGTTTGATTCTCGACACCCACATGATAGCTCACAACCATCTGTAATTCCAGTTTCAAGGAATCTGATGCCCTCTTCTGGCCCAGTAGACACTAGTTGCATATGTGACACAAAATATGGATGAAGGCAAAACATTCATACACATAAAATAAAATCAATGCATTATATATATGTATGAAAATTAAAAAGAAAATGCAGATGTTCAGAATAAAGTCATGGCTATATATGAATTATATGACTATTGTTTTTAAAAAAACATATTTTCAGGGAATCAGTGCGGTTTACTCAAGGAGATGACAAACTGCTACCTGAGGACCAAATCCTGCTGCCTGTTTCTAGAAGTCAATTTTTCCTAAAACACAGCTATGACCCATGACATTCCTGTATCATCCACAGTTTCTCTAGCCTGTCATGGAGGAGTTGTGAAAGAAACCAGCCAGTCAGCAAAACCTAAGGCATGTACTATTTATACTTTTACAGAGAAAGTCTGTCAGTCCTGGATTAGTGAACAGAGCATATCATTGAAGTAAAGCAAGCCTGGATATTACTCTCTTTCTTGCTAATTGTATCTTTAAGTTTCAGCTTTTCTATTTATTTATGTTTGTGTTATTGCTTGTTTTTAGGGTTGTTTGTTTGTTTGTTTGTTTTGAGACAAAATCTTTCTACATAGCCCTGGCTGTCCTGGAGTTCCCTATGTAGACCAGCCTGGCCTCAAACTCACAGTGATCCACCTTCCTCTGCCTTCCTAATGCTGGGATCAAAGGTATATACCACCAAACCAGCCAAGTTTCAGCTTTATTAATAAAGAGTAAAAGAATTGAAAATTTCATTGATGAGAGGTAAATATTTACCTATCTGTGAGTATAAGGACAACTGTTTATAGATTGTTGTTAGGAATTATGCTGGTTTAGTAAATGTGTGGTTGTAGATTCTCCTCTAATAACTGTGACTTCACTAGCACTGAGCAGTTAGGTAAGTTTCTAGTACCACACATGGTCTTTCTCTTGTTGAGCAGATTTTGTGTCTAATTAGAGTTGTTGGTTCCCACCAAGATATGTGTTCCACTATTTCATCCATAGGGTTAATTATGTTCTGCAGAGCCAGAGTAGTAGCAAGTCTATTCATAAATATAGAGATAAGTAACAACAGTGAAAGAAGGTAAGAGGAAAAGGTACTCCATTGGGTAATGTGAGTTGGAAGTTTCTTAGATAACATTTTTGTGATGGTTAGACACAAAACTATCGGGCTCATACTACTTAGTTAATTAAAATTTTGTATTTACAATATTTCTTTAATTTTCTAAAAATGTGTCTGTGGTGTCTATGTGTGTGTGTGTGTGTGTGTGTGTGTGTGAGAGAGAGAGAGAGAGAGAGAGAGAGAGAGAGAGAGAAGAAAGAATGTGTAGATGGCAGAAGACAACTGTAGGAGTTGGTTTTACCACATGGGATTTAGAGCTAGAACTCAGGTTGTCAGGCAGAAAACCTTAGCCACTGAGCCAACTCACTGGCCCTTTATTTAAAATATTTCTATCAATGGCATTTAAAGTATTGTGATTATATAGGAACCAATAAGTCTGGCTTGTGTCAAGTTGACATAAAACTAGTGAGTACAATATTTTTTTAATGAAGTAGTTTCTCATCATCTAGTAAAGTCCTAAATATGAAAAAAATAAAACTACAATGCTAGGCAAAACTAAATTTTGTTTGTGTTAGCTGTTACTATGAAATGAAATGGTTTACAGAGTTTTCCCAGATAAGTAGATATAATAAAGGTTTTAATTCTAACAAAAATTGCTGAAAATAGCAAAACTACTGCAAAACAATAAGCAGAAAGAAAACAAGAAGCTTATCTGAAAATAAGCAAAATGTATTAATGTGGAACTAATAGAAGGAGAATTGCCAATACCTGACACAGATGCAGACTTTTCACTGGGAGTGACTGATGTGGGGAAACGCAACAAGGAAACCCCCCTTGCTACTTTGTAAGCATTTGAGCACTAAAAATGAAAGGCCAATCACATGCTGACTTGATCCAGTTAAAAATGCAGTGTCTTTATCACCCACCTGAAACGGTAATTTTTGACTACTGTGTGTGTGTGTGTGTACTCAGATCTTTATTATTTATTGATTGTTTTTATTTTACCTTTCCATTTGTTATGTGTCTATTATGTTTGCTTCCTTGCAATTTTGTGTTTAGTTTGATTTTATTTGTTGGGAGAAAGAAAGGATCGCTGATTTTTGACATTTCTTCTCGTCCACTACAAGCATTTGCCACTAATTCCCCTCCCCCACAGGATTCAGGTTGGCTGCAGTGTGCACAATTTGATTCACTGTGCTTTGGTTTTCTGTTTTCCTTGTAATTGCTTCTTTTACTCGTGAGCTCTTTAGAAGCATGTTTTCCACCTACAAGTATTTGGAGACTTTCCAGATATCTTTCTTATGTTAATTCTAATGTTCACTCACTTGTGGTTAAATAGCATACTCAAAGTCATGTAGATGACGTAGACTTAAATCACCTTGTTTTTTGGCTGAGGATGTGATCTTTCTAATGGGTGTTCCACATAAGTTAAAAAATATATATATATTCTGCAGATGCTCCTCAGTCCTGTCCCTCTATCTCCCTTCCTGTTTTTCTGTGTATCAGTTAAGTGATATTTTTTGCAATCTACTTTCCCCTCTGAGTGTTCTATTAGATATAACTTGTTTGGGTTCTTTTAAATGGTTCCTCAAAAAGTTTAAGACATATATTTCTATGTATTACCGTCAAACTTCGGTTCCAAGGACTTAAAAAGTGTCTATTCTGAATCTCCCCATTATTTTTATGTTACTAGCATGTATTTTTTTTCTGTAGATGTTATAAATATGTATAA
Organism: Cricetomys ansorgei; assembly: GCA_026225945.1. Classification (NCBI taxonomy): domain Eukaryota; kingdom Metazoa; phylum Chordata; class Mammalia; order Rodentia; family Nesomyidae; genus Cricetomys; species Cricetomys ansorgei. The sequence continues at coordinate 4,323,776 of JAMJFZ010003871.1, read as the reverse complement.
ATTCATTTCTATTGTTTCTATTTCTTATCCAAGTATCATTGCAATAAACTAAAAAATAAGAGGAATTTAATTTCTTTGAGTGTGTGTTTTATGCATGTGTGTACCTATGTGTGCAGGTGCACTCATCCATGTGTATGTATATGGAGAAAAGAAGTTGGGATGTCTAAGTGAGGACACTGGAACACACATGTGCACGTTTTCATATGAGGTCTCTCATTGAACTCACAGATTGTCTAGTCTGGCTAGCTAGAGGAGGCCTCCAGGATCTGCCTATCTCTATCCCCAACCCCTAGTGCTGGCAGTCTACAAACATACCCAGCGCACTGAGCTTCTACAATGCTACTGGGGATCTGAACTCAGGTCCTCATGCTTGCACAGCAAGCTTTTAACCCACTGAGCCATTCTCCCAGCCAGAAAAATTTTAACATATCCACTTCAGATAGAGCCTCTGTAGTTATCACTATATTTCTTTTTTATAGATCCCCATTTTAATTTGCTTCTTATTGTTATTGTTATTGTTTTACCTAGTGATGCCTCATGTATGCTAAGCATATGCTCTACCATTGAGCTCTCCCATATTTTCTTCAACTGGTGTCATTTACCTTCATTTTAAAGATGACTAAAATTCATTGTATGTATATATATATACATGTATGTATATAAATACATACAATGAATTTTCATATATATATATATGAAATAGTTGACTAATAAAAACATTTTTCACATGAAAAAGTAATTAATATAAAATGTTATTTTTGTTAAATATGCAAATTTTATTTCATGTCTTGCAATTTGTATTTTTCTCCTGAGTAGAAAGAAACATTCTTGTTACTATATAATACATGTGATTATCATCTGGCTGCCTTCAATATTTTCTCTTCAGCATTTCTATGATCATTATAGTTTGATCATAATGAACACTGACATGGTTTTGTTCAGTTCAGTCCTACTTGCTGTCTCTTGAGACATGTAAGCAAGTTCAACACTTTTTTTCTCATCAACTTTGAAAGTTTCCAACCCTGATATTAAGGTGTTTTTTTTTTTTGTTCTGCTAAATATCACCTCCTCCTTGATTCTGTGTGTTTGTTGGTTTGTACTGAGAACTAAACCTAAGGTTTTGCATATGTAGGCAAGCACTCTACCAATGTGCTATATGCCCACACTCTTTGAATCCCTTTGTGATTCCATACTATGCACACTTAGGACTACTTGATTGTTGTGGTAGTCTCTGAGGCTCTATTCATTTGTCTTTAGCTTCCCTTTGTATAATTTGTTTCATACCTTTCCACTAACTCACTACTGTTTCTTTCTGTAGCAAACTCTCCTCTTTAAACCTGCTCCTTATATTTTCAGATGTACTATTTTTTTATTTCTAGATTAAGTATAATCATTGGGGCATTATTAGATACTCCTATTGCTGTGAAAAAAACACAATGACCATGGGAATTGGTAGGAGGAAAGATTTTATTTGGGTTACCGTTCCAGAGAGATGAGAGTCTGTCATGGAAATATCTGAGCAAGCTGTTGTGATAACAGGAAATAGATGCTGAGAGCTCACATTTTGAACCACAAACACAAATAAGATAAATGACAAGAGTCTTCAATCTCTCAACTCCTGCCTCTAGGGACATATTTCCCTACCCAAATAGCACCACCAACTGGAGACCAAGTATTTAAACATCTGAGCCTAAGGGGGACATTTTCATTCAAACAACCACATGATCCTTTTTATGTCTTCCAGTAGAATCTGTCTACCAGATTCTTGAACATTTTACATGTTCACATTTGTTTACTGAGACTCTTTTTTTACTAATTGTAGGAATACGTATTTTATTTTATACTTTTCACTTAGTTAGGGTTACTCTTGCTGTGAAAAACACCATCACCAAGAGCAAACTTGGGGAGGAAAGGGTTTATTTCACTCACAGTTCCATATAACAGTTCATCATTAAAAGCAGTGTAGGTAGGAACTCAAGCAGAGCAGGAACATGGAGGAAGGAGCTGATGTCAAGGCCATGGAGGGGTGCATATTGTTCACTTGCTCACCATGGATTCTCAGCCTGCTTTCTTATAGAACCAGGATGACCAACCCAGAGATGGCACCACCCATAATGGAGTGAGCACTCCCTCATCAATCACTAATTTTAAAAATTTCCTACACTTGGATATTATGGTGGCATTGTCTCAATTGAGGTTCCCTCCTTTCAAATAACTCTAACTTGTATCAATTGACATAAAATTAACCACCACAGCCCTTAAACATTATTATAATTGTTTTAAATTCCTTAACTGATAACTCTATCATATCTATAATTTAGGAATCAACTACAGGACAGAATTCTCTACTTTTTCTCTTCTATGTGGATTGATTTTGCTCAAAATGTAATGGGTGCTACATGTTTTCTGTGTTTGAATTTTATTATCTACTTGAATTGAATATTGAGTTTTCTTCTATAAAGCATAGCAATTGTTTGATCCTTTCAACTTTGATTTTGTGATATCTCTTGTGGTTCAAGCATTTATTTAACTCTGGAGTTAATTTATTTTACTTCTAGAGAAGGGCCTGTGTTAATTAAGTTTCTATTGCTGTGATAAAACACCATGACAAAAGCAACTTGGTGAGGAGAGGGTTTGTTTTACATATACTTCCACATAACAGTCCATCACCAAGGGAAGTCAAGGCTGGAACTCAAGGAAGGAACCTAGACAAAAGGCCATGACCAAGACAATTATAAAAGAAAACATTTAATTTGGCTTATAGTTTCAGAGGATTAGAGTCCATAGTGATAGAGCAAAGGAACAGCTCAAAGCTCACATCTTGATCCAGAGGTCATGGAGGAATGCTGCATGCTGACTTGTCATTTATGGCTTACATTTAAGCATTTAATTTGGCTTACAATTTCAGAGTATTCAGGTCTACATCTTGATCCACTACCACAAAGCAGAGAGAAAGTGGGAATCACAAGACTCTTGAAATCACAAAGCCCACTCCAAGTAACACATCTCCTCCAACAAGACACACCTTCTAATTCTCCAAAATATTTCCACCAACCGAGGACCAAGTATTCAAAGATATGAGCCTATGAGGGCCATTCTCATTTAAGCCACCACGCTGGGCCTACATATAAGAACCACTAATTAAGAAAATGCACTACAGACTTTCTTTATGGAGTCTTATGGAGATGTTCTTTCAATGAGAGCCCCCCCCCCTGCTTTCCAAATGACTATAGCATGTCTCAAGGTGATATAAAACTAGCTGGGACAGGACTTTATAAGAACTTTCTAAGTTCTCTACTGAATGCCTAGAGCCATTGCAGAGTGACTGCTTAGAAGGAGAATGCCTGGTAGCATAATGCAAAGCAGCAACTCCCCGGTATTGATCCTCTGTCTGCTATTTGTTCTTTAATGGGCCACCAGATGCCCACTCTGCACACTCAGCTGTCAGTATTTGAACTGAGAGTTAAGTCTTCCCCCTGCACAGACTTCTGGCCCTGCACCCCACATTACTGTTGTGCTCACTATCTACTTTTCAGTCCCCCAAGTCCAATTGCATCTTCAGCTCCAAATGCTAAGTTTTCAGCTCATAGAAAGTACTCAGGTTAGCTCATCTTTGCTACGAGTGTTGCCAAGAAGAAACCCAGCACCTCATACCTGAGTATATCACACTTATGGCCTGATGATCTCATTCTCTGTCACTCTATAAGCAACATTGAAGGCCAGTCAGTGAAACCTGCTTGCTGTTCTCCATGCTTGTGTAAAAGTTCTAGATGGACATTTGTAAAAAATCTGTCTTCTCAGCCCCATATAAGGAAGAAAAGCTCAAGGTACCATCTTTTCACATTTAGAGTTCACACTGAATTTTCCAGGCTGCAGTTGATTTTAGGAGAAAAAGATAAGTTAGAAACAGGGCTTCCATGAGGTAATTGATCACTTGTAATCAGCACTTAGAGCTATTCACAGAAGGTGAGTGAGTCCAGAGAAAGAATAAGTGACTTTGCCATCATTAGGGGTCATTACAAATCCTGCTAAGGTTACACTCATTAAAACTGCTATTACATTTTCTTCCCCCATCAGGATAGTTAATTAATTCTTCCTTATATTTTAAGATTAAAGCAATTAAGAGGTAAAACTAAAAGTTAATATGTCCATACATGGGGCAATGTGACATTTTCAGGAAGTTGTTATACGACACCCCCCTTCAAAAAATTAAAATAAGACTGTGGTAAATTATTCTGCGTCCCTAAGTTAAAGGCAAAAATAGTGGACATTTAGCCTATTCCATTAATTTTGTCTGAATTCCTTTTCTGTTTTTTTTTCTCATTAACAGTGATTTTTATATTCATTTAGAAGATTTTGGTTTAAAAAGCCAGTTTATATAACTCAAAGTAAAACCTTTAAGGAAAAATACAAAATTACATATTTAAAATCCCAAAACCTTCCAAGAACCTACTGAGAGGTGAGTGAAAAGAACAACTCACTCTTACTGATAACCTCATAAGAAAACTGCATAGAGTTTACAATGAGTTTAATTGCATAGAGTATACACTGTCACTTCATGTTCTTCACTTTACCATGAGTGACTTTGTTTTGTTGTAATTAGTTGATTCTTCATCTTCTCCCTGCTTTTTCTGTAGCATCTGCATAATTTGGTTGAATTCCTAATCTTTGAGAATAAAATAGCTAATATTACTAAAGCAATGTGCTGAGCAATCTTCTAACCACTTTGTGTGTATTAAATCAATGAATCTTGCTAACATTCTATGAAGTAGACGTTACAGTACATTGTATACATTTTGTAGACAAAAATACTGCAGAACAGAGAAGCATGTAATTCATTTAAATGGTAGAAGTGTCTGTTGAACCCAGAACTGGACTCCGGCTCCTCTTAACATTACAGTGTTCTGCTTCTTGACCATTCATGGATGTTGAGGAAAGCACATGGTTTTGATAAGTAACCCTGATACCGAATTATCTGCGGTATCTGGGTCCAAAATTATCTCCTCAAACACTGAATGCCAATGAGACTCTTTAAATCTATGACTCTGAGGATAAAATAGATGTTTCACATCTCTCTGTGTCTTGATCCTAATGTTATTATTAGACATGGGTTGGCATAGTGATGGGACAGGGATGAACAGAATGGGCAGTGAACAAAGTTGCAATGAAAAGCTGCTTGAGTAAGTATTTGTGGATGTTGCCTTTGTTAAGGCTCATTTGAGACATCCCATTGTCTACTTCTAGGACTCAGAAACCATCATTTGTAACATCAAAAATGTCCTTGAAAATTTGAAAAAGTCAAGTTGATATCTGTCTTCACGAAATTACCTAAGTGATTCAGTAGTGAAGTGATTGATGAAATCCCAGCCATGAGAATAACAAGTCGTATTTACATTCCTCTCGGAAGTACCCACCTCATGCTACACATGTAGTAACATAGCTCAGAAGAATAAGGTCTGCACAACTGCTCATACGTCATGAGAAAATAAAAACAAGTTTTCTAAATTATGTCCATAAGCTCATTCTGTTTACTCGTTTACTTAATTCAAATTTCTGGTGTCATTCTCATAACTGTATTGGAAGCTATTTTGTGGGCAGAAGTATTCGTTTAAAATTAAATTTTAATCATACAAAAATAACATGAATATATTCTCTATATAAACAATTAAAAGATCAGACATAAAAGGTATTTAGTTTCTTTGCCCATCTTGCATTCATCTTCTGATACAGCCACTATTATCAATTTAGTGTGTGTCTTTCTAGGCTTTCTTTATATATATTTATATATTTATATAAATTATACAGTATTATTTTACAAATAATAGTCATAAAATGTAAACATAGCTATAAAAAATAGCACCACAAGTGGATTTTCTTTCTCTACAGTCTTTCCTGGAGATTGAATAATGCCTTGTACAAAATACATTAATAAACAAATGTGAGTGAATGATGATTCCAAAGATTAGTATTTTCAGGCTCCTAAGTAGAGCAGATGTTTTGACTTTGGGTAAATCAGTACTTCGTGTGTGTGTGTGTGTGTGTGTGTGTGTGTGTGTGTGTGTGTGTATGAATGTTCTTGTGTATGCAGGTGTGTATCTACATGCACATATGTACATGGAGGCCATGGGTCAACCTTGTGTGTGTGTGTGTGTGTGTGTGTGCAGGATTCCTTACTGATCTAGTGTTCATTGAGAGCAAGTTCCAGGGATCCTCCTCCACATCCTTATCACTATTACTAGGATTACAAGTATGTACCACCCCACCCAGCCTATTTACTTATGTTCTGGACATCAAATTCAGGCCCTCATGTTCTCATGGCAATCACTTTATCAACTGGACTACCTCCCTGTCCTGAAACCACTGCTTTTCACCTATTTAATTATCTTTGAAATGGAGTCAATATTAATTTTCTGATAGGATTAAAACACCAAAAACAGTGTCTGTTCTGAAGCAGGGGAAAGTTAGTTTTGTATCTGCACTGTCTTTGATCCACTAATAACACATAGAAAAGCATTCCTCTCCCTCTAATCAGATGAGAAGTTAATGGTCCTCAGCCAGTGTTCCAAATGGCTTCTGAAATTTTCCATTTGTGTGCTCCATTATTATCTCCAAAATGATAATGTTGTGTCACAAGCTGGTTTCTCTTCCTATGAAAACTGTCGAGCATATGTTCCATCTCATAGAATGGGCTTTAAAATCCCATAAAATAATGGTTGGTTAGTTCCACAACTTTTATGCCACTATTGCACCAGCACATCATGCAGACAGTCATCTTAAATATGAAGAGTCATGTCTTTTTATTTTTATTTACTCATTGAAATTTTCATATATGTTGACAGTATACCTTGATCATGTTCACACCTCACTCCCTGTCCTTCCAGCTCCCTCCAGGAACTCCTATACATCTCCCTCCCAACTTCTCATCCTCCTTTTATAATTTATTTTAACCCACTGAGTCCAATTAGTGTTGCACATGGATATGGAGTCAACCAATAGGACACAGGAAACTTGTCCAAGGTTACACTCCTAAAGGAAAGTGATTCTCATTCTCTCAGTACCCATCAGTTGCTGAGAGTTCCTCAGCCAGAATGGGACCTCAGGATTCCAACCCCCTCCTTTGTTCTGGAATTTTTAACTGGCTTGATGGTGTGCAGATCCTATTTATGTAGCCATAGCTCTATGAGTCCGTGTGTGTAACAGCCATGGCATGTTCAGAGACAGCATTTCACAGCAGTACACCTCCACCATCATCCTTCATCTCTTTTCTTTCTGCTGCTTCTTCTAGATGTGTCCTGAGTCCTGAGGTGGCAGGGTGGATACAGATGTCCCACCTACAGCTGAGCGCTCAGCCATTATTCTCAGCACTTTGTACAGTAATGTATCCCTGCATTAATCACTAGTCAGTTCAATCAAAAGCATCTCTAGCTAAGGCCTGGAGCAGCTCAAATCTGTGAAAATACACAAAAGTATTTAATTCATCAACATAACTATTTGTAGAATATCAAAAACAACCAGAATTCATACATCCTTGGTTTTTGTTAACTCATTCCCCACCCTTCCATTCTCTCAACCCACTGTCTCCATACCTACTTAAACCTTTAGTTCCAAGTACTCACCTCCTGCCCTCAAATGCCATATATGTCCTACTACCTCATACTCTATCTTTTACCTGGACCACAATATCAGAAGTTTCTATGCAGCTTCTTCATGCACACTTCCTTTTGGCTAAGCCTTCTCCAGCCTCCCCCCACCCGCCCGCCTCAATTCCTCATCACTTCACTACCTGCTGCAATCCTTCTGCTCCCAGCATTCCCTCCTCTCTACTCTCATTAATGAAATGATTAGTAAAACCTGCAGCCATCAAAATAATCAGGCTCTCTCTGTTTGACTAGCTAAGATGTAACTTCTGTAGATTGAAGTGGGTTTTTTTTTTTAAGCCGAACTATGATCATAAGAGAATTTTAACCATTACCTTGACTTTATTTTTGTACTTTCATTTTGGGGTACACAATGGAAAATGATGCTTGGAATATTCTCAGACAGACACGTGTCTTGCAACTGTTTATTTCATGGAAAATGGAGACATTTAAAAAAAAAAAACTCTTAAAAAGGAGGAAAGAAAATGCCACTATTATTTTTCATAGTGTCAAAAATACTCCCAAGCAATTGTATCATGACCTTATCAAGGGATATTAATAATTGATGCTACTAACAGTAAATTTCATATAAAATTTCTAATTTACATGTGGATTTATGTATATCCACATGACCTGAATATGGTTACCTATAATACAATATATATATGCTCTGTATTTTTATTACATAATTCACACAGCATGCCTCAATGTGACATTAATTATATGAGCCAAAACTATTATGTTTTCCTGAATAATATAGAAGGATTTGGATGTACCCATATTATTTGGAAAGTCTGAGTATCAATGGTTCAAAGCTTGTCAGGAGCAGTATCTTAAGTATACAAAAAAAAATTAAAATAAAGTTACTGCTGATGGGGGAGGAGGGGCACCAACAGCAAAACAGCCACTCTGAGAGGTACAGTCGGTATGTGCTTGGTCATTGCACTTCATTTCTGAAGCATAGGAAAGAGAATGGTTGCAGAAGAGCACACAACCAGTCAGAGTCAGTTAGCATGGCTCCTGAGACTCAGTTTATTAAAAGCAATAATTTCAGGAAGGTTTTTAACTAGGACAGTTCAAACCTTCACTAAAAAAAATATCACATTTTAATTTCAGGAAGCTCAATTTATAGACAGCCCAAGGGTTAGGCTAGATAAAGAATTGCCTCTCTATTTAAAAGAGAAATGCTGTTGATAGAACAGAAGATTGGTCTGAAAAGTGCCAAATCACACTAACTTTTAAAAAATATTCCCACGAATAGCATGCTAACCCGTGTATAAATGTTTCATATGATAGGAATTAGTTCACTTTCAAGCTGATTGCATTTTCATAGAAAAAAAATGGGTAATTTTGAACGAAAAAGGACTGAAAATTAATAGCCTAAATATTTCATTTTACAAAAGAAATGACTTTTTTATGCATTTGAACACTTGATCCAAGGTTCCTTACTGAAGGAATTATATACATATTTAAAAAGTAACATAAACAATTGGATATAATTCAGCATAATGTTAAGAATGGGATGCTTCCACACTGACCTCATAAGTAAACATAATAAAAAAATAATCATAAAGTAAAAACTCCAAAGATCAAGACCTCTTTTCAACATAGATACAAAACTCCCAGGCAAGTTACCAAGCAATAAAATCTAGCAACATATGATAATGAGAATGCATTATGATCAAATCAACTTTTCTCCAGGAAGGCAATCTTGTGGTGTGGGGGAGTTATTCAACAGTTGCATCTCAATCCACAGTGACAAGGTAGCACTACACAACTCTTAAGAGTAATTTGAAAACTCTCCCTAGCAAACTTTAGTGACAATGTAGAGCAGCTTCAATGCACTCACTGGCTAAGAGGACGAAACAATGGTAAAAGCACAATGAAAAGGATATTGACGGTTTCTTAAGATGCTGAACACACGCTTGTCTGACGATGGAGCCAATCCGCCTCCAAGTAGCCACCAAAGATCTCATGCTCGTGACTCTTCACAAAGGTGGATAGAAGCTTTAGATGGAATAGTCCAAACTCAGAAACAAATCAAACATCAACAAATGAACAAACACAGCAGCATCTTTATGTAAACTACTGCTATTCAACAACACGAAGAAGAAACTTCTGGCTAAGGCAGTAACTGTGTGGGTATAAAAGTAACTATACTAAGAGAAGTAAAGCAGACAAAACAGTATAAAATGTGTTATTACATCTTTGCAAAATTCTAGAAAATGTCATAAAATAGATCACTGGCTCCCTGGGTGTGAAATGGGAAAGGAAGCATTGAAAGAACATGTCTGCAGAGTTCATTAAGATTTTCCATGCCTTTGTTTTGTTTTGGTCTGTTTTGTTTTATTTTGTTTTCGCTATGACACAGATGTTTTATTTTGATTGTAGTGATGGATTTATGAGTGCACACATATGTCCAAATTTAAGTATGTACAATTTGTTGTATGCCCGTTGCTTTCAACAAATCTGTTTTTTTCTCAATTTCCTGGGAGATTTCTCAGGCTAAAGAAGAATTCATGTCATTCATTATATAAGCTTAATAAATAAGTTACAGAGCACAAAATAAGATAGTGAAAATGAAACTAAACATGAATCATGATGTGAAATGTCTACATTCACAGTTAAAAAGCATAGATAAACTAAAAGTGAGGTGTGTAAAATTAAAGTATAGATAACAGTGGACAATATGTCAACCAAATGGTCAGCAAAAAAAAAGCAATATAGGTATGTGAATGTAATAAGAGCATGCCATAAGGAGAAATCGGGGAAAGATAAGGGGTTAATTATAACGGAGTAATTTATGATGATGGGGAAACGTTGGGAAATGGGGGAAAGCTATGACCCTGACTACCAAGATGGATTACCACACATATGCTCATTGACAAACTGACCATGCTGCTAAGTGTGCAACACCTTTGTATATCAATCACATCTCAATAATGAACCGCATCTTAGCTAATCATTTTCCTTTGAACTCTTTAGTAATAGAGATGAGGCCTTCATGTCTAGATAACAGAAATGGCATATTTGATGACAGAGCTTATATCTTGCCCATCCCTGTATATTTAGCACAGAATCCGATACCTGGCACATAATGGGTGGTCAGTAAGTACCTGATGGATGAGTGAATAATTGAGTTATTGGATGAAGAACAAGCTCTCTGAGATTAAAAGCTATGGCAAAAGCTGTTTCTCTAATTTGAATTTAAAGGTTAGTTATGGGAACTGACTGTCTCGGTATTTAGGAAATCAGAAGTTGGAGGTTGTGTATACTCTCTTGCCTTGGCCCCTTTGGCAGCTTTTGATAAATCTCTTTTCTGTTCCTGGTTTTTGCTTTTGTATTTATAATAATGGCCTGATCACGCTTCTTACACATTATAATTTCATTCACGTAATATTTTTTCAAGTTCTTGCAAACCCTTAGTGTAAGGGGACATAGTCACCAAGAATTATATTATAGAGGCAAAAAGATGGATTCCTCAAACTAGTTTGCAAAACATTCACTTCAGCAAATTCATCTCTCTGCCCCAGTTTTCTAAGTCAGCCAATAATAATTATCCTATAAATCAGGCCTCCCCAAAGTTTTCCTTTTCTTTACAGTCACAACAAGCTGCCTGCTTTTCCCTCATTACATTTTATGTCTTTGTTTTGTTTGCACAGGCCCCTCTCCCCCTGCCATTGTAATTCTCCTTGTGTCATGAGATACCAAATTTATGGCTGGTAAAAGTTAACATCTAATTTTTTAAAAGGATCCCAATTATAAAATCTAAAAAGAATTTAAAAATTAAACATTCCACTTGTTTTAAGTGCTTCAAAAGACAAAAAACAACAAAAACCCTTAAAATAGCAGATTGCCCTGAAGAGAGATCTGTTTCCTATTCCTGGATATGCTTGGAGGCACTCTACGGTAAAGGAAATCTTGTTCTCTATATGGGAAAGAAGTTATCCCGTGCCTATGGCGAGTACCTGAAGGAGAGGAAAAAACAATCATCAGAAGAAGGCATAGACAGGTTCAACTTCTCAGACACTGATGATCTTTCCACATGTAAGCCCAGGCTCAGTAGCCCCAAGGTGGAAGACATTTAATGATTGAAGAAAAGAAAAACTGGTGATTGATTACCTGATACAATGCTGAAGTAAGTACTATTAAGGGAATCAACTGTCTGAATACAATAGATCTTCATCAAGTGTGTGTGGGGTACAATACAGACCAGACCAGAAAGTATCGAAACCAGAACTTAGTAGCAAGATCTTTCATGATTTGTAGTTACTTAAACATATTAAAAAGGTGAAATTTTATATTCTAAAGTTTTCAACATATTATATCATGGAATTAATTTAATAAATCTACACTGTTTGCTTTAGGGAAAGTGTTTTTAAACAGAATCAAGAGACAAAGTCCAGAATGGAGAAAAATTTGCCAACTATTCACGTAACGGAAGATTAATATCAAGAAAATGTAAACAACTAAAAATTTAAATCCCACCAAAATCATCAAAGAAATGGCCAAATTAATTGTATAGGCAGCTTTTGAATGAAGCCCCACTGTCGATAAATGTAGAAAAAAGAGTCCTTGTGCTTCCCATAAGGAATATGCCTTGAGATTCCATCCCAGCCCTATTAGAAGAGCTATCATTAAGAAAACAAACAACAGCACTCACAAGAATCTGGGAAAAAAGCAAGACTTATATACTGTTTGTCAAAATGTAAATTAGTGCAGCCACCAGTGGAATCACCATGGGCATTGCTCAAATACTAAAAATAGAATTATATGCATCTCTATCCACCCTGGTTATCTAAGTCAACATATACAGAGATACATGAAAATCAGAGCTTTAATTATCACACTACCCATAATAATTATGGGATCATCCTGGCTGTCCACCAATACATGAATGATTAAAGAGAATATGATACAGGAACACTGGAATTTTATTCAGCCATAAAGAAGGAAATCACACACACACACACACACACACACACACACACACACACACACACCATGTAAGTTACTTTTCTGTGACCAAATACCCAGCAGAAAAAAAACTTAAAGCAGGAAAGGTTTATTCTTTTAACAGTTGCAGGGAGATCCTGGTTCATCCTGGCAGGGAAAGCACTGAGTTGGGTGACCAGTGCTTCATCACACACAAGAAGCAGAAGGAGATGAGTGCTTGTGCTCAGTTGGCTTTCTCCTTTTATGAAGTTCAAGACCCAAGCCCAAGTAATGTTGAATCTTTCCTTAAAGTGGGTATTGCTTATCAATAAACTGAACCAATAGAATGCCTCCCTGGTGTGCAGGAGGCTTGCCTCCTAGGTGATTCTTGTCAAGCTGACTATCACCACTATCAAAGACATAGAGACAGAAGGGGAACGGTTTGGAAAGAACACTAACAGAAGGGACAGTGAGAGAGGAACAATGAGAAGTAATGGGTGAGTAGGTATGAGCAAAGTATATGATATGCAAGCATGAAAATATTAATGAAACCCATTATTTTACACATGAATATGAAATAATTTTAAAATTATGAACAAAAATAGAGTTTAAAAAACAGAAAGTGTTTTTACTGAGTTGCCATGAAACCTGGTAAGGATAACCTAAGAACTAAAATAATGAATATTTTATTAATATCAAATTATTGTTTCAGGGGACAAAAATAAAACTACAGACTCACCATCAGTCATAGCACTAATAAATAAACCAAGATAAAATGCCGATCAGCAGTCACTGAATTATTGAGCCTAGGGCCTGTCTGTTACAGTTTTATGAGTCAAAATCAAAATTGAACTCATAAATACTCAACCTTCACAAACATCATAGTCAAACTAAGGAAATTGTCAACAAAGTCATAATAACAATTTGAAGAGGATTCTCCTACCAAAAAATAATGAACCATACCCACCAGGATCTCATGTAAACAGGATGATATCAACCAGATGGAAAAATAAACTCAAGCCTGGCAGCAACCCTTGGCACAGTGAATACATGTCATGCAGAACATCAAGAGGTTCTTGAACAGTTGCTCGAGTCACCCGTACACAGACACAGATACACACATGCTGTAGAAGTTCATTTTTAGTTATGTTTAAAATGGTTGCTTTTCGCATTGTTAGGTGAGAGGGCCTAAGTCTTGGCATTTTGTATTGTCTGCAGATTTTGGCTTCATGTAAAAGATGTTTGATTCCTCATGATCTACACATGGTATCAATAGAACACCTGAGGAGCTTAGGTGTCAATAAAAACCCCTGTAATGAGACACTCTGTCCAGGATGGCATTTGCCATGAGAGTGGTTCCCTCTACTAAGATCTGGCAGGATTTGTACCAAAGATGAAGACAAGGAGGCACATTCATAGGTACAAATCCTGCCAGATCTGCATGCTGCTACACACACACACACACACAATAACAATAAAACCAACACCATTCACAAAAAGAAGAAGGTTATGAGGATAACTTAGTCAGTACAGTGCTTGTTACACAAACATAAGGCTCTGTATTCCATTCCCAGAATCCACAGCAAAAGCAAGATGTGGTGATGGATGTATACAATCCCAGTTCTGATTAGGTGGAAACATGAGGATCAGTATGGTTGCTGGCCTAGCCTAATTGGAGAGCCCCTGAGCACACATGAGTGATCCTATCTCAAAAAACAAAGTAGACACCACCTAAGGAGAACCACACCCAGGTTGTCCTCAGACCTCCACATACACACTTATATACATATATACTACCCCATACACACACACAAACACACACAAAAACATATACCAAAAAATAGATAAATAAACCAGAAAAGGCTATAATTTTTAGAAGTGAAGATCACCAGATGATATGGGTATAGAACAAACAGCAGAAAATGTTGCAGAAGGAAAGAAACAGGTACTATTAATCAATCCACAATTTGTTTCTCTAGAAAATAAGACACGCTGCACCCACATCACAGGGTTGCCATGATTGAATATGGATTTGAATCCTAGACAAACCAGAACATACTCCCTTTGCCCCAATCTACAACAAACATTGTTGGTTTGATTTTATAAATTCATGAGAACTGCCAAATAGTGTCTATTACATCACAGATTTCATCACAGAAAACCTATCAAAATGCAGAGTTACAGAACCTAAATCGATGCATTTACAACACAACTCCTAAAGTAAATGGAGCTGCATGGGGCACTCAGCACCTTCAGAAAAAAAGGATGTCAGAAATAAGTATGCAGCATTCATATTTAATGCATTTGTTAACTGCTTTCTCTCTTTTAACTCACTAAGGAGAAAGCAATATATTTTATAATTCAATAGATATTCAGAGACCATACCTGTTCAGCTTGAAGACATAGGACATTGAATTCAATGACATGAATGTACTGCTTCATGTTATGTCTAACACCAGAACACATTCTAGCTTCTGGGTCTCAATTAAGTTTTACTAGCTGCCCACTCTAATTCTTGGAAGAAGTTCTGTTTGCTCAGAACTGAGAAAGGTATTGGTCTTGAATTAAAGCAGCAGCGAGCCTCTGCCCATTCATAGACTAGCCAGGGAATAACATGTCTTTCTCTAGTTGCTGTGGAGGTGCCCCCTCTACAGAGCTCATGAAGGAGGTCCTATTTTTCACGTTTCACGTATCACTTGAGGTGTGGGTAATACCAAGTACCTTCTGCCCCATAGCTGAGAGGGAAGGAGGCAGAATACATAAACCAAAGTTGGTGTGAACAGAAGAGAGAATACAATACTGCAAACATGTGAAACTGAATGGTTTTCTCATTCATCTGTTGTTGATGGAAAACGGTTTGCTGTTATGTGAAGGATTAGCCCACATGAATGAAGCTGTCTGCAGCATTGAGAGCTGCTTAGCCATCGCACTAGATCAGAAATACTGCAAGTGCTGAATGTCAGAAGACATCGATTGTCCCAGATTCACCTGCTGGGCTCAGAGCCACTGACTGTGAGGCTAAACCATCATTATTCTCCCAAATGGAACTCACACTTCTTCTGCATCCATTCCCCACCCCAAACATTTCATTGATTGAGCTCAGTTGTTTCTCCCAGTGCATAATTCAGGACATAGAGAAGCATCATCACCATCCCTCACCATCCACATCACCAGAGTTATTTCCTTCCCTTTCAGATGAATTGCCATCTATCAGCCTATATCTTTTCCTTCTATGCCTCCTGCATATAAAGTGAAGCCTTAGAAACTTCTGTGCTAAGCACTTCCCTCCATCATTTCCACTTGGGCCAAAGCCCATTCACATTCACCCATGTCATAGAGTGCTCCCCAACTAAACCACAAAGTGAGTCTGATATAGGAAGATGACCTTATCTTTGAATTGGAAGCTGCTTCAGGACTCACCTAAAACCCATCCAATATGCAAATCACAAATCAGAGAAGTAAACCAGAGTCTATTAGAAAGCTGTCATTTCACTGATGAAAGTACCTAATTTCCACTTTGTTTAATTGATAGCAATTTCTCCTCTACTTGTTTAAAACATCCACACATTGGACCACCAAACATGAAATATCTGTTAATATACTAGGCATGCAGTGATACCCTCAAGAAGATTTCTCTCCCATGACATAGCCCCAATATCTTGTCAATTCTCATCTAAAACTATGGTTCCAAATATGGTTCTGAAAACATGATTCCACGGTAGAGATACTGTGATCCTTTTAAAAACATATGTATGGGACTGTGGCCAATATTCAGCCATGACCCTTCAGTGAGTCATTTTCTTTTATTTCTACAAATGATATGCAAAATTGAGTAAAAGCTACATTGTACTCCTGTTCGTATTAAGCTTATTGACTAAAGCTCCCCTAGATCTTTAACAAACACTTTATTTTAAAATTATGTCTCCCCCTAGTCCATAATGTAGATGATTATTTTAAGTGGAACTGTAGTGTTTTGTATTTTCTCCTAATTAAATTATCCTGTACTTGGTTCTTCTTTTAGTCTTTCTCATCTCTCTGTAAATTCTGACTCCTGCCCAGTGTATTGACTTTCCCTTCTGGCCTCCTGTCACTCCCAAATGTAAACAATGAGTTATACCCTCTTTCTGGACATTAATTTAGAGAAGGCAGAGCACAGAAATGTCTCTTAGACTCTAGAAAGAGTTCAAAGCTCATAATAATGTATATCTACCAACATTCTTTAAGTATATGTTTAGTTATTTACAAACACGGGTAAGAATTCATTGCAATATCTTAAACATTAAACCAATTAAATACTTACTATTCTCTGCTGGTACCAATCAATACATACTAGAGCCTGTTCCATATCTTTGAGAGACTAACCGTCACATAGAGATACACAGTGAATGACAGTTTTTAATCATGCATTCTATAATGCAAGTATACATGCAACTCAATACAAGTTCAGGAAAGGGAGCCAGAGTTTGCCTGGAAATGTACATGAACTCTCAAGAGTGTAATATTTTCTCCTCTCCCATCACATTTTGGAGGTTAAGTCTCAAGAATGTGAATAAATGGAGAGTTTTACTATAATCCTGACAGCCGGGGTGGCATGAGGGAGGGAACAATACCGTCATCAGGTGAAGCACATGTGGCATGCACTACACAGGCATGGTCCATGCTGGGTACCAATAGACAATGAAGATGGATGAAGAAGGTTGGAGAGAGAGTGAAAAGACTCAGAAGCTACTCACTGCCACAGTCTTTATGTGATATTCATTGTCTTTAACCTCTTCATCCCAGTCCTGTTGTTCACTGGCTAGTCTGAATGAAAAATGTTTGTTTTTTACATGACAAAGTTCCCTTTCAAATCTTTTGTGTAGGCAGGTGGGTAGTGATTTTTATTCAGAGACTAGAAAAGAGCTAGAAGACTTTAGTCATTCTCTGTTAGCAAGGTCAAATGAACACCTACTTCCCCCTTGGAGACCCAGATGCTCTTTAGAGAGAAGGTATGAAAGGAGATGAAGGAAAATGCACCTTCAACCATCTGTGCTTGCCCTATAGGAAGACCGACCATTCTGGTTTGTCTGGAATGGTATTGCTGTATTGGTTTTTAGCAGTGGAGACACCTGATCTCTACCACGTTCATTGAGTCTCTCAATTAAACCTAAAGTTCATTGTTTCAGCAAGTCTAGCCAGCTAGCTTATTCCAGGATCCCCTGTGTCTATGTGCAGATGGCTACTACACTCACCCAACATTTATGTGGGCTCTGGGGATTCAGATGCTGGTCCTCACACTTGGGTGGCAGGCACTATAACCATTGAGTCATCTCCCCAGTCCCATGCTTTCTTTATCAAAAGACTAAAATGTGACCTCAGTACCAGTCTGTTTGCTTCTCTAGGCTTCTCTATTACCATAGGAAATAACATTATGTCTGAAATATTGGAAATCCTGTCCTGGATAAGTGCCTCAGAACATCATTTTCTTTCAAAACTGTGATGAACACATGGCTAATATTCTCAAGTCACCTGTCACTTCAGTACCTTGGCCAGGAACACAAAGGAATCTAAAATCTGCGTTTTCTTACCTTTCCAGAGATGAAGTCCTCAAAAGGACAAGCTAAGGACTCATCCATTTTAGAAAAGACATTCTAACACCAAATAATACATTGGGAAAAAAGCCAGGAAAAAAGTGAGAAATGTTACATTCTAAATACCCTAACAGAACATTTCTAAAATTGAAAGCAAAGCTCAGATGAGGGGGAGGGGGCTTCCTTTTCTTTCTTTCATTTATTTATATATTTTATATGATATTTTTTATTTATCCTTCAAAATGTCAAATACACATACATTGTATTTTGGTCGTATTCACTCCTCTTCCCCACTCTAGCTCACCCCGGATTCCCTCTCAACATTTCCCCTTCCCAACTTAACATCCTTTTTGCTCTTTTTTTTTTTTTAATAACCCTGAGTACAATCAATGCTGCCCATACGCACGTGGATGAGGGGTTACAGTGGAACATGAAAAACCTAACAGTGGCCACATCCCCAAAGAAAAATGACTCTTTTCCCATCAGCCATCAGCTGCCAGCCCCTCCTCAGCTAGGGCCTCCTGAGCCCACACCTCTATTAGACTTTCAGCTGACTTGGTCTTTTTCAGGTGATCGTGGCTGTTGTGAGTTCTTGAGTGCACAGCTCTCCCCCCACCCTCCAGCTCTTACATCCTTTCTGTCCCCTCTTCTGAAATGTCTCCTGAGCCTCAGGGAGGTGGGTTGACAGGAAGTGGGTTGATATACATGTCTCATCTCTGGCTGAGTGTGCACAGTCACTCATTCTCAAGACTTTGACCAGTCATGAGTCTCTGCATGAACCCCTGGCTACTACAAAAAGAGAGCATCTCTGACCATGAGATCATAGATAAAACACTATGAGAGGTAAAGCCAACATCTAGGTATTATATTGTATATTGATATTTTGATATTTCATGTTTTATCCTCCTTGGTATCAAGTACATGAGAATTTGCCTACCATCTTTTCCAATAAAATAAAAGACCACACTTAGATTGTTGCAAATTGGGACATATCATAAAAGGAGAAAGTGAGACTTATTTCTAGTCCTTTGTGAAATGAAAATCAGACAATGTTAGACACAGTTAAGCATATCTAGAACCTCAAACTCTGTGGATTCCCAGATCAACAATACAATATTGAATTGAGAAAAATTTTTTTCTATAATGGCATTATAAAATATGGTATATAATTTAATGGAATGAGATACCAGAAATCACATACAACAGAACACATAACAAACATCATGCCTTATCATTATACATTACACAATATACAGCATTACAGAGTCCAGCTGTGGCCTACAGTATTCAAGCTTCACTTCAAACAGTGGACAGGCCACATAGAGCTGCAGTGTAAACTGCATCTTCACCATAAGATCTCAACATAAGTGTTACATACACACATGCATGAAATAAACCTACACATGAACACGTCATGTGCGGCTTAAATGTGCTTCATTGACAGATGTGAAGAAATAAGCACCATCAAATGTATATATCACTCTTTCAAATAATGGGCATGGTTAGCACACATTAAATAGATACACATAAAAAGACAAGCACACTTAGCTGAAAACACTGCAGCCACAGAAGAGGTACAACAGCGTTCATTTGGTAGCCAACTGGCACTACCATCGATAAATGCCTCTACTTTCAGCCCGCTTCCTCTCATTCGCATCAACATTCCAACAAACTTTATCTCAACAAGTAATCATGAGTCAGAAACAGCTGTGTATCAGATGGACTTGGACAGGTTATCATTTTTTGTTTCTTCCCCCCCCCCCCCCTGCTCTAACTTGAGTCCATATGCTACATTTTTAAGTGGAAATGTGATTCCTGACAAAAGCAGTACCCACATGTAAAAGAAAACGGCTTTGGCTAGCATGTGAGTACCATCAAGGAAGAGTTTCTACAGTTTGTAGAAAGGAAGAGACTAGGGAGGCTCATTCTTAAATACCCTTACCTGGAAAAATCTCTCACCTCTTAAGGCCAAGCTTGAGGATTGCTTTCTCCATTACCAAACTCTCTGTTCTGTTCTTTCAGTGGTCTTTGTATACGCCTGACTAATAATATCAAGTTGTATGTGTTGCCTCCGTTATTTAGCAGACCTCTGGATTCAGTGACTATACAGTAAGGCAGCACACACGTAAAGCAATCACCTTTCTGTCAGGATACAGCATATAAAGTCATTAAGGAAACAGTAAAATGTTAACACCAGACTTTTGAGAAATAGAGTATAATACATAGGAGCTCTGGGTACCTCCTGAAGGGAGGAGAGCCAACATTCATCTATTAGACATGTCAAGTTACAAGACAATAGTCTTAGTCTCTTGTATTCTCAGCCCCAGACTTGGTGCTTTGTATACAGAATGTGCTCAATAAGTGTGGGGAGAATGAACTTAGGAAGATTAAGGAAGTTCAGGACTTATTTCCCAAACAAGAAAATATATGAAAGATTGACAATTAATGTGCTCTCCATCATTGTTCAATAGCAGGAATGCTTTATTAAAGGTTTATAAGTCAAGATACAATTGAAATATCACAAATCATTCCTCAGAGATAAACTGAAACTTTTGACCCATTTCTGAGAGATAAGATTCCCTAGATCTCCCTCAGTAATGGTCATTGGTCTCAGGAAAAGTATGTTAATAAAATTTGATCTATTAAAACTGAACCAAACACTGTAGGCTTTGGAGTGATTAGAAAGATATGATTCATGGTGATATCACTATATTTTCCTTTAAAGTAAATGACCAAGACACAGCCTAGATTATTAATCAGGCAGCAGGAAACAGTGAAATTGATAGATTTCTTTATCTCTGGTGATAACAATGATGACAAGTAAGTTCCAGACACAGAACAAATGGCTTGTAAATTTATGGGGCCCCCATTAAGGAATTAGAAGTTGGAGCAGGAGGTGAAATATGATACCATAGGAACAAAGGTTTGAAAAAAAAAGCCCTTGAGGCAAAAGTGTGAAGAAAGGGAATAACCAAGAGTTATTTCCTCTGGAGGTTCCTACTGCCCCTAATTTCAGAAAATCTTTGAGCTGTATTTATGAGAATCCATGATGAACATCCCCAGGTATTTCTTTTCTTTTCTTTTTATTAAGTTATATCTTTGACAATTTCATACATGTATATAATGTATCCTGGTGCCTATCTTCCTCCTACACTCTTTCATCCCTCCCTCCCCGCCTGATGCCAACCAGCTGGCCCCTCCCAACCTGTTCCTTTCCCAGGGTTAGGACTTATGGCTTTGTTGCATGACCTACATTGATTCAATCAAAGCCATCTGTGTGACCATTGAATTGAGACTATCTGTTGGAGGTTGTTGTGGCCACAAGAGAGCACACAACTGACCCTTTGCCAAAATCTTTTCAAAGATTCAAATTGAAGACAGAAGTCTAGAAGCCATTGACATGGACATGCCTATGGTGGGGTTGATAGATCATAAGCAATATGAAAGGAGGGAGGGAAACACTTGGGGTAGAAGGCTTTAAGTGGGGGCAGTGGGGAGATAGAGAAACATATAGAAGCAAGGAGGACTAAGCAAGACAAAGCACACATAAAAAAGATCCATGTTGAAACCTACAGTCTGAAAGATACCCTGAAAAACTGGCAAAAGCTCCTCCTTGAAGCTATGGGTTATTAAACAAAATCCCAATGTCAGGTGTGGGATAACTCCTTAAAAAATGTTGATCAGGAAAGCCTTAGAGGGCCCCAAACAATACAGGCTAAGCAATATCTCTTGGTTACCCATAAGAACTAAAGAAGATCCTACTGTTGAAAACATCCCAGATTTTAAGCTATTCCACAGCCATCTCTAAATCTCTGTACTTGGACTTGGGGAGTAACTCCTTCTCAAAGGGATACCCCAGCCCCTCCACGGTCCTTTCCCTTCAGCCCTTGAGTAGATTCACAGGGTGTAGAAGACTTACGGTATCCCAGGAATAGCACTACACGCCACAATTTTCATTGTTTTTTCCAGAAGGATGTTATGTGCTAGTGCTGACTTCCTTTCCGTTTGCAAGAGTTTGTTTTCTTCTCCACAAATTGCCAAAATTACCCCAGAAATCCTCCATTCTTATCTAAATAGATCTAATAACTAAAAAGTAAGCATCTAACATTTGAATAGCATTTTCAAGCTCTGTGTGAATGCACGTGTGTGTGAGGGGGTGTTGTATGTGTTTGCGCATGTGCTCATGCAGAGGCCAGAGGAGACTATCAGGTTCCTTCTTCTATGTTCTCTGCCTTATTGTCTTGAGATAGAATCTTTCACTGCTCCGTAAGTTTGCCATTTCTGCTGGGGTGGATGGATGTGCAGCAAGTTCCCAGGACCCATTTATCTCTGCTCCTCAATGCTAGGATTATAGACACACATAGTCAAGCTCAATGTTTTTCCTGCGTGCCCAGGATTCAAACTTGGATCCTCACTTCTTGCATCCTTCATTCCTATCTACCAAGTTGTCTTCCCAGCCCCATACTTTCAACTTTTAAAAAGCCGCTATTTAATTTGATCTTTTTTATGGCCTAAGGGACAGGATGAATGTGTTCACCACATGAGGGATAATGAAACAGATTTTTGAGAGGTTATATATGTGAAAGAGATTTTCAACTCTGAGGGCTGTGGTACAATTGGGGTGAATGACAGCCATTTTCTATCTCAAAGGGTCAGTGGCCACCCAGCACTAGCCTGACATCCCTCTCTGTTCCTCATTGAGCTGTTGTCACTTCTATGTTTCAGTTGTTTTCAGACTTTACAGTGTCAGGAATAGTTAATCTGACTTTTTTCCTGTGTTTGACAGGTAGAGCTCTCTCTGTTGGTGTCAGATATGAGAAAAATATTGTTTTAAAGTTAAGAATCCAGATGGAAGCTTCCAAATGTTAGCCGACCTATGAGTGTCATCATTCAAGAACAGTCAAATGAAAGCATTCAGAAGAATATTCCCCAAATGAGAACAAACATTGATTCTTCCAAGTTGCTCTGCTTAACCCTAACTAGAGCAGTGTTAAGAGGTGCAGAGAGACTGGGCTGTAAGATGTAGTAGCACGCAACAGAGACTTACCCTGTGTCTACCTCAAAGGGCCATGAAGAACCAGGCACATTGCCTAAGAGTCTAAAAGGCACCGTTAGCCTTTGAGTAAGCAGACAGAGCCTAGAGAAGCCAGTTCCTGGGGAAGGAGCCTGGCATCAAAGCTGCTTACAAAGTCACAGAGATTCTCACTGGCACAGCTACCAGCTGAGCCTTTGTGACTGTGTTTTTTCTATTGTGACTTTGTGCTTCTGTCTCCCAATCTGCCAAATGAAATGTTAGAGTCTCTGTGGTTGCACAGTTCAAACTCTATGATTTCTTTTTCCTCTTAGTATCATCTCAGAAGGAAGTTGCTGAGAGGGTAGATAGCAGATCATAGAAAATAGGAAAGTGGAGTGGAAACACAGGGATGGAAAGGTTTAAGTAGGGAGGGGTGGCGAGTCCCCTTCCCTTATCACTCCAAAGGATAACAATTCCCTTTCCCTATGTTATTCTCACTCTTTCCCAACCCAAGAAAATGAATGAAATAGAAACCAAGTTTTCCAGCTCAAAACTTAATGATACATTCAAACTAAAAATCCAAAGGATCATTATGTTTGTTTACTTGGAACCAGACAAGCCTCTCTTTAAAGTTTAATTACCGAAGAATCAGACAACTTCTTCTACATATTGACTTCCTAAGTTAACATGGCATTTGCTTTGCCACAGTTTCAACTCAATTTATTTTCTGCCTTTCTCTTTTCTCTCCCAATGCCACCTGGTGACTTATCACAGAATTTGAAAAATCCATACATTTCCTAAACAAGGTCAGAAAACTGGTTGAAGAGTCCTGGTCACCACTGGGTCAAGTGTGTGTTGCTTCAGAGAATCACTAATGGCATCTGGAGAAAGAGAAAAGAATAGGTAATAACTTAGTTATTGATTTGAGGGTCGGGGAGACAAAAAGAAAGTCAAACCAGAGTCATCAGAAACTGGAGGTGCAGCTCAAGTAGGCAGCAACTTTAAGGGATATTTGCAGCAGGAAGAATTTCCTGTTTCCTATATAAAAGTAGCTCACTCATCTCACTCCAGGATAGGAGATGACTTCTAAGTAGAGATGAAAGAAGGTCATGTATGCCATCATTCCTGATCCACCAGCTCCATCCGGGTGCAAGAGTCCAGCACTAACCTCAGCCCTAATCTTATTCCCAGTCTATTTAACTAACTCCTTAATATGTAAAGGCAAATTCTTCTGTTCATGATTCTGCAAAACTTGTGGGTGATCTCCAGTGCCTTCATCCCCATGTCTCCTCATCACCAGTGATGTTTTTACCATCTTTGGCCCTGAGTTCCCATCAGAAGTTTGCAAACCATTTACATCAGTCACAATCTGCCTTTGCAAATTTGAGTTCGGAGTCAAATTCTCCACCCTGTAAAATCAACACACACATGAACACACATACTCATAAACACACACACAAACACATATACCTTAATTAAGTAGTAAGTGAATGGTCATGAGTTTTATCTTGGTGATTGATATTCCTTGAGTATCAACAGAAACAAACTGTCCTGCCTTCACCTTCTAAATAGCTCATTAAATCAATTTGAAAGTCCCAAGGGTGGCATTCTGCATATGAAAGTGAGCTAGTGTATGGGGTGCTGGTCAAAGCTAAGGAATATTGGACAGAAAAAGCACTGTTCTTCCTTCCTTATGGGAAGGGCTTGCTATGGTCAGCTGGGAGTATCTTTGTGATCTGCTGTAGCATTCTAACTAAGGAAATGTGTTACCTAGGCACAATGGGGCCTCCAGAGATGGAAATTTTTCTCTGAGAACAGGATTCCTCTAATAGATGATCATCCACAGTTCTTCCTATATGCTCCATGAGACTTCCTGGAGTGGCACTGAAGTCTGAGACTCTTCCAGTACAATCTTCTCCCCTTCCCCCTCTCCATTCACAGGTGTCAGAGCTTCATCATTGGATGCAGACTGCTCTACCTGTTCCTGTTCCATCTTCTCTTTTCTCTTTTGTAGAGTTGATTCCAAGGAAAAAAATCTTTTGCATTTTTAGTTTTCTTTTTGCACGTCCTTCTTACAGGGCCCAAGCTACCATCCCAGGAGAGAGTCCTTCCACCAGTCTCCCATGATGGAGCAACTCTCATCATTGCCTATTAAGATTTCTAAACACTCTAAGGCTAGTTTATTCTTTCAAAATGAATCAATAAAACAAAACAACAAAAGAACACGCATGCACCCATCTGCTGTCAAATTACCAAACCTGTCTGATTGCCAAGTGGCTGTGTCTCAGTTGTCATTCAGTCATCAGGTATCAGTTCAAATAGGACCTCTTGCAAAGACCCAATCCCATATCACAGCTGTCTATCCCATGACCCTTTCTACTTCTGCACAGAACTTGCAGCTATCTGAAATCTTTTCTGCTTTTTGTTTATATGGTTGCTGTTTATATCCTGCTCCAGAAAATACAGTAGAGTCAAGATGTCAATTGCCTTGTCTATGCCCACATCCCTGCCACCATGCTGGGTGTGAATTTAGATGAGAAATGGCCCCAGCTTCCATGGAGCTCATAAACTATCTGGGTAAGCAGAATTTGATAAAGTAATTTCAGGATCTTTACAACCTCATTTGGGAAGCAGAATTCCAACTCTGAAAACTAGATTTCTTTCTCTTCTTCCTCACCCTCCACATTTATTCCATCTGCTGAGGAAAAGGCTGGGTTTAAAAATCTCTGCCACTTTCACCCCTGAGGAAATTGCTTTGGGTGCTAATCTAAGTCTGCAGCCTAGAAGAACGTTGTGATTATTTATTTTTCTCTGTAACCAATTTTTTAACAATCCTCCCAATTTATGTCTTTATAAATTATACATGCGCACCATACTACAAATATGCATTTTAGACAAAAGTAGATAGGTGATAGATAGATAAACAGACAGATATATAGATGATAGATTAAAAATATAAACAGATAAAACAACAAAAAGGTAAAACAATTCTGTTATTTCCAATTTTCTCACTTGGCCTCACCTTGAGTATCCCCCTGGGATATGTGTGCCATATTTTTAACATTGCTAAACAAAGCAATCTTTTCCTAAAAAGAAGAGGTTGCCAAGGGTTAGAAGTAGTACAGGAGCCTAAGTAGAAGCATAGGAGAATTTGCGTGCATATTGGGATGGTTCTAAATCCTGTTTGTGGAAGTGACAGCAATAATCTAACAAAGCCCTAAATTCTATAGGACTGTACAGACCAAAACAATGATTATTGGCGTATATAAATTTTATACTATATAAGAAACAAACTTGGGAAAGAATTTAATGACTAGTTAGATCCTTGGCTGGTGAAAAAACAGAACACAACAACAACAAAACCCTGTTTAAAACCCCATCCTAGCTCTGCTTCTCCTGAGACCAGAATTTCATGAAAGAAAATAAACACCTTTATAACAACCTTATTGATCCTTGAGCTACACAATCAACTGTGGCAGGTGCAACACACCATCACTCACCCTGCTTTCCCAAAACATGACCTCCATCTTGCCACCTGCTCATCAGGGGTGAAGCTTCCCTCCCTTGAAACCTGTCTAGTCTTAATGATTTGCTTGTAAATAAAAAACATCCATGAACTCACAGGCCAGGTCAGAAAAGTTTTTAGTCAAGTCTCTCAGAATCCAGGTCCCATACTGAGAAGCCCAAGCCACATGGAGTGGGCACACTCTATCCAACTGACAGTCCTCAGTAAGACCATTTTTGAGATATTCTGTCCAAGACAGGAACTTCAGTGAGGTCTAGCTTCCAGCTGCTTAAGTTAGTCCCCAATTCTAAGGCCCCATATAGTATAGCCGCAAGGCAGAGCCACTGTGCCCTATATGTATTTCTGATCCACAGACATGAACATCCTGTTTCTGCTTTGGGGAATAGTTTTGACAGACAGACCTGACTTGTGTCCTGCTAATCATCCATTCGACCCTTGACAATCACACTCTGATTTTGTTTAACTGTGGTGAAAAATACCAACCCCCGCCAGGCTCTCATGCAGGAAGTAAGGCCAAGTAACAGGATCTTGACCGGTGCAAAGCAAGCAGATATTGCTGTTTTAAAAGATACTGCTGGTTGATGCTTCCAAAAATAAAAATAACATAAAGTCAAGCTCTTTGGGGTGTCTGGCTTTTTGAGCATTTGTCTCTCATTCTCCCTAGAGAATATCGTTTTTCTATCTAGAAAGGCAGGGACCACTTTACCATCAGATTAAAAGCTACAGAGTATGGTATGGTATGAAGTGATTGAAAAGTGATGATTTCATGATGACCCTGTTAGGTCACCGAATCAGACTGAACTGCTCACTTCAAACTTACCTTTCCCTGAGATAGGCCTGCATTCTGGAGATGAAACTCAGGCCATCAGGGGTGTACTGCAAGCACTTTTGCCACTGAGCCACTTCACCAGCCCAGAGCAATTTTTAATTAGAATTTTCTATTACATGCGGCCAAATATAACTGGTACCAAATGTGGCACAGCAAGCAACAGAGCCTAAAATTTGGCTTCACTGAGTTCAGGTGAGCAGGATGGGCTTCATGGTGTTAGATGTAAGTTTGTCGTTATAAAAAAAAGAGAACAACACTCCAATTAAAGGGGCTTGACAAGCCAAAGCAGTACTTCCCATTGCAAGGGCCAGCCACTTGGCCAAAGCAAAAGAGCAATCACACCAAGGGAGGAAGAGCACTTGGTTTTTGTTCTAATGCAGGCAGGCCATGTCTGTGTCTTCCCCGCACTGACTGAGATCTGACCTCACAGTCTTTTGTAATCAATTGGTTAGCTTTAAAAGAACTGGCACAAAAGAAATGAAGGAAAGGAAAAATAGCTCAGCCACTCCAGGACTTCAAATTCCCAAAATGCATGTGTAACTGGGGGCTTTGCATAAATAAAAGCTTTACAAGGTAGTCTGTGGTATGTTGGAGAGGGGTAAAACATTTGTATAAAGGTTTTACAAGGTGAGGAACATTAAAAGATTTACAGAAAAGTCTTACAAGGTAGGGGAGATAAAAAGATTTGAATTCCTTGTCCTAAACAGAAGTTTTTACAATGTTTGGGGGAAAAAAAAAACCTAATATTTAATATTTTTTCTTACAATGAGACCTCTAAAAGTCTATTTGTTTGATTTCATGTACTGCTATCCCTGTATTAATCTTTTAAATAATATGTTTGAATTTATATTTTGTAAGTAAATTAATAGAACTGAAGATTGTAGGGTGGAAGAGGTCTTGCTAGTCTTTCTACTCACCAAGAAAGGCACAGTACGTGGGTAGCCATGTTGGGGGCAGAAAGAAGATCTTCACCAGCAAGCCATACCTTGCACTCTGATCTCAGACTTACTCCAGACCTGGGAGAAATCAAATTTCCGTTGGTTAAGCTTCCCAGTCTGGTATTTTGTGACAGCAGTCTGAGACAAGTGACCACAGAGATAAAGAAAATGTGAGCACCCAGAAGCCCTTCCTCACCCGTCAGTAAGTTCAAAGGAAATGCTAATAGACAAAGGAGAAAGACACAACATTTAAATTGCTGTTGTTCTACATTTCCACCATTCCAGTGGAAAGAAAATGAAAAATCAGGTACAAGCAATCAAAGGCAAACTGTGGAGTTTCCAAAATCCCACAAAACAAGTATTCCTATAGCTATGCACATCAAAAGAAAGGAGGAAGCAAAAATCTTTCACGTAACACTGGTAAGAGTACTTTCTTTTTGTTTTGCGGACTGTGTTGTAACCACAAGGCTGAAGAGAGGTTTGAGGGACTATGGGAAGTTGGGAGCCTGGTTTGATGGCTAGAACAGTCGGTGACTCTGCTGTGGAAAGCCGTTAAGTTCAACCTAATGCAAACCACTGGGTGCAAACCAGTTATGGAGCCAATTGGGAAATAGTAAGAAAAAAGTCACAATGTTGGAGGATTTTCTCAGATTCTCTAGAAAATAAAGTCGGATGGAGATTAGGTGTTATGATTTTATTTGAAAAGTAAAAATTCGATGCTGCATGAAAGGAACTGGAAACAAGAAGAAATGGGGAAATAGCTCAGGTTCTTCAATACCGATAGTGATGACAACAGGGGAAACAGTCAGGATGCACGGTCATCGGGACTCATCTGTACCCAGTCCCAGGCCTTCCTTCCCAGACAAGTATTGATAAAACTGTGCTTAAGTGAAGCCAGTCAGAAAGAAAAGGAAGTAATGCTTGTGCCTTGCTCCCTCTGTCTCCTGCCACCCTCTGTTCATTACTTCTGCTTCTGTGACAGAACACCTGAGAAGAAGTAAACTTAAAAGAGAATGCTGTTTGTAGCTCACAGTTCCAGAATAGTCTATCATGGGGGAGTAGTCATAGTGAAGGCTCTTGAGACCATTAGTCTCGTTGGACCCGACAATGTCTACGCTCAATTGTCTCTGTCCTTTTTATTCAGCCTGGGAGCCCAGTGCATGGAATGGTACTGGCCACATTTAGAATAAGTCTCCCCACTTCAATTAACCTGATTAAGATAATTCCTCACGGGTATGCCCAGACTCTTGTCACCTAGGTGATTCTAGTTCCTGTCAAGTTGACAATATTAACCATCACATATCCAGTGAAGGAAGGTTCACCCCATAAAAAATTAACTCCTTCATTTTCCTTCCATATATTTGTAATCATCAAGAAAGCAACATACTTACCTGACATTAGAGCCTTGCAGGCTAAACTGTCAGGACTCTGGTTCTAGGGGTGTGACTGTCTGTCCTGCAGGGTGGCTGAGGAGATGGTTCTAGGAGATGAGAAAGAACATACGCATTGGAAAAGAGTCCTTTGTGCAGCTTCCAGGGTTGTCCAAAAGAGACACATGAAATGATCTGCCCACAGGGTGGGGGGCAGAAGGAAACATCAATTTGTTAAGGGAACATTCTCTGCCAATAACTTGCAATTTAAGTTAAGTGGGAGTCCTACAATTTGAAGTTACAATCAAAAAAGGCACGTTCCTCAATAACTCCAAAATAAAACTGATAAAAGAGGCAGCTGCAAAGCTGTAGGCCTCTCCCAAATCCCTGCCATTAATGGTTTTCCACCAGGGAGAGGAGGCCAACATGCTGGCAACAGGGGCTTAAGAGGTGGCCCTGTCACTGGAACCTACTGTTTTGATTGCCTCAAAAGAGAAGCCATTAAGCTAAGACACAGGATGGTGGTCACAGTACAAAGAGCAATAGGTAAAAGGGGAAAGCTTCGGTCTTAAAAACAACATCTAAACAAGGTGTGCGCTATTATTACTCCCACGGGCAATGAATAGGCTGGGAGACTGCCAAGAATTTTGAGAAAATTTTTGCTTTTAAATACTGCAAACTTGGCCACCTGCAGTCTAACATTTTTAACTCCTAATGAAACCCCAGGTCCTTGGCCTCCATCAACAAGAAACTGTGCTGTGGAATTTGTGCAGTAGGATAGGATGACATCCTCCCCTATGCCCTTCTCAAATGTGGCTTTAGGGGGAAGAAGGGAAGATTTCTGTTCCAAAGAAAGGAGTCCAGGATGCCTGGCAACCATTTAGATGCTGATTCCGCAGCTAAAGCAAAAAGGGGTCTCTTTTGTTGCCTCACTGCTAGGTCTCCAATCACCTGCTTTGTGTTGATATATTACTGAAATGGCCTTCTTCCTCCATGCTTTATGCTGGTGTACATAGGAAGTAATAAAATAATCACTAAATTTGTTCAATGTACAAACTTAAAAACCAGACAAAATACTTTTGGACTGTGAACTAGGTGCTATAATTGAATGGGAGCTTGGATGTGTGGGGGTGGTGATGACCAATGCTGGAATGGAAGAGAATGTGCAGGTGTTAATTAGCCCAGGGTAGGTCATAACCAACACCTTGCATTGTGTAGTTTCTACTTCTCTGCTCCTCTTTACTTGCAGACTTTTGCATTAGCAGCAGGAACACTAGTTCAAGGGCATACTTGCTCAATTTTGAGAGCACACCCATGACCTGTGAGACCCTCCTGCTGCTGACATAGTCTGATTTGATAAAGAGGACAGAGTCACTTAGAATGTTAAAACAGAGTCTTCTGATCATCTCTGCTTCCTCATTTCCCTTTGCTGTTTTGGAATATGAATGCAATATCTGAAAACAGAGAAGCTCTCTTGTCACCTGGAGAATGAGAAACACACTGGTCTCGAGGCAGAGAGAACAGAGCATGAAAATTACCGCCACACCCCAAAAAAACAAACTACTAAGTACATGCAGTGATTTGATTCGGCCATTGCACAGCAGATACATACACCAAAAACCATGTTTCCACCAAGTATACATACAATTTGTCCTTGTCAATTAAGTTTGGTTTTATTCTAAAAACTGATCAAAAGATGGAGAATGGTTCTGAGTCTTTAATGAGGATATGGATCAAACGAATTAACAGCAATTTTTATATGAAAAAATAAACTGCTATGATATGAAAATACTGTCATGGTAAGGGGTGCTATGACATGCAACTAAAAGCAAAGCGATTTAATTCAGATGCTACAGTAGACTATCACAGCCGGTCAGGAAGTTTCTGCCGCAGTGAATGT
This sequence comes from Cricetomys ansorgei, assembly GCA_026225945.1. Classification (NCBI taxonomy): domain Eukaryota; kingdom Metazoa; phylum Chordata; class Mammalia; order Rodentia; family Nesomyidae; genus Cricetomys; species Cricetomys ansorgei. Next base: position 4,292,057 of record JAMJFZ010003871.1, on the reverse strand, counting down.
GAAATGATCACTCTATGATGAATTGCAGCCATGCTGCAAGTAAGGAATGAGGGGGTCCTCCCAATTCTTCAGAATAAACCAGAAGACTCCAAGCTGGTAATTCGGTCGCTGCCTCCTCTTCAGGCCCCTGTAGACCAGAAGACTGTGACAACAGATCAACACAGAGTGTCTCATAAAAACCCATTTTCTCTACTGTACATGGTTTGGTTTGGGCAGTTAATTTTTCATCTCTATATTTATAAATCCTTTCTATTAGCCCCTTTCTATATCCTAACCTAGATGCAGAAGCAAACCAAGCTCCTGTCAAAGGACTAATGGATAAAATGTGTTACCATGGTACCCATGTTTGGATAAAGAAACATGTCACTTAATGTAATGGACTCAGCCTAGATGCTGATCAACAGCTGAGGGAATAACGAACATGTGGTACATATACCATAGACTATTAGTCAAAGATAAAGATCAAAATGCTGTAATTGGGGTGGTGCATAGGACTTAGCCTATCCCTAGTTTTCCTTCAAACTCACCATGTATTTATGTGAACTCTAAGAGCACCATGAATGTCATTCAATAACAGAAAAAAAATTCATGAATCTAGACTTTGTCCAGTAAGAGTGTCACTTCTCCTTAGGAAATTATAAGATGATTACAGGCCAACAGTAAAACATGAGCACCTTAAAAAAAAGGCAAAATCAAGTCACTCTGCTCATGCTCCTTTGGCCATCAGATGTTGGAAATGGGACTAGTGTCTGAGCTCTGGGGTACTGTGAACATGTTACCATATGATTCCTGCTTGAGCTCGAGGACACTGTGAAGGTGTTCACACATGACTAGCTTCTGCGCTGGAAACTGTGAGCACATTACCATGTGACCAGTGTCTGAGCTCTAGGACACTGTGAAGATGTCAACATGTGACCAGCCTCTCAGCTCCTGGACACTGTAAGAATGTTACCATGTGACTCTCATTTTAGCTAGTAGATACTGTTAGGGTATTACAATGTGACTGGTGTTTTAGACTGTGCATACTGGGAAGGTGTTTCAATGTGACTAGTATCTGAGCTCCTGAATATTGTGAGCATGTTACCATATGGTGAGTGTCTGAACTTCTGAATACTGTGAGGATGTTAGCATGTGTCCAGTGTGTCAGCCTCTGAAGACTGTGAGAATTTTCCCATGTGACAAGCATTTGAACCTATGGATATTGTAAGCATGTTACTATATGACCAGTATGTTACCCTTTGGATACTGGGAGAATGTTACCATGTGACTAATATGTGAGCTCCTGGGTTCGGTGTAGGTGTTACTAAGCATCTAGTGTCTGAGCTTCTAGAAATGGTGAAGGTGTTACCATGAAACTAGAATGTGAGCTAATAGATACTGTGAAGCTATCCCCACGTGAATAGTGTCTTAACCCCAGGATACAATGTGGTTAGTGTGTTATTTAGCCTTTGGAAAATGTAAAGGTATTAGCATATGGCTACTGTGAATATGTTATCAAGTGACTAGACTCTGAACTCCTAACATAGTGTACCATAACTATTATCTGACCTCCTGAGTGCAGTGTGTTATCATATGACCAGTGTCAGCCTCAGGATGCAGTATGCTACCATGTGTCTAGTGTCTGAAATGCTGGGGTCCTTTGCCCTTCTCCACAGTTTGTCACTTTCTTTGTGGTATTTATAGGATTTCTCCAGAACTGTAGAACTGTAGATATAAAGGAATGGAGCTTTTTAATGTTTGGGACTGAAATTTCACAGAAACACTTTTGCCAAATTTTACTGAGGACAGCAGTTCACAATGTCATCCAAGTTTGAGGGGGGAGGTTAGGGCACAGATACAGGAACACTGAAAGGCAGTTTATTAGGGTCACCAAGCCAACAGCTTACTCTTCATTTTAGGGATTCTTATTGAGACATTAGAGCTAATTTCAATTCTTAGCAGTACTTTTCTTCTTCAGCTTTAATAATTTCATCTTCTGTAGAAAATTTTTCTTTGACTCTTCATTATTTGGCCAAGCGCCTCTTCTATACCAGTTACCACACTCCCCATGAGAAAGCACTATAAACACATGCTTGTCTTATCTCAGCATCTAGATCACAAACATCTCCAGAAAAGACAAGTTTTAGTTCCTGTGTGTAGCTGTGGCCCTTGGAGCCCAAGACATGGTCACATGATTTCAAAGAAATGTATAGACTTGTATAGAAATACCATAAGGACTCTTAAAGAAACAGAAACTAGAAAATAATGCTGAAAGCCATTTCATTAAAGAGCTTCAGCTTTTAAACTCGCTTATTAAATGGTAATTATAGCAACTATTTGTTGAATGGTCATGTCTCACAAAGCATAGATAGGGAGACATTACCAAGCCTTTACTGGTTTCAACAATATTTAAGCTGAAGAGAAAGTTCTATATTTTGTATATAAGGACATTGAAGATCAGACAGTTTATATGATATTCTGCTGGCACAAAAATTGTGACCATTTACGATTAAAACACAGGTCTGTCCCATTAAAAAGCCCATATTCCTTTTACATTCCCCAGTGCAACTACAAGCCCACTCAGGGCTCACAGAGGAGTTTATGCCTGGTTCCACAGCCTCGCTGTCACTGCCTTCAAACTTCTCAAGAATCTGTCATCAGAAGGCCCTGCATTTCCATTTTACTGAGCTCCATGGGTTATGTAGCCAGTGTGTCATATGTGAAGTGTCTGACAGTTTACAATTTATCTTTATGTTTAACTACGTTTTCTGTTTCACAAATATGGGAGCTGCAAAGAGTAGAGGCATACTATAAGTTTTTCCACTTCAAAATCTATCCCCAATACTTCCTCCAAAATGCTACCTCAAAACATCCGTGTCTTTGCCTTTTCTCTTTAAACTCTTCCCCAAAAGGCTTACACATCCCATGATCGCACATCACTTACCTTGAGTACTCATTGTATTTATCTTGTGGTAGACCAATAGTCTCCAAAACTGTTCTTTTAATTACCCTTAATGGTGCTACAAGGACATCCTCTAATAAAAATCCCCAAATCTATACTAGTAAAGAGATAAATTATGGGGTAATTATTCACAACACAAAGGATTGCTCACCATGGACTCTTTTAACTTACACTGAGCACTCATTACTTGTTTATGAGCCATTAACCACTTGAGAGGTTATGGTGCAGAGACAAACTGGAGGATTGACTGCTTCAAGGCTACAGATGAGGAGTGTGGGGTTTAAGTCTCTGAGCTAGACAACAGACAGCGGCGGGGATGCATCAGGCTGAGAAACCTGGTGAAAGAAAGGTCCATCACACATTCACGGCTAGCAACACACAGATGTACTGGCAACCCAATTATGGAAGGTTAATGCAAAGATTTAATGTAGTTATGAGAGGAAGGTATTCCACCCAGAAAAAAAACACTTTACTAGGTGATCTTAAGTTTTAGTTTTACCGGTTACCCCAAAGAAACTCTTAAGTGAGATTACTACCATGTAAGTATCCACAACTCTGCCAAGTCCTCCTGAGGTTTCTTGGCCCAAACAAGGCAGAATTTAGCATCTTCTGGTACTGAGCTACCCTAGTAGTGGGAGAAGCATACAGTCCAGAACAAGCCTTTTTCTTCAATATACCCTGAGTAACTTTGGGAGACTATCTTTAATTTAAAAGTACATAAGGTAACTTCACTCAGAACTGTTGGTTTTTAAATTTTTTATAGTGGATTATCTCTTTCTCTCTCTCTCTCTCTCTCTCTCTCTCTCTCTCTCTCTCTTTTCTGTATGTGTGTATGTGTGTACAAATGCATGTGGGGATGAGAAAACAACTTTTGGGGAGCTCACAACACTGCTTTCACCATATGGGTTCTAAGGATTGAATTCAGGTCATCACAAGCATCATTACCCACTGAACCATGTCACCAGCCCCAGAAACATTGTCTTTAACACCCCATGATAGTTCTCCCAGAACTGATGTTATGAAACAGTACTTATGCTATGGACCACTAAGCAGAGGAAAGATGACAGATTTTAAAAGCATCTTATATTATCACAGAAACCAGAGTAGAATCATCCATACTTGCAAAACTAACTAAAGTAAGAGGAGAGAGATATCATGTGCATAGTGCAGATTCTTTGCTGTGTACACAATCTCTTCTGTATGTTTCCTATTGGACTTTGAATAAAGTTTAATTTCTTCCAGCTTCTCTCTTGGCCATGCCCATGCAGTCTTTTCCTACTCTTCTTCCTATACTCACTCACTATGCTCTAACCAGATTGACCTTCTGGCTGTATCCTGGTAGGTCTGTTTGTGCCCAGTGTATAGCATTCACACTGTGGCACCGGCTAGGAATCCCCTCATCCCCAGTTGTTTGCATTGCTGTTTCTATGTCATGGACTGCATGTAAAATTTACCTCTAAAAAGAGTATGTATGACCTGAAAACATATCATGTGTTTGTTTCCACATTTGAATGATCATTTCTCAACAGTCCACACTCTATAATAACAGAAATTTTGCCAGCCTATTTCACTGCTGAATATCCATTTTCTGTTTCCATCAGTTTCTTGACCCATAAAAACAACTGAGTAATATTGGTTCAGAGAATGAAGACATTGAGTGTACCGTGTTAGTTAGCTGCTCCATAAGGCCCAGTGCTGGAAACTGGTAGGCAGTACAAAGGTGTGTGTAATTAGAGCTGAATTGGGGTGAAAGGGGTGAGATGTAGCTCTGTTCTGTGACTTGAGCACACGCATCAGCTAGTAATAGATTTATGTTTTCCAATGTGAAAAAAAATCAAATCAGAAACTTAAAATTACCAGGTGCCATAACTTTCTGGTCAACAAGTTTATTTTCTCACTGAGAGTTGAGCTGGGCAAAGTATAATGACTATGAGTTTTGAGAGTAGTAATGATTTCATTCTAGAAGAACAGGGACTTATTTGACCATTGGAAGGCTTCAGGGCCAAAGGATAGGAAGTCTCTTCTCAGGAAATCAAGAGATGAGAAAATCCCTGTGTATGAGTCAGGATTATCTGGAGAAACATTACTGGTCTGTGTTTTACTAAATCAGTATACATTAAAATAGTAAGAGCAGTGTCTCATACCTGAGAAGCTAAAAAACCAGTCCCTTAGAAGTCCCAATCTGGTCCTGAAAACCTTGAAGGTTGCTATAGAGCTAATGGTTCTTAGTCAATGATGGAAGCGTGGAAATGTTGGAAGCAGCAGCAGCAGCAGCAGCAATGGGGTAAATCAGCTTGGTGGTAGGAGAGAAGCTTGAATGAACAGAAAGCAAGTAAGTTTCATTCCGCCACACCCTCTTGTATCTGGACCACTGACAGAAGGTGCCACCCACATTTTGGGTGGATCTTCCCACATCAATCCAGACAATCGCTCAGTTGAAGCACCCTCCTTAGGTCATTCTAATTTGTGGCTAGGTGACATTAAAACCAACCATCACACGCAGGAAATCTTCACCAGTAGTCAGAGTCACCTACATTACAGAAAAGGCGTTGTAAGACACTCAGCAGCCATGGGCAAATGTCACCAGAGTATCCCCAGTGCTCATACACCTGCCCACACTTCATCAGAGAAACGTAGCTTCTCTTTTCTCACTGATATAGTCTTCTAGACTCCTGCAGACAGTGGTGTCCACTCTCCAGGTTTAGATATTCTCACACAGGAATCACAATGCAGAGTAATTTTGCTGAAAAGCTAACTGAGAATGGTGACTATCTAGAATAATTACAATCTAAAATCTAAAATCTAAATCTAAAATCTAAAAGAGCAATCAGTAACAGAGAGGTCACCCAGTTAATGGTAAGGGCAGGGAAAGGACTATCAGGAAACATCTTTCTCAACACACACACACACGCACACACACACACACACACTCACACACACTCACACACTGGAAGAATAACACTACTTATCTGCCATATGAAAATCACCATGTTGCCCTAATGACAAGTCCACAGACCAGGACAGGGAGGCAGAGTTCTGAAGTTTTCTGTTCTATCATTAAAACTATCTGCATCAAACCCCAAGTTAATTTGGAGGAGCAACGTTAAGGTATCAATTTTTAATTTTGCAAAAGTTTGAGATGTCTAAGGTACCCCACAGGCATCTGGGAAGGAACCAACTTCTGAGCCTTCACTTCAAAGACATCTGCTAAAGACATCTGCTTACCAAAATGTACCATCTCAACCTGGGTGTCCCATGCCAACCCACTGTGCAGGTACCTTAATTTAAGCTTTTGTGTGTATGTGGAGTGGAGCTTTTTTCCTAATATTTTTTGGGTCTTTTTCTTTCTCATGAATTACTTTCAAGCTCTGACACCTTCCAGAAGTCCTGGGGTTCTATATGTTAATAAAAAACATTTCTGAGTGGACAGTGGGTGGGCAGGTAGTGAATTAATTGGAAACCTCAGACTACTGTGCTTTAAGAAAACCCTGCTGTTTCCACTTTTGTGATTTCCCTGCCAAACAGCATTCTTAGCATTCTGAGAAAAATAAAAGCTTGTATTACAGAGCCCTGAAAGTCCAGTTTTCTTTAACTTCCTCATTTCCCTCAAAAAGCCCTCAGCCATCCTGATTGGAATAGAAGATACCAGCTTTATTCATCAAGGAGTGTACATATAGTTGTAATTATAAATGTCTGTGTCTGCTTCAAATAAATTTCCCTGAACTCTCCTATGAAAAAAAACCCTAGCATTTGCTATGGCAAAAACTTAATACACATTGACTTAAGCAAAGAGGAAATCTGTGGTCTCCTATGATAAGGAAACTAGACAATTTCATGTCTGGGCATGAACTGAATCCAGACCTCAGATGGTGCTAGCAGGAATCTTTCTCTCAATTCTGCTTCCTCCCCTGTTGGTTTATCATAAAGCAAGGACAAGTCAAAAGCTCTAGGACATCATTCTCTCAAATTAGCAATGCCAGGCCAAAAGAATGCTCTCTGTCACTAGGTTCACCTCATCTTTCAGGGCTGGTGCTCATCACATAAACTTGAGTCAAGACTGATCTCTGATCCAACTTTCTCCAAAGAAATGGAACACCCTGATTAACCTCGGGATCAGAGGCGCCCGTCTGGGCTATCTTCATCAGAACTACACAGCCTAAGGATGTACACACCTGCATCATAAAAGACACCTCAGTTCTCCAATGTAAGAGTGATGGTGGTGAACTTTTAGTTTGATGCTGATTATAATGCCCAGGACATAGTTGGTTATGGTAATTGCTGGGTACTCAGTATCCTGCTGAGTTGCTCACAATCAGTCTAGGAAGGAGATACCACAGTTATGTCCAAGTTCAAGATGAGCAAACAAGGACCTTGGCCCCTTCCCCAATCTCTCCCTTCTTTCATGTTGTCACTGAAACATGAAAGTGTCTCTTCCATATCTAGTTCATACTTGCTTGCAACAAAGGAACAGTCACTCCTCAGTAAGAGCTCAGCCTGATAAACCTGCTCTCGGGGGCCCTGTGCACTTAGTTACCCCTCAAGCTGGGGAAGGCACCTGCTCTCCTCTGCTACCAGAACTCTAGGTATGTAGAAAGTGGGAAAGTAAGCTGTTGGCCCTTGAAATGTTTTGGTATATGGTTTTATGCTATGCCTGAATAGCAAGCCTTGTGTTTTTAATCAATGATTAATTAATTATGAATAAAAATAATATACTATTGACTATAGCTTCTCTCCTATAAATTTCCTGTTTGTATTTTTGCCCATATTTCTATTATCTATTTGTATTGTTGCTCTGGAGCAGTTCTTAGTATAACCCAGATATTCACCTCCTGACTGATAAGTAGGCAGCATTTCCCCCACCTTATTGGATGCCTTGATGTTTTAATTCATTCATTCACTAATTGTATGTCTTGAATTTTTAATTAATGAGAAGAAAGCAGGAGGAAGGAGAAAAGACAAAAGCCAGAAGGGCCAATATCTGGAAAGCTTTCTGAAACACAGATATCCAAATTAATTCATTATTCATGTAAAGTATCCAGACTTACAAACAGACCACACTGAAAAGAAGTAAACCACACACACCACTATATTAGAAGTTGAGGTGCTTACTATATAAAATAATCTCTATGTAAAAGGGGAGGGGCTCACAAGCCCACCCTAGCTGACAACTGATGGTCTCTCAGGCATGGCCAGCTTTCTCAAGGGTGTAAGAACCAAGAGGTCAGCCACTCCAGTGGATGGTCCCACACTGAAGAGTATATGGGCAGCACAAATTGAACTTAATAGGCTATAAGACAAAAAGGGACATAAAGTTGTGGAGAGCATAGGATGGAACTTGGAAGAGTTATGGGGAAGAATGGGGACGTATTATGATCAAAATGCATTGTGTGTGTATAAAATTCCCCAATAATTAATAAAATATTAGATTTCATTATAAAAGATATGAGAAATAATAATAATATCTACATGTCAAAAAAATGAACCAATGGCTTCTTCTTCATTCCAAAACCTGACAAAAAGAAATTTGAGCATATTTAATCAGAGATTATCATTCAATTCATTGGTGTTGATAGGCACTAATTACTTTATTGTCCATTATTGAATATGCTCTATGAGGGAACATACAGTGAATTCATTGTGAAAATGTGGTATTTTCAGGCTGATTAAAGATCTAATATCAAAATAATAAGAGGTATTAGAGGTGATTATATTATGTTTTAAAAGCTGCAAAACTTGCCTAATTCCCAAACAAGGCAAAATATTTGCAGATAAAGAAAAAGATTGACTAGATCAAAGTCTTAAAGAAATACATAATAAAGAAAATGCAAGATACACAATAACTTAGGGAGCTGCCACACACTTATCATCAGGATTTGAATATCTGGATTATATTAATGACATCTACAGATCCATAATATGAACAGATATAGAAAAATGAACAAAAATACAAATATGTAATTCACAGGAGAGAAGTTATAAATGAGCAACACAAATATAAAACCATGTTTAATTTTAAAGACAAAATATTCAAGTATCATGCCAAGATTTAGTGATGATATGGAGAGAAGGCACTAGCATATCACATATGGGATAGTAAGTTTGTACAATCACACTAGGAGATAATTTATTGATACCAATTAAGATTTTAAATGTTCATATGGACCAAAAGAAGAGATATATAAAAACATTGCTAGGTGATGCACAAGTTTATTTTTAATTACGTTTAAAACGGTGGTCTTGGGCACTGTTAGATGAAGGGCTGCCTAGGCCTTGGATTTTGTTTGGTCTGCAGGTGATGGCTTTATGTAAAAGATGTTTGATTGCTCGTGATCTACACGTGCTATCAATAGAACACCCAAGGAGCTTAGATATCAATAAACCCCTAAGATGAGATGCTCAGGGTTCTCCTGTCCAGTATGGAGTTTGTCATGATTGTGGTTCCCTCCGCTGATGTCTGACAGTGTTTGCAACTTAAAAACAAACAAACAAACAACAAAGCAAAACAAATAAAGAAAAAAAAAAGACTCTGTGAGGTGTGGAGTTTCTTTTTCTAAAAAAAAAAAAAAGGAGGGGGTGGGGTATAGAATCCTGCTTTCTAATGCTTTGACCAATCCTGACAAGTTCTCGTACTTTACCAGAAAGCATTTATTTTAGTATCTGTTATCTGTACATAGCTCTGTTTATAAAGCTTTCCTTTCATTCTGGCTCCATCTGTGGAGTCTATTCTTTTTTATTTATTTATTAATTTTCACTGCCTTTTCTCTTCATAGAGACTTATTTCCTTTCTCACACTCCTTTTCTTTCAAGAGACTTCTCACTGTTTTTTTTATTTTCTTTCTTTCTTTCTTTCTTTCTTTCTTTCTTTCTTTCTTTCTTTCTTTCTTTCTTTCTTTTGCATATATATATATAATCTCTGTCCTCTGAGAGCTGCCCTAAGCATACTTTACTGGGCTTGTGAGGTCTGGAGTTTTTTTCTCATTCTTCCTTGTCTCCATGTTGGATGAGCTGGCATAAGTTCAGGCCCTACATTGCAGGTGCCATTTGTAGCTGTACACCTACTGAATGAATGCACGGAGGCATATTCATAGGTGCAAACCCTGCTAGACCTCAGCAGAGGAAACCACTATCACAGCAAGTGCCACCTGGACTGTGGAACCCTCAGCATCTCATTTCAGGGATTTATTGATATCTAGGCTCCTCGGGTGTTCTATTGATACTATATGCAGATCATGAGCAATCAAACATCTTTTACATAAAGCCAATACCTGCAGATAATACAACATACCAAGGCCTAGGCAGCCTTTCTCCCAACAGTGCACAAAACACCAATTTAAACATAACTAAAAATAAACTTCTGCAACAGCTAGCAATACAAAATATTAGAAAATATAGTTACCCATTAGTAAGAAATTGGTTAGTTAAGGTCAACCACAACCAAGTTACAGAATTCTGTGTGATTATCTAAAAAAAAAAATTTAAATATCCATATGGAGCGGAATACAACTACCATCAAGAAATATTTTGGGGAAAAATGGACTTTTTAAAATGCATGCTTTTCTAATATCATTCATTGTATGCACACATAAACACTTGTGTTGATTAAAGGAATTACACACCCATTATAAAGATGATTCATAAAATAGATAGATTGCTGTATTAATATAGGTGTAGCTTGATTCACCAAGAATGATACATGTTCAACAAAAGCTACAGGTGAAACTAGAATTAGTGGAAGAAGATAATTCTTACCACATATATAAATATTTACATTTTCTACATAATCAAAACCATTATACAGGAATTGGGGGTGTTAGGTATCATGGAAGAATGTTCGCCCAACGTGTGTGAGGCTCTGGTTTGATCCCAAGCACACTCAAAAAAGCCATCAAAATAGTGTTTGTTCCTATCCATCTTTATTAAGTCTTATAAGCATCAGAAAATATGCATGCACGTACAAAGCGTAAAATAGAAGTCACTGAATCAATCTTGTTCATTCAATGTTTTTTCATTCGTTCAGTAAAAATATATTACTGCTGCTTCTTTATGATCCAAGTACTGTTTCCTCAAGGTTGATGCAGGAATTGGGGATGGAGTCCCCACTCTTACAGACCTTTCATTTCAATTAAAGAGGTAACTATAAGTAGATGTGTCTATAATGAGGTAGATGCTGACAAATAAGAAGAAAAATAAAGATAGGGAACCAAGAGTCCATGCCTCATACCGAGCAAAACTATTTCTTCACGCAGGTTTGGGAATATGTTTTCTATGGAGAAATGGTCAAGACGCTAGTGAAAGAAACTGCATCCGTGGCTCCGTCACTGTAGCTGACCTGGGGTCAAAACAAATACTTATCTCTCCTTAGTCTATTCTCCATCAAATCCAGATCTCAGTGACTTCTCACAAGCCACACCTATAACCTACATCGTAAGGGTTTTTAAAGATGTATTTACTAAGTTGAGGTGTATGTGTGTGCCTATATGTATATGTACCACATGCATACACATGCCTGCAGAGGGAAGGGGAGGGTACTGGCTACCTTGGAACTAGAGTTACAGATGGTTATGTGCAAGCATGTTCCAATGCTTGGGATCAAATCCAGGTCCTCCGCAAGAACAAGTGGACCTAGCCACCAGGGACACCTCTCCAGATTCTAAGTCATAGGTTTGGATTCTGACAACCATCCCTTGTAGAAAAAAAAAAAAGTGTGTTATCAAATATGGAACCATAAAGAATAATGTGACAAAACATCAGAATTTTCTCCTAAGTAGGAAAAGATAATGAATTAGACATCCCAGAAACCTAAGATAAGAAAGAATTTGTAAGGCTTGTGTTATTCAGGAACACTTGCATTTTTATTACCAGTCACATTCTCCTTATTTCTAGGTGTCTGGAGCATCTGCTTTTGTTGCCCAGATGTGAAGTAGCCAACATGCAAATATGGCTGGGGGAAGGGTAGATGAGATTCACTGGCAGCAAGAGCACCAGGTTGCTGACATCCTGGAAGCATCTTTTCCAGACATCTGGAGTTGGTAATTAAACCTCTCCCAAGCGGACAGTTGTTTACATCAGTCTAATGATCAGGTTTATCTCTGGGAAAAAAACACAGCACATGTCCAATATGCACGATAAACATTATATGGCTCTTTGAATGGATCATTTCAGGGCAATGCCACTAACTGTCATTCTACCATCAAACTAGACATAGTGGGAAGGTCAGGGCAGAGTGAAGAATGGAGACTGAATGGGAAGGACAAGATTCCTAGATTCTAGTATCTGCTCTGCTGCATGGATAGAGAGGCAAGTGGAACGGCAGGTGTTCATAATTAAATTGCATTGACTATTAAGAGGGAGGGAAGAGATGTTTACAAGCTACCAAGTTCCACTTCCTTGATTGACAAATGAAGAAAGTAAAGAGCAGTGTCTCCGAGTTCTCTTTGGGGAATGAAGTCCTTGCCAAGAACATACATGGTAGTCTAGTGTTTGCCAAGAGAATACAACGTAAGTTTTACTCTCATGCATAAGTGCAAAATAACACCTAAGATGGGGGGTAAAGTTGTAGGATTCTCAGTGTGGTGTCAGCTCATGTCCTGAAGCTCTCAAAATACTGAAGTGAATTAATAATTTGTCTAACTCACTTGAACCCTTTTTGGGAGAAAAATTTAGTCTTCCCTAACATACACACACACACACACACACACACATACATACACACATACACACACACACACACACACACACACACACACACACACCGAAGTAGTCTGCTGTAATGAACCAAATAATCTTGTGGAAGTGCAGACATATGAGCAGATTGACACTCACATATCCTTTAGCCCTGACATGTATGCCTTGGAGTAAATGGTCACCTCTGGCAGAAAACAGAGCCACAGAAGAGAGATGTGAGCCAGGGTAATGTTCATGAGTAACTGAGAAAAGATCTGGGACAAGAAACTGAAAGGTAGAACCTGAAATCCGACTACACCGAGGGCAGGAACTGGAGATTATGCTTCTTCAAAGTCACAGACGATTCACTGCTATTCAATACAATTCAAATCTCGGAAGAGTTTCTTCCCTGGGATTCACAGGAGACTGAGTCTGACCTGGGCGTCCCCCACTCTGCCTTCCACTCCTGGTTAATACAGGGCACATTACTTCCCTCCATTAAGCTTGGGTTTCTTTCTACAGCAATATAGCCTAGCCTATTTACTTGTCCCTGTACTGGTGACAGATACCATGCTAATAAAAATAATAAGTTTGCATCAAGATGGGCATATTGTTTAGGATCTCCTCCTGCCTGAATAAGTGTGCCCCATAGATTTAATCATTTACCCTTCACAAAAGCCCTGTGAGGTAGATGTTATTATCCCCATTTCACAGGTAAGAAAACTGAGACACAAAAAGACTAAGTAATGAAGAATGCTTGTGATGACAGTTGGGTTTCAGCCAGACAATCCAGGATAATCTCATCTCAAAAATTTTAACTTAATCACATCTACAAAGACCCATTTTGAAAATAAGACAACAAATCCCAGGGATTTGATAAGAGTATTTTGGAGAAAGGAGCATTTTTTAAAGGTTTATTTTTTATCTATGGGCATGTGTAGCTGTATATATGTACACATATGTGTGGGTACCACCAGAGGTGAGGAGAGGGCATCAGATTCCATGGAACTGGCATTTCATGTGGTTGTGACCTGTCCAGCGTGGGAGCTGGGAACGAAACGCCAATCCTCTATAGGAACAGTAAGAACTCTTAACTCGCGCAGGCCGTATGGCAATTCCCACTGCTTAACAAAGCTCTGGCGGGCCCTGCAGGCATCTTGTCGCCTTTTTACTTTTTTCATTTTCAGTAATTGCCTTGTGTGTAGTCTGGAGTTTCCTGATTCGAACCTACCAAAGAGTCTTCCTTATGCCCTAAGAGATATAACTCCATTAAGAACGTTGGTACTGATGCGGGGTACCTGAAGTACATCTTCCCCATGAGAGCTATCTGAGGGGACAGGCCTCAAGTGCTCCTTGCTGGAAGAGGGACATCGATCCTCCCTTGCCTCACACAGGGGTTTATAAAGATGAGGACAGTATGGAAGAACAGGAAGAGAGTTGAGGATAAAGATTTGACTCTCTGGAGTGTGTAGAAGGAGTTGGCCCGTATTGTAGGACTGAGGAACAGGAAAATATCATATTTAGACAGATACTGCAAAAAGCCTACTTTTGTTTCTGCTAAAGAGACGTCTAAGCACCTAGTTTCTCCTTTAGAGACATTATCTAAGCGTCTAATAATCACATGTACCGCTTACAAAGACGTAGGCCATAAAAATAATATGTTTCTGTGATTTTAACATCTACTAGATACTGAAAATTATTACTTCCTGATTTGTTGGTAAATACTGTTCTCATGAGAACTTAGGTTAACCTTTCCCCCTGGATGCTCTAAAAGGCAGAGGAAATGGTTTCGGGAGGCTGTACCTGATTAGATCATGTCTTGAAATCATTAATAGTTACTGTACCACTTAGTCTGATGCTTGCCAAATAAGGGTTATGAAGTCATGCCTCATAAATAAGGAGGCTCTCTGGGCATTAAGAGAAACCGTCTGATCACCCTCAGACATGTGTCCATCTCCTTCACTTTCTCCAAGTCCACACGTCCTCTTTGGAACCGAACTTTGCTGGAGCTGGACTCCGGCACTTACCACTCAGCCATCTTTCCATCCCCATAGAAAAGAAACATTTTTTTTTTTAACCTACCAAATTCCAATGACAATAATGGTGCCCTGTTTCAAGTGAACCCCACTTCAGGAAGTTCAATAATTCACACACACACACACACACAAATTAAAACATTCAGTAACAATGTCCTACAAGCTAAACAATCCCCTTCTTACCACTTAGCCAGTCCAACTTTCCAAATCCTAAATTTTAGTTTCCCAAAAATATATCGAATCCATGATTATGACGCCCTTGTGCACGGGATCCAAGGCTTATGCACTGCATCAACAGCCCACCCATCTGCTAGGCTAAGCTCAGAAAGTGTACTTCATGTCGGCCACGCTTCAGAATAAGCCCAGGCTTTGAGGCATGAGCTGACTTCCAAGAACACTTAAGGGGACTTTGCATGATGCCAATTTGTAGCTTCTCAAATGTGCTGCTGATCTCTGGTTGCCTTTGATCAGGAGAAATGGCAGAATTTTGTCTGTATTCAAAAGCTGATCTACCCTGGCCTTTGTTATAATCAAGTCTGTTGTGGACTTTATAAAAAGAACGCAAGCAGGGCAAGGCTCTGACAAAATAGAGAAAGCAAATCTCAAGCTGGTGGCAGCCAGTCTGGGCAGAAACCTGAAAGGATGCTACCAACGCAAAGGCATCCACCAGACAGCAGCTAAGCCCCTTGACAAGCCTGCCTCCAAATAGAAATTGGAAAAGAGAGGTGGAAACAGTTTCTTCTCTTGAGGGGAAAAGAACTAAGTACAGTAGCAGATGGAACACGGCCTTACACTAATCCAGGCTACATAATTAAGTTCCAGAACCACGCCAGCAAAGGAGACAGTATTCAAAAATAGCAGGTGCCTCCTAGAGATTTGTGCCAGAGAGGCTTTTCTAAGGCATCAGGCTGACAGCCTAGGGGATGAAAACATTGCTGAAGCTAAATGTCCAGCAAGTTCTATGGAGGACACCAGAGTGAGCTGCTACTGTTTTTATATCCCTTAGCAAAGTCCATTTGATTGCCTCTGGGGCCCTTCAGCTGTATTCAGACTTTGTTGCTGAAGGGATGGTCACAGGCTCAGAGCTGTCTTAGCAACAAAAAATGGCTCCCTGCCCGCTTATACAGCTATACTTCCCAGCTATATTCCTCTCAAAATTTAACTAGAGCAATGACTTCAAAGACAATGCCCATTTTTCTGTACAAAGAAAAGTAGACCCCAGGAGCTCACCTAGTCCAAAAGTGGGCTTTGAATTGAGTAAGAGACTCCATCTTAAAATATAAGGACTGGTAAGATATATGGGTAAAGGCACTTGCTGCCAAGTCTGGTGGCCTAAGTTCAATCCCTGAAACCCACACAGTATAAGAAAACTGGCTCTTACAAGTTGTCCTCTGACCTTACAGGTGTGCTGTGACACTCCTGTGCACATATTGTTACATATATACATACATACATACATACATATAGATAGATAGATAGAAAGATAGATATACATATACACACATATATACATACACACACACAATAAAAAACAAGGTAGAGGATGGTAAAGGAAGACACTGACATCCTGCTCTGGCCTCCATATACATGTTCAAGGGTGCATGCATCTGCACATACAAGTGCATAGACACTATACCAGACAGAGACATTTGGACACACATTTAAGAACACACCCATTAATATGGTCTGGTCAGTTCTTCAGAATTGTACAAAGTGAACAGCATGATTTACTGACCATACAGTTAGACTCTGGAGTCAGATGGACCTTGTTGTTTGTAAGGTCCAATAACTTCCCAATGTGTGATCTTAGGGAAGGAACTAAGTCTAATCGATGTTAATTTTTCTGTAACAAGAATTTATATTTCCTGGATCAGAAGAGTATTGTAAAAAAAATTACATTGTAATAAGACAATCAACTCATAGTATGATGCATGGCAAGAGAGTTTAAATTTTGTTATTCACTAACCAAGGTGATGATTAACTGGACAAAACAGTAGCTGTAGAGCTGTCTCAGTGAAGCGCATGTACACAAGCATGAGGGCCTATCACCCACATAAATCCAGGCATGACAGCACACATCTGTAATTTCAGCCCTGGGCAGGTGGAGGCTAATGCACCCCTGTAGTTTTCTGGCCAGCCAGGATAGTCAAATCGGTGAGGATCGGTGAGAGTCTCTTTCTCAAAAAATAGGGTGGCAAAGTGATTGAGAAAGACACCCAACATAGACAGCTATGCCACAAGTGCACGCGCACACACACACACACACACACACACACACACACAGACCCAATGGATGTGGCTATCAGGAGAAAACGCAAAGGCTATCCACACACAGAAACTCATAAAAAGAGAAGAATGGCCAGCAACACTCTGTGTTGCCTATTTTGTGCCTTTTCCCTTGTTGCCTCTAGTTTAAGGGGTGGCTTATGGCTTTCATCACCTCTTGACAAGCAAAGAGGATAAACAAATGACACACACCTACCACATAAGAGTAAACAGGAACTCTTACATGGCCCTATTCTCTCAGCATCTCACAGATGTGCTAGCTTCAAGTGCAACTGACATACACCCAGTATGTTCCAGAAGGACCCCTTTCCCTGATACTTTCTGTATATATGGGTTTCCAAAGAAGCAGCCTTCCAAGTCTGGAAAGCATCATGAGCTCAGAAAGTGCTGCAAAAACATCTGGCAGCACCTGGGCCACTCCAAAACCATGCAACAACCCCTCCTACTGAAGGAAGAGAAGCTCCCCCCACCCCACCCCAACCGGCAGCTGCATCATTCCCAGGTAACTTTGTGGGAGTTGTGTGGATCATGCAGTAGACTGCCCTTGTGGTATTCCCATAGTGTTTCCTCTGGGGATTTAAATAAAGCTTGATCAAGCATCAATTCTGGTTTATGAAAAGATGCAGCTCTCTAGTAAGAGTTAACATTTATTGAGCTCTGAAATTCAATAGTCAGACTCAAACCACTGCTTCCTCATTATCTGTGTGGCTTGTACAAATCAGAACACTATATGCTTCAGTTCTATGTCTTTTAAAGGAATATTAAAAAATGAACCAATATTTATAAGTACAGATAACCTGGTCTTGGGTGATTGATTGGGGTTGATGAAGGACACTTTTCAAGAGAAAGCAACTTTTAAGCAAGAACTAAAAACTGTTCCAGAGTTACCCAAGAGAACAAGATGGAAGGGTATTCCAGGCAAAGACGACCAACTGCCGAATGTGACTCTCAGTACAAGCCCAGCTCAGGGCTTGTTCATCCATATTCAACAACACAGTCACCCTCCCTACCCACCAGAAAACACTGACATCTTAGAGCCAAGATTTTGAAATTCCTGCCCCTTGCAAGAATTAAAACTTCTTCAGCGCAACCTCAAGTCACTCAGAGAAAGAAGGAAGAAGGTCAGGTTGCCTTGAAAATCTCACAAACTCTCCATCTTTGAACCTTGGAGAACACTTGTTGGTTGGATTGCCAAAGAAAGTCAACAGATTCAGAACCTCTTTCCTTCCTTTAAAGACGCCAGTCCCAAACTGCCTTCCAGCCTAAACAGTGAATGACCCAGTTGACAAGGTCATGCTGGTTCTTTGCCCACCATAAAAATGGACTTTCTCAGTTTCCACTCTGGATGAAAATGTAGTATTTCTGTTTGCGATTTCAATTTCACAGCCGACTGGCATCCACAGAGACAGAGAATTCTAATAAAATTGCAGAAGCATTTAATACAATGACTGGCAGGTGGGGAAAGAGTTGCTAGCAGCTCTATTTTTTTTTTTTGATTATGTTAACAGAACATGGCATGCATTTTTCTAATGCACCAACACTGTTTCATTTACAATTGAAATCTGATGACTAAAAACAGATTATCAGGGTTCTGGGATGGGGGCGATGTTGTTTACCACCTGAATGGTTCCGTGATATATAGATCATTTTCCCATTTCTAATTGGACAAATTAACATTCCACCTTCCACACTAAATAAAGTTACACAGGACTGTTTCAAAAAATTGTCTTGAGTGCAACATTGCACCAATAAATTATTTATGCACACTTGATTTGGAAATTAAGCAACAATAAACTATTCTTTAACTACAATAGAAAGCCCTTTAAATAAAAACTGAGCCTGCTGGGACATTATAAAGCTAAAGGAAGTTGCTGATAGAATAGTGTAATGACTAATCGTGGTTGTCAACTTGACCACATCAGGAATTAGCTAAAACCCAAGCCGCTGGGCAAACCTTTGAGGGATTATTCCGATTGGATCTTTTGAGGTAAAAAGATCCACTCTAAATCTAGGCAACACATTGTTATGGCAATCTCCTTTCAAGGACATGAAAGAAGGAAGCTTTTGATTTTGCCTGCTTGCCAGCATTCTCAATGGCAGGGTGATCTATCCTATTGCTGAGACATTCCTTTGCTGGTATTAGAACCCACTTTTTCAGGGTTCCACGTAGACTGAAGATCAGCAGCTCTCTCAGAAACTTCTGGGACACCACCACCAGACTGGAACTGCTGAGACATCCACTCTTGTGCAGTGAGCAACTACTGGACTCTTGGCCTTTCAGTCAACAGATATCCATTAGACTACTTGGACCACAGTCTGTAAAACACTCTAATAAATCTACTAACACTCTAATAAATAAAGTTGTGTGTGTGTGTGTGTGTGTGTGTGTGTGTGTGTGTGTGTGATCATTCTATCATTTCTATTCCTTTAGCAAACTCTGACTGATACAAACAGGATGAGGCATATGAATACCCTTTGCAGAGGAAGTAGTGACTCAGCTGCTAGAAGAGGAAGGAACTGGGCACCTGCTCACCCAAGGCAGTCTGCTGTCAGCACATCTTGGTGGCCACACTGAAGGGAAAGCTAATGAGAACTGCAAAGCCAGATGTGGATGCAACCTGCTGAGAGCATCACACTGTGAATTTGGCCAACTTTTAGGACTGATGTCTCAACAGTCATCACACCAAAAGTATTTTTGAATCAGTTTTCAAATGCTGGTACACGGAGCCGAAGATGATGACTTCTGTACATGTCCGTGCAGAGCTGTGATTGCTACTCATGATAGTCAGATTCAGGGTTCCTAGGCTACAACCATCAGGCTGACTCTATGACACTGATGCAGAACTTTAGAAACAAATTTTACATATCTTGGAGAATCGGATTTAGAGTCACTGACCTAGCTTTCTTCCAAAGTCTAAAATAATATCATACACAAGGAGAAATCCAAGGACATGTGAGTAAAATTCTATTACAATAGAAAATACCCAAGTGTGTGTGTGTGTGTGTGTGTGTGTGTGTGTGTGTGTGTGTGATGGTGATGGTGGTGGTAGTGGTTTTAATGAGAATGGCCTCCATAGGCTCATATGTTTGAATGCTTGGTCCAGTTTGTGGAATTGTTTGGGAAGGATTAGGAGGTGTGGTCTTGTTAGAGTAGGTATAGCCTTGTTGGAGATGTGCCACTGGTGGTAGGCTTTGAGGTTTCAAAAGCCCATGCCAGGCCAAGTCTCACCCTTTTTCTGCCTGCTGCCTGCTGCCTGCTGCCTGCTGCCTGCTGCCTGCTGCCTGCAGATCAAAATTTAGCTATAGCTCAGTGATATACCCTCCTGCCTTCCACCATGCTCCCTACCATGATGATCATGAACTAACCTTCTGAAACTGTAAGCAATCCCCCAGTTAAATGCTTCCATCTGTAAGTTATCTTGGTCATGATTATTCTTCACAGTATAAAACAGTAACTAAGACACGTGTGTACATTTCTTAGTGTATATATGTGTATGTATCTCTCATGTCTCTCTCTCTCTCTTTCTCTCTATCTCTCTCTCTTTCTGTGTGTACTTGTGTTAATCAAGGTATTGCTATGCATCAAGGCTATCCTTGAGCTCTACGTCTGCTTCTGCCTATTGGATGCTGAAAGTAATGGCAGGAAGTATGTTTTTAATTAACTGACTTTACAGCTACCTATGGCTGCTTCAACACACTAATAAAGTTTGAGGCACTTGTTAAGCCTGTGTTGCTCAAGCTGAGTTTGGTAATCCCTTATGTCTTCAGACCCAATTGTATACTGCATGGAGCCTTGTGAGTACCTGGTATGTTTGACTGAGCATAGACAGAAAACTAAATTAAAAATCAAGAGCTGTTGGAGCAGCTCTTGTTCAGCCAGTCCTGAAGATAAAGAAAAATGTATTCAAAGGGAAAAGATTCTGAGTCCTGCCCCAGAACCTTAGGACACTGAGGCAACTTATATCAGGCTGTTCTCAAAGTATGCAGCATGGCTGTTAGTCTTAAGACACTTTAATGTATAAACACAATGGCAAGAAATATCCTTGATCACGTGATTTACCATCTAAATCCATCGTGAGTCATCTAAACTCCTCATTTTAACCTGAAAGAAAACGATCTTCAGAAGGAATGGGGGGGGGAGGCGGTAAAGGCTTGTTTCCAGAGGAGGGATTAGGGCCAAGCAACATGTGGGAGTATAAGACAGGTACCAAATACCGCCTCACTGCTATCTGGAAACAACCTTGCCAATCTGTACGATAAGGGGAATGTCATTCCGGGTCTTCCCACCTCTCAGAAAGCTCAAAAAGGTCATAGCTGATGTTAGCATAAAGCATCCCAATCCTATGAAGGAATCAGCTATACAGACCCAGTGTGGTCACCTCTCGTCTAGGGCAGACTGAATGCCAAGTTTAGCCGATGATTGGCAGGAAAGCATTTAAAGAGGGCCATTTCCATCATTCTGTTGCCTGACCCACTGCCAGTGGAGTCTCCCCTGCCTCTTTCCAGTCTCATTAGTTGCCATGGATGCATCTCCTTATCTGAGTGTTATTTTAGTCAACATCTGCCCTACCACCACCCCCAGAGAGAAATGTAAGTGAGTCTCCAAGGAGAATTCAGGAAATATTCTAACATTTCATTATGGCTAGTTATTCACTGTGTGTTTGTCAGCTCAAGGAACATCTATGTCTCTTGTTAGAGATTCATGGGAGAACAGCAATGAGTAAATTAAATTAGGACTGGAAAAGATCCCCTCTGGCACCTGATAGGCACACAGAAATGCAAAGCACAAACGCTTGGCTGTGTCTTCAGGTTGGTTCCCTGTGCATCATACTAGTGCAGCAGAGGCAAGACACTAGTGCACCTGCCCCTGTCAGAATCTGTGATAGACAACCTGATAAGACCATGTTAAGTTTTCTTGCCCTATGAGACACCAGATTACCACATTACATGGGCAAGAAAATCAGGACTCAAAAATGGAAAGAAGCATCTAATTGAGTCATTGATTTGAGCCAGGCCTGTTCCAGAAGCTTCAAATGAATGAACTTGATTGTCCCAATCACTTGGAAGAATAATTACCACCCCCATATTACTAATGAGTATATTGAAGCACAGACATGGTTAGACAACTTTGCAGTTTTTAACAGCTCCTCAACACCAGCATCAAGAATGCAATCCAGGCAATTTCGAAGTCTCGATATTTAACAGGGTATGATTTTGTTCTCAGATGAACTAGATCATGATGATAGCAGTTAATAAGATGGCCCTAAAGGAAGGTTATTGAATCTATGCTGCCACCCATTTCAGCTGAAATTACTTATGTTAAATGTAAGTCAGAATCTAAATTCCTTCCCAGGGGCATATGTGCATGTGTGTGCAGACACGCAAGTATGCATGTGCATGTAGTGGCCAGAGAACAATGTCGGTGTCACTCCTCAGATGCTATACACCATTTTTTGTTTTTTGTTTTTTGTTTTGTTTTGTTTTGTTTTCTGTTTTCTTTCTTTGAGACAGACCTGGAACTCACCAAGAATGTTAGGCTTTCTGGTTAGGAAGCTCTGGAGATTTGCCTGTCTCTGCTGCCCTAGTGTTGCAATTACCTAAATATACCACTACACTGGCTTCTTTACATAGGTGCTGAGAGTTGAACTCTTAGTCCACATGCCTGCAAGGCACTTTACCTTCTGAGTCATCTCCCTAGCCCCCAAATCTAAAGCCTTCTCTAGTACACATCTAGACCCTTGTAATCATTTCAGCTATGTGTTTAATCCTTGGATGCTCACTAATCAATCGGTAACTGTTTTAAGTTTTCATTTTATAGTCCTTCCTAAATTGTGCTTTTGAATTCTAAGTGCATTATAAAACTTTTCTCCCACACCCCTAGGGGTTTCTGAGAAGAGGTCCTTAACACTAAACAGTGTGGCAGAGTTGGCTAGCAGGTGGCTAGCACAGGGTAGAGGAATGGAACAGTAAAGGAAAAGAATAGCAAGTAAGCAGGCAGGAAAGGTGTTAACTGAGAATCCAGAATTTGGTTGGACTTTCTCCAGAGGCCATGGTACTTTATCATGGCAACCTATAAGGCCATATGTATGTAGGTACATATATACGTATCTAATACTCTTCTAAAGAGTATATTGCCCATCTGCAGAACACATCCAAATTGCACGAGTGTCCATGCAAACATAAACCAAGCTCTTCCCATTCAAACTGCCTTCCCTTAGTTCAGTGTTTCAATTGAAATTCCACTGAGGGAAAAATATTAATCTTTATGGTCTCCTTTTCTTCTTCTATAAAATAAAGGATAAAAAGATCGAGCCCTCAGAGGCTCGATGACATCATGAGTTTCAAAGCCCACGTAACTCTCCTTGGCACACGATAATCTCCCACATCAGAGAAGTGTGGAAATGAGGCATTGTGGGATATTGTCAGCACTGGGCTAGGTTCTAGTGTGTAAAAATTATACCAGTCTGACCAAACATGCCTTAGATCAGTACAGTTTGCAATTTCCAGCCATCTCAGTCTGGCAGAGGCATTTCTGAGCTGAACCATGCTTTTCAAACTGAAAGGTACATACCAATCACATGGGCATCTTGCTAAAATGCAAAGTAGAGTTTTTACTATCTAAATAGGGATCTGAGATTACAATTTTTGCCCAACTCCTAGGTGATGTGGACCCAGAGACCAGACTTTGAGTAGTCAACTACCTACAAAACTGCTTTCCTATTTCCTAGTCTAAATTTACCCCCTCTCAAGTGTCTGAGATAATGAAAACAAGCCTGAGAAAATATATCATCTTCAACAACTAAATGTCAAATAAATTAAAGTCTCAAGCAGGGAGGCTATAAAAGCTATTGAAGGCAGCTTCCTGGGGCTTTAGGGATGGAGAAATCCTTTCTGTGCATTCTCCTTCCAGCCAGCTAATCATTGAGAGGAGTGAATGACTTCATTTTCCTCTCTATACTCCAGAGTCAAAAGGAGTAAGAATAAATCTGTGTGAGGCTCCAGGTCTACTGAACCAATGTATCCAAAGAAGAAAGGATGTTAGTTCACGTATATCCCTCTGAGTATATAGTCTTTCTCATCTCACAGGGCTCCTTCAAACTGACCCTCTCAGGCTCTTCTCTCCCACCAGCAACATTTTATTTTCTTCTGCTCTGACATGAAGACTAGTGTTACACAAGTTCACTTGTTATTAAATGAACATGGGAAATGACAGGGGCTCTGAGAAGCCATTGAAATCATACCTCGTTAACAGCCAAGCAGACCTTCTTCACCCATGGCCCTTGGGATACAGCAGTAACAGCAATTAAGATAAATGAAGGCTCAGAATGGTAGACAGGAAAATAATTACTATTTTTTTCCACAGTGTGATTCAGAAACGCTTCAAGTGGGTCTCCAAGAAAGGGCTTTGCAAATGCATTGTAAGTTCAAAGTTTCAGGGAGTCCCTAGGCCCCTTATATGAAAGGCTACTTCTTCCCAAGCACAACATCAAGATCAACATATGCCAAGCAGGAGCTGAGGATGGGGGAGGGGTGGAGAACGAGAGAAAGGAACTCACTCCCTTTGCCATTTGACACAGGCAGCCAGATATACTATCCGGTTCTGAGGGTTTTAAATTCTGTGACCATCTAGATACAACACAAGAGCCAGACTACAGCAGAAATGCAACAGTGGATTTTGTCCATTTTCTCCACACACCTATCCCTTCTTTTCTGGGAATTCTCTAAACAGCCCTATTAAAAGCATAAAGAAAATATCATTAGTTTAAAAGTTGGCCTTGGGATGGGACGACAGCTCCGCTGGTGAAGTGCTTGCCTGGCCACACAAGTGGTAAGAACCAGTGTTTCAATTCCCAGAACCCACATAAATGCTGAAGGAACGTGGCTGCCTTCCTGTAATTCCTCTGCTGGGAAGGCAGAGACAGGGACTACCAAAGCCCAGGAAGCTGACTAGCCATATCAGCTGTAGCAGTAAGCTCTGGGCTTAACTGAGAAAGCCTATCACGGTGAATAGGTGGAGAGTAATTGAGGAAGACTCCTGATATCAATCTTAGGCATACACACACACACATACGTGCAAGCCCATGCACTTGTATACATGTGTGTCATTCCCTGCCCCCCACATCCCTCCCACACAGGGAGGGGTGGTGGTGAGAATGTGAGTTCAATGATTGGAGTTTTGACTGTGGATAAACCTTCTCTTCTTTTCTCCTAATTTTACTCATTCACGAATTGGGATTAATAAAAACAATTTCTAAGGTTAGTGTGACATAAAAAGAAGATAATACATTTGTAAAGTACTAAGCACAATGCTTGGCATGTGTAAGCGCAATTACTGTCCTACCTCGGAGAATTCCTTAGTCATGGGCGAAAGAGGAAAAGATGATGTCTTCGTTCTATCCTCTCAGACAAAACTGCTGCCTCTACCTACTACTAGGTCACTGGTGGGGAATGATATAGTTCAACATCCAAGGACAAATACTGCTTCCCTCTCTCCAAAGCTCAGCATTGCTACCTAGAAAATAGGATGACTAAATTAAGTTGCTTACCTGGTTAATATTGAACAAAAATCCAAAGACCCTCTCTTTGAGTTTGAGTTGGAGGCTGACTCTATAAAACTGCCCCAACTGCAACTTGCTTGTGTTCCTTACCTGGTGATGCCTGTATCCTTCCTTCCTTTCAAACAGGAAGATAAAATCAATCACAACCTGCAATCGATACCCATGATGCTTTTGTATGAGGTACAGACCCACAGACTAGTAACAGACCCAAGTAATAAAACAAAGGAGAATAATATCTTTAGAACATGCCTAAGATCATCTACATATCAGATATTTACATTATGACTCATAACAGAGGCAAAATTATAATCATGAAGTAGCAACAGTTGGGGGTCTCCATAACATAAGGAACTATATTCTTGTATTGCAGCATCAGGAAGGTTGAGAACCACAGTCTTAGGGTATCTGTCATGGCCCATAACACTCAAGAGGAGCAACACTGCAGCTCAGGTAGAAACTGCTTCTAATTTATCAAGGACCTGAACGCCTACCCTGAACCAAGCCACACTAAAACCTCTCCACGGTTATCTACACTAACCTGTGAATGCTTCACTGGAACTGATTACATCACAGACCAGAATGTGATCCAGCAAAGTCAGTTCATGGACTGGTTGAGAAAGAGTCAACTTGCCAAATTAACTTGTGTAAGCTTCCTTTCCCTGGTGACCTTTTTTAACGTGCCAGTGCTAGAACCCACTGCAGACGATTAAATCAGGTAGAGGGGGCTAAGCTAGATACACACGCTCCCCTGTAAATTCTGACATAGAACCAAGGTCAAGCATCATAGATTTCAAGCAGTGGGTCTGAAAGTGTCCCCCAAATATCTATATCATGATCTTTTAGAAACTTGGGCTCCTGGGGCTGGGGAAACAGCTCAGTTGTTAAGATCACATATTACTCTTGAAGAGGACTGTTCTGGTTAGGATTTTTGCCACCTTGACACTAGTTAGAGTCATGTGAGATGAGAGAACTTTTACCTGAGAAAATTCCCCCATCAGATTGGCCTGTAGACAAGCCTGTAGGTAATTTTCTTGATGATGATTGATGGGGTTGGGGGTTAGCCCACTGTATGTGGTGGTATCTCTCATGGTGGTTCTGGGTGTTATAAGAAAGGAGGTTGAGCAAGCCAGATGCACACATATACATATAATTTTGGCCTTACTCCAGGCCTACAAAATCAGAAACTATTAAATGGTCCTAGAAATCTGTATTTGAACGAGGCTTCCAAATGATTCTAAAGGATACTGAAGTTTGACTACCTTGGATCAAAAGTCATACCACTAAAAATGTGTTCCATCAAGGAGCATTCTGGGTTACATATTGGCTAGAGGCACAGGCTATTCTGCCCCAATCTAGAATTGATGAATCACAGTCAGCACTTTAAGAGAACCAGGCTTACATGTGGTGCACATACATACATGAAGGCAAAAACGCATACACACAAATAAATCTTTAAAATGTCAATATATTGGAGCTGGAGAGATGGTACAAAAGAACACTGAGTGCTTTTCTAGAGGATCCAGAACTCATATGGCTGGAAATTGTAGTGTAATATGACATCATTATGTAAAAATAAACAAACAAACATGATTACATATGTGCATTAGAATACATGAAGTTCTGGTAGAACAGACTCTAAATCAATAATGAGCACTTTTTTTTTCTATGAAAGGCAACATAGCAAATATGTTCCACTTTGTGGGCTACTTGACTCTGTGATTTGAGCATTATGTCTAGATACCAGAAAATGTGTGTGCCCTAATAAAAATTTATCTACACAACAAATGAAATGTCATATTAGTTCCTTGGATCATAATTTGATAAACCTCTGTTTAAATTATTAAAAGTGGATTCTTTTATAACAATAAGACTTAGGAGAAATGGGCTTAGAAAGAATTTTCATTTCTACCACTACAGACTTAAATTTGTTTAAATATTTGGTTAATCAGAAAATCAAATGAAGATTTAATTAACAAATCAATTAGTGAGTAAGTTCTATTATTCATTATACATTTTTAAATCATATTAATTTTTTAAAATAGACATCTAACCTAAAAATAGGTATTTTTGCAATAACTGCAAAGATAAAGTTCATGACAATTCAGGTATGCATTATAATGTCAACTCCTAAACCAAATATGTCAGGATTAGTTCCCAAGAAACTAGGATCCAAACTCACTAAGAATCACCCTGCTTGCAGATTCTAAGGTTGCAAATACCTATGTTTTGTCAATGTGAAAGCTATATGAGAGTCACAGGAATACTCAATGGCAAGTGAGGGGATCAAAAATGTCTGGGCTCAAGTTTTGCCCCAGAAAGGCACTCTCTGGGCTCTGCGAACCATCCTCCCTGACCCGAGCTAGTCTATCTGGGACAAAAGAGAAATCAAGAGTCTGAATCCCCACTGAGTATAATGTCATCTGGACTTTCATGCAGTAGTCAAAAAGAGAGAGGCCCCTATTCTTTCCACCAAAACAGGTTTTTGAAAACAGTGAGAAATTGCAGGTTTAAATTCTTCCCTAGAATCTGATGCCTGTGCACAATTACTGCTCTGTAGCAACCCAAGTGTCAGTCACTTCTCTTAGGAGTGTTCTCTGAACAAAGGGAAGACAAAACACTGCTCATTCCTGGAAAGGCATGCCACACACTCCCTCCTCCCTAACAGCTGTCACTCAAAGAATCCCCTAAGGAGGGACATTAAATTCCACCTCTGTACTTCAACCTGCCTTCAAAAGAAACTACAAGTGAGATTTAGATTTGTCATTGAAGTTTATTTTATAAAAGTCAGACTAAGTAGGTTAACTCATTAAATAAAAATAGATGACCAGCCTCTGGAATAGCATCCTCTCTACATTAGATAGTTAGCCAAAACCTGCATTTATTTTCACATACAAAAATCCCTTTTGACCCTTTGTTAATTCTCATTATCTGCCCTAGCACAGAAAGAAAAACTAGTCACTTTCCTTTAAAGAGCTGTGTGTGGAGCTCTGGCTCCACTACCTGGTGGTGACTTAAATGTCAGTAAGACCCAGGAGGCTGTGGGAAGACATGTGGCAAGAGAGGTGTCAGTGCATGCTGGCCTGACACCAGGTGTACTGCTACAGGTGGTGGCTAAGCTCTGTAATCTCAGTACTTGAGAGATGGAGGCAAAATGATGAAGAACATGGCCAGCTTTGGCACTATGGTGAGTTCGAGGTCAGTCTGGGATACATGAGACCTAGACTTGAAAGAGAAAGTCGGGGGAGAAGAAAAAGTAGGAGGAGGAAGAAGAAGGAAGGGAGGAGGAAGAAAAATGAAAAAAATAAAAAAAAAGGTCTGATCTATATGCTTGAGAGAAACTGTGTTGGATTTCTATTTATGCACTTGTCAATGGATACTGTCATTGGCATGGGCCTCCATTTGGAGTTTATATGTACCTACTCCTGACCCTCAGTATGGCCCATGAACCTGGGCTCTCTTCTCAATAAGATAGTCTCTATGTCATCCTTCTGTGGCCTGCTCTTTCCTCCATTCCTCCCTCTACAGTTCCCTAAGATGTATTTCATGTCTTCAACCAACCTAAAATTCAAAAGCATATCCATCTTTGGGCATCATGCTAAGAGAATAACTCCAGGTAGTTGGGATCCTTTCTGAACTTTCAATGGACAGCCAGCGTGACCCACTGATGGCCCCCTTTTTTTCTTAAGGGCAGAAGCCTAAAGGGAATGGAGATGAAATCAGGTCTCCTCTCCCAGAGAGCACCACTCTGAGGAAAGAGCAGACCAGCATTTTCCTCACTCAAGTGTGTCTTTTTTCTAGGTCATAAATTTCTCTTCAAATGTTGTCTCTAGTAGCATGTGGTAATTAATATAAGTGAAGTACCAGAAATGCTCTCATTTACTGCTGACCCATGATTAGCCTGCATATTCAGGAATTGTTGTTATGTATACTGGAAGGGACTGCAGTTCTATAATAGTGAATTTTCTCCTTGGAGGTTGCCACGGTTTAACACCTGTGTTTTTCTTAGGGACAGAAACAATGCTATTGGTCTTACTTTCTCCCAGATGCTACTACAGTACCCAGAATAAAGTAGATACTCTGGAAGTCCAAAGAATAGATGGATGAATAGATAGATGGATGGATGGATGGGACCACTTTGGCCAGTGACTCAGAAAAGATACAACCCATACCTACTAATGGGGTTTTTTGGTACTTTATGATGTCTAGTTGGGGCATTGTCCCTCCCAGCATATTGTGATTCCATTTAAATTCCTTTTATCTATGTACATATTTTAGGAAGCTTCCACACTGGTAGGTTTCCATCTGGCATTTCAAATGACCTTTAGTATCCGTTGTCCCTACCCAAATTCATTCTTCTATCTGGCCCTCCCATCCCCCTCCCTATTTAAGCTTTTTATTCCAGTTTCCCCTTTATCCCTTTAAAACGCTATATTCTATTATCCCTTCCTGGAAAGATCCCCTCTTCCCTGTTGGTCCCCTACTAGCTATCTACACTCTAAATAAAACACACATAGCTAAAACATAAAAGCTGATATCCATCTATAAGAGAAGACATGCAATGCTTGTCTTTCTGGGTCTGAGTTACCTCACATGGGATGATTGTTTCTGGCTTCATCTATTTATCTGCAATTTCATAGATTTTTGTTTCTTAATAGCCAAAATATTCCATGTTATAAATGAATCATATGTTTCATATCTATTCATCAGCTGATCAACACATATTGAACTTCTTAATGAAGAGCTAACCCTAAGGAGAAGCAACTTCCTGAGGCTCCAAGTTTGCTGCCATCATTTACCAGAAGTGTGCCTTGGGTTGAGTTACTCTGTGCCCTTATTTTCGTACTTCTAAATGGAGACTAAACAAGCATAATACAGTAATTCTTCTGAATGTGCAGGTTTCACATCTGAGAGATCAAACAACTGCAGATGAAAAATACATGAAGGAACAAAATTCATCTGGACAGAATATACATATGTTTTTTTGTCCTCATTGTTATTCTCAAAGAGCACAATATAACAACTATTTGCACTTATATCCTATTAACTATTATATCCTATTAACAATGTTTTAAAACATATAGGAAACCTGCAGCATCAATACAGATGTTGTATCATTGTGTAGAAAACACTGAAAGATCTGCAGATTTCCTACCAGGGAAGACTGCAGGTACCTAAGGACACCCATACCAGAAAGTCTTCTAGAAATGATTAAATGAGATAATTCATCACGGCAGCTCTACACAGGAAGAACTCACTATGAGGTGTCGATGAGTCTGGTAATGCCAGTCTATAGGAGTGATGGCCGTCAGATAAGCAGTGTGAGATATATTTAAAAAGAGACTAAACACCTCGATTCTAATTCCAGTTCCATGTCTTACAAGTTTTATGACTTTGAGCAAATCACTTTACCATGCTACACCTCAGAAAATTGAAGATCATTCGTAAATTGGAGATAATGATACAGCTGCCATAGAGTGGCTGTGCAGGTTCAAAGTGAAAATGAACTTTAAGCATTTAGCAGTCTCCCTGGCTCATGTCAATGACTGCTTTTTAAATATAGACAATCTCACTCCTCACCTTACTCCCATTTGGTCTTTCCAACAAAGGTAAGTGATATTACAGGACAAAAAGACTGGAAATAGAGAGGCAATAACACTTTTGTCTGTTAGCTCTAGGGCAGGCAGCACCACCAACATGCTCAAAAGCCACGCTCAGAAAGCAGACCCTTGTGAAGAGTGCAGCCCATTGCAAAGGGCGTGCTCCCTCGAGCCGAAATAAGCCACATATCTCTTGCTGGTGTATTAAATCGCCTTCCAAGGTCACTTTTGGGATAGGAAACTGTCCCTCCAGAGTCACATAGTTGATGTTTTCTGCCTTTCTACCTGCGAACCTCCTTAAATCTTCTGAGCAAACTCTCTTGCCTTCAAAAAGTGTGCTGTAGCTAGAAGCTGAGACTGCTCTGTGCCTGGGGCTTGGGGAAGAGTCCTCTCTTCAAAAGATTCATAAAACACTCCTTTTTTAAAAACATGTACATAAAGGAACTAGAGAGGTTTTACAGAGAATGCAAAATCATTTCATACCTTTTCAACCACTTGAAAACTTGAACTTCTTCTCAAAAATTTTCTTGATGGCTATGAGCATCTGCCATGATTCTCAATGTAGATGCAAATACAGGTTCCCAAATCTAAGGGGAATGAATAAGAAGGACAGTTTTGTTTTCATAATAGTGGTTTTGTTATGTCTTGAAATCATTTCTCAAGAAGTAGCTGATAAAGTATCCTATAAGCTCGCATTGCAAATGAGCTTTCCAAAATTTAGGAAGAGTTCTTCCTCTTTTTTTTTTCTGATGGAGGATGGAAATGGAGTTTTGTGCCTGCCTTGTAAATTTCTGCCTTGTAAATCTCTGTTAAATGCAGGGTCCTCGTTGCCGTCTGATTCCTCTCCTACTTGTCTGTCACCTATGAGGATCTCCATTTTCATGCATGCCATTTACAAGGAGTGCTGAGATCGTGTAAACCATGTCCCTCGGGGCCCTCACCTGGAGAGATAATATGTGAAACAAACCAGGTTATTTCCTAATGTTAAGATGACGTCAACTAGGCATTCTGTCGCGGACAAATTCTCCCAAAACCAGCTGCGGGGACCTACATGCCACAGAGAACAGCCCAGAAAGATCATAAGAGCAAGACCATGACTGACTTATATAATTCTGCCTCCCCCAGATGCCTAGAAGGGCAGGGGGATCCCAGAGGACTATCAATACATATTTTGTAATACCTGAGATGTACTATATCTCTTTAAGGTACAATATTTTACTCAGCTTTATATCTCATACATCTTACCACAATGATATATATATATATATATATATATATATATATATATATATATATATATATACACACACACACACACACATACGTACATATATGTCATATATCCATATACATCATAGACATATATACATAATTGCTGACCTGTGTGGTCAGCAGTACCTCTCCGTACTTCTACTGTAGGCTCTCAGTCAAATATTAGAATGACCACTATATTATTTATATTTACAACTAACTTAAGAGGCTAAATATGCTACCCAATCTACAAAAAGGAAATAGAACCCAGAGGAGTTAAACCAATCATCTTAGGTCACATAGCAGTGAAGTAGCAAGAATTAAATTCAAACTCACATCTCTGACTCCAGTGTTCAAAATATTTCATTTACTATGCAATGTCTGCACGGGTATTAGAAGCGTGCTGGCATGTACATTCAAAAGCTACGTGGCTAGATGGGTTTGAGACTCTAAACAGCCTGTTGTTTTTACTACAGGTCTTCTCCAGGCCTTTTCCATGGCAACATGGATTATAAACCTCCCAGGAGACAGAGAGTAAATTGCATTCTCAAACTAATTTTAAAGAAACCCTTGTTTGTGGAGCACCTCATGGGACCATATTTCCTCCAGCAAAATTTAATAAATAGTGTGCCATATCGCACAATGTCTTTAAAATACATGCTGGGTCATATTATCTGGTCTTTGGTCTCAGAGAAATGACCTGGTTCTATAGCAGGTGGGACAGCTTATTCTTACCAGGATAAAAGGTCTCCAAAACCCTCAACTCCTCATAATTAAATTGCAGGGAGTTTGTTCTGTGGGAAGTAGCTAGTGAAAATCAAGAATTATAATGAAAGAAATGAACCTCCAGTGTTCCTCCACCATGAATACGCTCAGTAGCAGCCACGTCTTAGAACTCCATCAATGCTCCAGAGAGTGGAAATAGGTGTACTTCTACACAGCAAATGGAACATTCTAGTTTTCTCTATTCCCCTATTCTAAATGTATGCCCTTTGAAATCTCTTGAGATTTCAAATCTTTTCTTCTTCTCTTGAGCAAGAATGTTGTCTTTAATCAGCTCTCCAAGGTAGCTGATCGGGCATGATGGCTACCATTTCCAATAAATGTTGGAAAGTCAGGTAGACTAAGCAGTATCCTAAAATTAGCATTCCCAGATTTCCAACGCCAGAGGCCATTTCAGCTGGCTTCTGTCTTTGACGATTCATCTTCTAAATACTTAAGTCTTATTGCTGTTTCAGTGGTTATTTTTTAAATATGACGAGGGATAAGCTTTGGTACTACACCTTTAATACCCCTCCCCTTTCCATTCATATTCACAAAAGTCAGATTCTCTACCTTAAAGGCTATTCCTGGGGGTATGCCATTTTACAGCATGGCATTCATCCATTCACTCATTCACTCATTCAGCACCACGTTCCTAACATATACCAGAGCATCGAGAGTGCAAAATGAAAAGACAGTGGGTCCAATTTGGAGAAGTTTACAGCTTAGCTGGATTCTGTGTTCAAAAATAGATATTGCCCTTCAAGTAAAATAGAAAGATATCAAGGTCAGCCTAAGGGCACACAGGAGACTTGCTAGAATAAAGATGACGATCATGCAGAATGGTTACTCATGCACTCCACAGAGTACCATCCATGACATTTATCACACTAGAGCAGACTGATTCTCTTTTCTCTGAGAATTACCTTCTAGCAGAGGTAAATATTTTACACACACACACACACACACACACACACACACACACACACACACACACACAGTGACAGGTAATAAAAAGTATTTTGTTGAAAACAGGAGAATGATAAGATATATTTTAGGCTGGATGATAAAGCAGATGAAGAAATTCTCTCTGGTGCTTGGGTGTGAGCTTTAAGCTGTAGCTGGAAAATAAAGGCATCTGCAAGGAAGCATAGACCTAAGGGCATGGGTAACTAGGCAGAGGAAACCATTAGCACAATTCCCCAAACTGGAGACAAACCAGGCTGTTTTTTTTAACCTTATAGATTTTATTCTTGTCACATCTATACATATGCACATAACTCTCTTATTTTACCAAAGTTATTTTTGAGCACCAAGTTATAATGAGACACCACTCAGGCTGATTATTTTAACTTTGTGATTTTTGCTTCTTACTTTAGAGTCCTTTCTGTCTTAAAAAATTCACTCAAATCCATTATGTCAGAAGTTTTTTTCTTCCCAAATATTCCCAAATCCAGAATTAAGCTCTGGAGATTTCAAAGTGTGTAAATTAACTGAGATAATACTTATGTAAATTATCCAATGGATAGAGGACTTAAGAAGGACTAAGATTTGATGACAGAGCTTCTTGATCTTGCCAATGCTCAACCACAAAGAAGGCTCATGGACCTAACCCTCAAGGAGGTGAGATGGTGAGATATTATGCAAACGCTCATTGAGAAGCAGAAGTGATAGGGTTTATATTTTGTTTCAAATGCCAAACGGGCTCTTGAGGATATTACTGGTATAGATACTATTTGCTGACAAAGGATAAAGCGGCAAAATATCAAGAGTTCATCCTTCCTGCATTGCTCCCAGTAGAATTCTACATAGCACCTCTCCAGTCTGAGATGGTTAGTTTTAATTATTAACTTGACACAGCCTAGAATTATCTGAAATCAATTTCTATGTGGGGTTATAGATTACACTGGCCTATGAGCATGTCTGCTTGGGGATTGTTGTGGTTGCCTTAATGATGTAGAAAGAGTTAGTCTAATAGTGGGTAACACCATTCCTACGTTTGGGACTCTGAGCTGTATGAGAGTAAAGATACACTCATAACAATAGCAAAATTACCAGTTATGAAATATCTATAAAAATAAATTTATAGTTGGGGGTCACCATAACGTGAGGTACTGTATTCAAAGGTTGCAGCATTAGGAAGGTTGAGAACCTCTGATCTTGAGCCCTCTAGAATATACAGAGCTCACAAATGTGCTTTCACCCATATCATCTGCATAAGTCCCAATGCATCTGAAATATCTCCATATTTAATGATACTCACCAACTTTCTCTTCACATATGATCTAAAGGAAACAATTATACTGAGTGTTTCATTAGCCTTTCTTTCCAACTCTGCTTCAAAGATAAAGAATCACACCTACGTCCATTTTTTATCTTTCATCAACACCATTATATAGGCTAATTTAAACCTCAACAATATTAAGATAATATTATTCAAAGTTTCTTTATTTTTAATTAACATTTTAAAAAAACAGCAGGTTTCCTTATAGTATTTTTTCACATACTTAGTTTTGGTTTTTCCTATCTCGCTCATGCTCCTCTTCCCCATCTCTCCAGCCTCTGGCTCACTCTGTATCCCTGACCCTTTCCCTTTTATATTACATGTGTTCTGCCTCTCTCTACCCTAATCCCTACAATTTTGTTGTTTGGCTATAGCAATCTATTTTCCTGGAAATATCTTTTAAATTCAAGGAGACTGAACTTTTTCCAGGCCTGGCCACCAAGTTAATAATATGACTTTAGATCATTTATGACTGTGTACTTAACCTGCTATCCTACTGTGTACTCAGGAAGCTTATGTTTAACCTGGTTTTAAAGAACAATATAACCAACCAACAAATCTATGCCTTAGATTTCCCCTGCAATCAGCTTTTGCAACCTAAGCTAAATGCATACCTTTATTTTGTTATGTAATCTTCCTCATCCCTGACACAAAAGAATGTATGTATGTATGTATATATTGTGATAACACTTACTGAAAGCAGCCAATGGGTTGGAATAAACCTTAGACAAAACAAATATTGGATAATTGCTGAAAGCAATGGATGGATACATGTTGATAACATCTGTTTGCAATGCTAAGCCCCATTTGGGTCAGTTGAAGACAGAAAATAACTGTAACTTGTAA
This sequence comes from Cricetomys ansorgei, assembly GCA_026225945.1. Taxonomy (NCBI): domain Eukaryota; kingdom Metazoa; phylum Chordata; class Mammalia; order Rodentia; family Nesomyidae; genus Cricetomys; species Cricetomys ansorgei. The sequence goes on along the minus strand of JAMJFZ010003871.1, from coordinate 4,255,833 downwards.
AACTGTATTAAAGATTTCTGTAAATATTCATCATTCCTTCCCCATACCCCCCATACCATATTTTCTGTGCTGTTCAACAAATACAGAACAAAACAAAGCTTTTTGTTAGGGACAGGAACAAATACACACACACACACACACACACACACACACACACACACAAAACGACATCAGGCACAGACACACTCAACAGGCAGATTATAGGCAGGCCAATAACCACAAACTACAGACAGACAGATGACAAGGGGAGAGAAGTGAAGAATTAAAATGCGAATTCACTCTTGGTTAAACTAATCCAAGAGGAATTTGCCATTTTCATTTCTTAATGCAACATTAACCCATTCTCTGATGATATGTGGTGGGGAAGGGGGCATACTATCTTCATATACACCTGTGTTCCAGATCCCATTATAGATGGTTGTGAGCTACCATGTGGTTGCTGAGAATTGAACTCAGGACATCTGGAAGAGCAGTCAGTGTTTTTAACCACTGAGCCATCTCTCCAGCCCCTTTGATGCTATCTTTAATGACTTAATCAATGCATAGGTCTATACTATTAATCAAACACAAAGTTTTGTCCTACCACCGAGATAAATCCCTAGTCCCAAGAATTCTTGTTCATTCATTCAAAGAAAAAGTGAAAAGGAAAAAAAAATGCTTCTGATCATCAGGCTCTTAACTAGGAAAGACTGTGAAGAAATCGGCCTGTGTGAAAGGTGCTCTCAGTTAATGTTTAATTCAAAATAATAGTCTTCCAAGAATGTGGGCCATGGTTGTGGTTCATAAGCACCAAAGCTGGGTAGGACTGGTGGTTGTTTCCCTCCTTTGGAGGTCCACATGCACCTTCTGGTACCATGAAAGCTAGTCCTCAGGGAGGAGGCTTTCAGGTCAGTTCCAGCTCAGGGTACCATAGGCACTATGTCTGAAGTGCATGGTGTTTTCAGCAATATACATTTACATCCCACCTCTCGAAGGAAATCAAGGGCAATAGCTGTATGTTTCGATATCTCTTAGCCCTGAACAACATCTTAAGGAGGGCTTCTCATGTCTGGTGCTAAGTTGTTGTTTGGTTTTTTTTGTTTTGTTTTTTTTTAATGGTCTTTGGATCTTAGATAAAGCATTGTCACCTCAGACAAGAAATTTTCATTTAAACCATATCTGTATATTTATACACATGCTTACTTGTATTATAGGTTTTTTTAGGTAGATAGTTAATAGTATGATTCCTTATTCTTTTTTTTATATCCTTACTATTTTACTCTCCTCCCTCCTTCTTTGTTTACTTACTCCTTCACCCCTCTCTAATTAGATCCATGTTTTTCCCATTTCCCCAATCAGATCATTTGTACCCTGCTATTCTTTCTATTGCTCTCCATTCCCCCACTCTCACTCCAGAAATGGTCTGTTTTTACTTTCTTGGTTTCTGCAGTTACTCCAGAATGAAAGAGCTTTATAATTTTGCATATTGCTCAATGATAAAGAAACAATGATAGATAGATAGATAGATAGATAGATAGATAGATAGATAGATAGATAGATAAATAAACAGATAGGCAGGCATATCTATTTTGATTTTGTAACCAGAATGGGGTATTATGTTTCATGTATTATCTTGTAATCTAAATGTTAAATTTATGTGATAGAAATTTTCCATGTCAATAAATGTGTACCTACTGACCTCTATAAGTTTTGTTATTTCTGTTTATCCCCAGGACATCTGCTACTCTATTCTTATTTTTCCTTTCTTACCTGACTTCCATTTCTAGGACAATATATGCGTACTTCCCAAGAGGGACTTTCTGTGCATTCTGAAACACTGGAGTAAGATGAAGAGTCCTCAAGAACCAGTGGTCCTCCCTAATCTCACCTCTGACTGTCCATTATTTGGCAAGTCCCTTTCTTCTCTGGATCTCTGATTCCATTATGAATCTAGAAAAATATAAATGACATTTGGATTCTTGATATTACTCCTCTTTCATGATGCTGTAGATAACATAGAGTATTCCTGTATCATCTTATTATAAAGGACCCTGGTTTTCTGTTCCAGGCAGTCCAATGAGCTTTTGCACCTATTAAGTGACAGATACAAATTGATTAGAGCATTTAGGACTAAATCAGGGTAAGCTGATTTGCTTCTGGAAATGATTTGTCAGTTTCAGATGTAGGAAGAGTGGTGGGGAGGAGAGCAGGAAGGAAGACCTGGAGCCTGTTTCTGCCCCTGCTTACGATCACAGACGCTCTGGATCACTCCCTAAGGACTGAGCACAGTGGGGAGAAGGAACACTGGACACCTAACCATAATGGCAGAGCCTCATCAAAACCCCTGAGGACTCACAAGTCTCATGTCTGGAAAAGGAACTCATCAGGACTTTACCAGAGCAGACTGAAAGATGTGGTCGATGGCTGCTGAGCTGAATTTTTTTACATTGCTCTTTACCACTTGCCTGTCATTGTCGCCTGAAAAACACAAGCCTTGGGAAGGAGCACAGGACACCCTAACTCAAGCTGAGCATTTCAGGGCTGTTGTAAGATAGAAGAAAAGAGAGGAGTCAAAGTGAAAGAAGAATGAGGGTCAGGTAAAAACAAGAGGCCGCTGTGCAACCTTTAAAATGATGCTTTCACTGTCTGCTTATAAATCCCATCCATTGTTCAGAATCCCAGGTTAAGGTAAAAACACCAACATTACATTAGCACAGGTCAGATGATAGTATCTTTTAAAGGGGGAGATACATATTTACATCTGCGCTCACAAGAAGATTCGTATCCGAACAGCAATATATCGAGCACTTTTATAACATACATTTATAATCCTCATCTATATGCCAAATAAAAGATGGAAATTTAAATTTTTCACGTCAAATGCCTTTTTATTCTTTGACATTTTCTTTTTCCAGAAGCCCTTTGCTAAGGACTAGGTTTTCTTCCCTGTCCTCCTGAGGCAGGTATACTCCTTTGCTTTGCTGATAGCCCATCTAGATGGCTTTCATCATCCTTACTTCCTTTCTACTTTCTCCAAGTCTTTGAATCGCAAGAGTGTTGAACCTCATGTATTCTAGCCTATGCCCCCTCTCCGGGGTAGATGTATCTACATTAATCAGCAGACAAGTCTCGTGTGTCTAAATCAGGTGTCGGCAAACCCCCATCACTGCTTGTTTCTATAGAATAAAGCTTTATTTGAGATGCATGCTCATTTGTTTCCATGTTGTCTGTAGCTGTTTTCACACTATAATGGTAGATTGGCCTACTACATGTGAAGTATCAAAGCAACATGTGTGTATGCAGGCACGCATGTTCATGTGCTGAGGTCAGAGTGGTGTCTCATGTTCTCCGTCACTTTCTATCTTGTTCCTTCTAGGCAGAGTCTCTCACTATGTTTGGAGCTCTTGTTCTTTGGTGCAGTGGATAAGCTCCAGGGATCCTCTTGTCCAGCCCAGTGTGAAGGTGCAGGTATGCACAGGCTCCACAGAGTTTTTGTGTGGATGCTGGGATCCAAACTCCAGCCCTAATGCAAGCAAGCACTTTGAGATATATTTCCACACCCTAGAATGGTCCTTTACAGAAAAAAAAAATTTGTTAACTCTTAGTCAAAAAAAGAAGAAGGAAGAAGAAGGAGGAAGAAGAGGAGGAGGAGGAGGAAGAAGAGGAGGAGGGGAAGGAGGAGGAGGAGAAGGAGAAGATAGCTAAAGAAGAACAATTCCAGAATTCTCTAACATGATGGCATATTGGTACCACCACAAGCTGGATCTTTCCACATACCCATATACCAATAACATCTTCCAAACTAGTCCCCTCAGAGTTACAAGATGGCCATAGTGGATTCCAACATCATATTCTCAACTAGGCAATGCCTAACAAAAAGGAAGACTATTCCTTCTGATGTGCTTCCTTTCAAGAGTGGAGAAACATTCCCTGGACAGGGGGAGGGGGGGGAGCACATTTCTTTGTGCAGCCCACTGGTCAGTTTTATCAGATGACAGCACACGCTTGTGCCTGAAACAGATGGAATGGGATTTCCTACTGCCCACTCTAATCTAGGTCACACATATAAACCTAAGCTAGTGTCCTGTAGGTAGAGTATGCCTAGGGACTGGACTTAATTTTGTGTAGCATACTGCCTAGATAATAATCACCAACACAAAAAAGTGAGGTCCACCATTCTTTTGTGTTGTGAGAAGGCTAGAAAAGATTCAGAATTCATTCAAAGGCTTACAGATACAATAGCCAAGAGAGATGCCAATAATGCTGTCAGACTTGTGCTTCACTTTCTATCCTAAGATGTGACTATTGCAGCCCCAGCCACTGTGTCCACAATTCATGCAGGAAGAAAGACAAGAAAAAAATGATATGCAAGCTAAAGGGCCCTGTTACTGTTTTAAGAGCTTATCGTGAATCTCATAATTTAATTTTCTTTTATCCCATCAGCTAGAATTCTGTTATATGATCACTACTTATAAAAGGCTGAGAAACAAGAGTTTTTAAGTTGGATCCAATTCCTCCTCCCAATCAACTAAGATTTGCATGAATAAGTGAAAATTGACACCAGGACCAGTCCATGATGAGTATTAGGTAAGAATCCACAACATTTATTATATATCCAATGCAGACAAACCTCTGATAACCAATGGATAATGCTATTTATGCTTAAAAATAATGCCATTTTTATAACCTAACATTTCACATTGCCCAATCTAGACAAGAATGAAAACTAAACAAAAATATTACTTCTCTTTATTTTAATATAGAAAGTCTCAACTGCCAGGTGGAGTGATGTCTCCTTGCTCTCTGCACATCTTCAGTTAATGATTCTGCAAAGGAAGAAAAGAAAAACCTTGACCATACTCTTTTCCATTAGATCCCACATTTGACCCTCTAGGAGGGCGTTCTATTACTTAATTAACATGCGGAGTAAAAGGCCGTGCAGAAACCAATCTCCTAAAAACAGTATCTTCTTTACACTACAAAGAAAATTTCACACCTGAATTTCGACCCATGCAACCAGAAAGAACATTTTAAAAACCACTTCAGTTTCATTCATTCCATCTGACAAGTTAGTGTCAAGATGGTTCTTTAAATATTTAATAATCGCATAGACATCTCCCTTTATTATAATTCTGTGATCAGAATCCCCTGGCTGTTTCTTCAATCCTGGTGCCTGGAACAAACAGAGGCAGCCAATTTGTGGATGAATGTTGAATCTTGGGGTCTCTAAGACAATTTCCTGAAGGTCAAATGAAGCTTTCAGTTGAAGAATGTGCTCTTTCCTCTCCTTGCCCTCCAGTAGTCATTCTTCTTCAGGTAGCCCCATCTGAACCCCTCCTCCACCCACCTGCCTCCCAACCAAATCAAGTCTAGCTTCTCTTAATCATCATCAAGGAGACAAAAAGGTATTGCTTTGGAGCATCAGGCCACAATTTCACAGTCCATTTGTACAAGAACTCAGAGGACCGCTAATATGCTGTTTGCTTTTTAGCAAGCATCTCTGCAGTCAACACAGAAATGTGTTTTGGCATGCCTCCCAGGGCACAGGATCTATTTATGAGAGCCTGATTTAAAATGCCTACATGCAACATTAGAGTGTCCATTGCCATCTACAAACCAGATTTGGCTCAGAGACAGTCAAGTCAGACCAGCAGAGCTTTTATATGTGGGAAAGGTGAGAGCAAATGTCTCTTATCATCTATTTCAAGCCTTGCTGACCTCCACCAAGCCAGTCCACTTGCCAGACAGCAACAGGATTCACCATCACATCCTCCTCTAAACCACTCGACAGCATAAACTCATTGGACTCCGTCCATGGTGACTGAATCCTCCCTCATCTGGCTCCGCTTTGCACATTCAATCCATCCAGAATGCAAACTGTCCCTATGTGTCTCCCTTCCCTGCCATAGAACATCTCCACATTAGAAAGCAGTCCATATCACATGACCAGTGCAAAACAACAAGAGGGCAACTGGAATCCATTATCACCATGAGGTCAGTACTTCCTGTGCCACACTGCTCTTGGCTATTTCAAGACAACAGGAAGAGTGTCTTACATAAGATACTCATCATTCATTTTCTGATTACTAAATCACAACTGTGTTCTAGGCACCAAAATCAAGAAAGAATTCTTTCTCTAGGGAAGTTTACCATTTGTCGCTATGACAAATGTTTGTGTGACTCTGTGTGTGTGTGTGTTTGTGTGTGATTGTGATGGTACAATCACAGGACACACAAGATATACATAAACGGGGATAGAAAATTAGAATCTGCTTCCTGGATAGAAAGTATGCAATGAAGGACTTGCTACAAGTAGTAAGAACAAAGGAAGGCTATGGCCGAGGAACTCACAAGAACAAAGGTACAGAAGCAAGAGCCCTAAAGGGAGGGAAGCCAGTCATTCTGTACAAGATTGAACACAGGAGGCCAGAAGTGAAATGAAGCGAAGCAAGAGAGACAAGGTAGGGCCAGGCATGGAAGGCCATGTACACCATGCCAAGGAACATAGATTTTATTCTACTCAGGGGAGCGGTTGGAGGGGTTTCAGCAGGGGAACTACATGATAAGATTTATGCTGTGTGAATCACTATGGCACCTGAGCAGAGGGTGAATTTAAAAGGGAAAAGACAGAAGCAGGTGGCGGTGGCAGAGCAGCTGTGGCACTGAAGCAGAAAGGAGGCTATGAGAGCAATCGTCATTGAGACAAAGGCAGGGAATGGACTCCAGAAAACATTTAGGAGGGGAATGTGGCAGGCTCTGGTGAATTGATGAGTAAAAACAAGACAGCAGATTAAGATGACACTCACATTTGTGGCTTCACTGCCTTTGGAAATAAATGTAGGCGGAATTGATATGGGGAGACAGGAGATGTTGTGCCTGCTTTGTGCACATGGAATTTGAGGATGTGCTTATGGGGAGATGTTCAGTGCATGTGTCCAGGATATGCTTGGATATATACTGCAACACACAACTGAGAGACAAAATCAAGACAAGAAACAGAAGTGCACAAGACCATGAGTTATTAGCCTACAGGGCTACTAAAATAAGGAAACAATATGGAGGCCATTTTCTCAGCATGGATAGCACAAGCATAGCACAAACCCATTGGAGGTAGGGTGGAAATACAATTTACACAGCTGCAAAAAAAGCAGGACAGAGAAACAGGCAGAGGCAGGAAAGAGAACGAGAGGAGAGCCTAGGAGGCCAGGGAGGTTGAGAAGGTAAGGAAGATGACACTTGTTGAAAAATAAGCGTGTGTGTGTGTGTGTGTGTGTGTGTGTGTGTGTGTGTGTGTAATCATTTTCCTTTCAAGCACAAAACATAAAATATACCAAAAGATTTTTAACTTGTAAATGCATAGAGAAGATAATAGAAGATAGCAGAAAAATGGATACACAAGCATTGTTGGGGGTATTGTGGCAGAAATGGGCAAGTACTGATGTCTTAGCAGACTAGAGGAAAGCAGAGCACCTAATTTATGAGGACTTGGTCCTCTTTACAGTGAAATGCCCAGCGGAGAGTGAGACCCACAGGAGCTCTACCCGTGACTCAGCTGCTAGTGAAAAGAGAGTCTGACAGTTTGGAGAAAGATGCAAACGATTCTCCAAGCTGCTGATTGTACTGCTCCATCACAGCCAAGAGCTGGATTCTTAATCTCCAGAGAAATCATGAACAAGAAGTTCTGGACTTTTGGAGACATGTCTGACATGATCAAGGGCAAGCAATCTCACTGAAAGAGGCCAAGGCAGAGGCTCCCAGCTTCCACTCCCAACTGGCTCCCAGATCACCAGTTCTTCTCCTCACTTCCATGCACACCCACTTGTGTGCATGCATGTGTCTGCCCCATACACACCTAGTCCCCAAAGTTTTGGTCCCATCCAGTGTCCTGTATAGATCAAGGTCAGGTACTCTGAGAATCTGAGGATTTTATTTTTGGATCCTGACACCTAAAACCAAGTTAACTGTCTTTCCATAGATCCACACCCACTCCGTAGAAAAATAAGAACAAATTAACCTCCCAATTGAAAGGGGGCGGGGAGAGAAATGTTGCACTCACTAGAATCAGGTGACTGGATCCCTAAGCAGTTGTCTAGTGCTCAACACTGGAGTGACAAATATAAATGGGTATTTAGAATCTGCTAAAATACAGGTAAAGAAAGAATACGGATAAAAGAAGCATCTGATAAATGAGCTTTGGGTCACTCTAGAATTTAAAGGCCAGGAGGAATCTTCAGATTACAGCAGAAAGAGACAAAGGTGAGTTAGAAGTAAAACCATGTGAGGATGGATTCTCAGAAGCAAATGATAAAATACTTCAAGGAAAATAGAGCCAACATTTGCTAATGCCTTTGACAGAGCAGATAAAGAAGAAGAAGACTGGGAAATGAACACCGACTGAATACAACATCATGGAAATTACTGCTATTGACAGTCATTTTCAATAGAGTGTGAGCCACCAGATCCTTGAGAGAATGGCATTGGGCACTGGAGAGCATGGGCATTGATAAGACATTCTGGGAATTTTGTGGTAAAGAAGAGGACATAAATGGGAGTGGTATCTAGATTAGCATTTGTGATCAAACAAGGATGTAAGTTTTGTTGTTCTGCATTTGTTTTTTTAAGATATAAACTATTTCAGCATTTTAAGTGTTCACGGGAAGGAAACACTATGGTAGAGACGAGGAATAGGATGCTATGCTTTAAGAGTAAAATGCACCCCTCCATTGGCTCATGTGCTTGTCCACTTGGTCCACAGCTGTTCTGATGAAGTCTTGCCAGGCTAGTGAGGGCACCTGATAGGTAGTCCTTGAGGTTTGTAATAGCCTGCTCATACTTCCTGTCCTCTTTCCGTGTCCCTGTTCACTGAGGCATGAGCAAGCATGTCTTCATGTTCCTGGCACATGGAGTCCCATCACCGCCATTAAGCCACCCCCACACAGTGGACTGTATATCCTCAAACCATAAGCCAAAATAAACCTCTTCCCTTCAATTGCTTCTTGTCAGGTATTTGGTCATGGATGAATTATGTCCTCCTTTAGTGTCCCGCACTGGAACACTAATCCCTACTGTCTCAGCAAATGACCTGAGTTGGAGATAAACCTTTAAAGACATAATTAAATCAAACGTGGTCACTTAAGTGGGTCCTTAATTCGATATGCCTCATGTGCTGTGAAGAGGAGACTATGTGGATGCGGAGAGACACCAAATGCGTATGTGTACAGAGACATGTTTGGGTGTCACACCTAGGGATAGAGGATGCCATTAACATCTAGTGGGAAGACATGAGGAATAAAGCTAACCATCTTGCAATATGGAGTAGGTCCATAACAAGGATTATTGAGCCCAAATTATCAATAGCTCTAAAGCTGCAAAACTCCACTCCTAAATGAGTAAGAGTCAGATTCCCAACTTAGCATTAACTCGGGTGTGAGTTCACAAAATGTAGAAGACAAGCCTATATGTAGACAAGGTGTTGCATAAACAAACCAGAGATTCATGTTCCAAGCCATGCCACAGTCGAGCATGTTGTCCTTCTAAAACAGCAGTGTGAAGGAAACCCCTGAGTTAAGAACAGAGACTGAGTCTGCTGTTCTATGAACTTAAAGGAGTTATTTGACATATGTGGCCCACAGAAAACCTCTTTAGTTAATATTCTGATAACATCACTTCCAAGCAGTAGGAGTATCTGTGGACAAAGATTTTGGACTCTGATATTTTTTCTACACAATTTAGAAGAGTCATCACACCAAATTCCCAGAACAATCTATGTCATAACCACATCTACATTACAGAGGAAGAATACAGACTTGAGCAGTCGTGCAGAACCAGCCCAGACCATCGTCATGCCGCACACAAAATAAACATTAAGATTCTACCTCATATTTAGATTTTCCCAGACTCACGGAGGAGTCTGGTTTCTAGCTTCTTGGTAAAGAAGATAGCAGTAATTAAAACTAAAGTCTAAATGCAAAGCTCCTTCTCACTTCTTGCACCTGTTTTATAAACATTCTCTCCTATGCATTCATAATGGAATTGCAGAGAAGGGAAATCCTAGAGCATGTTTCCTGACCTGCCCCTTCAAAGCTTTAAATTTGTCAAAATCCCCCACAGTTCTATAGAAGGCCAAGGAAGAAGTTCCTCTACATTCGTGTTGCTCATAACCCAAGGAAAAGCAGCCACTGGAGTTGCTCATTCACCTCAGGCACAGTGATAAGAAAAGTGATGGGGATACATACAAACACTGTCGAAGAGAGAAAAGCAGAAGTGGATGGGTGTTTCTAAACAGGAAGAAAAGAGGAGACTGGAGGCAGAAAAGCGGTGGAGTCAGAATGTGAGAATGAAGTTAACACAAACAGAAGACCAAAACTGAAGCTAGTGATCTAGTTCAGCCGCTAATGCACCTGTGCTGCAAGCATGAGGGCCTATGTTCAGATCCCCAGCGCCCATGTAGAGAGCCAGGCATGGTGACGTAGGCCTATAACCCTAGCACTTTGGAGGCAAGGGCACAAAGACTCAGAGGCAGATCTCTGGATCTCACTGGCCAGCCAGCAAAATCCAAGAGCTTAAGGCTTAGCGAGAGACCCTTTCTCAAAAAAGAGAGAACAATTGAGGCAGATATCTGACATCTACTTCTGGCATCCACATACAAGTACACATGAACTCCCATAAACATGTGTACACACCTGTGCTAACAACTGCGTATACCACACACAACAAAGCACACAAACACACACATAACAAAACACACGTGAACAACATAACGCTCACACAAGAGAAAAAGGGACTGAAGCTATTGAACATTAACACATAGTAATCATATCAGCGATTGGGGAAAATACTGATTCTGATCAATGAGCTTAAGTCCTTTCGGGGATCACAGTCCAGCCACTGTACTAAATGCCAGTGCATTCAGTCCTCAGAAACTTTACAAATTAGAGAGGAAAATAGATTAAGATGTCATTATATTATACACATTATATAATGCACAAAATAAGGCCCAAGGATTAAAGCACAGATGCTATTAAAAAGCAGGGTGCCATGGAGAACTTGGAGGCATCTGACCCAAACTTGGTAGGCTGAGGATTACCCTGGGGGTAGGAAGAACTTCCAGAGAGAATGAAGATTCTACCACATCCTGAAGAATATGTGAGAGTCAGCTGTTACTGGGTCCAGAGAACTAGAAGGATGATGATCCAGAGAGAGTAAAAATCAGAAACAGATCCCAGTGGGAGAGAAAATGCACAGGTCTGTTTGGAGACACATAGCTGGGCACAGCTCATTCTCATTCACTCTCTCATTCTTTCTCATTCTCTATGTCTGTCTGTCTGTCTGTCTGTCTCTCTCTCTCTCTCTCTCTCTCTCTGTGTGTGTGTGTGTGTGTGTGTGTGTGTGTATGTGTGTGTGTGTGCATGTGTGTATGTGTGTGCATTCATGTGTGTTCTCCTGCCTTCATCTTTTGAGATAGAGTCCCTCACTGAACTTCAAGCTGTCCTGGCTAGATGGCTAGTGCACTTCAGTGTCTCCACAGGGTAATATCACAGACACAAGCTGCCTGGCTCTTTAGTGGGTTTTGGGGAATCTGAACTAGATCTTTCTGCCTGCCTGGTGGGCATTTTACCAACTGGGCTACATCCCCACCCCATGAACACAGCTTTAAAGGGAGTAGGAATAATGGTAGGAGAGAGGCTGGAGTGAGGGACAAGAGCCAAATCTTAAAGAGCATCATAGATCAAGGAAAAGAGATTAGCCTTTACTCTGAGACCAACAGGGCATTGCTGAGAGGTGTCAGCTGGCTCTTCATTAGATTTGTATTTTAGAGAACTCACTCTGGCTGCAGTGTGAAGAATGAATCAGAGGCATAAAATAGAGTAGGCAGGAGCAGTTAAGAGGCGGTTTGAGGAACAAGGAATCTCAATTGAGATAATGTCAATGAGAATGTAGGTGTAGAAGATGGATTGAAGTAATGTCAACCCTACAATGGTTTTCTGAGTGGTGGCAATGGGTGTTAATGTGTTTGTCACTTACAGGACACTTACAGGAATCACATGGAGTGCAGACATGAGGACACTGAAGTACATGTCAAGTGAGAAGCTGAAATTCAGTCTGCATTTGATCCAAAGTCTATGTTCATAACAACGCTCTCACCCACAGTTTGAGCTATAAATTTGAGAGAAACTGCAAAGGGGAAAGACAGGCCTGTGTCCTGGGGTCTCCAAGGAAGCTTTGTGCCCAGTAAACTCTGGCCAGTCATGCAGCTCAGCCCTCTTTATTTCTTGAGTATGATTAACTTCAACACATAGCAGTGAGATGGTGAGGCAGAATAAAAACAGAAATTTGTATTTAGGATAATGAAGACAAATCATGATGCCAAGAGATCAACCACTGGAGAGTGCCCACTTGAACTGGATCCTAGTCAAACCTGACATGGGACAAAACATAGCCACATGAGGAAATAGACTCTGTATGTTGTTTTAAAAAATAGTTTACAAGTAGAGGAGTTCAATGGCACTTTATAATATAGATAGACAGACAGATAGGTAGACCGACAGATAGACAGACAGACAGATAGATAGATGATACATAGATGGTTATAAACATACATACATACATACATATATACATATACGATTGATAGAAGGTGAAACACATAGAGACAGATGAGCAATAGATTAGACACCGGTAGATGAGAGATATAGCAATGGTTATCTCTGAACTACAAATGTATTTTTAAACTTTTCTTCATTTTATTTGTTCTTTCATTGAAGTGATTATTATATTTACTTTATTAGAGAGAAAATAATCTGTAAACTGACTGAAAGTGTGAGGATAAAGTTAGATAAGGCAGCTGCTGAAATGATAAGGAAGGAAGGAGTACCCTGGGGGTAATAACTGGAATCTTCAAGGACGAAGATGGTGATACAATTAAATAGCATGACATTGAAGGGAAATGGCAGAATGAAAGGGCAGAGTGAAGGCTCAGGAGAGAATGAATGAGGTTGGACCAGTTTACCCATGTGCAGCAATGAATGGGATGGTTGCCACAAAACATTTCAGTGGTTATAATATTGGGGCATTTGTTTGGTTTCTGTTGAAATTGCTATAGTTGATGATGACTATAACAATGGTGATGGCGATGATGATGACAATGGCAGTGCAAAACCTGGAGAAAAGTGCAAGGATAGCTTGTGATGTGAAAAGTATCATCAGAGGAAAGACATACTGGAAATGGAGAGATATCACACAAGACTGAAGGCGAGGATTCATAAGAAAGCAGGAAGAAGGAATGAAGTTGACACGCCTACCTGTCTATACACATAATCTTAGAAATTGTACTAGAAACTAATATGGCAAATCACCAGACCCATTTGGAACACTCTGAAGGTCTGCCTCTCCCATTAACAGTCTGTCCACTAACTATCTCTCCACCGGGGAACTTTTCATTGTTCTTACCATATGCAGTGCACACGGTAAAGTTCCACAACCTGATTCTCAGCAACCTCTGCTCAGACGCTTCGAGACAATTTATCAAGCTAACAATTAAGGTTTATGACATTCTTAAAAACCATCTTTAAAGAGAGAAAATTGAAATAAAAACAGGTACAAATTGAGGGTATACTTCATAATTTAAAACCTATACTATTTTCCTTAATTAAACACATACATGTGTACACACACACACATACACACACACACACACACACACACACGTTTAAAAAGTCGCCAACTTGGACTTTTTGTCCCTATTATTAATTCTAAAGGTCCATGCATACACGTTTATTGCATTGCTTTGCCTTCTAGATTACTGTGACTCTTCAGCCTCAGATAAAATATAAAAGAAAAGAAAACGGGAAGGAAAGGACAGGTAGAGGAAGGAAAGGAAGGAGGGAGGCAGGCAAGGAGGGAGGGGAGTAAGGAAGGAAGTTTAAGCAAGCCAGCTTGATACCTATCAGGTGATCAACAGCTCTGGAGGCAGGTAGAGCTGATTAACACAGTTAATCCATCACCATGTGCACACAATGAGTGTTATCACCGACACCTGTGTAGCATTCGCATGTCAGACTATGGTTGAAATTAGTCCATTTCATCTTCAGAACAACTCTAGGAGAGCTAGGGTTGAAGCTTCAGGTGAGAGAGTGCTTGCCTGGTGTGCACAAAGCCCTGGATTCCATCCCTAGCACCCTTAAAACTGCATATGGTGGTATATACCCCTCTAATCCAGGACCTCCTAAGTAGAGGCAGAAAAATCAGAAGTTCAAGTTCATCCTCAGCTATGTAATGAATTTGAGGCCATCTTGGGCTACAAGAGACTGTGTTTATTTTTTTAAGTTGTGAAAGGAGTACTATAATTCAAGTGTGACAAAGAATATGTGCAAATGAGTTACCTAAGGCTATTTTGTTGCTAAGTGTCAGACCAGTATTCCAGCCCATCCAGTCTGATTCAGAAGTCATGTTCACATCACAATGGCAAGAACAGATACAATAATATCTATTCATCTGCAGGGTATAAATTCCATCTACCATGCAAAGAGTTCATTCAAAATAGAGAGTCAGAGGAAATGACAGCATTAACCTTACCTGCACCACTTACATAGAAAAAGAAACTTCATCTCCCTACTCCCACTACACAGGATTGATTTCCAAACCTGTGGAACCTGGTGAAGAGGTAGGACAATGCAGGGGAAAGCACATTTAGTAACAGATCAGTTATTAGTATAAGCAATCTTCACAGTGTTTTGAACAAACTATAACTTACGGAGAGACTGACAGCAAAAAAAGTGTTGAAATGCATTTATGCTCCCCATACATCAATATCACTGGTACGTGTGTTTATTTCAGTCCATTTCCCCAGCTCCCCTATTACAAAAGACCCCAAGCCAGTGAGAAAGCTGTCTGTTTCCTCTTTATGTTCTTTTTTGCATTGAATAGAAAAATGATGTCCAGCCTCCATAATACTCAAAGGGAAGAAGAAAGTAAAGAATATCTGCAATGAATTCTAAGATACAAACTGCCTCCAGCAGCCCAGGCTTTCAGAGATTCTTTTTCTAGATGTTAATTTTCCAAGGATGGGAAGTTAACTTTTGTCTCAGTGACTCATCACGTGAACATTTTTTCATGACATCTTATCTGAGGTTATGTTATTAGAATCTACACCATCACCAGGCCTATCCTGGTTTACACTACCCCTTCATCGCAGATTTTCTATGAAAGACATAGGACAGGATCTCAAGGTGCTGTTTGCACATTATTGTCTTCGTGCATTACCACAATGTTTAAAATGATTACTAAGTCACTCACGAATTCAGTACATTTTAGATCATCAAAATCTATTCAGGGAGCTGGGGAGACGGTGCAGTACTCAAGACAGCTCGCTGACCTTGCAGAGGGTTCAAGCTCCGTTCTCAGCGCCCATACCGTATCATCATCTGTAACTCCAGTTCCAGGGAATCTGATGCCTTCTTCTGACCTCCATGGCATATACTCACACAGACACATAAGTAAAAATAAAGGTAAAGCTGTGATTAAATAAAAAAATAAAGCTATTTAGGAGAAACTATTTCAACTTCTTATGAATATCTTGGCAGAATACTATCAGGCTCTAAAATGGAAGGAGTCCAATTGTATCACTAGTACCAACTGCCCCAGACCTCACCTGAGTTTTCTTAAAGTCCTCAGTGGTATTTTCCATAAATAGGTAACTGCTTGCTGTCACTGGACAGATACTCAAGATGGACAGAAAGGATAGGACTCCAGGAGTGTCTGCTATGGAAGAAATAGCACTGAGGAAACAATGACATACTCCCATACCCAAAATTAACAGCAGACCAATTTGAGACTATGAGATGAATAGGTCAACAAAATCCCTAAATGGCACAGCATTCCAACAAGAACAGGAAAAACAAATTTGTTCTTCTAAACATGTAATTTTCTCTATTTAAAGTAAAAATGTGACCTTCTTAATACAAATCAACCCAACAACTTATGACATTTCCTCTCATCTACAAAATTAGCATTCAAGTAAGCAACTAAACACCTAACCTCGAGTTCAAACATCTGTAAATTCACTCCTACAAAGTTTAGTAACCCCAAGTCTTTGGATGCAGGAAACGCACACATTAGATTTCAGTTTATGAGAGACCTTCCTACATCATGAAGTCTCCAAATGTGGCTGACTAAAACTCATTTCTCCTGCCAGATTCAATCTCAAAGTGAACTTGGGAGCTGTTCCCTATACAAGAGATAATTCTGCTATCTATCATTTGTCATCTTTGGCATAACTTTATTTATTTGTGTGTGTGCAGTAGACATTGATTGTCATCTTTGCATCTTAATTTTTGAGACATGGCTTCTCTCTGGACCTGGAGCTCACTAGCTGGCTGTATCAGCCAGCCCTAGCTATCATCTTGTTTCTGCTCTCTGCCTCCCCAACATTGCAGCTACAGGAGCATGCTGCACCTGGAGTTTTACATGGATTGTGGGGACGTGAACCAGGCCCTCATGCTTGCACAAGCTCTTTACTGACTGAGCCATTTCCCCATGCCTTCTTTGTAACTCTATTCTCTTGTGCCTACAGACATTCGGGTCTGTCTTTAGCATCACATGACCTTGAGATCCCTCAAGATAAGTATCAGTGTTTACCCAATCACACAATATCACTGGGTCTTCTTAACATACATCTGAAATCATGAAAGCAAACTTCATATACTCAAGTAAATCTTAGAACTTTGATACCGAAGTCACTCAATGAGTGCCTCAACTAAAGAAAATAGCTGTATACCATCCAAATCACACCATCATGGGCACAGCAATATCCATAAATATCAGGAAAAATGATACATGGTTAACTTTTAATTATCCACACTAATGAAGGGGAACAGTGGCATGGTTAATCCGAAATAGTTTACAATCCAATAATAATTTCAATTAGGAATTTAAATTCATTATATGACTTTCTTCCAAGATTTTCCCCTTCGATTATGCTTTCCATAATGAACGATTAAGGAAAAAGAACTTAATTTCTATCTTGAAGTTTTAACATTTATAAACTTCAGCCTCCATCCCAGGCTCTCAGAACTAAAATCTAATGTTTTCCGCTAACATTAACAATATATCCATAACTTTGTATAATCTCATAGCCCTAATGCCATGCTTTCCCCAAAATACATGCACCTGAGTTGGTCTCATGGGTTTGTTTGTGTGTGTGTGTGTGTGTGTGTGTGTGTGTGTGTGTGTATGGGTGTGTACACAGGTATACATAGGTGCCGATGGTGTGCATTCCTCAGGGATTATCTATCTTGCTTTTTGAAACAGGATTTCTTATTGACTTGTAACTTGCCAACTGGGCTAGGCTGGCTCCCCAGGAGGCCTCGGGAATCCACCCATTTCCACTTCGCCAGTAATATTAGTATGTGCCACCATGACGAGCAAGTGGCAAGCACTTCACTGACTGATCTACCTCTCCAGCCTGAGTCTGTGCCCTCTGAGTTCTTTCTCTCTCTACCTTTTTAATGCATTTTCTTTAATTGTGTGTTACTCATCTGTGTATTGGTTGGAACATTTAAGGGCCTGAATTCATTAGCCATTCCCTTAATAATAATTAATACTAAGTAATGAACTATCGCTAAACTTAAAACAACAGGCATTTGTTGCTGGCTCACAGATCTTCATCTTGGCTGAACTCAGGTCAAGCCTCTGATTTGGGTTCTTCTCTGCTTCTTGTGTGCCCCTGGGTGTTTTGGACCACTGCCTCCAGGGACTTACAAGAGCACAGGATGAGCCAAGTCATCCATGTATAACAAGGCCTCTGTATACATTATGCCCTTTCACATTCTAGTGGCCACAGAAGTAACCCTCCCAGTCCCAAAGCAGTGGAGCCAAGAAAGTATACTCCACCTAAAGAGGGAAGAGGGAAAGCGCATTTCTTCTGAAAAACAGTCTAGTCTACCATTCAGTATGCACTACACTCCCCTAACAGGTTCAGGAAATACTAAGCTAAATTAAGTCGTAATTGATTTCTGTCCTCACAGGAGGAGGGGAAAAAAATAAAAGATCACCCTAAAACTGCTAAGTAAGGAAAAATCAAAATACTATGAGGGAAGGGCAAGCAAAGGCATCTTTGTGCTTAAAGAATTAGCAAAAGTTTTACATTTGAGTACGCTAGGAGGACATCGGAAATGAATGAGTTTCCAGGGGAAGAAAACACAAAGAAAGAATGGGCAACTACAGTAGTAAAATTACTCAGTGAGTGACAGGACCTACAGCCTGACCACGGCCTGGTACACCTAAGCACAGCCGGGGACATCAACTTAATGAGCTAAGTTGAGGCTATGGGATATTCTACAGGACAAGTTGAGAACTTAATAAATAGTAATGACACATTTCAAATAGGATGACAGCAAGAGGCATCACCCACATTCCCAGAACTTCATTTGGAAAAAGAGCCCAGCAGCAGGATGGACGGGAGACTGGAAGTATGGAAGGATACAGGAAGGTCAATTAAGGGATCTGTGTGGTTCTACATGTATTTTGGGTACTACAATTAGACCCTGGGCCCAGACAGTAGCAGCAGCAAAGAAGGAGAAAAAATCGATTTAAGCAACATTTTGGATATGGAATCAGAAAATGATTGGATGAGAGAGATAAGAAGAGACCCGCAATTTGTATTCTAAGACTGTACACCTAGTTAAAAGGGTAAGCCATTCTTCTTCTGCTTCCCAGAGCACTCTGCACGGTAGCTGCCCTCTCAAGTCTCCCCAGGAAACTATGAATTTTTCCTCTTAGCCTAATTGAAAGCTTGAGGGCAGCAAAACCAGAGGAGTGGTTGAAGCAAAGGAAGAGTCATTTGATGAGAAAAGATTGATATAGCCCCTTCCATAATCAGTGGAGCACAGGTGAATAGATTGAGTGGGTTCTTTATCGAGTGCCTTTAATCACCTAACTCAAATCAATAGTCTCTTAGAGGAACATAAATTAATTCTCCAAACAAACAGCTAGTGCCCAAGGAGCGATGTGTGTAGTGTTTACACACGACAGCTCCCCTGTGATTTGTGAGTGGGGAGGGAACGAAAGGCGGCCATGAGCTCAGAAGCAGAATGTGGACTTTAGATGCAATGCTCGAGGTCAGACAGCTGGCCCCAGAACAAAGTCACTGCGTGTGATGCAGCCTTACTCAGGACCACCAGAATTCTATTATTGGCTAGGGTGGTTCTGAATGCATCCCATCTTTCCACAAACACCAGAAGCTTCTAGAACTGCTGGCTGCCAATGGAGCCTAATGAAAAAGACCAGTGCTGGCTGGCACTGCTAGTCAAGCCTGCTTTGCTGGCCACGTGACTGAATCATTGTCCCACTATTAATTTCTGCATCTATGCAAATGAAAATTAATGCACCTTTCCCTACTTAGAGTGGTTCACTCACCCGCAGGTGTGCTCCAAAACAGTTTCTGCCCTCATCCAACAAGTTACTTGACTACCGTACTATTTTCCCTAAAGGACTGTCACATATAATTTCTTGCAAAACTTCAAACAAACGGTCTGCAGAAGAAAGTGTGGTGTGTGTGCGTAGCAAAGGGTAGCATGCTGCTAACTTCTTACCTACAATCTTTCTCTTCCTATTTCCCTTGACAAGAAAAGCCAGACCAGAATTCTGAAGATCAACCATCCATGCTGTGAAGAGGCCAAGGGTTAACAATGGCCTTTCTAAATAATCCAAGTTGTTTCTCAAATAATGGCAGCCATTATCAATATTATTAATAAGGGCTATTCCACCCAACTCTGAATATGTCCTGCTTAAATGTGAGGCAGAGGTCAAAGTGTGAAGGATGAGAGTAGGGGTTTTTGTTTTGTCTTGTTTTCTTTACTTTTCAAAATGACCTCGGGGCAATTTCTTAGAGATTCAACTAGCAGTGGAAATAGATACAGCCTTTTCCTCCTTCTGATCCTTCTTCCAGATTAGCCTTCATTTCTACAGCCTACAATGCCCTCACATGCAGTCTCCAATTGAGAATTAACATGCAAATCCCTTAATTATGTGGGCAAGAATTTTACAAGTCTCCCCGGAGTGGTAGGTGATTTCCCAGGTCTCTGCCTTTCTCAATAGAAGATTTGAAAGCTTCAACTTCAGGAGTGTCATAGAAACCATTAGTATCACTAAATTAACTAGCCTTTGGAATTATCCAAGAGAAAATGTATATTGATCTGACTCAGTGACGTGAGAACAGAACCACTTTCTCTGATGATTAACCTTTTCAGAATCCTCTCAGGCTACTCAGACTCTTAGCTGGTGGGGAAAAAAAATCACTGCAGAATCATTAAAAGGTCCCCAGAACCACAGTCTTTGTACTATTATCTCCTCCAAAATAATAAAATTACTCAGACACTGAGCCTCCTTTAGAGTTACTTAGGTCAAAAATCCATAGATGTGTAAAGAAATGTAACAATCCCTACCTGTTAGGCAACTCAGGAGTCAATAGATAAAAATTATGATTATTTCTAAATCATTCTATAAAATGCTCTTCAAATACATTATTTTATTAACATACAACTATGAGCAGCAGGTGGCTACTTTATGCCCAATTTGTTATGCCCAATTTACAAGTAAAGATACTAGTACAAAGATTTATAAAAACAAATTGCACACAGTGCATGCACACCCATGGACACACACACACACACACACACACACACACACACACACACACACAAAACCATTCAATATCTTTACTGTTTGGTAAATCCAGGTTCAAATTCTGTACTGTTTACTGTGTGCTAGTGGGTACATTTTTTAAAATTCACAGCACCTCGGTATCTTCATACAAAAATAGGAGCAATGAAACCAATTCTAGATTAAATAAGCCTGTTTATCAGCATACGGGACCTGTCATCAGAAGGCATGCTACAAATGACAGCTAAGCACTGGGACAGCACTGTTCACCTGGAAGGGGCCTCATCAAAATGATGCAATTTTTCTTTCCAATGAGGTTATTGATTCCCTTTAAGGAGACTCTCCGCGGGATAAATGGTCCTTCATTATTTCCCTGGCAGACTCCAGCATCCAGGAGGTTCCAAACAAACCAGACTGACCACATCTGTGAATCCTAAAGGTGGATAGGCATCCACCTTCAGTAATGTCAGAAAATGATCACATGGATTAAATTGGACCATTGCTTAGACTGACTCCTTCCACAGAACCTTGCCTGTGCCTGTGGGGAAGGCAGGGATGATTAGGATCTTCCATCTTTCTTCCAGAGGACACTGAAGGACCCTAGCTAGGCACAGTTAGAGAATAAACTACAGTAGGAAAAAGCCACAATTTCCTCCTCCCTTCAGTCATCAGCTCTCCATGTCAGACCTGAAAAGATGCCTTGAAACATGTATCTACTTATGCCACTTTCCATGTGGGATACTCCAGACTAACCACTTCCATGAAGAGCTAACATGCACCCTGACTGTCCCTGAACCCTGTCTCTTTCACTCTGTTACCCTCACCTATGTCCACAGCCTCTGCTTAGTCCTCCGAGATTCACTGTCACCTCTACCATACCCAGATTAGACTTGAGGGAATTTTCTACGTCACCCTCTTTAGGTCCATCGTGCTATTTTCTGCCATTCTGGGTGGATTTTGGCCAATTATTTCCCCTTACCTTTCTCACTTTTCTTAGCATACCGTACTATTTTTGTTTCACCTCTTAACTATGCCAAGTCAATGTCCAAACTAGAGAAAGATTTGAGTTTTGTTTCATTTATGGGTGTGTGACTAATTTTCCCATGCCCTACTTTGGGTCCAGTTCACTTGCTTAACAATGTTGACATCTCTGAGTTTTCGTATTTAACTCTGCTGGAACACTCTGTTCTGCTTTGAAGATTGCCTGCAGTGCCTGAGCTCACTCATTCAAATCATCCTTCAACATCAGCGCACCCAAAAAACAGCCAAACAGCCAAGGGCAGCTAAGCGTGAACTGAGAATCCTAATCAAGATGAGAAGAACAGGGTGCTTGGTTGGCTTCTGCGTCACAAGGAGCAATCCCTCTGGCTGTGAGAGTCTGTGTTGTTTCCAATCCTTGACACATCAAAAAAGCAACTGGGGACAGAGTTAATAGTGTGGGCCCAGGAGATAAACTACCCAGTGTGAACTATGTCTCTACCACTTATGAGACATATGACCTGGGGCAAATTATTTGACTTCTGTGCACCTCAGTTCCCTCATTTGTAAAATGTTCATAACTCACAATACAGTCAATAGCTTTGTATGAGATACTCAGATTATTATATTATTAGTGTCAATTGTATATTAAATATAGTTATATATAACTATAATTATATAATATATATCAATTAGACGACCTGGCACAAAATAAACACTACATAAATGCTTGTTGAATAAAATGCATGACATATTCTGGGGGTTCATTTCTGGTGCCAGTGGTTGCCACATAATGGCTATCAAAATCTGAAACTTCAGAGATTTGATTTTTAGGGTAACGAAGTAGGTATCATTTACTCTTTTCAAAAGAAAAAAAATCAAACTTATTTTTGCAGTAGAATTGGAAAACATCATCATTAGCCTTCATCAAACTTTCCTGACAAAGGTCAGAAATGTTTGTCTAAGGGAGAAAAAAGGCTAACAGTTACCAAGTGGCAAAGCACTGACCTCGGATATTCTTTCATCCTTCGTCCATTCCTCAGTACATGGATCTGAAACAGGAAATGTGAATGTACCATGCACCACCATGGATCACCTTTAATAAGCATAGCTTAACTTTCCCTTTTATCTGAAATGACCTCTTGTTTCTAAGGGAATTTCTAAATACCACCAACTGTGGACAACTACACAGAAAAACTGCAAACAGTAGCACAGGAAGATAATTGTTTTCAAATAGCTCTTCAGGAGAATAAAGGAAAGAAAGCTAACCCAGTTTGCTACCTTGCTTATTTACAGTAAGAGATGCAGGAGTCCAAGAGCCCTGACTTTCTGGCCAGATTCGCTGGACACAGGAGAGAAGAGCAACTGACCATTCACCTGGACTGGCACAGAGCAGGAGAAGCATGCACAGACTTCCTGGTTTAGAAACCATTATTCTAACACAAGAAGTTGGGTGATATAATCACTGTACTTGAGCTACTGTTCTACTGTTCTACCACTGTTCTACTCAGTGGTAAAGTGGAGACTGAGCCTTACTGAGCCAGTTCTGTTGTTGCCATATGGCTACAGAGATCTATGTAATAATTCATACACAGGAGACCCCCACTTCCTACTCCCTGTTTTCCATGCAACGTAAAAAAACAAATCTTGCAGAGGGAGGATAGTTCAGTCATGGGTTCCTTAGCACCAAGTGGAAACTGTACTCAATGTCCTTTCTATATTGGGTGCGTTCTCAAGACTTTCTCCAACATTTTCTAGTGAAGGGTATTATGAGTGGCAGAAATTGTTATTCATTTTTAAAACAAAGGTTTTGGGAAAGGTTCCAGGAATTCACATATTTAAAAAAAAACTCTGTTAAAGACCTTAAGGTTCATGTTTGAAGAGTTGAAACAAGAGCCCCAACAAAGATCACATCATATGAGGCTGGAAGAAACAGTTTAGCAGTTAAGAGCACATACTGCCTTTACAGAAGACCAGTTTGGTTCCCAGAAAGCAGGATGCACATAGGAAGAAAGGGGATCACAGGAAGTCTACTCCTGCACATAGGGACAAGAAGCAAATAAAATCACCTGAGCATAAGACAGGCAAAAAGAATGACAGAGCACAGTCCACGTCAGGCAGCTCAAACTGCCTGTAACTTCAGTTCCAAGAACTCTGATACCTTCTGGCCTCCATGGGTCCCTGTACTCAGTTACACACACACACACACACACACACACGATTTTAAAATAATAAAAATAAATCTTAATAAAAAGAGTCACATCTGTGGCACAGCTTGTCCACGAGACACACCTGCCACCATGCTGAACCTAAACTCCAAGGCTTCCTCAACTCTGGGTCCCTTGGTTAAATAATAATGTCCCTAGGTTAACAGTGTGTAGAACATACACCCATCATTAAAGGCATGCATTAAAGAAGAATTTGCTCTCCTTTGTTTCTAGAGATAAATATCACTCGGAGCGACTCTCAAAAGTAACCCTCTAATAAGACTGAAGCATACCCTCTGCCCAGAAAGCAGGTTGTATACTGGTAGGAAGGGAGGATATGCATTCTGCATATAGGAATGAGAAGCAAAGCAAAATCACCTGAATGTAGAATAAGCAAAAACATAACAGAGCACAATCCAAGACAGAAGGACAATCAATGACCCAATGACCAGCATTGTTCTTCCAGTATTCACACAGGCTTCGATGTGCTTCCATACACTCTTTCAACAAATACTCATTGACTATCCATGTTCACTGAGGATACAATAGTCTAAGTAAGGTCCCTGGATGACCCACACCTTCAAAGGGATAAATAATTACAGGCAATTGTCCTCAGAATTACTTGTAATTAAGTACATGTCAAAAGTACCTGATTTGTTCCTGTAGAATGAAGAAGCAACATGATCTTAAGACAGAAACACAAAGAAAGAAAATAAAAAGTCTGCCCTTTTGCCCAACAATAATCCCTCTGTGCCCACTTCTTGCTCCCTTTACACAGATTCAAGTTCATCCATTGAACTGGGTCTAATAAAACCCCAGACATGACTGTTTCCCTCCTGTCCCAGGTCAAGAGTCAGATTAGCTGGTTTCACCTCAATTTTAAGAGAAGGCTCAGGTCCAACCCCAGAATAAATTCTTCAGGAAGCCATATTCAAATCTTTCCCATTTCTTTTTCTATCTTTTCCGCATCTTTTCATATACTATGGGTCCTCTATCTAGGTACACTCAAACCTGGTATCTTTATCATACTAACCTGTACCTATACCCAGAATAGTCTCATAGCACTCAGAAGAATGAAAACAAATTACAATACTCATAAAAAAATTAAGCCTTCACAGAGGTGGCTATGACCCCTGGAAGCATCCTCCTATAAACAACAGAAGCATTTTCTAAATTCAGGCCCTGTTCTAATCTGCTTTCTGATGCTGCAATAAATCATTGAACAGAACTAACTTGTGGGAGAAAGAGTTTAATTCAGTCTACAGATTACACTCCATCCTTGAGGAAGTCAGAGAAGGAGTTCAAGGCAGGAACTGAAGCAAAGGTCACAAAGGGATCCTACCTCCTCATGGGCTCAGGGTCAGCCACTTCTTTTGCATCCCGGGCTTGCCAAAGAATGGCACCTCTGAAACTGTGCTGGACTCTCCCACATCAATTTGCATTCAATAAAATGCCCCCCAAAGACATACCTACAGGCAAATCTGATGGAAGCAATCCTTCAACTGAGGGTCTTTACAGCCAAGATGAGCCATCACAGGCTCATACAAGGAGATCTGTAGTAGGCTTCTTCCACATGTGCCTCAAATATACTCTTGGTCTTTCTCTCTGTACTACACTATTCCATACAAGATCAACCTGTAGGTATGTACTTGATCTCTGGTTAGTCACTGGCAGAAGAGCAGCAAAATGTTTGATCAAGATAGTCATTCCATGCCCTTTCTTTCAGCCAGATTTGCCAACTTGTCATAATCCTTGCCTCTGGTTTCTGGAAATCTCTCCCTCCACTGTCCCTTCCAGTCTTAAGAGAAAGAGCTCTCCAGTTGCTAGACAGTAAACTCTGAAATCCTCTGTCAATTTCTCTAGGCCAAGGTTTATCAGTTTCTACACTACTGACATGTTAGGCAGAGGATTGTTTTAGGGAGCTGTCCAGCATTACATAGGACACTTTATAGTATTCTGGATCTCTGTCTATTAGAGACTTGCCATTCTTCACCCTTAAACGTGAAAAACAAAAATGTCACTGTGCACTTCCAAATGCCCCCTAGGGACAGACTCACTCCATCTTAAGAAAGACTGCTCAAACCTTCAACACCATTGTAAAAGCACAGCATCCTCTCAACACAGTACATGTGAAGGGTGTCTAGAAAGATCACACAGTCTCCTTGCACTGATTTCAAACGTAAGGATGGGTTCTACAGAAAGGAAATGGTGCCCCATTTAGTCTACATTATACTCTGTCTGCATTCGATCAGAATATAGTAAGTCTTTGTCTGGTGAGTGAACTGCTGATATAACACCTGGTTATAACGTAACTTCTAATGACATGAGCCTGTTAAGAAACGAAGACCTGGTGTCATGAGGATCAAGGCCATGAAGTATACAATTTCTTCATATGTACTGTTAGGGTTAGGGTTAGGGTTAGGGTTAGGGTTAGGGTTAGGGTTAGGGTTAGGGTTAGGGTTATGTACTGTTAAGCTAGGATTATAGGGCAACTGTCTTGTATGCCTTCTATTTATATTAATTATTTGTCAAAAAAAAAAAAAAACTCTCCTGACTCAAAAACTAGTCAATGTACCAGAAAAGGAGAAAGTCCAATTCTGGAACATGGAGACTGAACTGGGATTCAAAGTATTATCGCATGGGTTCTCTGAAAACACTGACAAAAACATGAAATCAACTTTATCAGAGATGAGTTCCTCTAACTCATGGTTTTTGTACACTATTATGAAAGTATATGTGTCAGTTACCTAACGCCACATAACAAATTACTCCCAAAACAAAGTAGCTAAGATAAAATGTGCCTTAGTATCTCAAGGTTTATGTGGGCTAAGAATCTGGGTAATCCTCCACTTCAAGGACCCTGATAAGCTGTTATTTCCACTTCATTAACACCAGCCAGTGCTCTGGAATAGCTGTACTTCAACCAACCCTTGTCATATAAATAATTTATGGCTGCACATCTCCTACACACACACACACACACACACACAGCACAGACACACACACAAGCACACGTCTTGAATCCACTCTGTCTCGAACAGTTGACACATATCCTCCCCGTCCCTTACAGAGTAAGAACTAGTTTCTGCCGTTTCCTGCCCAGGCCTTGTATGGTTGTACATTCTCTGCTTCACAGTCACCTTTTTTATGTGAATGTGTTTCTCAGTTTTCGTCCCATTGTTAACATCAGTGTCTTGTTGGTCAAGCAGAAACAAACCAACCTGAACTCAAGTTCTATCAAATCCTTTATTTTATCGGAGCTTTGGAGGTAATGGTCACACAGAGAAATTCTCAACAATACAGCTCCATGAAGCACAATGAAGAATTAGAAAGGCTTTGGAGGAACCCAACAGAGATGGGTTCCTACCCCCTTCACCCCAGGCATGAGAGGACTTTGACCCCTAGAATTTCACTGCCCTCTTTGTTTTGATGTGCCCTTGTTGTTTCTCCTTTTGGGAGCCAAATTTTACCTTCATAAAACAGCAGGAGTGCCAAGGAAATTGCTTAAATACAGTAACTATTAAAACCTCAAATTGTTGTGCTAATTAAATTGTCTTATCCCTACAAGTTTCATACTACAGGGAGAGTGAAAATGCAAGTCTCCCTGCTTGGCAAGAGGAGGCAACTGTTTCTAGGGATGCTCACAGTCAACTACAAAGCCAGCCTCAACTCAGAAAAAAGAGGATGCCCAGTGGAGCAGGTGGCTGTGCCTCCTTCCTCTTCATAAGGCCTCTTTGCTCAGTTGGTTAAGGCTACCTGGAGCCAGTAGACACCAACCAAACAAAGGCCACTAAGCTAGCACTGACTGCTCACTATATTCATGAGTTCAATTTATAAGCCCAAAGAACTGTGGGAAGAATTGATTATGTTTGGACACTTGGCATCTATCATGTCCCAGGTTGAATCTCTTATGAGGAAGGAATGACAGTAGGACTCAGTCCTGTGTATTCCTTCTGGAAAGAAGAAGGACAAATGTGAACTACCCAAAATGTGATTTTATAAGCCAGGAAGATTGATGACACAGGTTCCATGGCCAAATTGCCTAACTTGACTGAGTCTGCCACTTAATAGCTGTGTGTTGCTAGGCAGTGGAGACACATGCCTTTAATTCCAGCACTCAGGAGGCAGAGGCAGGGAGATCTCTGTGAGTCAGAGGCCAGCCTGGTCTACAGAGTAAGCTCCAGGACAGCCAGAATTACAACAGAGAAATCCTGTCTCAAAAAAAAAAAAAAAAAAATGGCTGTGTGTCCATGAATAAGTTAATTAGTCTCTCTGAGCCTCAGGGTCCTGGAACCTGGCTCATACCAACCATAATAGGTACTTGAGATGGTTGGATGAGAATTAAATGAGCTAATGGACAAGAGTTGCTTAATACAGGCCTAGCATTCATCTCTGAGTCAGAACTGTTGGGAGCATTGCTACAACTATCACCTCTAAACAGTGTGAAAAATTCTGAACAGGGGATTAGAATTCTAGTCTTGAATCTACCTTTAATCTGAGGCCATTTTACATTTAAATATTCAAATGTATTCATTTGCCAACCAGGACAAAAGAAGGGAGCATTGAAGCATCTCTAAAGAACCTTAAAACACTAAAATATCATCAGCCATACTAGTTCTACTCAGTTCTATGTGATTTATTCATGCACAGTGTGGCCCAGAGCACATCATGAAGGGAAGGGATCTTAATTTGAGTTTTCACTGAGCACCTAATAGGTACCAGGCATTGCATTAGGCACTGTTTGCCAGGGTCCATAAAAAAGAGTCAAAGTATATTAAGAGAGAGTATCCCTTTGTGTGGACCTACCCTTCACAAATTCTGGATCCAGAGACATGCGAAGTACAATGGGCACAGCAGGAAGGAGATAGCAAATCATATAAGATTATGATTAAGGCTCTCCTAAAAGACTATTTACAAAGGGAGAGCATTTTGTCAGAAAACAAAAAGAGCCCTGAGATTTTGTTGTTGGTTTGTTTTGGTGATCCAATGAGTTTATTGGGATTATCTACAGGAATACAGGTGAGGGGTTACAGGAGCAGAAATGACTCAAAGGCAGCTGCACCCCATAACCCACCCCACTACCATGGCAACTCATAAAAGCTGGGTATCTGGAGCACACTGCACAGCCTGCAGGCAGCTCAACACATTGAAGAGCGTCCTTTTCAAGTGACTAGGTTGGTCTAAACCTCTTCCAGGAAGCTCACCTGCTTTCCACTTCTTCCAGGCAGCTGGTCTGGTCTCAGAGTCTTCTTTGCAGTTTGGCTTGTTAATCCTTGGGAATTAAGCCTAGGGAATCTGGTCAGTTTCAAAGACCTCCTGAAACTATTTTGAGTAGTTCATCTTCTGGTTTAAGGAGTTTTGCTGCAGGATGGAATGTTTCAAACCCAGAGAAAACTGCTACACAGCACTCCAACCCTTCCTCCAGTTCTTCTATCCTTCCACCCCCTCTTCTACAATGATACCTGAGCCTTAAAGGGGTTGCTGTAGATGCCTGCCTATAGATAAGAATTAGGCCATCGGCAACAACAGTCATTTGTTCTCAGGAGCATCACCAGTAGTTGTGAGTTGAAGCAGACAACAGTGATCCATGGGTGTGAACACACACTCATTTAGAAGACAGTTTGACAGGAAGATCACATCCATCTAGTAAAATACGTTGCTTCCCCATTGGGACCTGTGACCTCCCCAGGTACAGGTTTTTGTCCTGGTTTACAGTACCAGATATGAACTCTTATTTTATTTTATTTTATTTTATTTTTTTTTTTGTGGGGCAGGCTTTAAATCCAAATGGAAGGCTGTTGGTCTTATCCATGATAGCTGAGCCACTATTGCACAGGCAGGCACACCCTGCCTGGCATTTTGGTAGGTTAGTATGCAGCGTTCATAGCCAAGCAGAAATGCTGGTACAGCTCTCTACCAGCAGACTGCAATGGCCTGCTCTAGCGCTACAAAAGCCAACCTGCAGGGTAGGCATTTCCAGTCCACTGCCAGCTTAGTTTCTCCGTGTCCTGCTGTCAAAGCATGCAGTGTCTTCAGCAAGAGGATCTTATCATCTAGTTCTGGAATACAACCAACAGCAGTAGCAATATCCTTTATGGTTTGTGGGGCTTGACGGTTTCTCTAGCCAACAACTCACAGAGAGGTAGCTCACCCCTGGCACCAAGATTTTAATTTAATTACATTATGGCCTTTGGGAGTGTCCCTTTCCACCCACATGGTTTACCTTTTTTGCTCCTTTTCAATTAATCCAGCCGTTGGAATGTAAGGTAGGTGGAAGTATCATCATACCTGGTGGTCTCTCCAATAGCTTTCCAAACCTGAAGAACACTCAGAGGTTAGCATCATGTCATCTATATAACAAAACCTTTTTTCCAGAGGCAACATCCAGAACCACATCCCATAACAAGTAGTGGAGTTGCAAAGATAACCTTGGTGAAGCACTCTGAAAGTCTCAGAGTCTGTTGTCATCTGTTCCGAGCAAGCGTCAGGTGATCCCTGAAGCTGACAACTAAGAAGATACTAAAGCTGAAGATAAGCAAGTTCTAAGACAGCATGGAAAGGTTCCACCATTCTTCCTCCTCGGATCAAGGTAGAGCACAAAGCATGGATGGGAGACACTAACTTAATTAGCTCCCTATGACCCTGAGTCATTCTTTCCGAGTCATTACATTTCCGTACCTTAAAGCTCTTCCACAGAGCCTCCTTACATTTCTCCACACCTGATGAACTCAGTGGACATGTCTAAATTTAATAAGGGAAAGTGTAGCCCTGCTCTTCCCTGCTGACTCTTGAGTCAGAGTGGCCCTGGGTTGGCACTGTGATTTCAGCTATAGCTGTTACCTTTTCATACTCCATCCCTGGCTGGTGGGGGAATTCCTGGCTGGAGCCCTGAGTCTTAAAATGTACCCAGGATTTCCTTCCTTCCTTTGTTTCTTTCTTCTTTCCTTCTTTCTCCTCTCCTCCCGCCCCGCCTCTTTATTTATTGTGTGTGTGTGTGTGTGTGTGTGTGTGTGTGTGTGTGTGTGTGTGTGTGTGAGCTCACCTGCCATGTCCTAGAGAATCGAACTCAGTTTGCTTGGTGGAATGTGCCTTTACCCACTGAGTCATCTAACCAGCCCCATGGATTTTGTTTTTCTTCTAGAATTGTGAGCTCAACAAATCAGGAATTAGCAGCCATTAGAAAGATAGTTCATTGCTCACAGTTCTTGAGAAGATGAGCATACCACACCACATATGAGCATCTTGGAAGTATACTGTCAGTCAGCAAGCATAAGGAATGGGGGAAAATGAGGGCCTGAACTTTGTTTTTCTCAAAGAGTAAGTAAAGAAGAATAATCTATCATGGAATATTGGCTAGCTGAGATAATTTCACTGTCCTGTGTGATATACAAACAAGCGGAATCCCAGTACCTTGCCTTGGGATGGTATGGAGCAGGGGACTCCATCCCTGATTGCAATTCCCTGATCAAGGAGATAACGAGGAATGTAGAGTAGGTATAGTGTCCTTGCATATAAAAGGTATACTTTATGCCAAGGCCTCCTGCCTCTAAGTGTTAGCTAACTCTGGGAGAAAGCCTCTTTCCCTGGGTTCACCATGATCCTAAGATTCTAAGCTATGTTAAGTAAAAAACAGGTATAGTGTACACTCCTAGATCAGAAAGAAGACCAAAGAAGTGACTACTACAAGCTCAAAACAGAATCACAGGAAGAGGGCCACCCAAAATATAGGTGAGCATTTAGAGCTGTAACTTGGCCCATGGAGGCCCAGCATAAAAGGAGTGAGCACATAGAATACATACCCCAGCTATCTCAGTCCCTTCCCCATAGTGTCTTCTCAGAGCTCCCCATTGACAAAACCCACACTGAATTCAAACGATTCAGAAAACATGGTGGAGATATGAGGCATAAGAAGGAACAAAAAGAAGCTATGGTCACACACAGGAAGATCACACCCAACACTAAGCTGAACATCCCATGGTGGTGGAGCAGACAGAGATGATGAAGGAGTTGATTTCTCCACTCAATCTCTTTACTTCTTCCTTCATTTCAGTGCAAGTGTGGGGCAGCATGACAGGCATCATTCCATTTATTGCCTTCCTACAGAAACCTCGCATGAGCACATCCTTCAGGCACTCCAGGATATTTAAAAGCTATTGTGTTCCAAGAACTGCTGACCTCATCTCTGTTGCCAGGAAACCTGCTGCAGACTGGAGTATCTGTGAGCACTGATGTCACTGCTGTCCCCAGATGATCTGGAAAGAAACAGCAGGTTGATAGTGATGCTGCTGGTGTCTATGCATATGTATATGATATATACATGTATGTATGTATGTATGCATGTATGTATGTATATGGTTAGAACGGAGTGGACAGCAACTAAACTGGGTACTGAAGCCAGCTCTGCTTCAGCAGCTCATATTTGTCTGGGTCTACAGGGCAAACTCCCAACAAAACATGAGAGAACATGGGCAGTGTGTTGAATAGCCTTCCCAGGAGCATATGCCGTGCTTGACTTTATACACAGCCCTGCCCTTCAGAGAATTCACAGTGGACCAAGAGGAGACCAAATCAACCAGCAACAGTGCAGGCATAAACTTAATGCTAGAACTCCAAGCCTAGGATGTGCAGAGGTTAAGGAAGCAGGCAGCAAGGGCTGACCAGCGAAGGTTATGGTATAAAATGTTTTTCTTGGAGGGTATCAGGAAAATCATCTTACTGTTTGTAGATAAAACACAGATATATGTGTGATAATAAGCATGTGGCACATATGTGGCATTGAGATTTGATGGAAAGAGGTACAAAGGGAAAAAAACACAAGAGCTTCTTAAAAGTACAAGAACACAAGGAAAGGGTGGTGTGTGTGTGTGTGTGTGTGTGTTTATGTGTTTGTGTGCAGGATGAGCATGCCTCTGCCTTTGGGTTTTTACATATTTTCAAAGAACACAATTTCCAAAGGTCATTTCACCATTCACTCCATTTGTGCCTAAACTGAAATGTTTCATCATCAAAGATCCCTTCCCGGCAATTCTAATGATGTTCTTTTCCACTGTTCTAAAGCCTATGGGGCATCGCCTCACCTTGTCATATCATGTGACACGTGTGTTCAGTTACATGTTTATTATCTTTCTACTCTATTAGAATGTAAGTTCCTGGAGGGATGGAACTCATTTCTTTTACCCACCCTCTTCTAGAACCTCCTTGGCCCATAGTAGACACTCTTAGTCATCATTCCCGCCCACTTTACAGAAGAGCTCCTAAGTCTGGATGTTAAATGATTTACTACCAGGTAGTAAATACAGGATCCAAACTCTAGTCTTGCAAAACCCACCTCTTGTCCTTTGTCATAGATCATGCCTCACAAAGCTTCTAAGGTCTCTTAAGGGCCAGGGCTGCATTACTTATTTTCTGTATGCAT
The DNA here is from genome assembly GCA_026225945.1 of Cricetomys ansorgei. Lineage (NCBI taxonomy): Eukaryota > Metazoa > Chordata > Mammalia > Rodentia > Nesomyidae > Cricetomys > Cricetomys ansorgei. The sequence goes on along the minus strand of JAMJFZ010003871.1, from coordinate 4,222,596 downwards.
AGACGGGATGGGATTATATCTTAAATGGATTAATGGTAATAGCATGTTTATTGAGTCCCTTTATTAATAAGATAATTTTGGTACTCGTACCAAAGTACTTTGGCAGTTTGGTGTAACTGGAATATCTAAGAGATGGTACAATTATTAGTTTATCTTTGCAGGTGACAACATCAAGGCCAACAAAGGCTCATCCTGCTGGGGACATAAAGCTACTTAAACAAGAATATTCTTGGAGATGAAATCAGAAAACAAGCCAAAGATGAGGGTTTGCTCCTAGCATAACAAGGATTGAGAAAAGGGAACCACAGAGATCTGATTAGTGCCATGGCTGCTTCATGAAGAAGGCATAAGGACATAAGGGCAGGCATATGACAAATGGAATGGTGAGGGGGCCACTGGCGTCAGTAGCGCACTTAGAAGTACCTGACACAGCAAACAGTCTACAATCTGACCTTTACAGGAGTCTGCCTGAAGGCCCAACAATATGAGGAACTTCCATCTACCTCTCATTTTTCAAAAACCTTTTTGATGATCTTACTTTTTTAATTGTGTATACACGTGTGTGTGTGTGTGTGTGTGTGTGTGTGTGCGTGGGCATGTGTGTGTGTGTTTATGTGGACCTGCGTACAGATGATTTCAGAGGCAAGAAGAGCGCATCAAATCCTCCCCTGGAACCTGAGTTACAGGTGGTTGTGAGCTGTCCTACATTGGTGCAGAGAACCCACCTCAGGTCCTCTGAAAGAACAGAATTCACTCTTACCCTTTAAGCCATCTTCATCCCCCTGTTTTTAAATTTAATTTTATTTACTTCTCTTCATGTCTTGGTGCTCATGTTGGGGCTGAATGCTAAGCCCAACAAAGCGTTGATTCAACTTAATGTAATACCTTGAGAGTAGCATTTCCTCCAATGTAGGAAAACCCATCTGTTCTCAGGTCCACATAAACACACACACACACACACACACACACGCACACACACACACACACATGTATATGTATATGAATATGTATATGTGTGTGTACACAATTTAAAAAAATAAGATCTTCAAAAAGGGTTTTAAAAAACGAGAGGTAGACGGAAGTTCTTTGTATTGTTGGTCCTTATACGTATCACCAGTTTTTTTTGGCTCCATTTTCTTTTCAGAAAAGATTTTTTTAACCTGTATCAGAGGCCCTGACATCTTAGTAGTTTATGAAATTTGGAAAAAAAAAAAAACCCATGTCCTGAAATGACATTAAATTCAAAAAGATCTAGGGTCTAATAAATATTAGGGTGTTAAAAAGAGTAGTGTGTCTCATAAAACTATTTCATATCCCAATGTCTGGAATACACAGCAAGCTTATATCTGTTAAAATAAGGAATGAACAAATAAATAAATACATGGATAATCCCAGAAGAAGCCACACAGTAGAGTTGAGAAGCCTAAACTGTGGCTGTTAATTTCCTATGTGAGGCCATTCATTGTATTAGTAGTACAATGTCACTCTCTGGGTGTGCCCTTATCTGGAGCACAGAGAATCAAAGTTATTCCTACAGGAATAAGACCAACACGTGACTGGATATCTTTAAAATTAATTCTGACAAAGATAGTTCTTAGGTGAGGAAAACTGCTTACTTGGTTAGCTGAGAAGCATATAAGTAGAACTCTATTCTCAGGATACTTGCTGGGCAAGGAATACAGCCCAGCTGGGAGAATGCCTCCTCTAGCATACATGAAGCCCTGGGTTCAACACTCCAGCACTGCAGAAAACCCAGGCTGTGGTGGCACAAGTCATTATCCCAGCGAGGGAGAGGCAGAGACAAAAAAAGTCTGAAGTTGAAGGTTATCCTCATCTACATCTCAAGTTCCAGCCTGAAATGCATGAGAACCTATCTCAAAAAGTAAAAGCATAGAGCATAAAAGGATACTTGTGCTATTTTCATCAAGCTTGTTCAGTTAAGTGGCTTTCTGATCCTTTATGCATAGAAAAGTCAGTGACTTCCACTCTATTTAAAAAGATTTTCTAGACTGTGATGAGCTACTAAAACAAGATTCCCCTTTCACCCTAGCCACACCATGCTCATGAGAAGTCAATTCCGTACAAATTAACCTAGACTACATCAGCGATCCCAGTGATTCAGCAGGGCTTTGTGAAAAGGTCCCTGGGGCATGCCTATTACTCTTCATAATCTAGTCAACTCAGCCATCTACTCCACCACCGAGGAAGGGGCAGGATGGATGAGAGAGAGCCTCTTACCCGTAAGATGGAAGGCAGGATTGCAAACGGTCTTCAAATACACCCATCTCTGAGAGGCAAATCTTTTCCAACTCCTTCATCTGGAACAAGATTAATTAACAGGGATTAGGTAACCGAAGAGTTCACAGATGGACACTGAGGTCCTTACAATTTATACCCTACCTTGGGCCCTTGTCTTTGCCCTCCTTTGTCACTGAAGCCAAGAACAGAATGCCTTCCCCAGCCTCATTCAATGGGAAATGAAAAAAAAAAAAAAAAAAAAAAAAACAGCCCCACTTTCACTGTATATCATTTTCGTCTTTCATCTTCATTATCACCACCAAAAGTACAGAAATCATTATCTTTACAATGATGAACGTCCAATTAGCATTTCCCATATAAATTTCATATTACAAAGGAGGTTGTAATGGATAATGTGAATGTTAATAGCCTTTTTTTCTAAGCTGAAAAATAGAGGTGCTTAACAGAAAGAAATTAAATCTGAGCCATTTTCAAATGAGTGAAGAACTTTAATTACTTGATGGGAAAAGAGGAGACAAACAAAAAAACTTAATGGTCATATTCTTAAATAGTTTCTCTTTCTACCATGCTGCTCAAGCTCTCCAGACGGCTAAATGTTTGTCTCATTGTGTTCAATGGGCTTTAAACTGCTATGAATATTGTTAAATGTCATTTTTTCCATTACCAATGCTATTTTGTAAGAGGGGAACGTATCCCAGATAAACATTCTGCTTGCCCTATGGCATTGTAATTGCTCCTCTTCCCTCATGGTTGTTCACATACATACATACATACATACATACATACATATATACATACATACATACATACATACATAAATCTTATAGGTGATGCCCTCTCCTGTTACCTTGATTAACATCATAAGATTTTGTGATTTACTAAAGCCAAATCCTGGAATTGTTCAATCAGATGAAGCTATCCCAGGTACTAAGTAACGAGAAAGTTATTGGACACTCTTGTTTTGAAATTCTGTAGACCTAGGCTCAAAGCCTGTCTTTGTTATCTACTGCATCTGACGTGTATGTGTGTGTGTGTGTGTGTGTGTGTGTGTGTGTGTGTGAATATGTATACATATGTAGAAGAATAATTACAGGATGCATAATAAATGCCCAACAGAGAGAAATGACCTCAATTCTGACTTTAGAACCTGTGGGTAAATTAGTTATTAAATAAATAAATACACCTTGACCACCCAGATCAGACCACCCGAACAGAGATCTAGACATTTAAAATTATCAGAGAAGAAAATGAACCTTAAAAAAATCCATGGGGAGATAATAAATGGTGTACTTGTTAAACCACATCACAGTTGCTTCCTAGCAACAACAAAATCCAGTAAGAGACTTTGGGAAGCTGGTAGAGAGAGGTTATCCTGGTCATAACTTGTGTAGCAATTTCAGCTGAATTGAAAGACACCCCCCCCCCCCCGGAGGTGGGAAGAGAAGCTTGGGGATCAACAGTTGCTAGGGAGAAAAGCTGCAGAGACACCATCCCCTCCCCTACCCAGGAGAAGACTCCAGGGGATAATGGAGCTCCAAAGATGCAGCTTTTGCTACTTTCTGTCTACTCTGGGGGTGAACATTTTGGTGCTGCAGCTGGCTTGGAGTCAGCCATGCTTCTGTAAGTACCTTCCTCACCCACACTCCAGGAGGTAATCTACATAAATTACTGGTTCGCCGAGACCAACTTTGGTGAAGTTGTTACTTTGGTCTGATAATAGAATTATCTTCAAGCTTCCCTTTGATTCTATCCTAAAATCATTTTATTAATGAGAATTAGAGGAAGGGAAAATAGTTCTTCTGTTCAACTTCCTCATGGCCATCTTCACTGGCCAATAAGAAATGTCCCAGGGACCCTAGGGATTCCTAGATATGTGTTGGCCACTGCTAATAATCAAACCCAATCCCATCCTTGAATAAATGAGAAGACTGAAGGATTAAGACAAGGGTGCCGCTGACCCAAAGTCACAGAATTAACAAGTTCCCTAGGGTATAACTTGGTGTGCCATATTGTCTCCGATAGCATCATTATAGCCCTCTGCTAGAATCTGCTCATATCTTACCTGAGGTTATGAAGTTAATTTCTATGAAACAAAATGTGCCTTGAGCATCAATTACTTCTGTTAGCTAGATAGGAATGGGTGCACACACATAAATGCATTTGTATATTTAGCTTTTTATGTAACCATACTAACCTCAAACTCACTACATAGCCAAAGTTTACCTTAAATTTCTGACCTTCCTGTTTCTAAGTCCTGGGTGCTGGGATACCCAGTTTATGAGTGCTGGAGATCAAACCCAAAGCTTCATGCCTACTAGGCAAGCAATATACTAGGTTATACCTACAGCCCTATATTTCACTTTCCAAGGCTTCCATTTTCTCTCCATTATAAAATCTAAAAGATAAGGATTGTCCAAATAGGACCTCCGCTAGGGTGATAGAACAAAGCATGACAGACACCAGATTAGAACACTAAACCCTACAGGGTAGAGGATCAGTATGTTTGCCTGATCTTTAGTTTAAGTCCTTGCTACCCCTTCAGTGCTGAAGGCAGACCTCTTGATTGCTAGTTCCAGCTGTACAACATGTTGGATAAGTTAGGTAAGGCCTCAGAATCTGTTTCTTTGTGTGGAAAATTGAACTAATAATAAAGCTGACAACCCTCTGAAGGATTAAATTTGCTAATGATTTAAGTTAATGATTTTAACACTTCTTGGCACCTGCAGTCCATGCCCACGTGCCAAGGCTGAGAATGGTGGACCCTGTTTCAAAGTCTGGCACTTAGTCCTTCTACCTGTTTGCAGACCTATTACTTTCTAATATTGGTTTCATGGTAAGGCTAAACCTTGAACCATTAAACATGCAGCAAATCTGTGATCACCATACACCCTGCCTCCAAGTCTTTCTGACCCAGAGATGCACTGCAATATTATGTTCAGTCCCATCCCTTTCTTATTGCCATTATGAACTTGGAATTATGTATTCCTCTTTTATAATCTTGAAACCACAGGAGATATTTATCTATTTATATTAATTTATATTGATATATTAATTTTATTAATATTAATTAATTGTTTTAATTAGTATATTAATTTGGGCTATGAAGATAGTTCCATGCATAAGATGCTTACTCTACAAGTTTGAGAACCAGAGTTCATGTCCAAGAACCCACATAAACTAGGGAGCTATAGCATATGTCTATAACACCAGAACTCCTATGCCTCTCAGTACAGGAGATAGAGACAGACTCATCAAAAGCCCTGGAAGCTCAAGAGTCAGCTGGTGTGGTATATGCAACAGCGAATAAAAAACTCTGTTCAAATAAGGATGCAAACAAGGACAGACAAATGATGTTGACCTCCATGTTGTACATGTGCGCATGCACACACACACACACACACACACACATCATACATACACAGGATATAAAAAAATATATATCAGAACTTGGCCCATTGAAATATCATTCTCCAGCAAACATGTATTCTCTCTGACAAGCTCATATCACCCTAAGTCCTGATCAATAATAATTTGAGAGCCATGGATGAAAAATGACTGGATGATCTTAATTACTATATGAGGACAAAGCAGACCCATGTTAAATGTCTTACCAACATTAAATTGCTTATATATATGACACACATTCTGACTCTCTTGCCTGTATTCTCAGCTGTATAGATTCTTAGTTATGCTGACTAAAATCTATCTCCCCAAAGAGGAGTTCATAAGAACTTAAAAAAGGCCAAACATCAAAGCTTTTCATTCAAGAAAAAACATGTTGACTGGCCTTAGAGAAGTAAACAGAAGAAGAAAGCGAGGAGACAGAAGGGTCTGTCTGGTCAAATTTTAGGAAAGCACTTCCCCAAAATACCCAAGCAATATCTGAGAATGGAAAACACAGATTAAGTGGAATAAGACTGAGCTGAATTACACTGTATTCACTGTCCTGTGGAGCCTGAATCTATTCCTTCATACTCATTAAAAGCAATCAATATTCTGTGATGGAACCATCAATTGCTATATTCCTGACATAAACAACCAACACGCTAAGTCTGAATTAAGAGGCAGGTTCCGTTTTCAGACACTGGCTTGAAACTCAAGCTTGACAGTACAGTGGAGAGTTAATTTCCCCTGGGAAGCAGTCACCAGACAGCATTATGAACCTCATTTTACACAATCACATTTACAGACCCCTCCCCAGCCCCTCACACATGCACTTCTAGAACCTAGCTCCTGTCCCTTTTCTCCTTAAATGACTGACAATGAGTTTTGTTCTGTCTCCTTTATTTCTAGATAATAGTTAACATAAATGAATGCTTTCTTACTTACAGACAACAGTCAAGGCTTTGTCTTTCTGTGACTTTCAAAATACACCCACAAATCCCTAAGACTTCTAAGTATGGAGAACTGATCATATATTTTAACTATTTCTCTTCCCTTGATTCTCAAAGTGATAGCAAAGGAATCAAGAAATATAAATCCATAATGATAAAAAGAATAAAAGTAAAAGAGGGGCTGCAAATAAACGTAGCATTGTCATAAAGTTTTGGAAGCAGAAACTGTAGGAGGCAGCACATGTGCATAAAGAAGTGGTTGTTTAAACAGTTTTCACTGAAGCCCAGAACAGTCAAGTTTGGAGTCACCACATGTAAACACTGTTAAGCAGTCTCAGGTTTGACAGGAAAATTGGCTAAAGGGAACTGCTTACATCACTTTTTTCAAAGCGTTATAATGTTTGACAAATGCCTGTTGACAAATACCTGAAAGAAGAATCTAAAGGGAGGAAGGATTCATGTTGACTCCCAGTTTTGGAGGTTTCAGTCTGTGCCACCAGCTCCCTGTTCCATCATGAAAGCAGGAGTATTAGAACAAGGTTATTCTTGTCAAGGCAGCCTATAAGCAGAGACAGATCAGCCAGGAAGTCTCTCTCTCCATCCTCAATTTTGTTCTGTCTGAATGACCAACTTACTAGATGGGGCTACTATATTCAAGGTATGTTTTTCCCCCTTAGTTTGCCATCCCTGGAAATGCCCTCACAGTCATGCCTAAAGGTGTACTTTGCTAAGTACCTAGCATTTCTCAATCCAATTTAAGCATCAACATTAACCATCCCAGGTAGCTTCTGGAAGAATCAAGCCCATCTCTCCAACACACACACACACACACACACACACAACACACACACACACACACACACACAAACACACACACACACACAAACACACACACACACAAACACACACAGAGTGAGAGGGACAGACAGAACCAGACAGACAGAGAGACAGACAAAGAGAGGGGGACAGACAGAGACAGACAGAGTCACACACATGAGGAGAGAGATAAAGAGATAAAAGCTTGAGCTCTATACTGAAAGGACACAGACCGTCCAGGATAGTAAATAAAAAGACTGACACAACTGCACATCAGTGAGAAACTCCAAAAACTCAAGCCCATGGAAAAGATTCTTCAAGTTTTCAAAGAAAATTGTTTAAACAATGAGATTCAGAAGACACCATATTGCCAACAGAACAGGACATTGCTAAGCGCGAGAGTCGTGTTAAAGATCCTCACGGTGATGTTGATTTTTACAAGCAGTGGGTCTTAGAGCATCCATGGAAATATCTTCTTTTCCTGAAGAACTTCTTGTGGACTAGTATTCAGACATCAGAATGATTATAAATAAATGGACCTAAAGCCTAATGAGAAACATAAATGTATAATTACCTTTGAAACTAAGGTTAAGTGTAAATCATAAGGGAGATAGAGAATAGAATTTGTGCTGCTATGATACAGTCTATTTGGAAAGTAGACTTAGGTCTGATTGCCTTGTGTCAACTGGAGATGAAAGACCATCACCCCTAATCAATACTTCTTGAAGTACAGGGGAGTGGAAAGAAAATGTTAGTCGCTATTTTCAGCATTTCTTATAGCTGAGGAGCAATTCATAAAAGAAGAAAAAAGACAAATCATATTACCATGAAAGTTATCGATACAGCGGGGAGATAGACACGCCAGGAGATGGCCGGACAAGCATGAAGACCTGAATTTGGATAGGCAGAACCCAAGTAAAAAGCCAGCTACAGTGACATACTCCTGTAATCCTAGCCCTGAGGAAGGTAAGAGGATTCCCCAGGGCTCGCCGTCCAGCCAGTCTAGTTGCATCAGTGATCCGCGTTCAGTAAGAGACCCTGTCTCAGAACATATGATGGAGAAGGAAAGAGGAAGACACCTGACATCAACCTCTGGCCTCCCAGTTACACACGTACATGTGCGCTCATGCATATACACAAACACACATATACAAGTATAAACCACATACATGAGGGTGAGGAGTGAGAGACAAGAGAGAGAGAGGCAGAGAGAGAGTTCATATCTTCGAAAAAAAGGAATACATTGGACAAAAACAGGATTTGAAGGAAGCATTCTTGAACTATACTATGTACTATATAGCAACCTTGTAACTGTGGAAACGTTTTATACAATTATAAAGCAAAATCAAAATAACTCCTATGATTCAAAATTAAAGAAAACAACGCTAATGATGTAGAGTTATCAACATAATCACAAAGGACAAGTAACATCAAGTGACTTTGAGTTATAGTAACTCGGTTCTTCCCTATCAGGATATTCAAAAGTAACAAAAATCTTCAAAATATATTTTGAGTAGTCATATTATTGGGTTTGCAACAGGCCTGCGTACCTTAGCATCATTGACACTATGATAGAAGTACCTGTTTTAGGCCTTGAAACCCAACATATAGGCAGAACACCTGCCAAAATGAAAACAAAGACCTAACTCATGAAAGCCCATAGTTCTGCAAAAGTCTCTAAACATACCTTGCTTTTTTGGCTCCTGTAGTTTCACTTCTGGCTAACTTGTCTTGCTGACTGAAGTGTGTCAACCCAGGATATGTTTTTTGTGATTAACATATCGCCCTGTGAAAGGCTTGGGGCTATACTAGGATCCAGAACACCGAAGTTGCAGGCTGACTAATGAAGACTATTTATTTGCTTAAACCAGTGTCTAGGTAGTCTTCTCTGTTGGATACCTCACAACAAGGCGATGCTGGTGCCAACATTCTGAAATTGATTTGTGTGGAGCATGACATAAAGCAAACTAATCATTATCTTTGTGTCACTAAGTACCAGTATTTTCATCATGGATTAAAATATACAGATACAATGTTGATAAAATTAAAAGCCTGGTAATCCTAAATGCAAATTGAAATAATTAATAGAAGTTGTGAATTATTTTTCTCTCTAGCAGGCATTCATATTATACATATGTAATATATATATCCATCTCCCAGGATTCTGCAAATGTTTAGAAGCAGTAACCCAATCAGTAGTAGTAATTACTTCTAATATCTACACTGTTATCCTAAACACTAGGAATACTTCAAGGAACCAGAGAGATCCTACAAGAAGCCAGGGACCCATAGAGAAATGGCTGAGTATAGATCTGGGGTATATTTTCATTGATACTGTTGTATTGATTGATACTTGTCATTGATACTGTCAAAATGTAGGGATTTGTCAAAAGGGCTAATAAAACAAATTGAAAAGGTTTCCACTGACCAAGGATGGGAGCACTAAGCATCAACAAAGATAATAATTGTAACTATTTTAAACACAAGCATAAATTTAAACACATTAAATAGTAATTACATGCTAAAATTATCCTGAGTAAATGTTTAAATAAATTCATTATTTAAAAATATGGCAAAAGAACAGAAAAAATAAGTAGCTATAACTAAGTTTTTAAAAAGTCTGTAAAATAGAGAATAAGAACCAAGATATAGAAAATGCAAGATGACTATGTCCAAGAGCCAATGATATCAATAATTGCAGTCTATGGTAGAGTGATCATCTTAGCTTTGTGCATTTCACCAATGGAAGTCCCACATCCCAGAAGACCCCTCCATCCCAGCAAACCAGGACAACTGGTCCACCACCTAGGGAAATATTCCTAATGTCTAAATCCCAAAGAAAAAGCAGAAGATGGGTTATAATAAGAATAGCTTAGCACTTGCTTAAAAGTCTTTGTTAATTGAGAGAGGTTATGTGTCCTGGGTTGTAATTGGTACATAATGGTCTCCTGTGTCCCATAGTAATAACAATAGCTTCTAATTACAAAGACCTATGCATTATATAAGCAGTTTACAAATAATTTCTCATTAAATACTCATGATAACCACAAGAAATAAGTACTATTTTTATTTCCATTACAGAAGGGAAAACTGAAGTGCCCATGGGTTAACTTATTTTCCCAGGGTAGACTCAGCTCCTATAAGCAGGCAAGCTTGAATTAGAATCTAGGTCTGTCTGACCCTGAAGTCTTCCCTCTTCATCATTACAGCAGATGGTCTTTTGCTCACTCTCTCCATAGGCAACCATTCTAGTCTTTGCTAATCAAGAATTAAGCATAGTTCCTAAAATACTCCCCGATCCTCCCCAAGTCCAAGAAATGTTTGGATCAGATCTAATGCAGACTGTAACTCAAGAGTATCATTTTCCAAGCTACCAAGTCTTAGTTTAGACAAGCCAATATCAATTTACCCTTGGGTTGTGGACAAATCAAAGCACAGATCTTTATTTCCTATAAATCCACTCAGTGTTCATTTTTCAAACCCAAAGGGTTCTTCTGTAGGAGAACTCCAACGTTTCTACTCCATACACACAAATAACTGAAACTTCAAACTTCTCAGTAGAAAAATAAAAGCTGGCCAACGAGAATCAACAAGGAAGCAACACATCCTCCATATTCGCTCATTAGTGAATCGTGATTGGCCAGGCTCTACAGTTACTAAAGCAGGAAAGTGAATGGGGAGAGGGGATTTTTCCTGTTTTTAAAAGACAGAGATTCAGGTTCTGAAGTGTAGCCTTTAAGGAAATCAGTAAGACTCGTCCATCACAATTATAAATAAAAACCATCAGCACTGAGGAAATCCTAACTCTTAGCCTTAGAGTGACTCAGAGCAGTGCATGCATTCATAACAAAAAGAGTGGGATAAGTTATTAGGAAGAATCTATTCATGCAGAAACTGAATGTGTGGGAGTCTACAGAGTTCAACTGAAAAAAATCCTAAGATTATGTCCTAGCTCTTCCAGTCAGTAATAGTAACATAATTATTACTATTGCCAGCATTGTTATTGCTGAATGTAAGCAGATCACTGTGGTAAGTATTTGACCTATGTTATTAGCACAATAATCAAGATGGTGAGAGATTATTACCTATGTCTGTTTAATCCATTGTCCAGAAATATTTTTCACAAATGCCTGGGGTCTGTCAATACCACCAAAGGATGAATTTGTCCTTCATTACTTCTCTCAAACAGCACCCCTTATTTTTACACAGTGTGTTCACTAGATCTGGGAATTCTGAGAAGTGCTATTGATTCTTACTTCAGATTATGGATGAAAACAATTCCATCACTGAGTTGTTGAGAGATTTACATCACATAATGGCCCAACTCAAGTTTCTCTTGTAATAGGATCTTTGTTTCTTTCTTCCTCTCCCTCTCCCCCCCCTTCTCTGTGATCTTTGTGCATGTATGAATGTGTACACACTTCTATTGTGTGCATGCATGTGTACATGCAGAGGTAAGAGGACAACCTTAGATGTCACCCTCATCTTCGACCTTGTTTGAGATGTGTCTCTTTGTTGTCTGATACACAGGGCAGACTAGATGGCTCGGGAACTTCTAAGAATTCTCCTGTCTCTGCCTCCCATCTCCCCCAAAAGAACAATAGGATTATAGATGTATACTAGAGAACTCAATTTTACATAGGTTCCTGGCTTGTGTGGTGAGCCACTGAGCCATCCCTCTAGCATCCCCAGTAGGGCATTAACAAATATGAGCTTTTGAACTTTGGAACTATGTTAGTGCCATAAAACTAAAGAATTACACAGCCCAGCCCTGAGCTCTTCTCTATAAAGTGTTCCCACTCTATTTCATGCTACCCACAATGAGGAGGGATCATTCTAAATTCACCAAGGATTGACATCTACACTAGGAAAACATTCTGGGATAAATGACAGGATTTGACTTAATGAGGCATGTCACTTGTTGATGGGCTTTTAGTCTCTATCAACAGAAACCCAGCTTTTTGTTGATATCGGTGGCTCTGACAGCCACCTCCCCAGTGTAAAGCAGATCCTGCTTGTGGTTACAGCCAGTTTACCAAAGACACTGTCACCTCCTGCTAGAGAAACATGGCAACAGTACTGTGAAGAATGTTGCCATGAAAGAATGAAAATGTAACCTTTCTCTGCCTGGTTGCTTAATGGTAAAATGAAGCATGGGTGAGATTCTTCCTGAGTTTTTTTCCTAGCTACTAAAACATGGTAATGTATTGGTGTTGAGGAGACATCCCAGTATGTACAATGCTAGCCTTGTAATCATGAGAATATGAATTTGATTCCCTAAAATTCATGTGGAAAAAAATGGAAAAGAGAAGCAAGGTGGTATGGATGTGTAATCCCAGTCCTCTAGAGGTCAAGAGACAGACATAGTGGCTAGCTAAACAAGCATATTTGTCAGGTCCCAAATTAGTGAGAGAATCTGTGTCAAAACACAAAGTAAACAGTACACTGACCTGAGACACACACACACACACACACACACACACACACACACACACACACCTAAAGGGGCAGTATTTTTTCTCATTTTTTTCTCTCTTCTTCCCAAACTCTGTGTTATTCATTTTGAAAGCCACTGTGACTGTAACCCCTAAATTCATCCTCTTCCAAAGGAGCTTTGAGACAGAGTATGTCCCTATTCATTGTGAAGATAAGGTCACCCACCTACTTGCTATTAATAATGGTTAAAATGCCAAAAATCTCCAAATGCTTTTTTGCATAAACTTGACTGTGATTACAACAATTAAAATACCATCACTCTTACTGCTAACTTTTTGGTGCATTTTGCTGAGTAGCAGAAAGGTGGAATTATGATCTTTCCACTGGAAATTGTTCAGATGGGAGTTACTCAGTGTAGATGTCACGCCAGAAAATTACCAATCTGTTGGGTCAGCAGCTTTGAGTAAAAAGTTAAAAAGATGTCTATCTTGAGCCAAAAAATCAGGAAATATATCCATCATGGTTTGTTACATTGCACACTCTTCTTCTGCTAATTATGACACAATTATTCAGTTAACTACAGTTGAGGTTATACGCACTCTGCTTCAAACATTGTGCTCGCACCATCCTTCTCTTCAAATTCAATTATGTTTCGGTTCTTTTCCTGACTACCAATTAAATATCATTTAGTTATCACATTCACATCACATACACCTAGGAAGGAAGACTGCTATTGCCTACGGCATTCTAAAACAATAGTAAATAATTTTAAATTCCTGCTAAAATTGTTATTGCTGAGGTGCACACCTCTCTTCACTAATTCATTCATCCAAATATTCATTAATCATGTACCATTTGCCTATTCCTACAATAATTATGGGACAGAATGAAATGAATGTGCTGCCTTTTGGAAACGTGTGATCCAGTCTTGAAAATACAACATATTCATCAATACCAAGCCATATGCTACAGGAAAAAGTAGTAACACACAATGGCTAAAGCATCCTGCTGTGCAGTCTATAGTCTGAGCTGGATTCTGGCTCTGGCTCCTGACAGCTTTGCTACTGAGAAGGAAGGAAAAGAGGATGCTGGCAGCTGCTGTTACCAGGCAGTATTGAACTTAGGTGGTTAGCTGGGGGAGGGTCATGAAGGTCAAGGTTGCAATATATAGAATGATGAGGGTGGTGGTTGATTAAAAAGAAAAGAAGAAAAAAGAAAAGAGGCATAAACAGCTCAGGAGAGAGCGCTGACAGGAAGCGAACCCCTACACACACACACACACACACACACACACACACACACACCTACCTGCACAACACAGACATTCCAATACACAAAAATAAGGGAGGAATATATACAACATGCTGCCAAGTTCCAAAGAAGAAAAGATTCACTGCAACTGAGAATATTAAAACAAGTCTTATGAAGAAGGTGGACAAGTCAACCTGACCTAGAAACTGTGGCTACGTGCGGGAAGACCAGAGAAAGGGGGCTACTGGTGATAGAAGCACCATAAGTAAAAGCAAGCAAATAGAAATGTAAGGTGCATGTCCTAACTAAAAGACAGACATAGAAATTAAATTAGAAAGAAAGGTGCAGGTCAGGCTGTTAGAGAGTTTTGAGCATCAAGTAAGATAAGAGATTTACATTTTAATTAGTAGGAACATTCAGAAGAACCCTAGCAGCTGTCATGATGGGAAGATAATCTTTGCAAGAAAGGCTTCAATCCCAAAACAGGGTGGTAGTTTAATAAATTTCTATTACTATTATCACAGAAAAATCAATAACTTTACAGTGTATTCCATGCTGGAACCATGCCTGCTAACTGTCAACTGCAGAGAAATGACTTCTGGCAAGTAGAAACAGAAGTTGAGGAGAAGTGTGTTTATTGATGCTTGCTTTAATTTATTGCTGCTCGGGGGCTTGACAAAAAGAGAAGGCAAGCTTAGAGGAAAATGGCAAGGGTGGGAATGAGCCCAGATCGTTTTAGGAAATAGAGAAATATCAAGACACAATATCAAGTTACTACCAAAGGAAGCCCTTCAAGGATTTAAAAATTGAAAGAGATTCATGAAACCAATGCCAGGGTCACAAAATAGGGGGTTCCCATGAGTGGCTACCCAGTTTTTCACACTGCACATAATTAAATACAAATGCTTATGAAATGAGAAGCAGAGAAGAGATTTTTATAAAACATTTCACTTATATGCAATTCTGCTTGCCCTATCCAGGGCTCTTTCAGCCACAAGTGACAGAAGGCAAACTTCCACAGGCAGCACACAAGTTGCAGATCCCAGCGATTCAAATGTAGCTAAAGCCTACTGCTCAAATAATGTTCCTATGGCCCCCAACCATCATCACCTGGCTCTACTTCATTCCGGTTGGCTTCCTTCTTGTGAATAATTTCTTAAGAAACTAAGAATGGGCAAAATAATTACAGTTTCATTTCACAGAGGCACTAGCAAGCACAGAACAAGAGCCAGAACCAGGACCTGGGCTATTACTTCCAAGTACCCACCCTAGGGACATAATACTTCTGCCAGGGAGTCCCAGCCACTAAAGGCTCCTCAGCCTCCCTAAGCTGGGCCATCAACTGGGGAACACGAGTTTAAAATATAAGTCTGTGGAGAGTTTTCAGATTTTCTATGAACTGTGTCAGCTTGCTACATAGACTGTCATCTGCCAGCACCCATTTTTTCTCAGATGATATTCCCACGTGCATTTATTATGAAGACAAGTCAGGAGAGAAATACGGTGTTGGTGGCAACCACCTGTGTAATGCTTCATAATAAGTCAGTTGGGGTACAGGTGCTATAATAATAATGCCACTTTATTAGGGGTTTGACATAACAGGCAATTTCTCATGGAATAGAGCAAGATGGTTTAGCTGTGAGAACATAGGTCATTCATGAACCAAGCGCCCATCTATCTGGGGGCTCCATTGATCTTTATGGCCTTAGCATCCTCCTACTTCAGCTATCAGTTGGGCACAAAGAACAGATTCACTCATACAAGGTGTGCCAGCAGTACAATCTCACTTATCACCTAGCAACAGTCCAGCGACGCAGTCACACAGTCCCACAGAGCTACACAGAAAGCTAGGCATGTAATCTAATTGTGTTTTAGAAACAAAGAGAAAATAGTTTTGTGAGTAACGATATGCAAGGCACTCTCTGTCACAAAATATACACTATTTCTCCCTACATTTTTTACCACCTTTCAATGTTTTGCTCTATTGCTATGGCTTTCAATATTAACAACGTATCTATAGAGCTCTCAAACACCAAGGTATGAGGTTAATCTCATACCTTCAGTGATCAAGAGGCCCGTGTTCTTGGCATGAAGTGGAATGCTGATGGCTGTGCCTAAGTCAGTCAGGGCCACACATCTGGCTGCTGTATCAAGGCTATAATCTGAAGCGGTAGGTAAGAAGGGGTCACACACATGACTCTTCAAGTGCCCGACAACCTAGCATCACTCTTTCAGATGATAACATCTTATAAATCTAGTTTAAAAAATCTAGTGATTACAATTAATTCGTGTTATTGTGAATAAACATCCAGGGAGCTCCTCTGTGCATGGAGAAAGCCATGAAGGAGAATGTGGAGGGAGCAAGGTCAGTGTCGGAAACTATTATGTGTGTGTAGCTGCAA
This sequence comes from Cricetomys ansorgei, assembly GCA_026225945.1. Taxonomy (NCBI): domain Eukaryota; kingdom Metazoa; phylum Chordata; class Mammalia; order Rodentia; family Nesomyidae; genus Cricetomys; species Cricetomys ansorgei. Next base: position 4,206,098 of record JAMJFZ010003871.1, on the reverse strand, counting down.
TGTATCTAGCAGGTTCGGGGAGGCACATGCTAGTGATTTCACCTTTCACAGAGCTTAAATGAATCCAGAATGCCAGTCTTGCTTGGATTTGAATGCAGCCACCCAGGCTCTGCTCAAGCCCCTTAGTTCATTTTGCCTGTAAGGGTTCTTCAATATTGTTAAGAACGGAAATCTCTTAGAGCCCCAGAAAGCAGTGACCCTGACTCCATCATGCCTTCAATTCCCTGACTCTCTGCTTCTCTCTTGAAGCCTCCTTGCTTTGCCTTCCTCTCCTAGCCACACCCCTGCCCCATTTCTTCAGTGTTTTGACAGGCATATGTCTCCTTGTGCCTACCCCAACTGGATATTCTGAATATCCTGTGCCCTTTAAATTCAAATGCCCTTGGTAAACCTCTCCCAGCTCTATTTCAATTTTTCAAAGAGAAAAAAATCCCTTTCTATCGTATCAGTTCTTAAAGTCATCCTTCCAGTAACTAAGATATTATCTAGGCTGTATACCCACCAACCTAGTTTCTCAATTCTAGTTGAGGCTACTGTGCCTAAGGGAGACACTCCATACTTCAGATTCCAGAAAAGTCAAACTCTCCTCTTCAAGTTCCATCCCACTGAGATCAGAAGTTACAAAATATCCTCAAGCTATGTTGACTGCTTTATTGCTGGTACACCAGGCAGGAAATCAAGGCAGGACTCCCACTTCCCTCTGTTCTGAATTTACCTACTTGACTATACAGAGAGCATAGGCCAGAGAAAGTACAGGCCTAAGTAGAAGAAGGCTCTCTCTGGGCACTCGGCACTGGTGGACACAGTCAGAAGGACATAACCCCTCGAGGGCAACAACTCCAAGACAGAGCAATAGAGCAGAGTCTGGTTCTAGAAGACTCTTAGATATTCTACTTGTATCTTGGACAATCTTATTAGCCAATTATTCTCCCAAGAAAGAAAGGAAAGAAACTGACAAAAGGTCCTCCCAGTCCTTCAGGAATGGGCATGATGACCTGTGCTTCCCTTCCTGTGAGAGGCATTAGGAACGTGGAGAGCAGAAAGAGAAAGGCTCTTTTCTACTTGTTGACCATGGACTATAGGTATAAGACCTCTGGGCTTGGTTCCTATGAGTTCCCAACAATAATATACAAATAAATACACAATAAATACAAATCTAAGAGGTGGTCCAGCAGGGAAAACAAGAGGATGTTTGCTCTGTGGTATCTAAAACCCTGAATAATGAGAATTCTATTTTTATTTCCTTTTTACTTCTAAATTGAAATCTATAAGGTATGAGAGATGGAACTCCAAGAACATGTCAATCAGAAGAAGGCAAGTGTGGTGCCTTGTTTATGGAACAACACTGGGGAGGGTATTCAGAGTCACTGTCTCTTCAGTTGGATGAGAGGAATGTAGCCATTTCCTAAGTGAGGATGAACTATGAGCTTTTATGGGCTCCATCTTAGTCAAACTGCAAGAACACATAACAACAGAACTCAAGTGACCCCTTTCCCCAGAAAAACTCCTATATATAGTTTGAGTTATTTGTCTCACTATTTGCCTGAAGAATGATATAATGTTTTTATGAACAGGGTTATAACTTAACAGGTTAACCAGAATCTGCAGAAGGTTGAAACAATCACACACACACACACACACACACACACGTGTGTGTGTGTGTGTGTTCAGAGACAGGATTCTCCTTCTGTAGTTTGAACTACATTTCAGGGCACAAAGGAATTACAAATACCTCAAAATCAAAATTAAAAAATAAGCATGAGCTCCAGATACTTTGGGGAAAGATACTGAGGTCATTCATTCATTTGCTTATTTGTATTTCCTGAATGAATATTATTATGTATCTACACTTAATCAAAAGGTACTGTTAAAGACATTACAATTTGGTTCCAGGATGTAGAGAAATCAATTTTCAACTGACTAAGACTCTTTCTCTCTCCTGGCTAGCTTTGTTTAATTCTTGCTAGGGGAAAAACTACATCAATGGCCTTATCTAGCACTGGACCCCTCATGCTGCAGTACTGACATGAAAGGCAAGATATGCCCACTGGTGCAGTGGTGGTGAAGCTGTTTAAGGAGGTAACAAACTGCTTTCTTGATTGGATTTGGGACCTACTCCACAGGAGGTAATCTGTGCCTGGTGCTATAATCACGGTCAAAACCCATAGCTGGAAAGATCATAGCTTTAGAGGGGAACTTACTGGCTTTGTTTTGCTGAATGGTCCTGTTGTCAAACTGCCTTCTAAATATATTTAGATCCATAAATTTGTTCTGCTTACAACTTCGGTCAGACCAAAAGAAACTTCCTTTTGCAGTGGGCAGTGGCTAATGCAGAGACTCATTACCATTTAAAGTGATGAGAAACAGTGACTGGAGTGCTTAGCCATACATGAGTAGTCTATATCATCCCTCCCCCAGCCTCCTGCCAAAGGTTCAGAGAGGGTGGGAAAAAAATGTAAGAGCAGGAGACCGGAGAGGAGGGCTATGCAATGCTTTCTTCTGGACAGGGCACGGACAGCTGTGGAACATGAACCCACAACACCCGTGGCTGCCTGTACATGATAAGCCAGTTACTAATTCCAGGTTTCACCCAAGGCCCCATCATTAGCTGAGAAGCAACTAACAGTTGATTGTTGCTGAGATAGAGGTGGGACAAGCATCTTTTTAAAGCTACTTAAGGTACATGTTTTTATTTATTATTGATTTTATTAATTCTTTGAGAATTTCATGCAATGTTGTGGGACTCCCATGGGGCTGGAGCGGGTTGAAGCAGCTGGGAAGTGCCTCGCCCTCCCAGAAGGTAAGCAAGTTGGGCATTCAGCAGCTCCTTGTCTTTGGCCCTGGCAAGATCCCAGCTAACTATTAAACATTGCCTATTTCACAGAAGCAAAAGGAAAATAACTTGGTAGGTACTTGTCTGCCCTGTGGATGATAACCTCCCTCTTCGTCTCTGGGAGACCACGAGGCCAGGTGCCTACCCCACATGCAAATAAGACTTCCTACCCTGAGTACCCAGAGCCCTCCCTCTCTGGGGAAGATATAGAGAGGAGAGATTCTGCATTAAAGAGAGTACAGCTTCTACCAGAAGGGCTCCCGGGACTTGTTTATTACATCTCATTTGTTCGTTCTGGGCAAGGAGGTCAGAGTCCTTGGCCAGTCCCAAGAAACTCACATTCCTCCCCGTCCTGCGCTTTTCTGCCGCTCCCTCAGCAGTTTCCCACTCCTGGTCAGGGTAGAAAACTGGGCCGAAATCCAGCCACCAGCAGGCTGGAACAGACCAACACAATGTATTTTTCATCATGTTCATCCCCTATTCCTCCCAGAACTGCTCCCTGGTCTATTCTCACCTCCCTACTTCTCCCGACTTCATGCCCTCTTTTAATTGTAGAGAAACTGGCAACTGGTAGGTTGCCCATACCCTAGTGGATGACCCGACACCCATGTGCACACAGACAGCAATAAGTGGATTCAATCGGTTAAGTAATTGATTACTTAACTTAAAAGAGAGCCATGAACTTGGAAGGGAGATGCAAGTCCTGAGGGGAGTTGAGAAGAGGAGTAAAGACAAACATAATCAAGATACATTATACATTCGTATGAAATTTTCAGAAATCAAATTTACAATAATATAAAATGAAATTTGATTTATAAAATGAGGCCTTGCAACCCATGTATTCTGGTAGACTGAATAATATGCATGTGTGACACACACGCACACACACATACATACATATATATTATATATATGATATATATCCAGAGTACGTGTGATAGGACAAATGGCCACTCATTTGCTTACTTCTCTTCATCTCCCTAACATTTCTGAATTGGAATACCCACCCCACCTGCCACCCCATTAAACTCTTCCCAAAGTATGGTCGTTCTCCAGGTGATATAAAACTAACCTTGTATTTTTGATGTCATCAATTTCAGACCTCTTCCAGCCACACTTTTGAGTCCCAGAGACCAACTTAGGCAGACAACTCCTGCCCTGGCCCAGGCAGAGCAAGCCAGCTCCAGGAGATCAGGTAAGAATCCTGTTTGGTGACCACTCACACTACACCTGCCCAGACCATCCTCAAAATCCAAAAAACCACCTCCTTCTTCCCACCTTCCACACATTCCAGCCACTGCTTCTGAGGCCCTGAGACCAACTCAGGCACACAGCCTCTGTCACAGAATTACCACACAACCCAGCCAGGAGAGCAGGTAGGCAGACCCTGCTCTAAAGCAGGCCACACAAGCCAACCAGAAGAACACTCTCCAAAAACCAGCCCCAACTCAGAAGAGGACTTCCTGATGGACCAAAGGGCACAGCAATCACCAGAGCTCCAGCACCCACTTTGGGCAGATATTCCCTGCTCAAAAGAGGCCATAAAACACAGAAGACCAGAGAAGATAAAGAAACCAAGAAACAAAACACTCACCCAATAAAGACAAACCTAGAAATTCAGCACCTAAACCTATAATCATTCCAAATTAAGATGCCTAAACAGCAGGTTAAGAACACAACTAACAGCAACCAGGGCTATATGTCACCTCTAGGGCCCACGTACCCTACTACAACAAGCCCTGAACACTTCTACACAGCTGAAGTACAAGAAAAAGATCTTATAACCGACTTTATGAAGATAACAGAGGCCTTAAAAGAGGAAATGATTAAATCCCTCAAATAAATCAAAGAAAAGGCAAGCAAGCAATGGGAGGAAATAAGTAAATGCATTAAAAAAGCCCAGGAAAACACAAACAAACAATTAGAGGAAATGAATAAATCCCTTGAAGAAACTCAAGAACAAACAAGCAAACAAAAGAAGGAAACCAACAAGACCTGAAATGGAAATAGAATTCATTAAGAAAACAGAAACTGAAGGAATTCTGGAAATGAAAAACCTAGAAAAGTGAACAGGAACTACAGGAACAAGCTACCACAATAGAATACAAGAGATGGAAGAGAATCTCAGGAGTTGAGGATACTATGGAAGAAATAGACACATCAGTAAAAGAAACCATCAAATCCAAAACACTACTATCAAAAAACATCCAGGAAATCTGGGACACTATGAAAAGACCAAACCTAAGAATAATAGGAGTTGAGGAAGGAGAAGAATCCCAGCTCATAAGCTCAAAAAATCTTTTCAATAAAATCATAGAAGAAAATACTCCAAACCTAAAGCAGAAGATTCGTATAAAGGTACAAGAAGCATATGGAATATCAAATAGAACAGACCATAAAAAAACCTGCCATATAATAATCAAAACATTAAACATACAAAACAAAGACTACTAAGAGCTGAAAGAAAAAAAAAAAACAGCAAATAACATATAAAGGCAAACCAATAGAGTTACACTTGACTTCTCACTGGAGACTCTAAAAGCCATAAGGGCATGCAGTGATGTGCTACAGACTCTAAGGGAACACAGATGCCAGCCCAGACCTCTATACCCAGCAAAACTTTTGATTACCATATATGGAGAAGACAAAATAATCCATGACAACTATATCTATCTACAAATCCAGCCCTACAGAGGATACTAGAAGGAAAACTCCAGCCCAAGGAAAACAGGAAATATATAATTGCATGCCATCAAAACCAACTGAAAGGAGACACACACACACACACACACACACACACACCAAAATAACACAACTGCAAAATAACAGGATCTAAAATCATTGGTCTTTGTTACCTCTCAATATCAATGGACTCAATTTCCCAATAAAAAGACAGACTAATAGAATCGCTTTGAAAACAGGATCCATCCTTCTGATGCATACAAGAAACACACTTTAACATCAAGATAAACATTACCTCAAAGTAAAGGGTTTTCCAAATGGATGGACCCAAAAACCAAGCTTGTCTAGACACTCTAATATCTAAAAAAATAGACTTCAAACCAAAATTAATCAAAAAGAGACAGGGAAGAACACTTAACACTCATCTAAGGAACAATGCACCAAGAGGACATTTCAATTCTTAACATCTATGCCCCCCAAATAAGGGCTCCAATGTTTGTTAATGAAACATGCTGAAGCTTAAAACACACACTGACTCACACACACAATACAATGCAGCCAACTATGTCATCAATTCCAGATGGAACCCAAGTTTTCATCTCTAACTAAAGCCTGCCTGTTGAATTAGGGCTCAGTCTAGTGTCTATAACCCAAATAGGTCAAAGCCCAAGTTTCTGATCTTCTTCCAAGCACGTTATTTCCATAGATTTTTCCACTTAAGCAGTGGTAACTCCATCCTTCAAATGTCCTCATTCGAAAATCTTGTGTTGTCTATATAATTTCTTCCTTAACCACAAGGACCAGTCATAGTATTAGGCCTCTAAAATATATACCTCTAATGTACTTTAAACTACATTACCTAAATTATCAAGAATACAGCCGTCACCACCACAATTTTCCTAGACCAAGCTACCTTTGACCCACACCTGGATGATCACCCTTTCCTATACTGCTCCTTGGGTTCTGAAATATTCCAACCATACCCTACCTCACTCCTACTCTCTCACTTTGCTATAGCCACATTAGACTCAGATCTCCCTTGAAATAGCTAACAAGATGTCTACTTCAGGTTCTTTACACTTGCTGTTTCCTCTTTCTGGAACATTCTTCCATAAGTTTTCAATGTGGCTGACTTCTTCTCCTCTTAGTGACATGTTTTTGTTTTGTTTGTTTTTTTAATTTGTAACCCTATGTGTAAAATAATAACTCTCATTCAAGATCCCTTATTTATTTATCCTGCTTTATGATTCTCATGTTACAGTTTTTCCATCTTACATATTGAGATGTTTTTATCTCTCTCCACAAAAGCACAAGCTTTGTTCATACACCTGGGTGTGTGTGTGCGTGTGCGTATATGTATACATATCCAACATTGAAAGCAGTTCCTGGCAGGTGGCAATCTCTCAATAAATGAAATGCACATGCCATTTGATACATGCATTAAAAACTAGTAGTATAATTTTTTAGGACTAAAATTGATATTGTTGGCAAAACATTCTCATTGGTATTGATGCCATTAATTTAAATTTAATTTGTTTTCACTGACATCTAAACACATTAAATTGTACATATTCATGGAATTATATAATGTTTTGATAAGTCTTTGGGATAGAAGATGTAGTATCGGGAGGCATAGATATAAACAAGATCAAAGACAATAGAGAGGTATCTGTTTGGGTCCTTGATTGGCAAAGGGAATACTTAAGTTATAGGATAGCCAGGAAATGGTGTTAACAGGAGTACAGGTAACAGCAATGCCAAGTAGCTGGTGAAAAGTAAAAACCTAGTATAAACAAACTAGCAATATTCCCTGAACCCAGAGGTTGCTCTGAACCTCCCATGCTTGCTCTGTGTATGACATTTCTGTCTGGGCCAACACAGGGCAGAAAAGAACCGTGAAGTTTACAAAACAACCCAGCACTGCAAAATGCCCAGAACCAGATGTGCTCCTTTTAATGTAAGTACTGTTAAAGTCAGACTCATGAAATTCAAATACATCCAAGAAGGGATTGGCATTGCCCATGAATTTGAAACAATTTTATCTAGACATCACAGAGCAGAAGGATCTCTGAGCTGGTGTTTTGGCTTTATGAAGATTTAAGTGAAAATAGCAAAAAAGAAATAGCTTTTTAAAATCCAGAATATGACATTTGGAGCATTTAGTATTGCTTCAACTGATAAAAGCTAAATCTGTAACCATTATTTTATAAGGGTCTGTTTTGTTTTGTTTTTCCTTCTACATTTAAAGAAAGTTCTGATGTGCAAGAAGTTTGAGAACCATCGACAGGCATAATCTATTACTTCAAGTAAAGTAATTATATAACCACCTGGGCTTTCAGGCTATTGTATCTTTTTATATAACACAGTCATAAAATATTTAGCATTGAGCAAAAGATCTTGTGATATTATTAACAATTCTTCTCCACCCCCTCCAACCACTCACCAGAACCACATTCCTTTCAGGTCCAACACAAGCCTAATTGATTTTTATTGGGAGTATTCGGCTGTTATCCAATTAATATACAATTCTTAAAAATTGTACATGACTCTGCCCAAAACACTTAGAAGGCTGAGATAAGAGTTGTGAGTTCAAGCAGAATCAGGGCTGCCTTATGAGGCCCTCTGGCAAAAACACAACTTGAAAGACTGGAGATGTAGCTCTGTGATAGTGCACCTGCATAGCATGCATGAAGTTCAAGCTCTAGCACTGAAGAAAATGGTCTTAGTTTTAGAATAATCTGTTTTAGTACTTTTGGGGAGACATCATGAAATATGTAGCCAGTCACTGAGAAAACTCACTCTGCATTTCTGGAAATAATATCATATAAATCACACAAAGCAGGATGTTTATCTTTCTATTTTCTAGGTCCATCCAGCCAAGGATAGTTCCCAGTTGTTCAAATGTTGAATGGTTAGTCTTATGTGACAGTTTGACTTAGCTAAGGTGTGTAAATTTTTTATCAATGATCCAGATGTTTCTGTGGAGCCATTTTTTTTTAGGTTAGGGTGACATTTGCAATCAGTAGACTTGATATGCTTAACATATCACTTGCCATAGTGTGGGTGGGCCTCATTCAAGCAGTTGAAGACCTTAAAAGCAAAGACTAAGACCTTACAAAGAAAACTAAGTCTGCCTCTAGACTGTGACACAGAAACCCTGAGTTCCTCACCTGAAAGTCTGCTCTACAGATATAAGATTCAAGATAGAAATGCCAACTCTCAATATTTCCAAAGTGCTGACTTTCCTAAAAAGTTTCATACCTGCCAGCTGCATGATTACTTAAAGTCCCCATATATACCTAGATGAATAAAACACCTGGTCTCCTCTATGCCCAGGAGTAGTTGGCCAACAAAAAAAATGAACTCCATGGGTTTGTTTTCTGTGTGTGAACTTTTTGTTTCATTTTTTGTGTTTTTTTGACATTTTTTGTCATATTGGGGTTTTGTTTTGATCTTCATCTTGTGTTTTGTGGTTTTTTTGGTTTTGTTTTTGTTTTTTGAAGAGAGAGAGCATGAAGTTGGGTGGGAGGGAGATGAGGAGGATCTGGAAGGAGTTTGGGGAAGGAAAAATATCAAAATATGCTTCATGAAAAAAATGTAAATATAAAAGGGAACGGAAAGAAACATCTGGGTCTAGAAACCTAAAGAACCAGATGAATGTAGAGTAAAGGTTCAAAAGGAAGAGGAATGCAAACACCCAAAAGGCAATCAACAAAATACAAAGCCTGACATTGCCCCTACTTGGCACTGATATGTAAATTCCCCACCATGTGTAATTTTCCTACAGGCAGTACTTAGTTATCCAGGTCTGATGCTCTTGAACAACTCCATCCATAAATTACCAAGCTCATCTCACTGATCAGGATGCTTGACCATAGCAGATGCTGTCAGAACAGTTCCAGCTTTACTTCCTTTGGGTTTCATCATCCCAGTGGCTGGATGCAATCTTCTGTAGCTCCAAACCTATAAAATGCAGAGAAGGATTTGAGCTGCTAGCTGTCTCAACCCAATTCTAGTCATAGATGAGGAAACTGGAGTATTGCAATTGGCTAAACCTGGGTCACGTGGCCATCCTTTTTAGAGTATAGAAAATGGAAATGTCTGCTTCAGCACAAGCATTTGGCTAAATAGGTGCAGAAAACTTCCCTAAGAAGATGACAGAGAGAGAAAAATGCTGTTCAGACAAAAAAATTCTCCAGAAGGAGAAGCATTTAAAAGATCAAGAAGAAGAAAGAAGAGGAAGAGGATAGAGAAGGAGGAGGGATAGGAAAAGGAAGCCGAGGGAGGGAATTGAGTAAGAGGAAGGTAGACAGGGAGGATTGAGAAGAAGAGGAGAATGGAGAGACGGAGGAGGTGTGAGGAAAGAGAAGAGGAGGAAGAAGAAGAGAATGAGGAAGAGGGATAGAGTAGGAGGAGGATAGAAGAGAAGGAAGAAGAGGAGGAGCAAGACAGAGAGGCGGCAGAGGAGGGAGTGAAAAAGACTGGTACGAAGAGAAGAGGTAAGATGGAGAAGAAGGAAGAAGAAAAAGATGGAGGAGAGAGGGAAAATAAAGGGGAAGAAGATGGAGGAAAGAGGTCAAGGAAGCCTAGGATAGTCATAATAAAGGGGTTCCTGAATGTGTTAAATCTGCAGATCTGTGAATATGTGTAAGTTTACCTCTCTTCTCTTCTTCAGAAAACATATTTATAAACTATTAGAATCAATTATGACTGTTGTAATGCAAATAACTGACATGTGCTGTTCTAAAATACAGTGATGAAGACATGTTATGGCTATACAGATATACAATGGGGCTTGGGGACTAGTTGATAGTAGTCAATGATAGCCAATGAAAACAACTTGAGACTCCTTCATCTTTCTGCTCTATTATCCCTAGCCTTAGCATAAGTTTTGAGCTTAGAATCAGCTCACATTCAGTCACAGTGTTACCCAGCAAAAGAAAATAGACCTTCTATGCATGTGGTTCTCTCAGAAATGGGAAATCTATCCCAAAGATGTCTTCAGTCTGTCTCATGTCTCGGTCAATCAAATTAAGCACACCAAACCACCACAGACAAGTAGAGGAAACATTACCCTTGAAGCATGTGTGTACATGGAGAAAGAGTAGTTTCTGTTAGGACATTGTGAGAGTTAAGGGTGATTGTCAGTTTGATAATATCTCAATAACCTAAGAGACTAATCCCTGGGCATATCTGTAAGGGATATTTTATCAAGGGATAAAATATTCAGATATTTTAAAATATCTGAAAGTTCTAGATAGGTTGACTAAAATTGGGAGACCCAATATAAACAGGAGTGGTACCATCATATGGGCTGAGGGCCTGGACTGAACAAATAGTGAGCCTAGCATTGGACTTCAGCTCTCTGCTTTTTGACTGTGGATACAGTGTGATCAGTTACCTCAAGCTCCTGCCACATGACTTCCCTCCATAGTGGACTGTATTCCCTCAAACTGTGAGATGAAGTAAACCCCTCATTCCTGAACCTATATTGGAACAGCATTTTGTCATAGCAGTGAGGAAAGTTACCAATACAATAGAGAACAGAGATGGAAAACATTGAGCTGCTTACACATCTAACTACAATCTGTCCAAATGAGGACTGCAAAATCCAATTCTAACACTTTGTCATTGGACTACCAGTGCCTAGAACAGTGTGTAGTTGTGTAAAAAAAATCATTTAAAGAATGAGTCATTTTAAATGTTCCCAGCCAAAATATGTTTAGCCTCTAAGGTTAGTACATAGCATATAAAAAATTAACAGAAAGATGCTTGTCAAAAAACAGAAATTCATGTATCCCAGATTTTTGGAAGACTGCCAATTTCTTGCAGTTTATTCTTTTAAGTAAAAGCTGCTTGTTAAATGTATAACTAGAAATGATTGGACCTTATGGCTTCTTTCAAGTGCTTCAATTAAATAAATGCCCAGGCTGAAAGCCTGTGTCTTTTAGGGTATTAAATACACTCCTTTTCAGTGTACATGGTGTAGACACTCCCAGTGCCCTGAAATTTTACTTTCATCAGTCTCTTTCGTTTAATGTCCTAAACCTTATTGAAGTATAAATATCTATAGATGACATACAGTCTCATTTGGTATCTTCTGGAACATCAGTACAGGGTTCAGATTAAGAGTCTGACAGTTGTTCAAGGAATTCCCCATTACCTGGGTCAATGAGAACCTCACCTCAACATCCATCACTTCTAAATCCCTGACATGTCTCCAAGCTTTGATTGCCACAACTCTACATGAAAGGTATGAATATTCTAGAGATGCAATTGTAGCCATGCCATTTTATTGGCTTTTTCTCCCCTTCCCCCTTCTTTTATTTTAAAATATCCAAGTTCTTGAAATGCCTATTCTTTGGCATTACTCAAGAAACTCAGGGGATTTATAGCACAGATGGAACAATTCACAAAGCTCCACCCATATCGCAGAAACTGTAGCTGCTGGAATGGAGAGTGGCGGTTTCCTTCAGGGATCGAGCCTCTCATGGCTGCCCACGCTCCAGTGAATGGCCCTATAGCCATGCACATATAGGCACAATTGACTAGACTTACTGGGCTAAGAAAAGAGGACATGAAACTCTTAGGGGGACATGGTATATGAGGAGGTACCTGAGAGGAGTTGGAAGGGAAGTAGGAGTTGATATGACTCAAACTACCCTGTATACATATATGAAGTTATCAAATAATAAATTGTTTTTAAAAGACATCCAAAGGATTTAAGACCCATTAAAAGTATCCTTCTTACTCAAGGGTGTGTAAAATAGATTCTGATCATTTGACCAATCCGCTATAGCTTCTCTGTTGAATCTGGCTCTTTACCAAAGCATCTGTGGCTCCACATCTGTGGGTCTTCACTGCTCCAGTTCCCAGCATTACTGCAGTGATGTTTCAGTAGATGTGAACCCCAGGCCCTTCTAAGCTAGGCTCTGCTCTAGCTTTGTGATGCCAGTGATGCCCCAAAGTTGAACTTTTGGCAGATATACTTCTATCAACCCATACCTGTGGTCTCAGATCGATTCAGACTTGAGGGTCCCACTTTTCAAGGCAGTATCTGGCTCCAGGAGCACTAGCTTGCTCCTGGATCACAGACCTAGACTCAGTCATCCATCTTCTTCCCAGTCTTAGTAAGCAAGATGTTTATCTTTTAGGGTTCTAAAATCTTTTTTTAAAAAAATGTCTGAGTAGGTGCTCTGCCACAAGAACATGGAGTTTCACATTTCACCTTGACTGACCACCCAAATATTTGAGAAGGGAAATACTACCATTCTAAGAAAAGCTGACCCCACTAACTCTTCCTGTCAAGGTAGGTATTCCCTAAAGGGACCATACCTATCCTCTGACTGCAGGTGACCTGACTTCTCTGACTCCAGGGTGATTTTCCTGGAACACAGAGGAAAGAAAAGAAAAAACCCACAATCCTTTACTGTATGCCTAGACTGTATGCCTAGATGTCCAACTTTATTACAGAAAATATCATATGCCGTAATGTGAAAATATTTCATTAATCACAGCACACTATTCTGACAGTAGTTGTAGTTCAGAAAGATGGATGAAGCAGATTAACCTAGTGAAAATAAAACAGAAGCCACAAGATAAGGAAACTAGAAAAATAAGCCCAATCTGCAACTTATGAGCTAGTTTTGTTCATGTCATTTAACCTCTCTGAAAATTCATTTGTAAGTTGATCCCTCTCTCTCTCTCTCTCTCTCTCTCTCTCTCTCTCTCTCTCTCATGTGGTGTGTATGTGTGTGTGTGTGTGTGTGTGGTGTGTGATATGTGGTGTATGAATGTGTGTGTTATGTGGAGTATGTGTGTGAGATGTGGTGTGTGTGTGTGTGTGTGTGTGTGTGTATGTATGTAGCATTGATAACAATCTCTTGGAGCTGGGATAAATCTCAATCAAAATGACAAGGACAGAATATATGCATTGGCTTCAGGCATAGTACCAAGTATTCAGTAAACTGAAGCTACTGTTATGCTGCTTATAGGTCTGCCTTAACTATTGTTCTGCTGCTATAACAGAACACCTTGGTGGATAAATTGTAAAGAGTGGGATGTATTCTCATAATTCTGGAGGCTAGGTAATCCAGCAATACATTATGTTTTTGAGAGGCCTTTTTCATCTTGCTAAACATGAGAAAAGGCATTAGGGAGCAACAACTCCCTAATCCTTCTTTTTTAAAGTCATTAATCTCATGTATAAGGGCTGTATCCCCACAACGCAAATAAACTTTGAAAGACCTCCACTTCTTAATTCTATGACATTGGTGACAAAGTTTTAGCCTGGGTTTTGGAGGCTACACAAAAACCAAGCCAATACACAATTACTACTTTGTGAACACAGGAGACAGTGATGCACACCCACTTGCCTTATTTGGTCTAATGTTTATCTGTGTGGTAGAGATTATGATTCTCACTTTTCAGATAAGATATGTGAGGCCTAAAGAGAGGGGCATGTCTCCAGAAGTATGCATTTAGACACAACAAAAGGACTATTTGTACTCAATTGTCTACACCAGCCACATGACAGCCCAGGGCTGTGATCAGAGACTTACAACATCATTTATGCCCACCATCATGAACCTGCAGGCAAGGTGCTTCAGCTAATCTTGGCTTCTCTCAATTGGGTCACTTTGTTCTGGCTACAGTACAGACTGTAGGTCTACACCTCCCACTCGAGATCTCATCTTATATAAGGCATGTCCTTTCCCTAGTAGATAACCAATGCACAAGAGGGCAGGCCCAACAATCAGCTTATTTCAAATCTTTATTCCCACCACTTATGCCAATATCCTCCAAAACAATTTACATAATTAAAGCCAACATCAGGGTGCAAGGGAAACAAACTGCTCATATTGGTCTACTAAGGAAAGAGAGGATTCTCATGGAACAGTAATTCAAACTCCATACAAAGCTTCACTGCATCCAGTAGGTGCTTACCTACTGTCTCTCAAACGGTCTAAGAAGATAGCTCACTAACCCTCCCCCAAAATGATTAAAACACTCATTCAGTATTAATGGGCATGGGATTTGCATAGTCACCTGGCTCTTTAGTTCTCCCGCACCCCTGAGAGCCCAGCTGGAGGGTAGATGTAAAGTTGATCACCCTTCTTTCCATGCTCATCCCAGAGGTCAGGCTGTACAGCTCCAATAAGCAACCTGCTGGGCCTACAATGTTGCCATGCTTCGCTCTGCTGAAACTTTATTGGGCACAGTATGTTAACTCAATTAATACTGAGAATGACACGGGCAGGTGTCACCAGAATTGCAACCAATTAATTTTTTTCCTTCATATCTTTCTAAATCACAAGCTGCCAAGCTGAACATGAGCCACATCTTTTCACACATTATATTTAATTTGGTTCAGCCTTCCCTGTTAGCTTCCACTGCCAGGGTCCCATGATGCTAACAGTAGCTATGCGACACTCTCTTCTCCCAACAGTAATGCAGTTTCTCTCCCCCAAAGGAGCAAATTGAAAACACAAATCAGGCTGTTTAGTAGAGTTTCATGTTGTTGGTAGATTTTTAAATTTTGTTTCTTCCTTATGAATCAAAAATTTGCTGACTTTATTCCTCCCCGTAGTGCTCCTGATTTAGAAAGCCTAGACACAGAAGCAATCCCAAAGCCAGCGTGAATTATCACCTAAAAAAATGCATGAGAATGGATTCAAGGCCACCCCCAGTGCTTGCCCTGAAATGGCTTTAGCACCTGTCCTTGCAAGGTGCCCCGGACCCCAGCTGGCCTTAGACATCTTCAGCCCAGAAAGTTAGCAGGTGACTGATATTCCCAGAGGCAGTTGGCTTGCCCATCTATGACTTTCAGAAGATAAAATCACATTGGATATAATGTTCAACACAGAAAAAAATAATAATAATCTCTTGATTGGAAGTTACATGTTGTTGTTAACTGGTTCTTGTTCCAGTTCTTGTACCTGAAATGGCAAAATTTATGGAGTGACCGTCCTATTAGATGCATATTTGTCAAGGTTAAAAAGAGCATCACTGGGAAAAAGAAAGTAGATGTGCCTGAGGATTTCTCCCACAAAGGAATTTTACAATTTTTTTTTCCTGAGATTGGATCCTGGAGATTATTGATAGAAAAATACTCACTCGAATGAATTTGGACACATTTGTGGGAACACTGCATAATGTCCATCCTTGCTTCTGATATCTCTTGGACCCTAAAACCAACACAGGGAGAGCAAGTTCTCTGTTGCTTCTGTCCACAAGACATTTCTACATCTCCCACTGTCTCTGGGGTTAATCTTGAAATCTGTATGTCAGGAATGACCTGTTTCAAACTGTTCAGACATCTAGGAACGCACCTCTATAAAAATCTTAGCTGGCTCGTGATGTGCACCTAAACCCAGAATCGCAGAAAAATGAACAAACAATTGATGTTGGCTATTGACAGTATCTTACATTAAAGTCCATTTTCTGGGCTCAGACTGCTGAAGCAGGTGCATTTGTATTCTTCCCGATGGCTTGAGCAAGTCTTTTGAGGACCCACCTTTCTCAATAAATTTGCCTTCTGTTTAAGAATTGGTTCAACAAAACTGAGCCCAGCACTTATAAGGCAGAGATAAGAAGACCCCAAGTTCTAGGTCAGCCTGTGGTAGAACAGCAAAAACCTGTCTCAAAGCCCATCTATCCATCCATCCATCATCCAAACAAAAAGAATTGCCCCAAAGGAGCCTCATGGAGTACATAATGTGCTGGACTCAGGGTGGGCTGCGTAAAGCCACTCTTGGGCTATAGTGCTGGGAACTAGAAGCAAAATTTCTCTATGAAGTGGCTGCTTCTATGGCACAAAGCTGCAGTCACAGTCACTTCCAGACCACACCTTAGGGATTTTTCCAGCAGTACAGTGGAGGCCACATTTAGAGTGGGGAGACACAGAAAGTTTAGCTGAGGTTACAGTAGATTCTGACTCCTCCTCTTAGCTTTTGAGACTGGGTTTAAACCGCTTCTTTATCACCACTGAGAGCTCTGACCCATGTATTAGCAGAAGACTTGAAACCTGCCAATCTTCTGGCTTTGAAGAATCCACAGAAAGCAGTGGCCAATGTGGGCTATTTCCCACACTTTGCCCCTCAGATTCCTTGAAAACATTAAAAAAGAGGCCACCTAGCCTGTAGACCAGAACCTTCCATAATGATTTTGAAGTGCAACATGACAGGAGCAGAAGGGGGAAGGAAAACAGATACAAGGTTACAAGGAAGATAGCACTCTGGAATGGCTCTTTGCTGGAGAGTACCTGTAAGAACTTCAGGAAAATGCCTCCTGTAAAAGCCAAAGGCTCATGCCAGCTTTTGTCAGAGAGGTGAAAACTCATATAACAAAAGCTCCTGGGAGTGAGCGCCACTAAGCTGTGTACTTGCTTCCTGTCACTCATGGAAAGTACAGGGCCATTATGTG
The DNA here is from genome assembly GCA_026225945.1 of Cricetomys ansorgei. Taxonomy (NCBI): domain Eukaryota; kingdom Metazoa; phylum Chordata; class Mammalia; order Rodentia; family Nesomyidae; genus Cricetomys; species Cricetomys ansorgei. Next base: position 4,189,159 of record JAMJFZ010003871.1, on the reverse strand, counting down.
GTGGCCTTGGTTTAACCTGGTTATTCCTCCCTTTCCTTTCTTGTTTGCTGTTTTTAGGAACTATGGAAGGGACTGGAAATGATGTATTCTGAGTTAGGAAAGAATTCCCAGAAATAGCTCAGGACATTCCCAATTTCCTTCCTGGGAGTGTATCACTTCTAGTAAGGAAAAAATAAACCCAGAGTGACCCTAGCTGTGGCCCTCCTCTCCCGGAAGTGAGATCTTCAAAGCTTTGCCCATAAGTAGCACGCAAAAGATCTATATCCAGAGCTGATCTTCCTTCAGCTGTGACATCTGGGGGAAGGCTTGTTGAAAGCTCATTTGTCCTGTGCATCTTTATGCAGCCTGTGGGGCTCTACTCAAAGCAGACCACAGATTTCCTTTAAACCTTGCTGCATAGTCAATTGTAATAAATCTGCTTCATGTAACTTGTCACATTCAGATATATTTTTTGTCACTCATACAATTTGATTACCAGTGAGCAGTAAAACTGCTTTCTAAACAAAGGATATCAGAAACCTGTTTGGGGCCATGGCAAACTCAAGTCAGTATCTAAATCATTCAATGAGACTCCTAGGTTTAACTTTCTTTGGTGCTGCAAACAGCAAGTCCATTAGATCTTCAAAAGGAATCTGAAGAAGTCAAGTGATGAGAGTCAGATTAAAGTTTCCAAGGTGGGTGTGATGGTATATGCCTGTGATTCCAGTTACCAATGAGGATGAGGCAGAAGGATTGTACATTAAGGGCTTCCTGGTTTGCAGAGTGAGTTCAAGATCATCCTGGGAAATTTAAGGAGACCTCTGTCTCAAAATAAAAATTAAAATAAAGATGGGACTACAGTCCCCAGAGTGTTTACCTAGGTTATATAAGGCCCCGGGTTTAATACCTAGTACTGAAAAGCAGTTTACAAAAATATACATAGAGGTAAATCTCTGAGGTTGTAACCTCATTTAGGTTGGCTTTTGGGATAACTTACTTGGGAAAGTTAAAGCTATCAGAAATAGATCAACGCCTGCATTCAGAACTCCCTCCCAGATTACATATCCTGATAAAAACATTATCTAATATAGTGTTAGGATGTATGTGTTCAGAAGGAAGGGCCTTTTTGTCTACTCTGAAGATAGAAAACTTCAAGAGGCAGCGATCATACACATTTCTTGTTGGGAAGAATGATGGGCAAGTTTCCACATTAGCTCATCTCAGTGGTGGCTTTGCCCCAGTGAATGTCTTTACTCCTGCAGCCAGTGCAGACAGCAACTCTCAGTATCTTCTGCAACACTGTGTCCAAAGGAGTGAGAAAGGTGGGTCCTCAAAAGACTTGCTGATAACCACTGAACATATATAGACCTGGCAAGGTATCAGTCCCTGTTTCAAGATTTTTGTAGTGAGCTCAGGAAAAATAAAATCTCACAAGGGAGACAGAATTTTCCCTGCATGTTGATGTCTCATGGAAGCTGCCAAGGACTCACATGCCATTCTCAAAGTTCAACATGTCTGAGAATTACCTGAGTGACCTACTTAAACACAGGCCACCAGATCCTAGCCCTGCAGATTCTAGCTTAGTAGATGAAAGACAGAGAATGAACTTTGCCAAGTGACATGATACTGGGCCTGCTAGGACCAAGGACACTTTGAGAACCCTTTCCTGACTCCAAGCAACTTAGTGGGCAGAGAGTTAAGGAGCCTGCCATGGCAAAGCTTGGCACCATCTTTCTCACCCTTCAACCAAAAAACAAATTATTTTTTGCACTTCACACATCTGATCACAGTGTGAAACTTAATTTGGATCAAAGTTCCAGTAATAAACACAGTTTGAAAACAATCTCTCCAGCTTGTGTCAACATATGGGATTGTACAGAGAGAATAGGTAACTTTGAAGAAAGCACCCATCCATAGAGCAAGCTAAATGGTCACTGTCCTAGTTGGATCTCGATTGCTCTGAGAAACACCATGACCAAACCACTCGTGGAGGAAAGGGTTGGTTCCATTTCACAGGTTACAGTTCATCACCGGTGGAAGTCGGGGCAGGAACTCAAGCAAGGTAAAAACTCCAGGAGCGCAGGAACTTGAAGCAGAAACCAAAAATGCTGCTTTCCTGGCTTATTCTCTCTGGTTCACAGTCAGCTGCTTGTCTTATACAGCCCAGGCTCATCTGTCTAGGTACGGTACTGTCCACCGTGAACTGGGTCCTTTACATCAATTAGAAATCAATAAAATGTCCATTGGCATGCCCACAGGACAATCTGCTGGAGGCAATTCTCCAGCAGAGGTACCATCTTCCTGGGTAATTCTAAATTCTGTCAAGTTGACAATTAAAACTAACAGGCTGAAACATTATGCTTGATGACAGAGTGAAAAGACAAATTGTGGGAGAAGTTTAAGTGAGCCTAGTAGAGATGGAAGAGGAAAAGGAGAGAGAGGCGTTATCGGCCCCTCAGATTCTTGAATGGTCATGACCTGAGGCTCATCACGTGGTCTAAGATGGCAGAACCCAGCACACTGGTAGAGCTCCCAAAAGGATTCCGGACTAGGGTGGTGGTTGGGACCTCCTTCTCCCTGGAAATTCCTACTGCTTAGTTAACTCTGCCCCTCCCCCGTAACGCAGTCAGGTGACCAGTCAAGTGTTTGGCTGGCTGTGCTTCCTATTCCATGCCCATTGGTTCCTATGTTATATATAATTCCCTGCGGCTACAAAATAAACTCAGATCTGCACCCAAATGCTGGTCTCTAAAATCTGTTTTCCATGTTTGTGATTCCCTTCGTGGGCCTCATTTCAAAAAAAAAAAAAAAAAAGTGTATGTATATAACAAGATAGAGCTGCAAGCAAATTATTATAAATTGGTAAAGTGATGGATGAAAAATTGGTTCTAGGACCTCTGAGGGCATAAGATCCTCACATGCTCAAGTCTCTTCTACAGTACAGTATACCATGGCATTTAAGTGACCTATGCACATTCCCCCATATACTTTAAATCAATTATTCTTAAATTTACTACCTAAGATTTTTAAAAATACTTGTTATTTTATATAATTTAGGAAATAATGATAACATATAGTAACAATCCTGGTGATACATTTTATATAATGTATTATTTTGATAATAACATAAAACATAAAAATAATAATATATCCATTCTTCAGCTGGTTGACTGCACAGAAGGGGAATCCACAATTATGAAAGACTGACTGTACAATTAGCATTCACCAAATGAATGAAGAACAAATGAGTGCAACTAACGTCATGTGCTGCTGTGATGAGCTCCTTTATGATACGAATATTTCACATGTGACTCACATGCCATACTCCTCCCCATTCCAGGAAAGGGTTGCTCCTACTAGAATTCAGATGTGACATCTCTCAACACAATAAAACTGAACCACACACAAGTGGTAAAAGTCATCATTCAAACTGAAAGTTCAGTGAGATCCCTGATTCAGGATCTTTGTACAATTCTATCCGTGTATGTTTAGGAAACCATTCATAGATGAGATGGTGTTTGACAATATCTTGAATGATGATACATGATATGAAGGCGTTAAGGAATGTGGAAAAGCTGAAAGCAGAGATAAGGTATTCCAGACAGAAGATAGAAAGACATGAGCCTCGTGAAGATCATAAGCCGGGAAAGTAAAAAATTATCACACCACGGGGTAGGAAAGCCCTAAATAGGCGAATATCGGTATACAAGCGATATGAAGGAGAAATGGGAAAAATGGGAAGGGAGATTTTAAGTGGAAAGTGGGAGGGAGATCAATTCAAGAGGAGAGGGAGAATGAGGGATAAATAAGGATGTTCGAAAACATCTTAAGAAAACATAATTTTTTATCTATTTATCTATCTATCATATAACAAATATAAGTATATAATAACTTAATATTTATATCACTTGAACTGATGTTGCTCCCCTAAGAGCTGTAGACTATCTAACAAGAACCCTAGCACTAGGCATGAGAAATCCCCTTTCTGATTGTTCATCAGGGGAGACCAAGAGGCTACCCAAACAATATAGGCTATTGCTATTATCCTTGAGTGCATGCCAAAGATTGAAGATATGTCTCTATTGTTGAAGACACCATGTACTTTGGACACAGGATTCAAAAAATATGAGCTGGATCTGACCTGAAAGCCTCTTCCATGAAGACTAGCTTTCATACTACCAGAAGATGATATGCAAGCTTCCAAAATGGGGAAGTTGACCAGTGACAACCTGCAAGATACTCCTAAAGGTGCAATAGTGGCACTTATATCTTGACAGTAACCAACAACTATATAATTGAACTTAATATCTGCTCAACAAGAGGAATCATGCCTGATACTGGAAACCTACCAAATATCAGACACTAGTGAGGTTATGTATCTTAGAAGAGAACCACTACCACTACTTTACTAGAACAGCATAGTTCCTAACTGCATTCTAAACACTTATATTTATATCCATAGTTAAATTTAGCTCTTACCCCTTATCAAAGAAGCTTCTCTTTGCAGAACAGGATCATCACAGATAGCCGCATCTGGTCAAAATTCAGAGAGCAACTGTTTATGGGTTACCCAGACCGAGACACAACCCCTGCACCTAAGGCTCAGGGAACACTGAAGAAGAGAAGGTGGAAATATTTCAAAATCCAGCAAACAAGAAAGCCTGATGTGAGGTTGTATCTCCTAGAAATAACATGGAAGCTGAATTCATAACACTTCAGTAATACAGCTGCCTAAACAAGTCCTAAACAATGCCAACACCAATAGACAAGCTAACATGGAAGAGGCAAATCTTATAGTTCCTCACCCTTAAACAAAGTACTATAGGTTAAGACGGGGAGAATTAATCTTCCCGAGAGTTGATCCCCCAATTAGTGATACAATACCAAGTAGCTAAGCTTGAAATCAGAAAATACAAGCAACACTAAGCAGACTCAGAAGGTTGTGTTTATGTGTTATGCATAGATGTGTGTGTAACAATAACAATCAAAGAGAAAGAAGCCGTGGGTTTGAGAAGGAGTAAGGAGGATAACATGGGAGGGGTTGGAGGAAGGAAAGGAAAAGGGATAGATGATATGACTGCATTGTAATTAATTTTTTAAGGGTAAGAAGTGGGACTGGAGAGATAACTCATTTGGTAAGGAGTTTTCAAGTCCCCCAAACCCATGTTTTAAAATGCCATTCGTGCTGGCATACAGTTGGAACATCAGTGATGGCAAGACAAAAACAAGCAGATCCCTGGAGCTTGCTTGCATCCAGTCAACCTAGCCTTTTGGTGAGTTCCAGGTGAATGAGACACTTCCCACCTTTCAAGGCTCATCATCCTCCCTGGGAAACCTCCACAGCATCCCTAGGCTCCATTAATGGCATCTTACACTGACTTCTTTTCTGGTCCCATAACACTTTATACTTAAGCCCCCACAGTTCTCACTGAACCTGGTCATAGCCAGCCACCTTGAGGCTTCTTCTAGTAGGTTGAACAAGGCAAGGGATGGCATGAGCTTTGATGTTAGCAAAAGCTGGTACAAATTCTGGTTTGTTCTGTTCCTACCTGCATAAGCTGGGTCAAATTAGTTAACCTCTCTGCGTGTGATCTATCTCATTGAAAACTCAAGATATTGGAGACTATAGTGAAAGTTTGAATGAGATAGTGTTGAGCACTAACACATGCAGGTGTTATATAGCTAGTAAAATGTTTAAATGCTTACATAGCTGTTAAATGAATAAAAGGCAATTTTATCATCTCAAACTACCATCCCTTGAGTTCTTCTGACAACCTTATGTGACAGCATTCCTCACAATGTAACTGTGAAACAAAATAACACCCATTTAAGAACAGCATGCTTTTTACAACCATATATTCATAGATGGTTAAGACAGCTCCTAAATCTTCCTATAGTTATAAAAACAGATTCCAAAAGATGCTGGCTTCCCAGTAGCTAGTTTAAGTTATTATATGTCTTTAAAAATAACAAAACTAAATTGTCTTTAAATGACTGACAAATTTCTATTAAATTAGATTCCAACCTCTTGCAATTAAGATCAGTGAATAAAGTTTTGTTTCATTTATGTTTCAAGGGTAGAAACAAAATAAATAGGACATGCAAACCTCAGTGTAACTACAGAACCACAGAAATACTTTTATTCAGATTAGCTGGAGGATAATAGAGCTTCAAATAGACATTGAGATGACTTCTGTCATCAGCAAGTATGTCTTCATCTAAAAATGTAGGTGATGTAAGAACAGTCACATGAGTGATAAGTACTTGAGAATTCATTGTAATACTGCTCTATATAGAATAGATGTGGCTGAAATTTTCATAATAAAATCTATTAAACAGAGAAGGCAAGCCAAGCTCTACCTGTAATCTAGCACTTGGGCTGCTGACACAGGAGGATTGGTAACAGACTGCCATTGTTCCTGTGATGCAGGACTACTAGGTATGTAGAATGTAAGAGTTGAGAGATCATGAAGGCTTCTGTGCTTATTTCAAGAGACTATGGAGGCCAGGCAATGAGTGAAAGGGCCAGAGTTCCTTTAGGCAACCTCTGAGAGGGAAATTTGTGAAAGGAAAGTCGAAGCTGAGAGACGGCAGGATATTGAAGATACCAGGAGCACGAACTATCTTTAAAGTGAGAGCCGTTCCTTTTACATTGACTACTGCAAATGGCAGGAGTGATGGGCTAAGAAGCCCAGCTTCACTGGAGATCACATCATGCCATTATATATCCCAGAGGCTAAGCATGGCGTTACAGAGATAGTGTTTACCTTATTGCAATTCAGTCTTGCTTTGGTCCATCCTTTCCTTCAGTCCTCCCATTCCACCATTTTGGAATATGAATATTTACACTGAGCCATTATATCTTGGAAGAGTATAACTTATTTTTTTATTTTACCAGACCCAGAACTAAGAATTTCCCTTGAGTCTCAAAGAAGACTTTGAGCTTATAATTAAACTTAGTCTTAGTCTTAGGAAAAAATGTTGAACACTAAAACTTTGAGGGCCCTTGGAGTTGTACTAAATGCATTTCTCATTATGAGATATGCATGAGCTTTTGGGTTCCTACAGTGTCATATGTTATAGATTGCATATGAAATGTCCCCCACAATCCCACCTGTTAAATGCTCAGCACCTAGCGGGTGACATCATTCTGCTTTGGTCTAGCATTGCACTTTAAGAAAGGCATTAATAGCACCTGGCATAGAGCTGATGAACTGTGCATAAATGGGTTATGTGCAAGGATGAAGGGGTTAAAGAGTGAGCACTAAGTCTGAGAACAGTGCTGGGGGTAGTATCAGAACAGACATCTGGAGAATGGAGCAAGAAGCTAATCATGGAGGAAGTAAATGGGAAAAACAAACAACTCCAACCAAAGTATGTATATAAGACTTAGAGTTATGAAAGTATGTCATGAAATGCGTGTCTTACAGGATGCCATATGTTAAGTAAACTTAATATGCCTTTGATATAAATTGTCAGATATCCTTGGATGTCTGGGAAAGTTTGAAGAATGGACTAACAATATACGGAAGGATGAAAATGTAAATATAAATGTATCCAAAAAAAAAAAAAAAAGCAGAAAGGTCTAGTAATCCCCAACTTTCTCTAATCTCAAGCCAAGAAGCCATCTTCTTCAAACAGAATTGAATTCTCAAGATTTCAAAGAGCAGCCATGACCAGTCAATAGAAATTCTGCTATCAGGTATGTCCTGTGAAGATGCTAAGTCTTTATTATGATTTTGAAGCTAAGTTGTGTATGACCTTAGATTCTATTTACTTTACAGTACATTGGTATTTACTCTGTCCCAGGAATTCAAAGACTCCTCATTGGTTTTAAAATTCCTGTAGTGGAGTAGCTTTATCTGTGGGTGCCCATAATTCTGAAAGATTGTTAGCACAGGCCTTGTGGGTCATCATGGAGAGCTTCCCTTTAGTAAGATAAGCAATAAACATGTTTCATCGTTATCTTATGGGTCACATAATGCTAGAAAAGCACAAACGTGTGCATCTTTCCTGAAACACAAGCACAATGTCCTTTACACCTAGGAAAGAATACCTACACCTAAACACTTTACCCCTAAAAGAGAACAGTGTCCAATGGCTAAATAAGCCAGGCTTGAGTCCCAGCCTTGTCAGTAGCCATCTGTATGACCGTGACTATAACATCACCATGGCACATTCACAGGGGTGTTAAACTCTATCACTCAATTATATCCCTTGATTGAAAAGGCAATATTTTCTTTATATCTTCACAAGCTCCTCCTATGAGTGTCATTCATCAAATAAATGTTGAGTGTCCATGTGGAATAAACAAATAACATTTATGATATATAAGTGTTTTCCTGTTCACTGGTAAGTTAAACAAAGTTAAACATACAAAACAATGTATTTTCCTTATAAGGAAAAAAGTATATCTAATCAAGGTGGTGGATAATAATGGAATCAATAGTAAATTTAATAAAAAGTTAAATAAGGGGCTGGAGGGATGATAACTCATTTGGTAAAATACTTGGCACACAAGCATAAGGACATGAGTTGGGATCCCTAGGTCCCATATAAATGCTGGAAGTAGAAGCTTGTCTCTGTAATTCCAGTGCTGTGGATAGGAGGTAGACAGATTTCTGGTTGAGTTCCAGGTTCAGTGAGAGACTATTTCAAAAAATAGAGAAGGGCAACAGAGGAAGGCACCAGATGCCTATGGGCATGGGCATGCACATGTACACAAAACACACATACAGGGGGAAGAGAGAGAGAGAGAGGGATTGGAGCCAACTTGTCTCCAAACTTAGTTTTAGTGAAAGCTTTATTTGCTAAAGAGTTCTTCAACTGAGAGGTGTCTAGGTTGCCTGAGAAGGGCACGCAAAAGCATTACTGAACTTCCCCTGGGATCCCTACCTGCCTGTTCCTTAAGCTCTTTGGACTATAACTATAATCAGGTTCTGTTTTTGTTTTGTGTTTTAAAGGCAGTTGTATCTTCCCCTTTTCAGCCATACCAGTTTTCCAGTCTGATACTTCTATTTGGTTCTGTGTGCTAAGACCCTCTCATGTTTCCTTAAATATGTTTACCATACTTGTGTTAAATTCATTTACCATCTGCTCCAACACTTTTGCTTCAGATGATGAACATGAAGCAACTTTGCAACAGCTCTCATTTGAGGACATTGCATGTCTCTAGTGTGCAGTTATCTGGGCTTGTGAGCTTGTGCTTCTCTAAAGGTCTAGCCAGTTATTCTGATCATATGAACTGAGAAAAGTCTCAACAACCAAGATATTCATCATCACAACATGCAGGAACTAAGGACGAGGCAAAGGATGAGTTGCAGAGCAGAAAACACCAACAGAGCCAGTCTGTGTTTGCTGCCATTTCTCTACACTACTAGTTTCCAAGGTTCTGTGCTGAGTGTTGGAAAGAACATTCAAATGCCCAGCAAAGATCTCCCCATGCCTGTTCTCAGCCCGTCACTCTCACCCCAGCAACCCAGCACTAGCACATCCAGGTCTGGGTCGTTGAAACTGTGGGGAAATGTAGGAGCTGAGCCCAGAAAGATTTCCTCTGGCCTCAGTCTCCCCTGTGCCCGTAGCCCCAACCAGCCACCCCCTACACTCACCCACAGGATGGCCTTCTGACCCCAGAGCTTCCAACCCTTTGTTTGTTGTTTCCTAGAGTTTATAACCATGGATCCTCACTCTGTGGATTCTCTAATTTGATCTTCAAGGCGGTTTCTAGTTTGATTTATTTTAGGACCTAAAAGTCCATACTCATACCCTCAGTAGAGTCTTCTGCAGAGTTTCTTGCTTGCTCTCAGGAATCATTAGTCAGTCTATAAGCTGAGATATCATTTGCAAATCATGAATTGAGTATCAAAGACTTCTAGTATGCCTGGCAATCATAATTTAATAAATGTATCCTAGGAAAATAAGCTAGCACATACATAGAAGTGACTAAGGTCCCCCAGTGCTGTGTTGTTGCTAATGGGAGTGAGAGCTTTGGAAGCAACTGAGGGGACTGGATAGTCTGTAACCCATAGCCAAAGCAATGTTATGTAGTCATAAAACTGATGATAAAAATCCATATTTGTGGTAATAAATTACATACTCTGTGATTATTGAATAATTTTATAAAACAGTTCCATTTATACAAATGAATGGAAGGGGAAGTCTGGACCACACAGAGCAAAATGCTACTGATGATTGTCTCTGGGTATTGGGATTTAATTACTGCTGCCTTTTTTCATTATGGTTTTCTGTATTCTTTGACATTTAAACATGCACTTTTATTAGCTTTGTGATCAGAAAGAAACATAAAGCAATTTTCATTTTTGAAAATTAAAAAATAATTATTCCTCCAATCAAGAAACTGAAGGTCAAACTTCCCTGATGACTTAAGTTCTCTTCCTAAAATCAGCAGGGGCTTCAGAGTAATCTGCTGCAGATCTGCAATAATAATTCACTTATTTTATAACTTAATAGCCATTGCAACCCAATGGCCCAATAAGATACATATGCTAATTTGCTGAAGCTGAAGAAAGACTAATTATCCTGGGAAGAGGGCTTCTCCTGAGCTCAGTCACTTGTAACCCATGGTAAGACCACCAGGGCAGAGAGCCAGTGCATGCTGGTGAACGATCCATCTTAAGTGCTCAGGGAGGTTCACTGAAGTATTGTGTATGCTACAGTTCTCAATATATCTGAGCTGACCACTGAGCTGATGGTAAGTAAGCAGGGAGCAGTGAACATTAATGTCAAAGCTGGGTATTGAAAGCAGAAACTAAAAGTTAGTCAAGTATCTTGATGCTCCACGGCCTTGTGATCTTAGGATTCCTAGTTTAAAGTCTGAAAATTTAGACCAAATGAGCTATGGGCACCTCAGGAGCAAAACAGCTTTGAGTCTCAATGAAAAATGGATAAACAGCTGCCCCTTCCAGAGCCATTAGGAAAAGACCAATACTTGGGCCAAAAACAATCTGGAAGTGGGTCTGCCTTCCTCTGTTACCAATGTAAAAATACATTTCTGTTTATTGGAAATTTCAAAACAACAGTATTTTTCCAACTTCCCAAAGAAGGGTTAGCGAGAATAAGGAATGAAATTGCTTCTCAGGGTGCTTTTCCCACTATGTAAGGAGGCTTGGAGGAACTGCCACAGCTTTGCAAGAGGATTAAATGACCCAAGAAAAAAATCATTATGCTGATGATTTCAGAGTCAATTTAGCAACAAGAAACTGAGAGGGAACTTACTTTTTTTTTATTCTATCTTCTTTGCTAGGCACTGTGCCGGGCATTTTATGTGCATAATCTCACTTGTTGCTCATGAAATAAAAAATAAGATACAGAAATAATCACCAGCATACCATGAAAAAATGAGAGTCAAACAGTTCAAGGTGGCTCCTGGCTTTCAGTAGTTTACTGTACGTTTTGTTTTTGTCTTTGGCTTAGGTTTCATGAGATTTTTTTAAATATTATTATGATGAACAAATATTATTATGATGAACATCTACTTAAATGAGAGATGTCTGAGTCCAAATTTGAGAGGTAGAGATGCAAGAAGGACAAACTGCTCTCTCAACTCGATTCTCATGATACATTGGCCTAAATTTCTTGATGCCACAGGAGCATTTCAAAGCCAATACTACAGCTTCAGCCCACTTGGACAAAGCTTAGTCCTTCAGGTCTCACTTTCTTATTCTGTGCTATTAAAGGTCTTCTATCAGTTTATCAGAGGACATCTCTACATTAACATAGCCCCTAAGTGTTTAGAGAATGAAATCCATTTTGTATACTAATCATTAGTAATAGTTTCTACTGTGTCATCTGTTTATTCTTTCAGATGTCTTTCCACTTATGACTACTACTGAGCTTTTCAAGGATTTTTGTTCAATTATTTTAAGGGCACATCTGCCTGAGGTTTATTTTTCTAATAAGCATTTATCAACTTGTGAATTCCACAGAAGGCTCAGCTAATTCATCCCTTTTGAGGAGCCTTGATTTTTTTTTCTCACTAGATTTATTTTATGTGTGTAATTTGAATCCTCTGAGTACTGGATGGATTTATTAAGTAAATTAGACCATAATTTAGTATTTTTTCAGATTTAGTTAAAGATGACTTTCTTTGCTTCTATTTTTTTCCTTGATGCTGTGGTAAAATTCCCTGACAGAGGCAACTTCATAGAGAAAGGGTTTGATTTTGTTCAAGTTTCAAGTGTACGATGGAGAATTCAGGGTGGCAGAGGCAGGCAGTGCCTGGTCACAGAACATGCGCAGTCAGAAACAGAGGGCAGTGGACGTCACTCTGCTCCCTTTCTCCATTTGCCCAGTCCTGGATCCAAGTCAAGGAATGATGTGGGTGATCTTCCTACCTTAAAATGGGTCAAATTGCTGTTAAGTCCCAAAACTGGTCTCACAGTTTATTTCTCTCCCTTTTAATTATCTCACTCTATACACACATAGTTCACAGGATCTGTCAATATCAGGAGCACAAGGTCCTTCAGTGTTTTTCCTTGACATTTCCTAAGGTACTACCCTCATGTCTGTTTCATGATAGCACGGCATGATGACTCCCTTCCAGAATAAAAAACAAAAAAGTCAAAAGGTAGGAGAAAGAAGTACAGCCTTTCCCTTTAAGGATATGATTAAGAATTTGTATATGTCACATCTACTTCTGTCCTATTCACCAGAACTTAGCCATATGGACACTAGGAAATGTCTTTGCTTGAGGGGAGATGATATCAAGCTAAACTCCAGAGTTCCTTCATTAGAAAAATTAACTGAGGACAGAGGGAAAAAATAGGCTTCTTTGCCAAGAAGGCAGTTTAGTTAAGAACGAGGGCCTGGAGGCTGAGAGCCTGGCTTGGTATCTGGATGAACCATCAATCATCAGATGACCTTGGCAAAGATACTTGACTCACAAAGCTGCTGCCTCCTCACAACACTACCAATTTTATTAGATTGTTGGCAGGATTAAAGATGATAATAGAAGTCTATTTCTTAGCATAGTTTTGAGCTCCCAGTAAATACTTAGTAACTTCAAAACTTTGACTAACAGCAAGAGAGAGTTCAGTTACTCATTTGATTCCCCTTCTGGGAAATATTCCTGTGGCTAGTCTGTGACTTGAGTGTCCCTCAAGGCTCAGTATGATTGGAGACTTGATCTCCAGAGCAACAATACTGGAAGAAGATATGGATGTCCCACCTTTAAGAGGTGGGACCTAGTGGGAGGTCCTTTGATCATTGGAGGTCCGTCCTTACACTGGTAAGGTAGGTGTCTTATCCTTGAGCCTCCCAGGCTTGAGATAAATAGGTTTCTCTTTATAAAGTTGGCTGCTCTGAGTACTCCACTAATGCAGACTCTAGACATCTTAAAGGCAAGGATGGATCCTGTAAACTCTCTTGGGAAAGGAGTGAATGCATTCTGCATATGGGGTCTGTGAAAGCAGGAAAAAGAGGCTGTTTCGTATGCACCTTTCCCAGCAGATTCTCTAGTAACCTAAATATCCCAATGTGTTGAGTATTTACAGATATGTGCCCAGCCTTACAAAGGAAACAATGATTCTCACATACTTCTCTGAACACTAGCTGCCTTTGAATGAACCTTGGTAAAATGTATACATGTCTGTGCATGCTGTAATCAAAATCTTCAGGAATATGACACCAACATTTCAACAAGTTCTCAGACAATGCTAGTATGCTACCAGGTGCTGGAGCCATTGCTTAATAACAACACTAATTCACTAATTTGAATGCTAAAAAGAATTTTAATGTTATTGGTAATATAAGTTTTGACTATCTTTACTGTGCACCTAGCCCTGTTATAAGTTGATTGAAACACAGTCATCTAATCTTCATAATAACCTTATGATTGTCTTCATCTTATTAATTAAGAAACATCGTGTGTATGTGTGTGTGTGTGTGTGTGTTTGAGAGAGAGAGAGAGAGAGAGAGAGAGAGAGGGGAGAGAAAGGACAGACACACTCAACCAAAGACTTGAATACAGTCTTGCTCAGAGCATCAACACTAAACCATACTGTCTGTATTCATTACCAGTAACAGGAATGTGATGGTTGGACTGCAGCCCACTGAAGGGCAGCTAGAGCTGAATCATCACCATCTGAAACCCTAACCAAATTCCCAGTGTGTCCAATCAGCCCCTTGCTCCCTTACAGAAGAATGTATGACTCACCACTTGGATAAACAGACTCATTAAGACCATCACAATATAAGACAGAGCTTCATAAATGGGACAAAATAAAGCTGTTCTGGATCTAAGGATGTTAAAGTAGATAGAAACTGCAGCGCAGCACAGGCTTGGTACTTTCTGGATGTAAAGTTAATTTTGTGTTTCCAGAACAGATGCCCAGCTGGACTTCCAGCTGTGTGAGAATCCTTGAGGCAGGATGTGGAGCAGTGATGCAGAGGTGATGTGAAGTCTTATCAGAAAACTGTAAAGGGCTTCAGGGCTAGGTCATTACAGCCATGAAAGCAACTGCCCTCTGAACCTGCACAGCTCCTTCCCAATGAAACCTCACGCACTTGAGGCAAACTCCAAGCTCTGTGCTGCATGCTCATCTTAGATTTCAGTGAAAGAGACCACCACCATATCTGCAAGCAGACCTCAAAGTATCCTGTCATTTGTCAGTTCGTGTATCCCTCTTCCTCACCAGATAGAACTAGTAAATCATAAGTATGATGAATTGAAAATTGACTGCAACAATACCTAGTCTACTAGTGAGCAGTGAGGTTTAATTTTCTATCCTTAAATCTGGGTAGACCATATGACCTGCCCTAGCCAGAGGGCATGGTTTGCAGGACAGAGACTTGAAGAGTAATGCTACATTCTCAGCTACATTCTTGGTGTGTTTGAACCCTGGGATCACCAGCTAACTAAGCCTGGAGTACCTGCTAGGGAGTCAGGAAGCCCCAGAAAATGGCCAGTCAAGCATTAAGTGAGCTATCTTAGTTCATCTAGATTAGCTGAGAAGACAGACCACAGACATGAGATGCTGTATAGCGATCAGAAAAAAGAAGTAGATCAGAAAAATCCCTCAGTTTGTACACAAAGCAGTAAATGAGCCACATACTGGAATTACTGTTTTAAGTCTCTTATTATACAACAATGCTAAGCAGTACAAGAAGATAAAATGTTTAAAGAAGAATCTTTGGATGCAAACATGGCTGGGTTCACGCAACCCTCTGGTGTGTGTTTATGTGTGTGTGTGTGTGTGTGCACATGTGAGTGTGTGGGAATATATGTCCATGAGTACCAATCCATGAGGATGCCAGAGAAGGACATTGGGACATTGGGTGTCCTCCTTCATCACTGTCTACCTTATTTCTTAATACAGGATCTCTTACTAAACTAGAAACTCACAGTTTGGATTAGTATGGTTGACCAGAAAGCTTTCAGGTTCAACCAGTCTCCATCTCCCAGTGCTGGGGTTACAGGGATCCACAGCCATATACAGCTTTTCACTGCTGGAGATTAGAACTCAGGTCCTCATGCTTGCACAGCAAGGGCTTATGCTCACTGATCCATCTCCCTAGCTCTTGCCAGGTGTGTAGCTCTATAGAGTAAAGTCTTTTTCTGGCTTGGTTTCTTCATCAACACAATTAAGAAAATAGCCATAGTTGTTGCTTGGCAGCTTCCAAAGAGTGAGTAAGGCCCATGTGAAGAGCTGTGCTTGCTATAGGGTAGCTGTTACCATTGTTTGCTAGAATGTTTGTGACCTGGAGCTTTACTGTGTGCTAGAACAGAGCTAGTTCATTTGCTGATTTCCAGAGACAAGGAAATAAATAGAATAAGGTATTGGCTTGGGAAAGGAATCAATAAATATCTACAGGCATGACTTGCATTGTGTAGAAATAACCACTGTTTAAAGACGTTCATGATTGCACATAATTTGTCATGCCTGGAAAACATCACTGGGCCCCTCTAATTCTCAGGATTGGAGGAAGAAGGGGACAGAGGGTAGGAAGCAGCAAGAAGCAAACAAAAATGGAACATCCAGTGGCCACAAAACAGGGTAAGGGATTCCTAAAGCTGGGGATAAAGGCAGGGAGTCACCCAAAGGGAAAAACAACCTGGTCATTGGGATCTTATGAAATAGAACTAAGATGCAAATAGCCCAGAGCTGCCTGACTTGATAGAAAAAATACAAAGTCTTAAACGAATGACACCAGTTCAAACTGCTCTGATTCTTGGTGGGCTCATCGACAAATTGAGACATAACACCAGTCAATTCAAATCTGATGGAGATAAATGTCTTCTTTCTGATTGGATATGGAGCCTGAGTTACAGGAGGGAATTTATGGCTGGTACTATAAATCTAGTCCAAAATCCATGGCTCTGGAGGTCACAGGCCCCAGCAGGGAACCTATTGCTTTTCTAAATGACCATATTGTCAAGCTGCCCTCTGAAAGTTTATGTTTATACACATAGATTAGTGTTGCTATCAAATCTGGACAGCATTGCATTGGGCAGTAGTAAATGCAGAGACTCATAACTAGGCAAAATTCTGAGAATAAGTGACTTTGAGTACTCTGCCCTCAGTGGAACACCTGTAACACGCTCCTCACCCCACGGTTCAAGGAATGTCTCTGAAGAAGAGATGGAAGTGATATAAGGTCTGGGGGATGGCAGAAGTGCTGTGACAGTATTTTCTTGAGTATTTTTTCTACACTAGACACTGTGCTGTAGTTTTTAAGTACATTATTTTGTCTAACCTATAATGAAGATATGATTCTAATCTTGAAAATTGCCAGCCATTTCTCAATGCCACATAGATATCTGTGGCAGCTAAATTGGGATTTAGAGTCCAGATGATGGCTCCTAAGATCTCTAGTTTAATGTTTAGAGTGTATGTCAGACATGGTGGTGCTTACCTGTAACCTTAGCACTCAAGAAGTGAATGTGAGGTTGGGAGTTTGAGGCAGTAGGGGCCAAAAGATGATGAAAACACACACACATACACACACACACATACACACACACACACACACACACACACACACACACACACACATACACACTGTGCATTCAAAGAGTCAAACTATGGCATAGTTGTTGAAACCATAACTCTGGAGTAAGGTGCTATAACATGGTGTCATTGAACAATCCATATCTGACATGATATGAGTAATATTAGATGTATTGTGTATATAATATTTTGTGTGTAGATTCAAGATTAAAGATTACTTAAGTACTTGCATTACTCATAAGAACCTTAATGACACGTCATCTCCACTCAGAGGAAAAGTGAAACATAGATAGAATAGGAAACTTGCCTAAGAATCCATAGCTAGTGAACAGCAGGACCATGAATCAAACTTGGGTAATTGACAGCAGAGTCTATTCCCTTGAGTACTACACTTTGAAGCCTGCAGTAAAATATGCACAGCATTTAGGAGACAAAAATCCAAGTCATCCCCAGAATTCTTACAAAGCTCCTCTCTAACCTAGTGGCAATATCAATTCTTTCACTTTCCTACTATACTACAGCAATGTAAGAGAGGTTAGGCCCTGTAGATGGGATAGCCCAATCTCTGTGAGTGGTGCTCATACAACAGTTCCTTTTCACTTTGGCAATGGAGTGAGGAGAAGTGCCTTCTACTTCACAACCCCACTCTATAGAAGACTACAGTACTGTGCTGCCGTGTCAGCAAAGAAGACACGGAGGGATGTTTATAGATGTAAATCCTCCCAGACCTCGGAAGAGGGAACCACTATCATGACAAGTGCCATCCTAGACAGTGGAACCCTAAGCATTTCATCACAGAGGCTTTTATTGATACCTAAGCTCCTCAGGTGTTCTACTGATAGCATGCACAGATCTTGAGCAATCAAACATCTTTTACATAAAACCAACACTTGCAGACAATACAAAATGCCAAGACTTAGGCAGCCCCTCACCCAACAGCACACAAAACAACTATTTTAAACATAACTAAAAATATACGTCTGTATCATTTCCCCCTTTCTTTGTAAGACAATTCAAAAAAAATTCTTTCTATATACCACACAATTTTAACACTATACCAGCAAAACTACTTACAAGAGGAACAATCACAAGGACAGGACCAAATGAAACCAAGCATCTATCAAGCTTTTCATAATGTCTTTGGACAGTAGAAAACCATCATCAACATCCACTTATCTGGAATTCACTCATGGTCCTCTGGGGTCACTTCTCTGCTCTGACCTCTGCAGCACTCACAGTTTGTCCTTCAGTCTGGATCCCCACCACCACTGCTGCTATTCTTGGTGTTCATCCCATGGCACTGGCATCTTCAAAAAAAGAGGATCCTTTGCTGCAACTGGGCTACACTTCCACCAATAGCCTTTTCTGGGCTTTTCTCATGGTATCAAGCTTCAACTTCTCTGCATGACCCATTTCATTTGGGCTTTCAACTGCTACTGAGGCTGCAAATGGCCTCTCATAGGCTTTCTTCATGGTGCCAAACCTCAACTTCTCTCCATGACCCCTTCATGCCTTTAAAACCAATATGACACTGGTGACTTTTACAGTACCAAGTCTGGCAGCCAGCATGAGATACAACCACAGCCAGTTCCGAAAGACAGCTTCTGTGTGCTGAGTCTGAGGAAACACTTTCCAGATTTTAAGACAGAGTCTGGTTTTCAGGAAAAAAAAAAAAAACTGGTCAGTTCATGTTTGAGTTCAAAGTTCAGTAGAATGTGCCAAAGACTTCTTCATAATGCAGCAACCATTAAACCTGAAACTTTTAGCAAGTGTTTTTCTCAGCATCATCTCAGGTGATCCTCATCTGCAGGAAGGGTTCTCTTGTGGGGTGAAGTTCTCATCACCATAGCAGATGTGTCTTGTCAGGACCACCGCACCATTGTCTGGACCACTCAGGGATTTCTTTCTCATTTATTTACACAGCCTTTTCTCTTCATAGAGGCTTATTTCCTTTCTCACTCTTTTCTTCCCTCAGGGTATTTCTACTCACTGTTTTTCATATACAATCTCTGTTCTCTGGGAGCTGCCCTGAGCATACTTTACCAGACTCTTGAGGTCTAGACTTTCTTTCTCTTCTTCCTTACCTCTAGGTTAGATGTGGCTGGTTGTGGTGTCAGTGCCCCGCAATTGTGCATCACTTGCAGTTGCTCACTCAGCAGCTCAGCAAAGATTACAAGGATATATATTTCATAGGTGCAAACCCTGACAGATCTCAGCATTTATCATGGCCAGTGCCATATTGGACAGTGGAACCCCAAGTGTCTTATCTCAGGGGGTTTTATTGATACCTAAGCTCTTCAGGTGTTCTATTGATAGCATGCACAGATCACGAGGAATCAAACATCTTTTACATAAAACCAACACCTGCAGACAACACAAATCACCAAGACCTAGGCAGCCCTTCAACCAACAATACACAAAACAACCATTTTAAACCTAATTAAAGGTAAACTTCTGCATCAGAAGACATTGCTGCTTATGCCATGATGAAGCCCCTTGAGATTCCCCTTTATCAGCTCATTCTCCAGTACCTGCAATGTTTC
Organism: Cricetomys ansorgei; assembly: GCA_026225945.1. Taxonomy (NCBI): domain Eukaryota; kingdom Metazoa; phylum Chordata; class Mammalia; order Rodentia; family Nesomyidae; genus Cricetomys; species Cricetomys ansorgei. Next base: position 4,169,670 of record JAMJFZ010003871.1, on the reverse strand, counting down.
TTGATAAAATCTATGACCACCTGAGGCTCATCCTTGAACAGTAAGAGTAAAGAAGTCCCTGTGTATAAGTAACTGCATAATAACACTTCCTTTGCCGAAAAATAGATCTAAGAGATCATTTGCCTAATAAATTCTGTAGGGATCCATCAGTCTGATCCAGAGACTTAAATTAAATAGAACTGTCATCTGGGTCTTCCTCTTCTCTGGGCAACTTCTCACTCTCTTGTCTTCTCCTGAGAGTATTTTCCTAATATATTACTTGGAAGTTACTTTGGCTGTGGGTCTACTTCTGGGATAAACCCACCTCAGGTAGAAATTTTGTTTTGTCATAATGAAGTATTATATGAGGTATTCTTTAATATGCATTTAAGATGATTGGTAGTCAGTGGCAATCTCTTAGCAAGTCTCACATAGAAAAGTGACTGACAACTTTCTTTATGGAGATAGTAGGCATTTATCAACCATCATTTTCAGCTTCAGGGCCCACCAGATGTTCCAGGAGAAAGGAGACATTCTCTATTTAACATGCCTCCACCAGTACTGTCCAGACTTTATGAAAAGAATGAAGCATTTTCTTTTCTCCCTTTAATGCCTGTGAAGGAATGGAGCTTTCTTCTCCACTTTGACATATTTACTGGGGCTCTTACACCTCAGCTGACACAGAAATGAATTTAGCTCCGTTTGGAGAACTGACAGGCAGAGAAAATGTTTATAAAACAAAAATCAAAACCAAGACACCCAGTTGCTACCTGGAAGCCTGACAGCATCCATGAATGCTTTCTTCTCCTAGCTCTCATGTTAATGAGATGCACATCCTGATTCCTTCTTTCTCTCTCACATTCATTTCCCAGGGGCCAATAAGGAGCATCTCTGCAAGGAGAGTCATTTACAGAGACTGTAGTGTTGCTTCACCTTGGGGCCATGGCACATAGAGATTGCATGCATGGCGTTACTGGGGATGGAAGCACCTTCTTGGGGTCTTCTGACATTGCAGACCCATCAAAATGTTAGACATGGTGGGAAGAGTAGGTCAATACTTCAGCAGACCTACCATCTACTCATAGTGCCCTAGGCAGTAAATACAGATCTATGGAATACGGGGGAAAGGGTAAGAAAGGGGACCTGGAGAGATGGTTCTGCTGTTAAAAGCATCTGCTCTTGCAGATGACCCAAGTTCACTTCTTAACACCCTTATCAGGCAGCTCTGGGGAAATTGGATGTCTCTTCAAATAGCTACACTTATGTGTGCGCACACACACACACACACACACACACACACACACACACACTTAAAAATTTAAAAACTAAGATAAGCATTTTGAGGAAGAGGAATGTCTAGACATGCCAGGACCAATCTTACATAATACTCTGACATTCTATTAATGGTATTGTTCCCATTAAAGTAGCACAGCAGGACACTCAGAGAAGTTCAACATCATGCACTGATTCAGGGCTCTGCTGTGGTTGGCTTTTGGTGTTTGAAATCATGTCTTGATATGTTCAAGAGGAGCCTGATGTCAAGTAATCCTCCTGCCTCTCAGTCTGAGTAACTGATATACAGGCATGCACTACTGTGCCCAATTGTAGAGTGCTTGTTTGAAGTCAAAGAAATCTGAACACAAACCCTTTACTGAGATTGTACCTCAGGCAAGTTTGTACCATAAACAAGTTACATAACTTCTTAAACCTTAGTTTCTCCATCTATAAAACAGCGATCAAAGAAGGGTGATTTGAGATAAATGAAATAAAAGATATAAAACAATTCCTTGGATGACTAGAATAAGAATAGCAGCTTTCCAGGAACTAGGAAGGACTAGGGAGATGGGGAGACACTGACCGATAATGGTTCACAGCTTCTGGAATATAGGATGAATAAGTTCTGGAGATCTAAAGTACATTGTGGTGGTGACAGTTAATAATACTGCATTGTATATTTGGAATTTGCTACTAGGATAGACCTTACATATTCATACCACACACAAAAAAATAATTACATGGAGTGATGGATATATTGATTTCTGTGATTTATGAATATGAAACCTATCATACTGTTGAATTAGGAATATAGCTTAATGAAAGAGTGCCTGGCTTGTGTGAAGCCCTGGGTTAGACCCCCCAAAAGTGAAAAAAATTACATTGTAAGCCTTAAATTTATATAATTTAAATTTATATTTGTTAATCAGACCTCTGTAAAACCGGTGATTAAGGAAACTTTCCACATCATACGGGTTTGTATGTTGTATTTCTTTGTATGTGCTACTTTGGTATGATCAATTTAGCCAAGCTATAGCTACATTTCCAAGAATGCCCTGGCTGGAATAGCCTTGGGTAAAGGTGCCTTGGACAAGAAAATTTGGGTGAAATTTAGAAAGCCAAAGCAGCAGGAATTGCTGAAGATATGAGAATTAATGTAAAGTACCAGACGCTGAAGCCCGGGCATGTAGTCACTGTTCTGCCAGTTTGCTGTTATTTGGGCTCATTTCTTCAAGTTTGAATCACAGTCATATGTCAACCCTTTTACAGTTCACCCACACTTCCATAGTGAGCATAGTTTAAAGATGGGCAGGGTTCTAGTTTGTCCCACATTTTGAAAACATTTCTTTGTAACTGTCCATGACTCAGAGCTACTTCAGGCCACCATCTGCAACAGAGAGAGCAACCCTCAAGAAGCTGCTTCTTTGACTCCCACGCTATGTAAAGTTACTCTCAGTAATAAACCCTGATTGTATATGGCTCATAGAGGCTTTGATAACATGCGCCCAGCAATGAATGTTCACAAGAGGAAAGAAACATCAGCATAATTTAACGGTAGTTTTGTGGATCAAATGTGGAATGTCCCCCATAAGCTCATGTGTTTGAATATTTGGTTCCCAGCTGTTGACACTGTTGTGGGAGCTTGTATGACTTTGGAGACATGGAGCCTCATTGGCAAAAATAGATCACTGGGGCAGGCTTTTGAAGGTTAGACTCACTTCTGATTCCAGCCTGCATCCTCTGTTTCCTGGTCTGCAGTCATATTGTGAACAAGTCTTTATTACATGTCCCTACTATCATGCCTTCCCTTCCATGGGAGACTAAAATCCCTCTGAAACCATAAGCAAAAGAAACTTGTTCTTTAAGTTTCTTTTGTCAATCATTTTGTCACAGTGAGGAGGAACATAATTAATACAGAAATTAAGACAATAAGTAGGACTGTTGCTATAGTTAATACTGGCCAAGGGGTTCTTAGGCCTTTAGAACTACATTGCAGGAGGAATGTGCAAGAGTTTGGAGATACAGGGTAGGGAAACCCTACATGTAATGCTGTAAGCTGTAATGCTGTAAGCAAACTTAATGGGCCATTACAGTGGGAGTTGGGAATTCCAGAATGATGATGCAAATGCTGACAGTGATGGGTCTGCTTGTGAGGTTTCATATAGAGACAATAACTTCACTAAAGATTAGACTGGCAGTCACTAAGGTAATAGTCTGTCAAAAGCAAAAATCTGGCTATGATTTGTTCATGTCTTGAAAAGGTGAGGGAGGCTGAATTCGAAAGTAGAGACTTTAGTAGAGGAAATCTCAAGATGGCATAACATTCAGGCTGCGGCATAGTTATTGCTTGCTGATTTCAGTCAGATTTACAGTGAAAACACAAAGCAAAAAGTAGAACAGAAGGATATGTTTTTAGATGTGCAGTGTGGAGTGTGTTTTTAAAGCTGTGGGCAGAATGAATGGAGATAAAACTATCATTGCTAAATACTAAGCACAATTTAAAAGAAAACAAACACTTAGTACTGGATAGATAGGAGAGACCCTGCCCATCAGAGGCTCTGGGATGTAAAATACAAAAGCATGTGGAAGAATCCCCTTTAAAAAATGACCCACAAACAGTAGAGTTGGTGTGTTGTCATCCTGTGAAGGGATTACTTAGTGTCATGTTTTCCAAGGTTCATATGCATAGACCGCTAGATTCCCCTATAGCCATTGTCCAAAGGGTGCAACTAGATCTCTGGTTTTATAAGAATATAGAATGCCAGAATTGTGGGGTCATGGAAACTTTCACCAATGTTCCAAACGTCATCTATGAGAGCAGACAACGTTCAACAGTAGCTCTCCCAGAGTGGAGCTCCTGAATGAGCTATATGTGAACCTATAGGGGTGCAGCCTAAGTCGCAATACAGATACCACTATGAGATAGCAAGAACATGGAACACCTACCAAGAAAAGTTCCAGGCACCAAACAGAAAGCTGGAGAGTGCTGCTAAAGTTTATTTTTAGTTATGTATAAAATAGTTGTGTAGTGGAACACTTGGAAGAAGTTTCCGTTGTTTTGTTTCTTTAAAAATGCAAAATGGTGTTTGGATTTGGTTTCTGTTCCCACCCCAGCTGTGGTATAGTTGATTTGGAATGCTTGATGCAGGTGGCTACAATTTGGTTAGGTGCAGTCTTTGCGGCAACGGTAGCTTGTTTTGAGGATGAGGTGCCACATGGGTTTCTGGGAACTTTTGGCTTAGGGTGTAAAAGGTCTGAAGCCTGGAGAGTTTGGGTGGGTATTAGTTGGTGGTTTGTTGGTTGGGTTGTCATAGTTAGTTTGTTAATTCTTAAAAGAACAAAGGCTGGAGAGATTGAGTTTATAGACTGTTAGCTAAGACGCTAGTCTGACTCACTGTCAGTTAATCCTCTTCAAGCTTAGGACAGCCTAAAAGAAGCTATGGAGATTTCTACCTTTCTCTCATTCTATATCAAGGCTGCTTGCAAAAGTGGGGAAAATTTTCTTTTTATCCTTCCTTTCTCTTTCCCTAAACTGAGTGTAAAAGATTGTGGCATACTGCTTCATAATTGTTTCGTGCACTGTTGCATGAGGGGTTCCCTAGGTCTTGGTGTTTTGTATTGTCTGCAGGTGTTGGATTTATGTGGGATTGTTTGATTGCTCAGGATCTGCATATACTACCAGTAGAACACCTGAGGAGTTCTGTATCAATAAAAAATAGCTGAGCTCAGACACTCAGTTTCCACCGGCCAGTATGGTGCTGGCCAGGATAGTGATTCCCTCTGCTGAGGTCTGCCAGTATTTGCACTTATGAAATATGCCTCCTTGTCTCCTTGCTGAGTCGCCACAGCAGCATACTACTACAGGAAGAGATGCTACATGTGTTTTAAATGGCAGGATCAAACACATCCAAGCTCATATTCTACCATCACCCTGGACAAGTAGCTACAGGGCTTATTGTTTTCTCTGATGGGTGGCATCTTGCTTTGTTCCAGTCATTCCTTGTTATGCCCCCAATTTTTTCATTTAGAATGGGAAGGTTCATTCTGTGCCATTGTATACTGAAAATATAAAACTTTCTAAAGATTTATTTATTTATAGTCATGTGCATTTGTAAGGGAGAGTGTGTATACCACACATGTGCAAGGGCTGGAGCAGTCTAGAGGTATGAATCCCTTAGAACTGGAGTTGCATGCAGTTGTGAGCCCCCTGGCATGTGAAGGGGGAAACTGAGATGCTCTGCAAGCACTGTAACACTGTTAGCCACTGAACCATGCTTCCAGCTCTTGTAACTTTTTAAATAAAATACCTATTAATTTGTTGAGAATTTCATACAATATAACTTAATGGATTTCACACTCGACTACCCCTCTAAAACTCATCCCAAATCCACCCTCATCTCCCCATCCCTTCTTCTTTTAATAACTACTTAGTTCAATTTGTGCTGTTCAAAGGGAGTGTATAACAGGGGTTCACAACTGTGAGATTTCTCTCAGTCTCAGAAAGACCTCAGAGTTTTGAACAATGTTGATACTTTTAAAACTGTGAAGGAATTATAGGAGGAGGGGCAAAAGATTAATGGGGGTTGAATATGATCACAAGGCATTATATACATATAGGAAATGTCTTAATGAAACCTATTATTTTATATGACTAATTTATTCTAATAAAAGGGTGGGCATATAAAAATAACTATGAGAGCCTTAAAACTGAACTAAATGCATTTTTATGCTATGAATGTCTGTGAGCATGTAGGAAATTGGGTGAAATGTTGTGGTCTGAATATGAAATATTCTCTGCAGACTCTAGTGTTTGAATACTTGGTCCCCAATTGGTAACACTATTTTTGGATATTGAGGATCCTTTGGGACACGGGGACTAGCTGGTAGAAGTAGGTCACTAAGGGAGGGCCTTTGGAGTTATACATACTTTTTCTTCCAGTGGCATTGGACCACAATGTCCACAAGTATTAACAACATGCTCCACTGTCAGAGAGCCGCTCACCTGCCACGATAGACTGAAATCCCTCCCAAATCATGAGCAAAAATAAACCATTCCTTATTTATGTTGCTTCTGTCAGCTGTTTCATCATAGCAATAAAAGAAACTAATAAGGTAGGACTTGGTGTCACACAACTTTAATTCCAGCAGCGATGGGCAAATAATAGCAGCGATGGGCAAATCTGGGAGCTAGAGACTAGACTCATTTACATGATGGTTTCCAGACCAGTTAGAGCTAGTGAAAATCTGTCTCAGAAAAAGACAGGCAGTGCTAGTACTTCCTCTTGGTTCCGGGACAAGTTCTACCTTAGACACATGGCTTAGTTCTCCTGAGAATCAGTTTCCTCAGAAACCCTAAGTGGTAACAATATAATGTATTTCCTGAAACTTGGGAAATGGTTATGAGATCAAAAATCAAAAATGCAAGCACAATGCCTTAAAGGGAAAGTGTGATGGAAGAAAACCTTCACTTCCGATGTCAATTCCTCAGTTTAGCATTTTTAAATCTGTGTCAGTAGATAATGCCACCCTCCTTCAAGCTATGCTTGCCAATAATCAAATTTTCATCTAGCATCTGTTTTATGGTATTTATCACTTGGTTTCATTTCATCCAGCATCTGTTTTATGTTCTTTACTAACTGGTTCAGAACAGAACCATGCAAGAATAATATTGCTCACCAGATAATTATAGCCCTCATTCACACTAACTATTAGAACTCAGTAAAAGATAACTATCATTTTTGCTTTGTAAGAATTTAGTAGGGCCCTTTTTATCAGCATTATCTTATATCCCAATTAGGCTATAGTAGTGACTATTATTATTATTACTATTACTACTACTACTACTACTACTACTACTACTACTACTACTATTACTATTACTATCACTATTATATTAATATAATAAAATACCTGACATAACTAGCCTATAAGAGAAAAATATTTATTTGAATCATGGTTTTGAAAACTCCTGTCTAAAACTAGGAGAACCCATTGCTCTGGACCATTGAAGGGTGTGTCTGAAGGCAGTTATAGTGGGTATGCTGTAGAGCAAACTGCCCATGTCAGGATCCAGAAACCAGAGGTACACATAGGTAGGTACTAGGGCCCCACTACCACTATCTCCAAGGACATATCCCAACAACCTGAAGACCACCCAGAAAGATCCAATTCTAAATATGAACTGCCTCACACTATAGCCCAAGTCTTCAACACATAGATCTTTTAGGACATTTAGCATCCAAAGTATGAGGCACAGACCGAATTAAACCATTGCAACAGAACTCACAGGACCAGTCTGTGTTCTGTCTTGATTAATGGAGCAGTGGTTCCCTCACGTATTTGAACCATTTTTTTATTATCTGCAAAGAAAAAGATTGAACCATGAAATCCTTCCAACTCCAATAGACTGTAAGCCTCTCATTATTTTTATTTTGCCTGTGAGGCACAAAGCAAGTTGCAAGGGATGGAATGGGAGAATTTGGTTGTTTCTAAAGTGTGGTCCTGGACCACAAGTAGAGCACCTACAAGAAGTTCAGACTGCCAGACCTCATTCACATTCTACAGAATCAGAGTGGAGGAAAGGCCTAGAAATCTGTGCTTTTACAGAATCCAAATGGTCCTGACACATGCTTAAGTTGAGAAACACTAAAAAGACAATGGCTGTGTGGCTTGGACCCATGACTTCTTTTCTGTAGTGGTACACTTGGAAGAAGTTTCTGTTATTTTGGTTTCTTTAAAACTACAAAATGGCATATGGGTTAGGTATGTGTTCCCACCCCAGGTGTAGTGGCTGTTTATGAGTTGGATTTGGAATGCTTGATGCAGGTGGCTATAATTTGGTTAGGTATAGTTGTTCCAGCACCTGTAGCTTGTATTTTGGATTGGGTACCACATCGGTTTATGGGAACTTTTGGCACTGTGTCTGAAGCCCCAAGAGTCAGAGTGGGTGTTGGTTGGTGGTTCCTTGGTCGGGCTGTTGTTGTTAATGTGTTGATTCTTAAAAGAACAAAAGTTGGACAGATTGAGTTTATAGACCTTGAGCTGAGATGCTAGTCTGACTCACTGTCAGCTAGTCCTTTCTCTTCAAGCTTAGGACAGCCTAAAAGAGGCTGTGAAGATTTCTACCTTTCTCTCATTCTATATCAAGGCTGCTTGCAAATGTGATGAAAATTTCTTTCTATCCTTCCTTTCTGTTTCCCTAAATTGAAGGTAAAAGATTCTAGCATACTGCTACACTTTTCCATCAGACTGTGAATCTGCAAAGAAGGACAGAAGCAGGACAACTGCAATAAGACAAAGCAAGTCCAAGGGAATGAGTCTAAATACCAAGTACTATTCCTGAAATGGAGTATTCTGAAGTTGAGCATCGGTAATCTCTAGCGCTAGGCTACACTGAAGCTCACACTGTACCCTTACTGGTAGTCATCAGGACTTACCCAGTACTCTACGCTTGGCTAGAACCATTATCAGATGCCAGCTGGGGAGTTTGGAACTTCAATACAGGCACGGAAGAGTGACAATGTTAGCTATTCACATTCATCTTCTATTTTCCAGGTTCTGTATTTCTTTTAAAATATAATATATCTGTCCAAACATGCATAAACACAATGGTATTTTAGTCCCGTTTTTTTCTTTACCTGTTTTTACTGTTTCTTACTATTTTTTACTATCACCTCTCTGTCCTTCTCTCACTTAAAACATGCATGCAAATGAGCTAGTATCCTACATTTTTCTCTTTGTTTATATAACCAGATACTGTAGTAGTTAGCTACTGTGTGGACTTAGCAAGGAAGAGATGGAAGCATTTTCATAGATCCAAGACCTGCCAGACCTCAGCAGAGGGAACCACCATCATGGCAAACACCATGGAACCTGAGTACCTGAGCTCAGGAGTTTTTATTGAGTCAAACTCCTCAGGTGCAGATCATAAGCAATAAAATGCCCCCCACGCACACACAGAAATCCAACACCTGAAAACAATACAAAATGCCAAGACCTATGCAGACCCTCACCCAAGAGTACACAGAACAGTATTTAAAACTAAAAATAAACTTCCACAACAAAATATAAATGCACGGGCTATCACACACATGTCTTGCTTTACTCCAATAATTCATGAATTCTTCCACATTAAGAGATATGGTCAGGCAAGTAGTTTCTCTGTTAACGCCATGCCTAGTATGTTGTTGTTGTTATTTACTAGATAATTTTCTTTTCTCTCTCAAAAAAAAATACAGGAAGAACTTATCCATGCTTCTCAAAAGCTATACAGCAATCAATCCTGTGATCCTACAAGCATATATGTGGCCAGTCCCCAAATAATGGGAGTTCACTTGGCTTTGAAGTTTTCACCACCAGGAGTGTAGCAACAGATCATTTTTTACATACATGATTGTATGGAGGAAATTTTACTGGTTAAATACAGATTTCCTACTATGAAATCTCAGACTCCAAGGCTGTCTCTAATTTTGTTTGACATTGTAATGTGACTCTTCAAAAAGACTATGACATTTACAAATCCAATGCATTGCATGACAATACCCATACTTCACATATCAACCAACAATAAATGTTATCGTTCCAGTTATCTGAATGTTGAGAAGCAACATCTGATTGCTGCTTTTATGATGTTCCTGGCTGATGCTTGCTTTGACTTCTTCATGTGCTTGTTGGATGTTTAGACTCTGAATTCTGTACGATGTGGTCCTGTTTTTTGCTTTATCATCTTTTGAAGTATTTTATGCATTCTTAAAAGCTCTTGTTTTTTTTTTAAATATGAATCTCTCATCAACATTACCATTATGTTCGTCTATTGACAAAATGTTCATGGAACTTTATAGTGTTTACTATACTTATTTACATGTAGTAAAAGACTTAATATCACCAACTCCCAGGTGAACCTATAGCCACCTAAACTTCTTATCGAAATTTTATTTTTTGTGTTTATAGGCACTCCCTAATGTTTGTACTTTTGTTGGGGGGTTTTTTTGCTTTGCTTATTAAGTGGTTATAGATAAATTGGAGAATATCTGGTTGCATTGCGGGGTTCAGCAAATTCTCTTACCAATGGTTTTGCAGTAGCCTGTCACTTTATCAAGACAGACATTATACAGTGAGAATATGAGATCATATCCCTTGTTTTTCTGTTTTTAAAAGATATTTAATATGCTTTGCTTACTGCATTCACTGCATTTAAACTACTCAATATTCCAAGATAATATTGAATAGTAATTGACAAACAACATTGTTTATTCCTACGTTTAATAGAAATTTTAGTGGTGCTTATCAAATTCTTTTTCAATGTATTAGTATAAGGACTTTTTTCCTATTAAGTTTTCTGCTGTTGAATAACTTTTGGGTTCCCAGAAGGAAAAGTATCCCTGATTGCTGCATGCATTGGTAGAGATATGTCACTCTTCTAATTGCTAATATTTTATTTAGAATTTTTTCATTACTTTTTAAAGTAGGATTGGTTTCAAACTGCTTTCATGAGGCTGTGGTATTAAAAATTCTTCTCTAGTGGGCATGGCATGGCTGTGACACTATGAGCTCACAACAGCTGTGGTTGTCTACGTAGGACCCACACAAGACTGAACCAGTAGACATTCTGTCATAGACGGAGGAAGGGTTTGTGGCCTTCCCCAACCCCACGTTGTTAGGCTGGTCAAAGATGGAGTCACCTAAGACACCAAGATGGATGACCAGTGTGGAAAGCAGCTCCTCTGAGGAAATGGAAACTGAATGTTCTTTATTTCTCAGAAGTACCTAACCCTCTCCCAGATGGACAGCTTAACCACGGCATCCAGATGTCTTAGACATCAGAATTCCCCTCAAACAGAACTTTTGTTTACAGTAGTCCCTTTTCCCTTAACATCCTCCTGCCACTCTGGAACCCAACTAAAACCACCCTATAAAAACCCAAACTCCCTCTTTTGGTGGGCTGTTCTCCATTCTCTTGGAAATGACCCAGCAGTTCTTGCTTCAGATAAAGCTTTGCCCTTTGGCTTTAGCAGAGCTCTGGTGCTTCATACTCTTGTTGAGCTTCACACACTTAGGGAGCCAACAGCAGTGGAGGGTTGTAGAGAAAGGGAAGTAACTGTTTCAGTGACGAAGCTACTGGTGTGTTACCTGCGCTCAAGTGGATGGTGTCACACCTATGTACTTATGAATGGCCCTTTGAAACCCAGTGGGTCACAGTGAAAAATAATCCTAAAATGTATTCTTTCTTGAATTAATTACCTAGCCATGGTGGCCAGATTTGGCTATATATCATAATATCCAACTCTTGCTCTAGATTTTTAAAATATCCTCAGAATTCCAAATCCCACAATTCAAAATGCAATACCATGCTTTTATTCTCTTCAATGCCCATGACTGTGTTACTTTAATTGATTTTTAGCTTGGGGAGCTTATTTGTTTGTTTGTTTGTTTTCTATTCAGTTTTTCTTAGACAGACTTACTAGGGATTTAAGAGGTTCTTTTTACAATTAACATTTTAAATGGAATATTTTTAATATACTTTTACTTGAAATTGAATTACATCACTTTCCCTCACCCTTTTCTCCTACGGCTACTCCCAGCTACCGTTTCTTGAACCTCCCTTGCCCCAACTCTCAAGCTGACAGTGTCTTTTACTTTATCATTGCTGCACACATACATCTATATGGATGCACACAAATACACATAAATAAAACCTGCTGAGCCCATTTTTGTTGTTTGTGTATATATTATTTCAGGATTGACCTCTCTGCATTGGACAATCAATAAGGGACTCATCCCTGGGAAAGGCTCTCCTTCACCTAGAAGTTAATACTTTCCTGTAGTTATTTGTCTGGAGGTAGGACTCTGTGAAATCTTCTCCTTCCTTGTTAACATCTCCATTGATATTGCCACTGTTTCTGAAAAAGTGTTCTAGTTAAGTTTCTGGTTCTGTGATAAGATACCATGTCCAAAAGCAACCTGAGGAGGAAAAGCTCAATCTGGCTTATATGTCTCCCTATCACAGTCCATCACTGAGGGAAGTCAAAAGATGGACTGAGGGAGGGCAGAAAACTGGAGGCAGAAACTGAAGGAGAGGCCATAAAGGAGTGCTGCTTACTTGTTTGATCCTTCTGCCTTACTCAGTTTCTTTCTTACACATCCCTGATCCACCTATCCAGGGATGATACCACCCATAGTGGGTTGGGTCTTCCACATCAATCATCAATCAAGAAAATGTCTCACAGGCTTAGATACAGGCCAACTTGATAGGCATTTTCTGAATTGAGGTTGCCTCTTCTAAGATTCCTCTAGTTTGTATCAAGGTGGGGGGAAAAAGTAAAATAAATAACCAACATAATTAAGGTAGGCCTTCACCAGTACATCCAGGGCTCTTTCTTATAATTGAAGAGAAACAAACATATATTGAAGAATATTGTTGTTAGCCACTGTATGAGCTCACCAAGAGAGACAAAGAGGCATATTCATGGTTGCAAACTCTGCCAGACCTCAGTGGAGGGAACCACCATCATGTCAAGTGCCATCCTAGACAGTGGAACCCAGAGCATCTCATCTGAGGGGTTTTTATTGATACCTAATTTCCTCAGGCATTTTATTCATAACACATGTATATCATGAGCAATCAAACATCCCATACATAAGGCCAACACCTGCAGACAATACAAAATGCCAAGGCCTACACAGCCCTTCACCCAACAGTACACAAAAACATTTTATACATAACTAAAAACAAACTTCTACAACATTTCCTCTTTTCTGTATAAGACAAAATCAAAACAATTCCTTTATCTCTACAACACAATTTAACACTACACCAGCAAAATCATTTACAAGAGGAACAATTATGAGGCTTACTAAAGCACAGGACCAGATGAAACCAAACATCAAGCTTTTTGTAATGTCTTTGAACAGTAGAAGAACATTATCAATGTCCAATTATCTGGAATTCACTCATGATCTCCTAGGCCCCTCAAAAGGTCTTGGGTCACTTCTCTGGCTCTGACCTCTATAGCACAGTTTGACCTCCAGAATCTGACGGCTCCCTTCCACTGCTATTTCTGTCCCACAGAACTGGCGTCTTCAGAATGCTGGGGTCTTCTGAAGCAACTAGGCTACACTTTCACCAATGGCCTCTCCTGGCCTCTATTCATGGTGCCAAGCCTCAGCTGCTCTCCATGATGCTTTCGTGTTTTTAAAATCAGTACAACCTGTGTAACTCTTACAGTTCCAAGTTCAACTACCAGTACAAGATACTACCTTGGCCAGTTCTAGAAGACAGTTTCTGTGTACTGACCCTGAGGAAACATTTTCTAGATTTTAAGATGAGTCTGGTTTGCGGGAAAAACAACTGGTAAACTTTGTCTGCAGGAAGGGTTTCTTAGTAGGGTAGAGTTCTCATCATCTTGTCAGGACTGCCTCACCAATATCTGGACAGCTTGTAGACAGTTTGCAGAAGGAAAAAAAAATGTTCAAGTTAAATAAGGACTTCTCAGCTCCAAGCCCACCCCACCCCACCCATGCTTCCATAGCAGGGAGTCCTAGGAAGAACCCCAGTTGAAACATTCTAGTGGTTTGCCTTTCTATTCCACCACCACTACTATGGGCAAAAAAATACAACTTTCCTCACAAATCTCAAACACAAGACCCGCCTGGGCCTCACACATCAGCAAAATCAATTTGTAGAAGAGTTTTCTCTGGTTTCTGTTTCCCATATCTTGTGTGGCTAGTTGCGGGAGCACCCTAAGCGTAGCCACGTTATTTCCTTGCACTGGGGTCAGCTCCATAATGAGGAAAAGTGGTTGGAACCTTGCTTTTTTCTCTAATCCCAGATGAATTCTTTGTTTTTACCATATGAATGTCTTTATCTCTAAAGGCCTCCGTTCTGTGGCTCCCACCTCAGAGCTTTTTTTTTCTCATTTATTTATCAATTTCACACCCTTTTCTCTTCATAGAGCCTTATTTCCTTTCTCTCTCTCCTCTTTGTTCAGGAGCCCTCTACTCACTGTTTTTTGCATATATGTCTATACACATGCATATAATCTCTGTTCTCTGGGAGTAGCCCTGAGCGTACTTTACCAGACTCTGTGGGGTCCAGAGTTACTTTTTCTTCTTTCCTGTCTCTATATTGGGTTAGCTGCCGTGATGTCATGCCCCATGTTGCGGGCTCCACTTGTAACACTACACCTACTGTGGAGGCTCAGCAAAGAAAACACAGAGGCATTCTCATAGGTACAAACTCTGCCAGACTTTATCAGAGGAAACCACCATCATGGCAAGTGCTATCCTAGACAGTGGAACCCTGAGCATTTCATCTCAGGGGTTTTTATTGATACCTAATCTCCTCTGGTGTTCTATTGATAACACGTGCAGACATTAAGCAATCAAACATCCCCCACATAAAGCCAACACCTGTAGACAATACAAAATACCAAGGCCCAGGCTGCCCTGCACCCAAAAGTCCACAAAACCATTTTAAACATAACCAAAAATAAACTTCTGCAACAGAAGAAAACTGGACATGTGAAGAACACAGAAGCTGAAATATCATTGCCATGGTTTAAGGAATGCTGGTTCTGCCAGAAGAGACAAGAAAGTGTCCTTCCCAAGATGTTTAGATGAAGCCTGGCTCTGCCACCATTTTCCAACCTGAGGTTGCGCTCTAGAATTGTTAGGGAAGAAAGCTGTTGCCACACAGTTTCTCCTTCTGTGTTGTTAGTGTCAGGAGGCTAATATTGCATATCAGAATCAAATATTAAAATCCCACCATTTAGGAAGCTGAGATGGGTGAGTTACCATGAGTTTAGGATCATGGTACATAGTGAGTTCTAGGCCACCTAGACTCAGAACTGAGACTGTATATCAAGAAATATGAATATCTCATATCCATCCTCAGATGACTGTGATCAGATTCAGTGGCTCACAAACACAATAAAAAGGCATGAAAATTGAAAGGGAGGAGAGAGAAGGGTGGGCTGACAGGGTGGCAGAAAGAGGGGCTGAGGTGTGAATGATAGTAAAGATGGTGCATTCTATACACATGTAAAATGGTCAGGAACAAACTTAATGAATTTTGAAGTTCTGCTAAGTTAATAAGATGCATGGATGCATCAAAAAGATAAGACTCTGATAACAGCAAGTTTTTTTTTTAACTATTAGTAGCCCTGATTCATGTAATCCCCAAATCATTATTTTGCTTCTGTGTACTTTCTTCCTGTGTGTAAATACACAGCATTCACAACTCTCAACTATTGTTTGTGTGATATAATAATAAAAACATTGGTATGTGTGTCCAATAAAATAGATATGTGATTTCCTTTGCATTGTCTTTTTATTGCGCTGCAATTATTTTTTGTTTATGTCATAGTCCTCTAAAGCTATGATTAGTAATAATATAAGAAATTAGGTGGACATATGTGGTGATGAAACGTCTTTAATCCCAGCACTCAGAACGCAGAAGCCCTCGGATCCCTGTGAGTTCAATGGCAGCCTGATTTATATAGCAAGTTCTGGGACAGCCAGGGCAATGTAGTAAGACCCTGTCTCAAAAAAAAACTTAGAAAATAATTAAGGATTATTTTTGTTTTCAGTGTATTCAATCATTATTAAGAAGTTAAAAATAAGACCTGTGCACATCCTTGATTTATAACTATTTTCCTCATGTCTTAATTTATTATCGATTTTTTTATAAACCTTCCACAAATACATTGCATACCTCATTAGGTGTGTGTATTATTCATACGTATAAATTGGCCATCAATAAATGACTATGTTCTTGAGTAGCCTTTATTAAACATTTTGGGCATATTTCTGAAAGACAAGTTCTGAGTTCTTCCAATATTGCTTTAACAAATCTCTTTGACACGTGTTAGCATTTCTTTATTGTATTGTTAGGGCTTGATGTTACAAGACTTGATGCCTTGTAAATCACATGTTTTCCTCACAGCACAGAGCTTCTGTCATGCTCATTTCAGGTTCTGCTGGTCTGTCCACCAAAGCTTCGATATGTTTCCTGTGTTTTGCACTTCTTTACACTGCTTTTTACACTTGGAAGGAAGTGCCTTCCACTTATTCTCCTGGGCCAGTAGTTTTGTCTTCATTTACTTGTGGACATGGGTCTCACTTTCCCTTCTAAACTCTGCTGCCCCTGAATCTTTTTGAGCACACTTCTTACACTTCTGTCCCATTTGTCATCTGACTCTTTTGTAGATACGTGGTGACTCTGCCCTGCGCTCTGCCTGACCTTGTTATCTCTCTTGTAGACATGCTGGTCTGGAGATACTGGTGTTGTTATTGTTGTTACTGCTGTTTTCTCATATAACTGAGACTTAGATGTTCTTAGAACAAAAACACCAGGCAACATTCCATAACAGGAAAGGACAACGTCTTCTGTAGAAAGCATTTTTGTTCTTCAAATGATAACTAAACCCGTATTTTTGGCTCTTGATTTCTCAGTTGTCATGAAGACCCAGCATACACCACACACACACACACACACACACACACACACACACACAAGGAGAGAGAGAGAGAATGTGTGTGTGTTCTTTTCAGAGTTCACAAACCTTTGGACCAAGCTCTTCTCGGTATCCTTATTTTTACAATCCCTACCTAAAGAGTATCTTTCATTGATATGCAGACCTTCATCCATCTTCCAATACACAAAGCTCTGTACCAGTTCTCTCCAGTGAGAACCCACAAGCCCAAGGTCTTGTTTCTACTTACCAACCTGCTAGCCTCAAGTAATTATTCCCAAAAATGGAGGTAGATATATTAGAGTTGACTGGTCCTGAATAGAAGGAAGAGTTACATTCATATTGCCATCTTTCTAGACTCTTACTCTAACAACAGCATCTTGCCAAGTGTTGCATCCTGGTAAGCTCATTTTCTCCACTCAAGGAAGCAAGTTCTACTGAAAACTATAAACTTTGGAGTCAGACATCTTTGATCAAATCTTCCCATCATAATTCCACCTTTGTGTATGCTATACAATCAGTTATTTCTCTGAGCCTCAGTTCTTCATTTATGAGAAGATATTATTTGTGGAAAGCAAACAAAATTACATGTTTAAAAATATTTTCCCAGAGCTAGAGAGAAGGCTCAGCAGTTAAGAGCATTGGCTGTTCTTCCAGAGGTCTTGAGTCCAATTCCCAGCACCCACATGATGGCTCACAACCATCTATAATGGGATCTGACGCCTCCTTCTGGCAAGCAGGTGGACATGCAGATAAAGAGTACTCATATACATAAATAAATAAATCTTTTTTAAAATGTATTTTCCCAATGTGAAGTGCCTTTAATTTTACACAAACATTTTCTTCTGTAATTTGATTTTCAAGAAGTGAAGGTTGACCAGTTGGCAGCCTAACTTACTTTGTGATTTTATCAACTGTCTATCTCAATCACCATTGCTTACATCTGTTTTTACTCAATCCATCAACTTGAAGTATCTAGGTTAACAGTCAATATATTTTGGCCATCTTTGGACCTCAGTGCCTTCCTATGAGGTGCCACTACGAACTACAAACCATCAAAACTACATGTTACAATTGGGAAGTCTCTTCACTGACCTCAATGAAATGAAAAAGCCAAACTGGACAGGGGTAGGCAGAAATCAGCTCTGACAACAAAGTTGAAGGCATTAAGAACATAATTACCCTTTTAAAGGTTATCACGTAATTGAATCTCTAATTTTACTTGAATGTAGATTAATTCACTCCACTGGGGTCTCCAAGAAAAAGCGTTATCCCCAGAGCTCTACAGGAGAGGCCAAAAGAAATTTTAATTGCAACAAATTACATGAAGAGATTCTACTATATGAAAGGGGAAATTTATGACACAATTTTTCTTATAATTAAAGTAAAAGACATTAAAGACCTTAATAAAGGCCCTAAAATCCATGGTTTGAAGAATGATACCAATGCCTACATTTTTAGAATATCCATTCTATGGATATTAAGATCAAGTATATGTTAATCAGCTTGATCGTTGCAATCATCTGACAGTGTAATAGTACATCAATTTTTATTTATAAGGAAGAGAGGGAAGTAATTACTGATAGACAGGAGTGTGTTACATTAGTTTTAGAGAATTTAGAGAATTTAGAATTTTAGTTTAGAGAATTAGGCTGACTGGAAACAGCCAGCCTCACAGGTGACACACTAAGTGACTCCATTTAAAACCACTTGTGATAATGAGTTCATAGAATGGTACACAAAATAGATGTGAGAGGATAAGCAGTGAGTGGAGTTCAGAGGAAAGTGGGTGTGGCTATCTATAGATGGGCAGCAAGATGGATGGGCAAAGCTCCTTGTGGTAAGAAAATGTCAATATCCTGTTAGTGATATTACCGTATTGTCTTAATTTCCTGTTATTATATTACCTTATTAATTTACTAGCTTTTGTTGCCACTAGGAAACACTGGGATAAGATTTGCAGAGGACTTCTCTATATTTTTTCTTAGTTACATGTTAATCTACAACTACTCAAAATAAAAAAATAAAGGAGCTGGAGAGTAGCTCAGCAGTCAAGAGCATATATTGCTCTTACAGAAGACCTGAGTTCAGTTCCAAGCACCTACACCGTGTCTTACAACCCCTTGTATCTGCAGTTCCAAGGTCTCCTCAGGCACCTGCACTCAAATGTACCAAACACACACACACACACACACACACACACACACACACACACACACACACTACACACATTCACAAAATTTCAAACAAAATAAATCTTCTTAAAAATATTTTTAAATAAAAATATAACTTTAAAAAATATATGTTGTCTCATTTTGTGTGACATTTTCTGGGAACATATGTATATTCACCCCAGAGATAGGACACTGGCAACAGACCAAAGAAAAGATTACACTCAATTCTAGGTGACCAATGTGTTTCATTGGAGTTACTTCCAGGAACATGGATAATTTGTGGGCAGCTACATTACTTAAAAAGAGTTCCTTTCCCTATAGCAATGGTTAACCATCTGTATATCCTCAGGTGCTGGCTCCCTCAAGGTCCAATAAGCCACCTTTTGACTAGTGAGTCTTGTAAGCTGTTCTCCTTTCAGAAGAATGTTAGTGGGCCCAAGCTTGTGAATATATCCTTGGGATAATCACAACTGTTCTTAACTCAAGAAGGCAACCCTCCTATTATGCCATGCTACGACAGATTTCCACAGCACTCCACCTTTTCTTCTGGCACGTAGAGTCCTCATGGCTCCTCTTCCATGATGTTTCCCAACCCTTAGAGAGGGTGATAGAGCTGCCTGTTTATTTTATTTCATTTATGACTGATTATTGGGCCACTGTGCCTCAGCAGCAATTATGTATTCTCAGCATATTGAATAGTTATGAGTCTCACAGTAACCACCTTCCACTGCACAAAGAAGCTTTTATGATCAAGGCTAAGAACAACAATAATCGATTCTTGTAAGGAGGGATCCCACCCCTAGCAACTGTCGCTTTCTTCTTTCATAATCCATGGCTTCTGAGAATGTGCTTTAGCATCCTTACAAAGTACTGTCATTCACAGTAACCATTGCTTCGTGTTTATTCATGTGTGTGTGAGATATGTTGGTGTGGGGTGTGCCTGGAGGTCAAAAACAACTTGTAAAAGTTTGTTCTATCTTTCTACCATGTGGTTATGGGGATCATATTTGGGCCACAAGGGTTGGCAGCAAGCACCTTTACCTGCTGAGCCATCTTACTGGCCCTATTAACCATCATTTTCACATTTACAGACACAGACTGTTGTAGATTTTTTTTCAGACACTGTTGGGTGTCATCTGTGCCTACCCAACCATAAAACCCATGAGAATTTCTCAGCTGTCTTCTTGCAACCTGTACATAATGACTTCCAAGCCTCACCCTGATGGTGTCCTTTCATGCCTTCTAAATGCTTTTGTAAGTCTACTAAAGACCCAGAGGTTATCACAGTTCCATCTATATAATAAAACATCCTTACAAAGGACAAAGAGTGGGTGGGATCTCCGAAGGCCTACCATACCCATTTCAAGCAAGTGCCAATTGGTTCTAGGATTCAACAGCTAAAGGGATAGCAAAAAATAAATAAATATAAAATTTTAATCTGGCCACAAGATCCAATAAAACACAGAAAGGGTCCATACCTATATCAGTTGTTTGGTTAAAAGAGGAATGTTAACTGTGGTGTCATAGACCAGGACAAGATTGTATCTCTATAACAATCACTTTTCATGAGTAAGTGCCTTCTTGGTTAGTCACAACAGGTTGTTGAAAGGGCTTTGGTCTAAGCAAATAATGCCATCTTTTGGAATTCTTTGATGGTTTCTGTAATATTGTCTTCACCCTGAGCATCCAGTATTTTTGGTATTACTACCCTCCTTAAAATAACAACTTTGCAGGCTCCACTTTACCCAAACATGCATGATTGGCTTTACAGCTTGCACTCCCAGATGAAAATCTCCACGGCATGCATTGTGTGTCCCAGCAATAATTCACCACCAGTATATTTTCTGGCAGAGAAGAAATGTACACAATGTGCTCTCAGGCAGTGAGAGCTGTTCACCTTTATGGAAACCTTAGTCCTTTCCGTCTGTACTGTTCTGTTCCATATTCATCTACTGCTACTCATTACTCCTAGTGCTTTGGGGACTGCCATGAATTAAGGAACACTCAACTTCAATATCCCCTAAGCCCGAGTATGGTGTATGCTGATAGGGAAACAATAAATCCACAATCACATGGGATCTCTAGATGCTTTGTACGGTCTACGTTTACAAGCAATCTTGGCCATTCCTTAAGAGAAGCAGCTGTTTCCCATCCCCAGCAAATTTTCTTCCCCCATAGTAAGGAGAAGGGTAGGGATCATGTATGTCCCTCTTTTCTATTTCTTTCATCTCTCTGTCAAATGTTGTTCAGGATTTAAAAGTCTCCAGAGCCTCACAAGCTCTGACTTTGAGAAGTCCAGCTGGACACAGGTCTTCCCTAAGAGTGTCCCCCATTAACCCGTTCACTTGTTTTGCATTTTTCTCATCCCTTCATAACTGCTTTAGAACCTTACAAACTCAATTTCTACACACTCAATTTGCATACCAGTCTAAACCATTCAGGTCCTCGAGAGTGGCTCCTGTCTTGTAAAAACCATAACCTACTTAGAGACCCCCTCAAAGCTTCCAAGTTTGAGATCCTTGCTAAATTAACTTCTTTACTCTTGAATGCAGTCCTCCACAGTCAGGTGAACTGGGTATCATACTTACCTGCCATACACCTAATTTCCTCGATAATGTCTGTCCTTTGTTGTTCTCCAGGCCTTATATTCAAGGGCACCTCAGCCATGTGGAATACATCCCTATACTCACATGGTGGACCCATTTCACATAACATACAGGAAGAAAGGCAACCTGGGACCCACCCACCACACACAGATACTCTCCTACAGATGGAACAGCTCAGTACCATGCCTTACCACCTACAGTAGGACAAAACAGATGCTACTCCAGCAGGAAAGCAAGCCATTTTATAGCACATGAGGGTGAACGGCCACGTCAGGATGATTCTCACAGCTTTCCATGCTATTCCATACTACTTGGGAGAGGATGACTGTATCAAGAAGGTCCTCATGGATATCCCAGAGACATACAGCTTGGCTTTGGCTACATGCCTTATCACCAACAGTAGTAGTCACAACACAAATGCTCCCCTCAAGCCTGTCCTTGTGTTCCTATTAGAATACCAAGTGTTTCATGACTTTACCCGGAGGGGTCAACAAACACCAGTCACCCCAGATACAGTCCTCATGACAACAAAAATAATGTTTCCACCCGAATATAACTTGGTGGACTATCAAGTATACCTTAAAAAGCATAGGTGAGGGATACTTACAGTCTCCCAACACCAGCTCAAGAACTTGAGAATGGCTTTTATATCCCCCAAGGAGGGGCATTGCCTCATGCGCTCAGTGGGCCCAGTCTTATGAAAGTTTTTTGTAAATAATCTCAATCTCTCTGCTTTCAGGACAAAAGCAGCAACCATTCTGTGTGTGGAAGGCAGAGCCCACAACCCAGAAAATAGTCAATAGACTCAATGTTGGCAAATAGTCAAAGATAACAAAGAATCACACACAGGATTGCTCAGTTCCATTAAATGCCCTGTCAAGTCATGAGAATATATTAAACCATGTAGAAAAAAATTGAATGTTAAGTTATTACGATGAAAAGGATTTAAATGGGAAAATTTATAATACTTAACCTTTTAAAAAACCACTGTAGATATGCTTGACATATAAAAAGTTGTATATATTTAATGTATACAAGTTAATAAAGCATGGTGATAAGTACACAGCTGTGAACCCACCACCATCTGTGTATGAATATATCCATACACAGATGTTAAATATATTTAAAGCAATATCTTCTCTTAGCCTTTTGTGTGTATGACAGGGCCTTGATATGAGTCCCAGGTTGATTTCTAAGTTCTGGTCACAAGTAATTCTTCTACCTCAAACCCCTAAATTGTTAGGGCTGTAGATGTGTGGGACCATGAATAGAATTTTAGAAAATCTTTAAGTTATGATATGGTGCTATTGACTGTGAGATCTTCAATGTACTAGACATATAAAACTTAGTCCTCCTCCATGACTGAAATTCCCCCACTCTTAGACTAATGTCTCCTCCTCTCCTCATCCTCCAGCTCCTGGCACCCACTACCCAGTCTCTTCTCTGGGTTTGACAACTTTGGATTCTTCATGGAAGGGCATAGAGGAAGCATTCATCCTTCTGGATTTGGCTTATTTTAGGAATATTCTCCAAGCCACTGATGTTGTCACAAGTGGCAGGAGAAACATGCTAATATTGATTGAACACGTGTTCCTTCCAACTTCTGAGCTGAGCATTTGACATGCACATCTTCATTTATGTGCATTTAACTCTCGGAGGGATAATATTTGAAGTAAGTATTCTTTCCATCCAGTTCACTCATAGACACTTGAAGTTCAGAAAACTTTAAGGGGTCCCTCAAAGTCACATAGTTATTAACACAGGCATTGGGAATTTACAATCCATGTGTTTTATTGTACATTTTATGGAGTACAGTGTAATTTTATAACTAAGCAATTGTATAATGATCAATTCATGTTAATTAGCATGTCCAACTCATCACATTTTTTAACTTTTTTGATTAATGCATAATAATTCCACATATTTATGGGACCCAGCATGATATTTTACTTTCTGTCCTGATCAATTCAGTGTAACTAATGCTTCCATTTGCTGATCACAAGTTTGTGTTTGGAGTCTTCAAGCCTCTCCCTTTTGTGACTTACAGAGGATAAAATAAAATATACTAAACTATAGTCACTCACTGTCAGGTAGAACACTAGAACTTAGCATCCCTAACTTTGCCTTGGTACTTCCTATTTAATCTCCTTCCTTCTCTTCTTTTACTTTCCCCAGCTGCTAGTAAACACTAGTCTACAGCTGAACCATTATATTCACATAGAAATGTGAAATAGTTCAGACACACACACACAAAAAAATCCAAGAACTGCATGACTTCCTCCATACTCTTAATGACACTTCTCATGGAAAGAAAAACACTGACAAAACTTCTTAGTATCCGGATCTAGTCCTGAATAAACAGGAAATTCTTAGATGGGGCTCTTGCAATCAGACAAACTTGGGTTGAACCAAGTTCCACAATCATTGTGCACTTTGGGTGACTGACTTAACCAGACAGGGCCTCTGCCTCTTTGTCTACATGATAGAATAATAGAACCACCTGCTTCATGAGATGCTGGGATAATTGAGACAATGTATATGACATGCTTAGCATGATGTCTAAGAAAAAGCCTGAAATGCAGTGTCACTATTGTTACTGTGATACCTATGGTTCTCATAAATGTTAGCATTGTCATTTACTATTACAGGCTTCAGATGAAGTTCTTTCTTCAGTGCATGCCCAGAGGCTGATGAACTCTCCTTTGATATGACTCTGAACTTATACTTGTCCTTAGGTGAGAGAGCAGGAAAGGCTGACTTTATAAGCCATTAGTCTGAAAACTCCCAAGGATTTTATGATACCTAAGCTGCTCCCCATTGTTGGCCAAGAATTCAAAAGGAACAAGACTTTCTAAGGTGCTGGGGAGACAGCTCTGAGGGTAAAGCACTTGCCATGCAAGCCTGAAGACCTAAGTTTATGCCTTAGAACCTGGTAGCACAGGTCACTGAGATGGAAGGCAGAGACAACAGAAACCCTGAAATCTCTTGGGATAGCTAGCAGTGGTGAATGAGATCCTGTCTCAAAGTGGAAGTCAAGGACTGACACTTCCAGCTCTCCTCTGACTTCCACATACATACCCACACTCACACGCATGAACATGCATATACACACATCATTATACACAAAAGAATGATATTGACAGGGAAGGAAGGGGGATGGAGATTAAAGAAAGAAAGAAAGAAAGAAAGAAAGAAAGAAAGAAAGAAAGAAAGAAAAAAAGAAAGAAAGAAAGAAAGAAAGAAAGAAAGGAGAGAAAGAGGAAAGAAAGAAAGAGGAAAGAAAGAAAGAAAGAAAGAAAGAAAGAAAGAAAGAAAGAAAGAAAGAAAGAAAGAAAGAAAGAAAGAGAGAGAGAGAAAGAAAGAAGAGAAAGAAAGAAAGAGAGAGAGAGAAAAAAGAAAGAAAGAAAGAAAGAAAGAAAGAAAGAAAGAAAGAAAGAAAGAAAGGAAGGAAAAGAAAGGAAGGAGGGAGGGAAGAAAGGAAGGAGGAAAAGAAAGACAGGTGAGGGGAGGGAAAAGAGAGGAGAGGAGAGAAGGGAAGGGGAGGGGAAGGAGGGGAGGGAGGGGAGGGAGGGGAGGGGATGGAAGGGAAGAGAAGGAAGAGTCACCTTAGTGACTCTAGTTTGGATTTTAGGAGTTGGAGTGGTTGTTGTTTGAAGTTTTAGTCTACTTTTATGTTTTGTTTTATTTTTATCTTTGCTGTTTCATTGTCATTGTGTTGATTTTAAATGAAATATAACAAACATGCCCAAATTTGACCAATATGAACATCCATGCTAGCTACCCATACATCCATTCAGGAGAAAGAAACATTACAAATGCAGGTGACGACACCTTCAGTTGCCATCCGCCTCGTTCTTCCCTCTATTTTCCTCTTCACGGTCAACCCTTCCCTCTCTAAGTCTGGCTGTCCAGACTATGCCTCAAGGAAACATCCTTATTCTTCCAGAAAGTGTCACTTATAAGTTCATTACCAAGAAGTCTTTTTTAAACTCCTAATTAGTGCTAAATAAGTTCAACATACTCCCAGTAGGAGCATGTTGTAAAAGTGAGAAGACTGACATCAAAAAGACATTTGCACTGATAACTTCTTGAGCACATAGTTCAACAGATAGAGCTAACTCTGCCCCCTCCCTCTCTCCTGAGCCAGAACAACGATGTAACAGACTCCCACTGGCTTCCATGACTTGAGCTGGTCCAAATCCAACAACGCCAGACTTTTTGCTGAAGCTAAAGGAGAGACTTACTTACTACCCAACTTCTGATGCCACTAAGAGGAAACATGTGGACAAGTAGAGACCCCACAAACAGAACACCTGCCTGAGGTCATGCCAGTGGGGTCAGGCACTGCTGAGTAATCACTGACACTCTGGGTCCACTGATGCTAACCTTAGAGGTGTCTCTTCCCTTCATTATCATGCTTAAATCTATTTAAGTAAAAATTATGTCATGGATTATACAAGACATGACTTTGAATGATCAAGGCAGGACATAGGAGAAAACACGTATAGAGTACATACCCTGAGCCTTGCTTTCTTCTGCATATTTAACTTGTAGAAACTCGATTCTCATAAGAACCATACAAAGTGCACTCTGTTGTGATCCTCGGTTTATAAAGGAGGAAGCATAGAAGTAGCCTACACCAGAAACTGAAATATTAAAGGCAGAGTGAGAGCCACACCCTGGAAATCTGAACTGGAGTCTACACTGCTAACTCCTACTGGATAATTTAGGAAGGAAATATGTATATGACTATATAATAAAAGAAGAAAATGTGAGCCGTAGTTGTCAAATAAAAATGCATTCAATAATGGGCATTCTTTCCCTAACTGGAATTTAAAGGATGTGTAGCAGTATGCTACAATCTTTTACCCTGTATTTAGGGAAAGAGAAAGGAAAGAGAAAGAAATCTTTTGCAAGAGGCCTTGATATAGAAAGAGAGAAAGGTAGAAATCTTCACAGCTTCTTTTTAGGCAGCTTCTAAGCTTGAAGAGGACTAGTGACAGTGAATCAGACTAGCATCTTCAGCTCATGGTCTATAAACTCAATTTCTCCAACCTTTGTTCTTTTAGGAATTACCACACTAACAACAGCAACCCAACCAACAAACCAGCAACCAACGCCTACCCTGACTCTCGGGGCTTCAGCAATTTTATAATCTAATCCCCAAAACAAGCTACAGGTGCCAGAATGACTACACCTAACCAAATTATAGCCACCTGCATCAAGCATTCCAAACCCAACTCGCAAACAACTATACCACAGCTGGGGTGGGAACACAAACCTAATCCAAATGCCATTTTGCATTTTTACAGAAACCAAAATAACAAAAACTTCTTCCCAGTGTTCCTCTACAGAATGAGAAACACAAATGTTGGATATAGAAAGAGAACATCTAAGGGGAAAAAAAATTAAGCAAAGGCAGGAAAATGGCAAGACAGCTCTGTACTTTCAGAGCATGACTGAAGATCTTAGACTGATTCATTTTGAGACAAGATCTTGCTATGTGGCTCAGGCTGGCCTCAAACTCACAATCCTACTGCTAGGCCACAGGAGTGCTAGGGTTAGAGCCAGCTGTAGTTTCTAATAGTTCATATGTCCCATGGTAAAAGTTTCGGATGGGGATTCGAGAGGGACACTGAGATGAATCTGTGGGGCATGGACTTTATTTAAAGACTTATTGATGCTATGAAATGACATACAGACAACACTATGGCAGGGACACTTGCGGAGAGATCAGACCCTAGCACCAGATAAAGACAGTGTGGCTGGAGCTCTGAAGAGAGGAGGTCAAAGCCAACATGCCAGAAATAGAAATCTCTTTTCATAACTTTCTGAGAATGGGGGAGGTTTCACAGCACAAGCCTAGAGCCAGGCTTTCTGATTCCCAGACAGGAGACAGGGAAGGGGGTGGGAGAGTAGGATCTATGGCCACCTATACCCCTTTTGATGTAAACTCACATCCCCAGGTAGGAAACCTCTGGCATCTAGAAGTCTTTTAGCTAGAGATTTGCAGACAGTGTCTCAGTGGGCTTCCTGTCAGCATCTGTGAGAGGGGAAGGGCTGTGCAGGTAGGTATTTGTGGCCTGAACAGCAGCTAAATTCTAACATTATATTATTATACATGGTATTCGTGTTTGCTAGCCTTGATTGTCAACTTGACACACTCCAAAAAAAATGGAACATCAGCTCAGGAATTCCATCCATCAGATTAGCCTGTGGAAATTTCTGTGGGTGTTTTCTTAATTTCTAGTTAATGTAGAAGGGCCTAGGCTACTGTATGCAATACCATACCTAGTCAGGAGGGCCTGGGCTATACAAGAAATGTAGAGCTGAAGAGCTGAGCACAAGCCAAGAAATAAGCCAGTTAACAATATTTCTCCATGGTTTCTGCTTCATCTTCCTACCTTGAGTTTTTGCCTTGGTTTCCCTCAGTGGTGGACTCTGTAAGATAAAATAAACCTTTTCCTCTCTCTAAGTTGTTTTTGGACATGATGTTTACCACAGCAAGAGGAAGCAAACTAGAACAATACCCTAATTCTAAAATTCCTATTTCAGGAACACTGGAAAGAACCAATTTAATTAAATCCCTGAGTATATCTAACTTGAACTAGGTAACAAGAAATCCAAGATACATTCTCACCCAGTCTTCATTGGTGTCTTAAAGGGCATATCTTAGGGTCTAGCTAATAGTTAAGGATGTCAGAGTCAGATAACTTGTTTCAAACACTAACTCTGATTTTCTTCCCATATGATCTTGGGCATGTGAATGAATATATCTGAAGCTGCTTTCTCATCTCAAAAATTCTGTTAAGAATCTCTAACTCATACATTGCTTTGAAAAGCAAATGGAGTCATCTACATATATGTTTGGCAGAGTACCTAGCTGGCACAAAGTAAATTCCCAATTTGTTCAACATATTAGCAACATACTAATGTCAAAATTAAATGAGAATGACGGTCCATGTTGCTCCTTGGAGCTGCAAAGATCCAGGCAATCTAGCTGAATCATCTAAATTCTGTGTGTGTGTGTGTGTGTGTGTGTGTGTGTGTGTGTGTGTGTGTGTGTGTTAGAGAGGCAGGGGGAGCACTTTCAGACCAGGGAAAACCATTTATTGCTATTCAAGCAGCCAGTGTAATTTTTAACCACCAAAATTATAAAAATGTTCAATCTTCTGATAATTTGATTCTAATTAAAACTTCCATCCACAAAGCTGGAATTACAAGGGGTGCAGGGAAGCAGAAATGAAACAGCAATTAACCTTTGGTTCTGAGCTTATTTGCTCCTACCCAACATGGGTCAGTTGCCATAGAGATTATACCTACATGATCTGCAGATGTGACCAAAGCCACATGGAGCCTCTGAGCTGGCCTCCTCTCGGTGTGGCTTTGGGATAATTAACAAATCTACTGAAAGAGAATTGAAAGCTTATCTGAAGCTCTATGGGAATGGAAGCAGAAGGGAAAGGGAAGAAGGCAAGGGGGTGTGGTATGGGGGGGGGAATAGTAAAGAAACACAAGGCTGAATAAAATCCAGTCTCCTGCATCTACAACTTTCCAGTCTGTCTGTAGCTGGGAGAAAACTGATTAGAAGAAGCTGATGAGCGTGACGTTTCTCACTTCTATAAGGAGGAGACTTCTTAGCTTAGGAGATTCCAACCAAGCCCAAGCCTGCCTTAGGCAGAGAGGGTGAAGAAAGGAGGGCTTAGCTACAGTGCATTTCTTGTCTCTAGAATCTGGGTGAGCGAAAAACAACCAAACACGGTGGTGGTGTACAGAGGATGCAAGGACTAAATGCATTTAGTCCATTTGCTGTGGATAATATTACAGTTTCTCCAGCTAGAAACATTTAACTTGAAAGAGGTTCATTTGGGCTCATGGTTTTAGTGATCCATAATTAAGTCACATCTGATGACAGCTTCATTAGAATCTTGAAGCAGGGCTAGGTATTGTATGGTAAGAGAAAGCATGGTGGCTACTTTTGATTGTTAACTTGATTGGATCTGGAATCAACCAGAAAACATGCCTTGACGCAGTCTGTGGGGTACTTATTGGAAGGATGAATAGGAAAGAAGACCCTCTCCTCGAGGGTTCAGCACCTTCCAGCATCAGTCTACACACATACGGAGACTGAGGGAGAGGTAGGGCTGTCTTTTTTAGCCCCCTTCACTCCTTGCTCTTAAATTCATCTATTCTGCTGTGGCTGCTGTCATCAGAATGCAGCTTCTCCAGCTAATGACTGAGGACCAGCAGCTCTCCAGGAATTTCCCAGGCCTGGAGCACCAGAATGGGGCTGCTGAGGCCTCCAGCTGTGTGACTGAGCAGTAATCTCTTCCAAAGATTGTTACTAAGCCACAGCCTTACAGGTTTTTCTTGGCTCCTTATCTGAGCAGCTGAAGTCTTCAAATCTTTCCCCTCCAATTCACTTGTAATTACACATCCTGCCATTGGATCGCAATATAGCTCCCAAATCCTGTTTTACACAGTTGAAAGCAATCGATCAATTGTCAAAATACTTGTTTAAATATTTCCTCCATCAGATGCCACCAGTCCAGTCCACTGAGCATGCGAGCATGTGCATATACATGTGTGTGCATGTGTGTGTGTGTGTGTGTCTATGTGCATGCACGTGTGTGTGTGTGTGTGTGTGTGTGTGTGTGTGTGTATGTGTGTCGTTTTCTTGGGACTAAACTCAGGTTTGCATGCTTGCATGGCAAACATTTTACCATTTTACCCACAGAGCCATCTCCCTGATTCCAATTCATTCCTTTTTAATTCTACCAGCTATAACGCTACAGAACGTAGAATGGTTTGTCTGGGGTTTTGGTCCAGGTTATGGGAGTGGGTTTTACCCCCATTCTGATGCACTACTATTCATTTGCACTGGGAGTCTGGTCACAGTTACTATGGCAATCTCTACAGTGTGCTAAGTTTCCCCTAGTTTTAGTGCCTTCTGAACCCTCATTAGATTTCCCACAATGCTCCATTAACAGCATTCTAGGATTTTTCTGGACAGATTCCTCAAACTTTTCTCACCTGTCTATGACTCAGTTTCAATGACCACATTGTCAGATATTCTTTACCAGCAACTTTCTGTATTAGTCAGTCTGCTATCATTGTAATAAGATATATCTGAGTACATTATATATTTAATGAAATTTATTTAAAGCCCAGAATTTGGAAGGAAAATGCCTAAACACCATGATGATGGCTTTGGTTAGGGCCCCATCTCAGTATATCACACCATGATGAAAGCATTATGATGAGAACTATGTACAGGGAATGTTCATATATATGGGAAGGCAAGAAGCCAGACATGGGAGAACAGCCGTCTTGTGAGAACTGATAAAGATCCCACAAAAGCTACTTCAGTTCCTTCTAAAGGCAGCATTCATGACCTTCTTACTTCCTACAAGGTGCCACCTCTTGAAGGTTCCACATCAACTTTCAGCACTGCCGCATCCAGAACCAAGTTCTCAATTCCTGAACACATGGGTGACACACGCAAGCCATGTTCAAGCCACAGCATATCTGGACCAAGCGTTCCAAAGTTAACTAGACCAATAAAGCAACTAACAAGAAATCTAGTTCCTGTTTGTGGGTAGATCCCTTCGTAGCCTACATCTATCTGTATTTCCAAGATAGAGCCCAGCCCCTCTCATCTCTTTTAACTGAGCTTTCAAGGTCAGACATATAATTAAGTTATTTCCCCCTCAAATTCTAAGAGCTGTTAATTGCCTGTGACAGTCCTAATCACTACTAAGGAAGAAAACACTATTAAAATTTGAATAGTGTCTCCCAAAAGAGTGACTTTGATTCTTACAAGAGGCATGTTCCCTGGTATCCTTTAGAAATGTGCCCTTCCCAGAGAAGCCTTCCTCAACCAGTTTCCTAGTTAATATTAACTGTCAACTTGACACAGCCTAGAATCACCTGGAAAAAAAGTTTTATTTTATTTGATTTGTTTTTCTGTTGCTGTGATAAACACAATGGCCAAAATCAGCTTGAAGAGGAAAGAGTTTATTTCAACTTACACTTCCAGATCACAATCCATTGTTGGAGAAAGTCATGAAAAACCTCGAAACAGAAGCAGAGGCAGGAACCATGGAGGTAGGCTGCTTACTGGCTTGTTCTCTGCCTCCTGTTCAGCCTTTCTTAGACAACCCAAGTCCACCTGCCCAGAGATGGTGCCACCCATAGTGGGCTGAGCCCTCCTACAACAACCATCAATCAACACAATCTCTTTCAGACATGGACACAGACCGATCTGATTAAGACTCTTCTTCCCAGGTGATTCAAGTTGGTGTCAAGTTGACAATAAAACTAATCAGCAAGTCTCAATTGTTGGTTTGTAGACATGCCCATGAGGGATTGTCTGATATAGGAGGGCCCAGCCCATTTTTGATGGTACCATTTCCTGGACAGATGCTTCTGGATTGGATTAGAAAGATAGCTAAGCACGAACTTGTGAGCCACAGAGAGAGCCAGCAATCAGTTCCTATATGGTTCCTGCCTCAAGTTTATGACCTGACTTTTCTCAATGATGGATTGTGACTAGGAAGAATAAGACAAATAAATCCTTTCTTGCCAAAGTTGCTTTTGATCAGTGTTTTATCACAGCAACAGAATGAAACTAAAACACCACCCTTCCACAATAGGAATCCATTCTGAATTACATCATGCTGTAATAAGTTCTATCTAAAAACTGCTGCTTGCTGGAATAATCTCACTCGCTTGCTCATAGTTCCTCTAAGCTTCCTAGGATCAGAAGGTATAATGTGTTGCTTGTAGTGGTATTTTTCCATGTCTAGTGCAGCATCTGGACAAAACAAGTAGCCCATATGTATAAATGACCATTTTTAAAGATGGACCCAGTACATATGAGCCTTATACCAAGCTAATTGTCATTTCATTCTCTCTCTCTTCTCTCTCCCTCCCCCCTCTCCATTCCTTCCCCACTCCCTCCCTCTCTCCATCCCTCTTCTATCTCCTCCTCTCCTCCCTCACTCCTTTCCCTCTCTCTACTTTCAGAATGTCATACTAAGAGTGACAGCACTATAGAATGGTTCATTCTTTCTTTCAATAAATATTTATTGACTGTTTTCAACATGTCAGATGCCACGCTAAATGCTAACAGAAAAATCATAAAAAAAAAAAAAGATAGAAAAGGCCTCTACCTTGTGTCGGCTCCACTATAGGATTGAGCATAGCTTGTGTACAGTGACAACCCAATGTAATATTTATCAAGGATGGTCACCATTGCCTTGGCAGTAAACAGTGAGGGTGATATGAGGGACTGGAGGCAGTGAGAAGGGGCAGTTCCTTCAACTCAGATGGTCAGGAAAGGCCTTGCCTATAAAGTGAGTCTGGCCTGTGGGGATAGAAAAAGGAATTCTAGGCAGAGAGAGCAGAAGATGCAAATTCACTGAGGTAGGAAAGATCTCAATACTACCAGGGGCTCAAACACTGTGCTCTAGGGATATGAAAGATGCCAGTAGAGAGATGTGTTTAATGTGGGGCAAAGTGGAGGCACCAAAAGATTTCATCTGAATGACATGATCTGATTTACATGTTAAAACAGTACTCTGGGATGTATGGAGATAGCTTGGTATGCAAGATTGTTTGATGCACAATGAAGATTTGAGTTTGAATACCCAGCACCCATGTTAAAAGCCAGGTATAAGTGTATCAGCAAACATCTACAATCCCAGCACTATGGAAGGTAGAGAGACGAGAGAATTGCTGGGGCTTGTTGACTGTCAGCCTACCTCCAGCTTCAATGAAAGACCCTATTCAATAAAATAAGATGAAGACTGATAGAAAAAGACAGCTAGCATCCTCCTCTGGCTTCTGGGCACACGCAGGCACACAGAAAGAAAGGAAGAAAGAAAGAAAGGAAGAAAGGAAGAAAGGAAGAAAGGAAGAAAGAAAGAAAGAAAGAAAGAAAGAAAGAAAGAAAGAAAGAAAGAAAGAAAGAAAGAAAGAAAGAAAGAAAGAAAGAGGAGGGAGGGAGGGAGGGAGGGAGGGAGGGAGGGAGGAAGGAAGGAAGGAAGGAAGGAAGGAAGGAAGGAAGGAAGGAAGGAAGGAAGGAAGGAAGGAAATTACTCTGACTGCTTTTGAGGGATTAAAAGGGGGTCAGGGTTCATGTGAAAAAGTAGGAAGGGGGTCCTTTCAGCTGTCTGAACAAGAGATGATTATTCATACTTTGTCCTCATCAAGTTGCAAAGGCGAAGAAATAAAATAGAGACAACCATCTTGTTCTAAGATTTATTTTTAGTAAAGATTTAAACCATTTGTGAAGATGTGTTGTAGTTGTTAGCCACTGTATGGCTTACAAGAAAGACAAGGAGGCAATCTCACAGGTACAAACCCTGCCCAACCTCAGCAGAAGGAAGCACTATCATGGCAAACGCCATACCGGACAGTGGAACTCTAAGCAACTCATCTCAGGGCTTTTTGTTAATACATAACCTCCTCAGGTGTTCTATTGATAGTACGTGCAGATCATGAGCAATCAAATGTCTTTTACATAAAAACAACACCTACAGACAATACAATACGCCAAGGCCTAGGCAGCCCTTCACCTGAAAATGCACAAAAACCACCATTTTAAACATAACTAAAAATAAACTTCTATAACAATGTGTTTTCATTTTTATAACAAGGTGTTAATCACAAAGATTATGACACACAGCATACTGTGATGTAATGTCTGGAAACTTCTGTTACAGAGAATTAATTCTGGTTGGTTGGATAGGAAGAGGCCTAGAAGCTTGAGTTTTATATGCATGCACTGATGGTCCTGTGATCACACCTGCTTAGATGTTCCTTCCTAGCTGTGGTTTATTTGATCATCTCTTGACACCACACATTGATCTTGGGCCTGACCTCAGTCACGTTGCTCATGTCTGTTGAGGGCTCAGCATGTGACTACTGAGTTAGTTAGGATTTGATCCCACTGTAGATACTCTGAAGTGATTGCTGCTAGCTCCTTGCCTGGGGACCTAGTTACATTGAGAAGCACAGATGGGAAAGAGAAGGCTTCACCATTTACTTCTAGGATCACTCAATCCAGGGATTCTTGGTAGAGATCACTAGTAACTTTTCTAAAAACGATGCAAAGCAAACAGTGTGCAGATGTAGAGTTTAGAGGTTACTGGGCTCCTAAGTCTCCTTGGGTGCTGTTAACGGGCAGCACATTTGAGTGTCACGGTCACTTGATCATGTAGGCTTGTGGAGCCTCTTTTCCAGCCTTTGGTCCTACCCTTGGCTTTGACAAAGGAATATGTGCCATCAGATTCTAACAGTTGCCACTTAGCTGATGGTCACAATGTGTCAGCCAAGGCAATCTGTGCCTTCTTTATCCTCAGCCTCTCTCTCAAGTCAAGCACCAACACAGACTGAGAAAACCCCAGCTCAGGGAAGTTATGTAACATTCACAAGGTCACATATCTAATTAGACAGGTTAACTTCCTGCCCTGGTCTAATGATTCTACAATCTGTGTTCTTTATCACTAAACAGTCTTAACACTGTCTCTTAAAGAAGCCAAAGTTTCCATCCCAGCCCTGCCCTTAGAAGTCATGTGACCTTGGATTGCCATCATTCATGTCTCTGAAGCCCAGGTCCTTTTCTGTGAACAGGTTTTTGACCCAGAGTTTTTCAGCTAAGAGCTTTTAGTTCTTGGAAGCATTGTGACTTGCTGCTACCTAGTTAGGCCTCTATCTGCTATTGCTTTCTCACCATGGTCTTCTGTTTTTAGACAAGGACCCAATCAATCAGCTTATAGCGTGGACCAAAGTAAACAACCAATGTCTACAGGCTGTGTCTTATGACATCCCCGTGTGATATGACACCTGATTTAGGAATTTGGGTCATGCTCTTTGGAGTTCGGCTAAACACCCAACAAGAGCCACACTGGCCCTCATTAAAGTCTTGTATCGTGAAGTCAGGGACATTAAATGGAAAACCAGAAAAAAATCACCTGTCCACAGTGATTCATTTAGTAGATATAACTATGCATATCAACGTGTAATATATTTATTCAATATAAAAGCAGGTGTGGAATAACGAGACGGAAGAGTATTTCCACATAGTGTATTATGGATTTTACAGATGTTACAAAAATCCATGATTGTCAAAAGGTGACACTTGTCAGCACAAAAAGAGAGTAGGGTATAGAGATGAAGACTCAACTGTCATTGTGCCCCCCCATCCTTGAATGTCTGTGAAAGTCTGTGGCTACAGGCTTTCTTTTATACATCAAACCCCACCAAGTACCATGTGAAAGTATACAGTTTAAGAACATTTGCATTAGAGAAAAATCAACCACACCTCAACCTCAGAGAGATTTTTGTTAAAAAAAAAAAAACTGTGATAGCACATGCTTCACTTATTAATGAGTTTATAGTACTGATTCTTGTCTTTGCTCATTCATTTAACAAACATTTATGATTCACAGAATGAGTGTCCCATCCTTTCACTGAGATCACGGAATTACAGGAAAAAAGCATGACTATGTCAGCGTGCATTGAGACTCACAAATCACAGACTCAAAAAACAACAAAAGCCTCCTGGCTCTTGAGCAAATTCATTTTTTTTTTTTTATGTCTGAAAAAACAGAATATATGCCGACTTTTCTCTATTACTGTAATGAGCTGTAATGGTTCCGTTGCAACACCTGGCACATTGTGGGCACTCAATGCATGAGTCCCCGTGGTGGTTATCATTGCCGTGAAGGAATATAATGAAAGCGTGGTGGAACTGCAGAGAGGAAGTGCCTAACATCATGGAGGCATGAAGGCATCATGTCAGTCAGCACTGTGCTGCAGAGATTTATAGCATCTCTGCCTGTGGTCCACTTAGCAACTCCCAAGTGCCTATTAACTTGTCATTTGGAGACCTCCACTCAGGAATCTGTGTCTTTTTCTGTCCATGGTGACATCTAATATCTAACTTTTCATTTTCCCCAGCAGATCCTGAAGTCTTCTAAAGAGAAAACTTTAGAGAAATTGAGAATATGTAACCATTAAAATTAATTGCACACAAACATTAGCAATCAGATGCCCATTGTAGACATGAAATATGGATAAGGAGCCGCTAAAACATTTATATTAAATTACTTTTGTAATAATATTTAACTTTTGAGCATTAAATATTTAACGTTCCTTTCTGGTGGTTTGCAAAGAAGCTCCAGTTCTTTGAAAGCAGAAGGAATCCATGTCACCCTGTTTTGTCTCAAGGACCAAGGTCATGGACATCAGACCTGCAGCTCTGAGATGAGACCAACAGGCATATCTGTACCTGGGCATGCACCAGCTTTCATTCATTCAACAGAACATTATCATCACTTTTGATGAGAATGTCAGTCAGACTTTTCATTGTTGGACAAAATGCTTGAGGGAAACTTAAAAGAGAGGGCATTTACATTGGCTCGTAGTTGCGGAAATTTCACTCCATCTCTGCGGGGAGGGTGAGGTAGAGTGGAACAGGTTGTGCCATGGCAACCAAGAAGCAGGACTTAGGGTTGAATGGGAGAACCTTGCTGGGGCTTCTCTTTTCCCTCTTTTATCCCTTTTGGGCCCCATCCTGAGTTATGGTGCTGCCCACAGCCAGGAACATCTTCCTTGTTTGGGGAACATCCTTCACAGACACACCAAGAGGTGCAGGTTACTCAGCTTCTGGCATTTTTCAATCCAGTAAGTTGACAAGACTCACCACCCCTGGGGGAACATGGAGAAGCACAGAGAAATGTAAAACATGATCCCAGAGTTCATAAGTCTCACAAGAAAGGGGGAAAGGAAAGCCAGTCATGTTGCCTATCTTCCCACCACACTCAACTCCCACAGTTATTTAGGGTTTTTTTTTAAGTCTTCCCCCACACCCACCCCACATCCCCCACTCTCTCTCATCTTTGACTTTTCCCATGCTGTTTGCCTCAACTTAAGCAGCCTTTTAAGGATTTAGTCTGTGGATTTAGTAAAGTCTTAGGGATCAGCAGTCCCAGGAGACATTCCCAAACATGACCATGGTGTCATTATGGTGCTTCTTCTGAAAACTTGCTATCCACCCTGGATACCATTCAGTTATGTGACCCAGCACCATGCCCTCCTCCAGATGATCCACTCTGTCTTTTCTTTCTTGCTTTTTTTGTTTGTTTTTGGGGGTTTTGTTTTTGTTTTTGTTTTTTTGAGACAGGATTTCTCTGTTGTAACTCTGGCTGTTGTGGAACTCACTATGTAGACAAGGCTGTCCTCCAACTCACAGAGATCCATCTACCTGCATCTGCCTCCCAAGTGCTGGGATTAAAGGCGCCACCACCGCCTGGCAATCCACTCTGTCTGACTTACCAACTTGTGAACTACTTACATATGATTTACCGGTGCATCCTCTGCTTTGCCTAACAGATAGTGGATATTCAACAAACTTTTAGCAAAACAATAAACTAACAATATTGCTTGGCTTTGTGCTTCCTGGTTGTGGTACAGGTATTCCACAGGATACAGCTGGCTTCTTATGAATGATGGGGAGGCTATCGGGGATTTCTAGAAGTAATGATGACAATTGAGCAAATTCTTGGAGAAATTAGAGATCTTCTAATTATAGAGACTAAAAACTGCAATTACTTAATTAGAATTGTGCTTTTTAAAATATTTACTTCAGGAGCTGGGAACATGGCTCAGTGAGTCCAGTGCCTATCACACAAGCATGAGGATCTGAGTTTGGATTCCCCAGTGCCCATATAAAGACTTGGTGGGCTCACATGCATCTGTCACCCTAAAGCTAGGAAAGTGCAAATTGGAGGATCCTGGAAACTTTCTGGGCAGCAAGTCTAGCACTGAATGTGGGCTCAGTGAGTGACCCTGTCCCAAAAGATAAGACAGCAAGCAGAACAGTAGTGGAAGACACTCAACATCAACTTCTGGCCTCAGCACACACCCACACACATGTACATAGGTACCTATACACACACAAATATGTGCACACATACATTATACACACAACGTAAAAAAGTCTGCTCCAAATATTTTCACAACTATTTAACACTGCATTGTCTCTGGTCCTTTCCTCATTCCACCACGTTCATACCACCGTGTCCACACAGTGCCATCTGTTCACTAGAGAATAAACAGGAACAAAGGTAAGAAGTGGTCATTCTGCCATCTTAAGATGGAGATAAGGGTCTCCAACTACTATCTCCTTTGCTAAGCTACATGGAAAGAATTCCAGTCTAGCATCTGGCTACACCCTCAATTGCCACATGGAAGTTGACTCTAGACCCAATCTTATGATTGGAACCCATGCACTCATTGAGACCATTCCCTCCTGGGTGAACCTCTTAATCTACCATATGTGACCCAACAGGATTGCCAAAGATGCCAAATTCCATTCTGGCTCCATCTGAACAGCACAGAATGTTTTTCAAAGTACACGGTCACATAAGATCCTGAGAATCCTATAACTAGTGTGAACTACCATAATCTGTGTCTGCCACCACCAATGCTGATGATTCCCTAAATGGGAACAAAAATCTGACTGTTACTGCTAGGGAATGTTTCCAAAGTGAAAAAAAGGGCAGGCTACTCACAGATAAAAGGTCAAGTGTCAGGAGCTCCATAGTTGCTTTGCAACTTTGAGTTCATTAGTCTGTGGCACAGACCCTGAGAGGGGGCCCACTACCTACTATGCGTGCAGACCTGGGTAAACTGTTCACTTTTGACTGCAGATTCCTTTGACCAACTCCCAGTGGAACTGAAACAACCCTGCTGGGTCCTCTTGTGTTTTTTTAAAGTAAAAATATTGTCATTCTATATCACTTGGGTGACTAAATATAGTGAAGGAAGAACAAAAGAAAGTCTTTAAAACTATGGTGACTGAATACAAATGAAGTCCACATGCTGTAGGCTTTATATAACTGTACAGACATAGGACTGCAGAACATAGATGCGGGTGTGCATGATTCTAGGGCTCCTTACAAGTTTACATTGCCTTGACCTTCCTTTTAGACATGTTCACCATTCCCAGAACAGAAGCAGGGCTTAGTCAACCTTGTGTTGTCCCCCACCACCTCCTCCCACGACTGGGCCAGATACCTGCCTTATATAGCAGTTTACTGTGGGGCAGCCTATTCAACTTGCCTACTGATCCCACACTGCTTACGGGCTGTGCGGATATGCTATGGTGACCACCTCGCAGCCCACAGTATGATTCCATAGGATTCATAAACCCACCAATAAGCGCTCCCCTGGGAAACCTGCTTGGGTCACAGTAAGGAATTTGGCCCAGAAACCCCTTGCTTTTGCTATCTCCTAATCCCCACCTACTATCTGAATATGTTGGTCCAAGAGTTCTGTCCCTTCCCACAGCCTGTTGAAGCTCATTCTTCTTTCTAGAATCCACAGGACATGAGACCGACCACCCCTGCTGCGTCAAGTGTTCAGATGCTCTGCCCCACTGCATTGCACCGACATACAGGATATTCTCTGATGACCAAAGATAGAGTCTATGATGATGGATGCTGTGGGACAGGTACAGGTGAGACAAGAACAACTAGAGCATCTGCTGGCTAAACAAGTGTCGTGGTTTTCAGTGGGTCAGGAGCCAGACACACCAGCAATGGGCCATCTCCTAGGAAAGCCACATTGTAAATATCCATGGCCATGTCCTCTGGAGTCCCTTCAGGGCAGAGGGCAGGGCTAGAGGTTACAACTACTCTCCATGGAGAGACTTCAAGATCAAGTGGAGGACTGTATTAACAGTGCTGTTGCTCCATGCAGCACAGCCAGAGATGCTGCCATTTCCAGGTATGATTTCCATCACCCCAGGGAAACACAATTCTAGCCAGCTAGAAGGCAAAGAGCTCCTAGAAGTGATGGGAGTCACTTCTGCCCACTTGTCCACTTCTAAGCACAAGGAAATCTGGAAAATGTAGTCCAGTCCTGTGCTAAACCGGAGAAGAATGTGGATCGATAAGCAGCAGCTGTTGATGAAAAGTTGTTGTTGTTCAGAGTCTCACTATGTAGCTCTAGCTGACCTGGAACTTACCGTGTAGACCAGCTGGCCTCAAACTGATAGAGATCTACCTGCTTCTGCCTCTCTGGTGCTAGGATTAAAGGTATGCACCACCATGCCCAGTGAAAGTTAGATTTTTATAAGCGCATTCGCAGAACTGTGGGTTGTGTGCAGTAACAAGCTTAGAGCAACAGGAACAAAAATGAACCTGTAATCCAAGCGTGGTGCCTGGCCTGCCTATAATTCTCTAAGAACAGCAAGCAGCAGATTCTAACCTAGGTCAGGAAAGCAAGTGCTAATTCAGTCCACAACCTTCTTCCTCCACTTTAACACCTGTCACTCCATAGCCTTCCTTCTATTTGCATGGAAATGAGCCAAACATCCAGTCCCCAGTTTAAAAGTGCCCCTGTCCCACCTTTAACTGCAACTCTGACAAGCCACCAGCTCATTCTGCCTGTCACAACACAGGATATGCCAAACATCACATGCTGATGACATTGTAACCATTACAGAGTGCATAAATGTGCACTGACTAGAAGGAGGTCTGATTGTCCTGCAGGTCCATTTGTCTCTTGCTTGAAAATGGTCAATCATTTTCTCACATTTCAGTGAAATGGCCTGAAAGAAGAAAGAGGAACACAGAGTTTGGGTACAGGGGATAAGCAACATGTCTCAGAGGTACTAGTGAGCAGGTAACCTGTTCAGGAACACCCAAGCACCTGTGCCCTGTGCTATTGCCCAGAAGCTGAGGTGGCCTCTCATAGGTTTGAGTCCCTGCAGACACCTGGCTCCAGCCAAGCTTCATTTGCAGACAGGCAGCAGCAGTTTGGGCCTTTTCTGCTCAGAGTCCTTCCTGGACCCACTGTCAGCTTCTAGAGTACCAGTTTCATCCTTTGATTTGGGGCATCCCTCCTTCAGCATCTGCTAAATAAATACAGCAACACAAAGCCTTCCACCTATTCAGATCCTCCCACCCAGCAAGCCCATCCTCAGTAATCCAGTCACATAAAACAAGTCTGCATGTAGAAATAACCGTATACAGGAAGCTACTCATCTTCAACACTACAGTGACTCAAGCACAAGATACAGACATGACTGGGGTAAGTTTGACAGTCTAATGAAACTGCTTCAGTTAGAGTAACATAAAGGAAGAACACTGAAGTTCACCTTTGCCATTAATTTACAGTGAGCAAAAGTAAGTGAGACTTATAGTGTTAGGAAGAAGAAGGAGAAACCACAGCAGCGGGAGTTCAGAAGAAGAAAGGAGAGAGAAAGAGAGGGAGAAATGGAGTCTTAGTTACGTGGGACGTTTTAGCTCAGGGAGTCTAGGTGTGAAGTACGCAGAAAGCAGCCCTATTTCTTGAACTTCTTGTAAACTGTAAAGTATTTTTAAAGCGTTTTTTAAAGAAGGCATCTATAGTCTTGCACGGGCAAGTAGTAGACTACAGGAGCTAATGACAAGTGCCTTTAAGAATACAAGCAGGAGGAGCTGTGTGGTGGATCAGTGCATAAAGTTCTTCGCCACCACGCCTGATGATCTGAGCTGGATTCCCAGAACCCACATGGTAGGAGAAAGCCAGCTCCCATAAGTTGTCTTCTGACCTCCATAGACACACATATGTGCACATACTCATACACACATACACAAACACACGCACACACACACGTGTGCACATAAATGTAATAAAAAATTAAGTATGAGGAGACAGTTTGGGGAATAGGTTAGAAATATGA
This sequence comes from Cricetomys ansorgei, assembly GCA_026225945.1. Classification (NCBI taxonomy): domain Eukaryota; kingdom Metazoa; phylum Chordata; class Mammalia; order Rodentia; family Nesomyidae; genus Cricetomys; species Cricetomys ansorgei. Next base: position 4,127,426 of record JAMJFZ010003871.1, on the reverse strand, counting down.
CTCAGTCCTCCCCTTTTCTCTCTGACCATCATAAAGCTCTAGAAGAATCCCTGCTGGCTAATACCTGCTACATCCATAGTTGGCCATTCTGACTTTGACCTGCTTTGACTAGATAAAACAGGTCCCTTGTATTTACAATCATTCATTCATTAGGCTGGAGATGTTCATCACTTACCACTGAGTACCAGGTACTATGTTGGTTGCAAATATTAACCCTAACCAAAATTTTCAAAGTAGACATTACTACCTTTATTCTAAAATAACATTGAGAGTGGGACTGATATGTCCAATATGTTGTATCTGACCATAATTCAGACAGGATATAAACTTACAAAGCCATTTGACTTCAAACCCCAGGCTCTTATGTGTGATGAACACAAGGTGTTTATCAACTACTTTTCTTTTAATCTGATATTTTTCTGACAATTTCACACATGTATATAAACATACATGCTGATTAGTCTCATTCTCTACCCTCCCTTAGCTCCCCCACTCTTGTCTACACTCCACCTCTATACAAATAATGTCTCATATTCTTGTCTGTTTTGTTTTATGGCCTACTGATAGCCAGAGATGTCTTCTGTCCTGACCTTGGAATTGATGCTATCCATTTGTGCCTGGTGAGCTCATCAACAGATGCACAATCAAAGACAGTGATCCCTGTCTCCCAGGACCTGTCAACAGCCAACAGTTCATCAGTAAGAGGTGAGGCCTCATGAGCTCTTCTCCATCCATGACCGATTGCCATGGGCCTGTCTGTGCAGTCTGAATGTGCAAGCCCGTGTTAAGAGCTTAATCCCCAGCGAAGTGCTTTTCGGGATGGGCCTTTTAGGAGGTGTTTAGGCCCCTATCTCAGGTATCTCGGGTGTGGATCAAAGGCTGTAGAATCAGGTTCATTCTCTCTTGCCCTTCCACCTTCAAACTGCGGAAACAAACAAAACTGTGGGTTTGGGCCCAGAAAGAGTGAAATTTTAAAAAATTTCACCCCCCCCCAAAAACCCATCTGTACATTTTTCCTTGAAATATCAAAGAATCATGCAACTATCAACCTACACTCCCACCAAGCTACAGTTCAGCATCTTCTGTCCCATAGTGGGAAAATCTTTGGCTTTCCAGTGCGCAGTTCCTATTGTCCTAGGTCAGCTCATCTCTCCAGATATGCTTCCCCGAGCCCTGCAGATACTTGAGTTATCGATCCTTGCTTTAAACAAACTGTTTGGCTTACAGAGTCAAAACGCCTGTATGTGCCATTCTTTGCACCAAAGAATGAGAGATGTCTGTAGCCCTGTTATCTCCAGGCTAGGGAGTTTAATAAAACTCAGCTAACACTGTGGATTTAGCCCTAAGCATGCCAGGGGCCATGGCTGTGAAAGCAGAGCAAGGTAGAGGAGGAGGGCATGGGGCATCACACAGAGAGACCATCTGGAAGTGTGACCCTCTGCTCCACCAGGCTGAGATAAGCTCCCCCATGAGCTGTTTCTGTGAGGTGAGGGAAGCTGGACTCATACCGAGGGGAGACAGGCAGGAATTCCTGCGCAGGCCTGCTGGATGAGCCTCCCTCTCATGAAGCTTTAGCTCCACTCACTGGCTGGCTGTAAATTAAGCTCTAAGAAAGCTTAGCGAAGCCTTCAGGCCTCCACAAAGTGCTTGAGTCTTATGGGGTTCAGAGTGAGGGTGGCCAGAGAGGCCCCTTTCCCACCTCCTACTGCAGTAGTCCACGGCTCACCGGCTTGCTGTATGTTCAGCTTCCTTTCCAGTCTACTCCTGAGACCTCTCCCACCTAAAAGAAAAGACAACCCGGTCCTGAGCTACAGTTACTCTCACACATAGACCAGGCTTGAGATTTCAGAGAGTCTTTTAGGAAACACAGCTATGGCACTGGGGTGATGACACAGTGGGTAAACCACACAGGTCTGACTTTGACCTCCCAAGAACCCTCATAGAGAGTGCTGGGTAAGATGTCATGTGCTTGTAAATGCTTGTAAGCTCTGGGACGTGAGACAGACAGACTCCTGAGACTCCTTAGCCAGCAAGCGTGTCCTCCTTAGCGAGTTTTAGGACAGCATGAGACCTTATCTCACAAAAAAAAAAATGTAGATGGTACCTGAGGAACAATACCCAAGTCGGTCCTCCAGATTGTGCATGTGCGCACGTTGCTCTATCCATCCATCTGGACTGTCCTTGTCTGCAACTGGGTGAACTTACCTACCCAACTTTTACCAACCAGCTGCACTACTTAAAGGAAAATATAATCTTAATGAAGAACATGACAAAAATAAGTGTACACCTTTGAGGGGTTTCTATGGGCTATATGCTTAAGATTTGCTATCTTCTACGGTAAGCCTCGGTCTCCTCACTTTCTAGATAAGGAAACCGGGGCTACAGGATGCCACGCAACGTACTTGGAATCACAAGACACCAGCCAGAAGTCTGTTCAAGCTCAGGCCTCTGGCTCTGCAATCTACACCGTGACAACTGCTCTACCGTATATAATCTGTGGATGAAAACTCCCGTGTTTCTTAAGCAATGGCTGTGATTTTTGAAGAGGGGGAGATTGCATACACAGCCTAGCCATTTTTCTATATATGAGTGTGTCCATGAAAAGTAACACACTTTGATACACACCATCTCCTTGGCATTCACACTAATTAAAAAGAAAAAGAGAAATAAAGCTTTCCCATCGTGCCGAGTTTTCTGTTTGGAAAATAGAGCAGAAGTGATTCAAGTGAAGAAGTTCCTGATCTGGAAGAATTACCCCAAAGGACACCACTACTTTCTGGCGCAGCTGCAGCATCAGGGCTCTGTAGTTTGTTTCTAGCTTGTTTTGATGCATACATTTCTGAAAAGCTTAGTCATAAAGACCATAAACAAAGCCTGGCTCCCAGCAAAAAATGACAGTGACAAATGTCTTGAGCTTGGAAATAATACAATATGTTCAAGTTCTCAACTAGTTAGGCTGTTTGGGTCAAGAAAGTGATGTGTGTGTGTGTGTGTGTGTGTGTGTGTGTGTGTGTCCCTCTTGTCACTGGGATTATTGCATGCACATCCCACTTGTGTGTGACTTCTGGGGATGCAAATTCAGATCCTCATGCCAATGCTACAGGCATTTTATCAACTGGGCCATATTCCAAGTCCTAAGAAAGAAGCCCATTTTTAGCCTCCTTTTGTTCATCTATAAATTGGGAAGAATACTAATTCCTATAACCCAGGACTCAATGTGAAAGAGAGTGTAAACCTTGCTCTATAAGTTACCCATCCTTAATGCCCAAAAGAATCTAGAACAGTTTCTTCTTGGTAGGGATGTATGTATTTTAAATGAGAAAGCCCAGCAGTGATAACATTATGGGCCTGTGTTAGTACACACAAATTTTGTTATTTCAGCATTTGACCTGTAGTGCCTGGGTAGCATCTCTGTAGCAAGTATGTTACTTACTATTATATTTCTGTAACCAGACACTTAGCAGCAGCAACTTTAAAAAGGAAAGGTTTATTTGTGGTCACAGTTTAAGAAGATGCTGTCCATCATGGTGGCTGGTGTAGCTCTGTCCTTAATTCCAGGAACTTGTAACACTAATTTTTCTATGGTGCTGGCCAGGGCACAGGAAGCTCAGCAGGAATCTGAACCATGCTATCACCCCCAAAGCCCTACCCCCAGTTATCCACCCCCTCCACCTGCCCCAAAGTTACTACAATCTCCCAGAACAGTAGCACATGTTGAAGACTAAATGTTCAAATGTATGAGCCTAAGAAGGATGTTTGACATTGAAGACAACAGAGATAGTCACTGACTGAGACAAGTTTAAGCATGTGTGGTGTCACTGCACAGAGTCACACAGCTAGGCCCCTGCACACTTGCTTAGAGCACCATTCATATAAGCTGTCACATGGTTGCAGTTGCTGGGCTTAGGCAGTGAACAACCTTCACAACCAATGACTGCAGGTGTGAAGCTTGTTAACACCAAATTAAAATGGATTTCCCCATGACTGCTCATGATAAAGTATCATTGTTGAAGGTGGAAAATAGATCATTTTCTAGCCTATTTGTGTGAACCCCCTCTTCTAAATAGCACAGAAAGCTGTCTGCTTTTGTGCAGAGTTAGGTAAGAATTGGTTTTGTGAAATGGAGTCAATAATCATTGACCTCACAGGGCTTTTGTTTAAAAAAAAATCAAACAGCATCAAGATAGCACAAAATCTATCCACCAGTAAAGACTTGTCATTACTAAGGTGACGAGACTTACAGAGGGCCTCTCTGAGTCTTAGATTCATGCACATGGCCCTATTAGACAGGTAGACAACCTTCCTTCACCTCGTGCCCTGGAAGAGCAAAATGTGACAAAGCCAACCAGTGTAAGAGATTATCAGGGCCATGGCCCTCAGCCTTCCTGGGAGGACATCTATGAAGTTTTAAAAAGGCAGCAGTGAGCCAGTCATGGTGCATGCCTGTACTCCCAGATAGGTACCTCAGAGGTGGAGATATGAGGATTGTTTGAGTCCATGAATATAGTACCAGCCTTAGTAATGCATCTCAGAATAAATGCATTTAAAAAGCAGTGATACACATTCCCCCTCTAGGATTCACTATAGTCATCTGAGAGTAATGTCCAGGTATCAATATTAAAAAAAAAAAAAAAAAAAACTGTCCAGGGGATTTTAATGTGTGGGCAGAGTTGAAACACTAAAGGATTTTTTTTAGTTCTCAATTCCATCTGAACCATCTCTGTACCACTGGATTCCAATTGGAGCTCATCAGAGGTCTGCCATGGGAGCTACAGCCTCAAAGACATTCAATTATCTGTAGAGGGTGTTACAATCACTAGACATTTAGAGGAACAGCATCATTTGGTTTTCACAAGAGGGACTCTCTCTCTTTTTGAGAATGAGGAGAGGGTCCAGATTCTGCATGTCCAATTCCAACAGATAATCTACATGAATAAGCAATGTAGACAATGCTTCCAGCAGTAGGGATGCCTCTGGGATGGAAAGAAGTCTGTACAGAATGGAAAAGAGTTCTAGAAGAAGTCAGAAGACCGGAGTTTCCAAGTTTATCGCTCTAATCTCAATCAAGCCACATGTCTACTGTTAGGTGAAAGAGTCTGGCTTCCTGCACTCTTTCACCTACTAGCAGAGTCTAGGCCAGGGCTGGTCATCAAAGAATGACTTTGGAAATGTCAAAATCAAAGATGGAAATGGACTAAAAGGAGCAAAATCAAACTTCATAGTGAAAATTGTGCATGCCTTCTCCCAGAGGCTTTGTCAGCCAATAAAACACCTCTCCAGCATGTTTGGCAGATACTTCTGCCCTCCTCCATTCCACTGAGTTCTCCACAAATGAGATCTGAACCCTTCAGCACAGGAAATGATGACCAAAAAGCTGACTTTTGTATTTGTTACTTTTCTACTGCTGTGATAAAACTCTATGACCAAAGGCAACTTAAGGAAGAGCAAATTATTTTTGGCTACTGTTCCAGACAGATTAGAGTCCATCATATCAGAAAGGCATGGCAGCCAGCAGGCATGGTGGCCCATGCAGGAAGCTGAGAGATCACAGCCTCAACTGAAAACATGAAGTAGAGAATGAAAGTGGGGTGAGAAAGCCTATCCCCAGTGAGAAACTTCCTGCATCAAGGCCATACCTCCTAAACTTCCCCCAAACAGCACCAGCACCTGGAAAACAAGTGTTCAAATGCCTGAGCCTATGGGGACATTCTCATTCAAACCTCCATAGCATCTTTTACATATCCTTATCTGAAGGATGTGAATGTCCTATATACCTCTTGAACTGAAAAACCATTTTCTCCTTTCCTCTCTGTATTCTGCTGATACGAGGTGACTCCCTTTCTCATAGATTCGACATTTTCCAAATGCAGGTCTTAGCACCAAGTTCCAACAGGGATGTTGTTGGAGGAACAACATGTGAAGGAAGGGGTTTGGCCACAGATCTAGCATGAGGTCCGATCTAAGCAATAAACTTGAAATAGGAATCCTTGACTACTGTATATATTTTTCTCATGATACAGGCTTCAAAAGATAAAAGATCTAATTAGCCATAGTCCTAAGTAAAAGTTTCCCTTCTATATCTCCAAAGGGTTGTAAAATGGGCCAGATACAAAAGGAGACATGAAAACGGGAGGGGGGGGTTGTTTAAAGACAAGAGTTTCAGTGATGAAAGGACAGTGCAAGAAGAAGAGACATAAAAAAACTAAAACTCATTAAATAAATGTATGAAACTTTCAATTAAAAACTGTTTTCAAAAGTCTAAAGAGGTAACAAATGAGCAGCTCCTGCCCCCCCCATCATTTCTCCAACAAGAACTTCTTCAACACTGTGCCCACTATGCACCAAGACAAAATGAAGAATGCCATGTATTCCGTGGATTTTCTTGCAAAGGCAAATTCATATTTTAACCATGAGTGTCAGAAATTGCTTAATTAGCATGGCATTCTACCTCCCTGCCATCATCACTATGTGCTCAGCTTCAGAATTCTAAGAGAAATTTCTCCTTCTGGCTGCATTCACTACTGGCCTCTCAAAATGATGTTTGGAATGGTTTTGGCATTCATTTTGATTAGTGGTGAAGCAAGAAAGAGTTGTGAGAGAAACCCATCAAATATGGACATCAGGGACAGAGGGAGGCTATGGGCAACACAACAGTGTGAGAAGGAGGACAAGATGGTGCTCACAGAATATTAACCTTGGAAACAAGCAGGCTGAGCCTGAATCACCACTAAGTATGAACTGGCTTTGACTCTGGCAATGTGTTTGATTCCCTAGTCTTCAGTTTTCTTAGATCTAGGATGGGGAGAAGAATAATACCTCTCTTTTCCAACTGCTGACAGTCTCCAAAAGACAGTGTGTACCTAGCATCTGATACAGCACCTAGAACAAGTTACCAAGCAATGGGCGCAGCCATTGTTGGAATTTTCGCTTTGGTACTCACTCAAATCAGGCAATATGCTTATCCTCTCTGAGATTCAATTTCCTCTTTGAAAAAGAGTGATAAAATATTTTATGTTAGAAAGCAAAAAATGAGAAAAATTAGAGTAGAAATTAATGAAGTGGAGTCTACATGAACAGTACATAGAATCAATCCATCAAATGGTTTTTTGAAATGGCAAATATGATTGAAAAATCCTCTAACCAAACTAACCAGAAAAGCAAGAGATAAGACCCAATTTTTAAAATAGATGAATCTTATAACTAATATTACAACAGATACCAGTGAAGTCTTCACTACCATTAGAAAATATTCTGAAAATTTTCATTTCAAAACACATGAAAATCTATAAGAAATGGATATATCCTACAAATTAAATCAAGAAAATATAAACTAATATTAAAATTGAAAGAGCCATGAAATGTTTCCCCACAAAAAAAAGTCCAGGAATACATTCACTGATAATTTTTTCCAGAATTTTAAGGAAAA